>JALMGF010000137.1:665000-1865000 GCA_023333645.1 Sceloporus occidentalis
CTGAAACAGAATAACGTCACGACCAGAAGCATCAATAACAAGTGCCATACGAAGTCGCTGCTGGAGCTGTCCGTCTGGGTGGTGTTGGCGTGGGAGAGCATACTATCCACCATGGCAGCTCGAGAAGAGTTTGGAATGTTGAAGATCTGGACCTAGGAAGAAACAAAAAAAAAAGAAAAGAATTCTGGTAAACAGAGGTTTCCATGGTTGCCGTGGAACATTATTATTTTATTTATTTTTTTATACTTTTTCTTTTAACCGTTATCCAAACATTATTCTCCTGAAATGAACATTAGAAGCCGTGAATGGAATTCTACAGTTTATCGTTTTTGTGAATCTAACAATAATTTTTTATTTTGCTTTTAAATGCTGAATTAAATGCCACTGTATTAACCTCTACCACTTCCGCTGGGGTGCTGTTCCACGCATCCACTACACTCACGGCAAAGAGACAAGAATCACAAGATTTGGCCACTCGCTAGGGAGGCAGTAATTGCCTTTGTTTAGTACTAGATATCCTTTCCAGCAATCAATTAAAAAAAGAGGTGAAGTCAATCAGACTATTTCACACGTAGAGCACGGAGAGGGTATGGTTAAAAAAAAAAAAGAATTAAATGACTGTTTCTTTAATTTGCTTTAATTGTGATAGAATTCAAGGGATCTGAGCTTATTTTGTTGTCATTAATACCTTTCAGAGGTCTTGGGTTTGAAAGACCTGCATATATTAACCCTTTAGGTGCTGTCCATGGTTAGTCGGTAGTATTTATTATTATTATTATTATCTTTTATTTATATAGCGCCGACAGTTTACGCAGCGCTTCATACAATGCATATATTCAAGGAGTCTGACGAGACGAGAATCGATAGACTAAGACAAACCGATACATTAGGTGGAGAGACAGCGCTTGCGGAATATGATGGCGCCATGTGAAATAAGTAACTAATAATAACAAAAATAATAATAAATACTCGGCTTAGTGTGAGATGCGTCTTCGCAGTCATTTTGTAAAATCTCTATAAAACATGATCTGCATTGTGTATTGTAAGGCCTTTTCTATAGGAACACCATGTTATACATTATTCGTTTAGACGAATTCAGAGGAGGGGTGGTGGTGGGGGGTCATTGATTAACCCCTGCAGGACCAGATCAAGATTTCTTTGGTTTTAGTGCATTAGGTGGGAGCTAAGAAACAAACTCTTTTTTAATATGTTCAGACTATTAAATTGAGTTTTTATTGGTGGTATTTGGTGAATTATTTTAGAATTAATAAACCTATATTGGAGCATTTAGTAAACTATTCCCTTTTCTTATTTATGGAAAAAAAATAATGAATGAAAAAAAAAAAGAATTAAAACACAGAAACATAGAACCGGACCGCCTAGTCTGCCCGTTTCTCCTGCTGTAACGACTCAAACCTTAATCAGTCGTTGGTCTCGTCTTACATTCAGGAGCCGTATGCCTGTCCCATGCATGTTTAAATGGTATTACCCTCTACCACTTCTGCTGGGTGGCTGTTCCATTTATCCACTACCCCGTCGGTAAAGTAAAACTTCCATTCTAAGGTGTTTAGAAATATCTATTTGGTTCTTTCTAAACAACTATATTAAGTGACACAATAGTAAATATTCGAAAAAGAAAACTTATTGTGAATTTAGTAAAAACTAAAAAAAATCTGTATTCTACCCCAAAAATATGTTTAAAAAAAAAAAAAAAAAAAGTAATTGTAATAGACTTACTACTTTAAGAGCACCTTGCGGATCTATACAGGTAAACACTCAAAGGAAGATATCATTTTCCAATAAAAAAAATAAATAAAATATAATATAAATAATATGTACAATATTTATAGAATATAGTGTAATATTTGAAATGAACAGCACTATGGCATCTGCTGGAGCTATATAAATAAATGTAATGTAACCCCATCAAAAAAAAAGAATCACATACTGCATTTATTCCAAGAAGAGTTTTTTTATATAAATATAAACATTAAAATATAATAAAATATCATTATAAATAAAGTTAACAAAATATTTCTTTCAAGATTTAACTCATTAACTGCTTACTTTTTTGGTGTTATTTCATTGTGACTCTTGCGCGATGCCTTGATGGGGTAATGCAGTTTTATTATGCATAGTCTTACCCCAAGTTAACCCCTGATATCCCAGCCAGCAGGTAAGTCTAAGCCCTCGCTGCCCCTGGCAGGGTTTATTTCCGTAAAAACTTTGCGCAGACGTCGAGTCTCTTATCGGTTGGAAGTATTTATCTGGTTCTTGGTCCCTGCGGCGTTTACCTAATTAACCCCTTGCCTGTCTGACCGACGGCTCCTCCGTGTGCCAGGGGTTGTCAGGTCTACCAAATGCCGTGCCACTGGGGAGACAGGTTAATCCGCTCTCCCCACCTGGTACATCCTATAGGGGGAAATCGGACAGGTGTATGGAGTCTTACACATGACTGCTTTGATAGATTCGGGATAATTATATTCTTGGCGGTTTTGTTTTTAGATACTCTTGGTGGCGTTTAATAGAGCGTTGACAGAGTGTAAGCTCTTTGGACAGGGCTCGCCTCGCAAGTCAAATTGTTATGTTATATGCTACTTGTTATGTCCTGTCTACCCTTTATACAGCTCTACGGAATTTGATGGCGCTATAAAAAACAATAAATAATAATAATAGATTCTGGTTCAATGTACAAAATAATGCTTAAAATGTACAAATGTATTCAATAATAGAAATATTTATAAATGTAGCAAAAAAAGTCAAATGGAGAAAGCAACGCTCTTGCTGTATAAAGTGGACTTAATATTCCTGTTATGAATGACCTAATATTACCAGAAGCGATATTATAAGGGCTTCTACCGGTATTATGTGATTTGATTTAGATTTTTTTAGATTTCTGTCCTCAATTCAAATAGAAAATGTTTTTTTTTTAATTTAAATTACCTCCCCGTTGTGATGAATATATTATACGCCCATTATTGCTGTACTTTAGGGGTGTATTTACTAAGCCATGAGTATGCAGGTGAAATGTAATTTGAGAAATACTGAGAAGGATCAACTCAGTGAGCTTCTTCTTCTGGAAGGGCCGAGCCAGCCCTGTATAATGTATAGATTAATCAATGAGAAGCCCTTTATAATGTATAGTCAAATTCGTGAGATGCCCTGTATAATGTATAGTGAAATCATTGAGCCGTCCTGTATAATGTATAGATAAATCAGTTAGATGCCCTGTATAATGTATATTTAAATCAGTGAAAAGCCCTATAGAATGTATAGATCAGTCAGGGAGATGCCCTGTATAATGTACAGATAAATCAGAGACATGCCCTGTAGAATGTATAGATCTTTGTCTCGACATTGGTTGTGTGCGCACACAAGCAGCTTGCCAGTGTAATCTTTGTCCCCAAACAGCTTATCTGTGCCCCCAAACAGCCTGTCTGTGCCGTTTTTGTCCCCAAACAGCTTCTCAAGCCCCCCCCCAGATTGCCTGTACCATATTTCCTGCCAAATAGCTTGTTAGTGCCATCTTTAACCCCCCCCAAAAAGTGGGATCGGGGAAAGGTTATGTTCAGGTTATGTACAGATAAATTCGTTTTGCTGAGAAATGAGAATAATTTACCCCCTTAAAGAAGACAGTCTTACGCAGTTATAAAATTAGGGGCAACAGCCTTTTCAGAACTTTTCCAATGTTTTTGTTCTACCATAATTCCACACTTTTAAATGTAGGTTACCCACAAAAATTAAACATCGTTTTCCCCCCCTAATACAAGTAAAAGTTCATGCATGTAACACGCTAATTAATGTCTGTATTTATAATGTGATGTCATAAAGGTCCCTGTTGGTGTAATGGTCAGGTGTCCCAATACTTTTGTCCATATGGTGTAACTCGGAGTGCGATTCAAAACAGAAAAGCCGACGTTTTATTTGTAAAGTGAAAAATGTATACTTTAACATTTTAAGACATTTTTAAGCATTCTAAGTAAGCTGACCCTGAGTTTCTTTAAATATTAACCCTTCAATGACCCATCATGCAGATCCTATATAACAACTCATCAAATGTGTTAACCGAATGGCTTTAATACAGGTCCTTATGGAAACCTTGACCTTATTTAAAGATACAGTTAATTAAGTCACCTGCATTCATGAAGGTCAATAGCATTAGTATCCCTTAACTTATAACCTAATGTCTAACCGGTAAACATAAAAAACCTCTATTAACAATGCCTTTGCAGAGATACAAAAAACCTGTTTTTTAATAACATGCTCTTTTCTGTGCTGCTGGTCAATTTCAACTCAATGCGGCTTAAAGGAAAGAAAAGAAAAAAAAAAAAAGGAGAAAAAAGGAATATTTTTTTGTCTTTTTCCTAAAGTCTATCCTTGTTCTGCAGAGTTCTTCTCTATGAAACATGTCAACCACTTCTCACGGCTTGATAGCCTCTCAATCTGGTTTGCGGACTATGGTGGCATTACGTTTGATAGATGAGAGAGAGAGAGAGAGATTTATTGTATATATTGTGATAAAGCTAGGGGTTACAATTATTCTTATTCTACCAGTTGGACAGGAAAACTCACACATTTTGTGGTTGAATTCCCTAATTTTGTGTATAGAAACTGCTTGGAGTTTCATGTAGTCCACAGGCGTGTGATCAGGGAGCAACATTTTTGACCTGGGCCATGGGTGGTTAACGAGGAGAGACTAAACGATAACTCCAGTATCATCGTATCAGAATCTACACCCTCTTATAATACATTTTCCCCTTATAGTTGGGCGATCGACAATAACTGAAGCCCAACACCCAGCTCAGGTTGGCTTGTGAAGACCAAAGAACCAGAAGCCAAGCCAGCTCCAACCCAACATCTCAGACGTGATGAAGGTCCTCATAAGTACTTCTGTTCCAGGTAACTCATCTGTCTTACGCACCTCTACTTATTTCCTAACCGTGTGGACTCTGCATAACATCATCTACAGTAAAGCGTTAAAATAATGCTGTCTGCAACAGCATCAAATAAAAAATAATGAGAAAATATGTACAGGAACTTGGAAGCACGTCAATGCCAACATTTCTTTTTTAAATGTATTTTAAAATTTTGAGGAATACATCTTTCGAATACATTTGCTGAACACTTCGTCTCGTAGACCGTAGATTAAAGGACTGAGGAACCTTGGCAGACACATGAAGACTAGGAAATTAGTTACGATCAAAAAGGCGACGTAGTCCTTATAGCTCGACTCGGTGAACGAGGTGGTCAAGGAGGTCATGCATAAGAGGAGTTGGAAGGCGTGGAGCAAGACGGTTTTCGCCGCCTTTAAGGCCGAAGAATTTCCCGAGCCGATCTGCCGCGCGACCACCATGACCTTGATGTAAGTGAAAATAAGTATGAGTCCCACCATAGTTAGGGTAAGTATGAAGGACATAGATCGTATGGTGGCTTGAAGTTGGCTTCTTATCATGTGTCCCTGTGTGCATAACAGCCTACTCGAGAAGAATTTGGTGTCCACCGAGGTGCTCAGGGCAATGAAATCTGCGAAGTTGGGTATCATTCCCGTTGCCCACATAAGACCGATGGCGGCATTACACCTCTGAGGCGTGCAAAGTGTGATGTGCCTTAGCGGGAAGCAGATGGCGATGTAGCGTTCCAAAGCCATTGCCGCCAAATTGTACGGAGTGACCATAAAAGTGGATACGGCCAGGGTGATCAGGAAATAGCATATCGGAACAGGAAGGTGGATAATGAACAAATAACCCAGCATAAGCAAGAGTCCCACAATAAGATATAATGCGTCGTTAATGAGCATATGGGCAAAGAGTACGTAGCGCGCATGCTCACGGACATGGGGCGTTGTGAAGTAGACATTTAGTATGACCGAGATAAAGTAGAGGAAAAAGCAGACACAAAATACTGTCAGAGTCACGAGACCCACCCATACATTATATACAGCACTGTTTTTGTAAAGGGACATCTGAGTCGAGTTGGTAGACAGAGTGGAATTCACCATTGCAGGGGAGGCCCCGACGTTCAACTTTCCAAGCTGTTCCAACTACAAAAAAAAATAAAAATAGAATCAATGCATATTTATATAAAAAAATATTTTAGAAGAGATATTTTTAAAAATATAAATAATATAATTTCTAAAAAATATAAAAAAAATATAATTTCTAAAAATATAAAAAATATAATTTATAAAAATATAAATAAATATCAATATTTCTTAATAATTTTTTTTTTTTATTTGGAGGCTACAGAATGTTTAACTGTTATTTTTCTTCTTTTTCATTGTAAAGACGGACAAACTTAAGTAGGAGAACTAGTAATGCATCGTTAGGTGTCATGTCATGGAAAATTAGAGAAGAGCTGATGCTGATAAAAAGAATACGTTGAATAGAACAAAAGTCCCTGACGTACCAAGAGTCAGTGATCTGAGTTCTAATCTTCTGCAATCTTTCCTGGAATCAGGGCCAGAGTGAGGTGGAAAATCGTTACTGGCTCTTTAAGGCCAGTGGTTGATTAATGATGTCCGTGGCGCCACCTGCTGGATACACGCAGCCACGCGACGTTCTTTCGCTCTCGCGCTGTGTTACAATGTGTTCATTTGTCTGTTTTGCCTTTCTGAAAACCTTGCCCATTACTTAACTTAATATTAATATTTTCTCTTGAAACTCTCTTGAAACTTGGAATTTGCTGGCAGATCGGCCCCATTCAGCCCGTCTAATCTGCCTGTTTTTCCAGCTCTAGAGACTCAAACCTTTATCGGTCTCGTCTAAGCTTCAGGAGCCATATGCCCATGCATGTGTGTGTAAATTCCCTCACTGCATAAGCATGTACCACTTCTGCTGGGAGGCTGTTCCACCTATAGAACATGGATTAACCAACCTTAATCTGAACGTGCTTATAAAGCTAGCCTCTTGCGTCTATCATGGGGCATGCAGCTCTGCCGCTTTCCGACCACTCTTCGATTTCCGACCAGTGGTCGAAGTGACTTCTTTTGAGCCAATTTCTCATCATTTTGAGCATAGTGGTCTCTTGCACTCGTTTTATGCTGAAGGAGCCTTGTTGATTCGTAGACCTTCTTGTTTTAAGGAAGAGACGAACCAACCCTACCGTTGATTTTGTGTTAATGCCAACAGACAAGAGAAAGTCCACCCCGTAATTATTATTATTATCCTTTATTTATATAGCGCCAACAGTTTACGCAGCGCTTAATACAATACATAAATTCAAGGGATATGACAAGACAAGAATTGACAGACTAAGACAAACCGATACATTTGGTGGAGAGAGCCCTGCTCGCAAGCTTACAATCTAGAGGGAAATGGGGTGACAAACATAAGGCATAGAGAAAGGGTGAGAGGTATTGTGGGGGTTGTATCGATGACAAGGAAGTTCTAGCAGCTAAGATGGTGCGGCTTCTCTGAAGAAGTGGGTTTTTAGATGTTTCTTGAAAGTTGGGAGGGAGGGAGAATGCTGAAGGTTCCTTGGGAGAAGATTCCAGAGATATGGGGCAGCCCGAGTGAAATCTTGTAGACGGGAAAAGGAAGAGGTGATGAGTGAGGAGGAGAGCCTTAGCCCATGGGAGGAACGTAGGGATCGAGTAGGAGAGTATTTGCTAATGAGGTCAGAAATGTACGGAGGAGCAGTATTATGGATGGCCTTATATGTCAGTACCAGGATCTTAAATTTAATTCTAAAGGTAATTGGGAGCCAGTGGAGGGTTTCACAGAGGGGGGAAGCAGAAGAGGAGCGACGTGCAAGGAAGATGAGCCTAGCAGCGGCATTTAGGATAGACTGTAAAGGAGAGAGTCGAGACAGTGGAGTGCCAACCAGAAGAGTGTTGCAGTAGTCAAGACGGGAAATGATAAGGGAATGAACGAGTGTTTTTGTGGATTCTTGGGTGAGGAATGGGCGGATACGAGAGATGTTTTTTAGGTGCAAGCGGCAGGATTTGGCGAGGGACTGAATGTGAGGGATGAAGGAGAGGTTTGAGTCAAGGATGACCCCAAGGCATCGGGCCTGGTTAGTAGGAGAGATAGTCGTGTTGTTAATGGTGATAGAGAATTCAGGTAGTGGAGTGGAGATGGAGGGAGGGAAGATAATGAGTTCAGTTTTAGAAAGATTAAGGTTCAGGTAGTGTTGTGACATCCATGAAGAAATAGCAGACAAGCAATTGGTAATACGGGACAGGAGAGATGGAGAGAGATCAGGAGAAGACAGGTAGATTTGGGTATCATCTGCATATAGGTGATACTGGAGGCCAAATGAGTTGATTAGTGTGCCAAGAGAGGAAGTATAAAGAGAGAACAGCAGAGGGCCAAGGACTGATATAGATATAGTAATGCCGGAGATATAGAAAATATATATTCATAAAAATAACCAACAACTGGAATCGAGTAAACAGCAGGAATATTCAATTTGTTGCTATGGTGATAAGTCCACTTTTTAAATTTTGCACAACTTAATGCCATAACCTAAAACCTAGAGGGCCAGAGGCTTAGATGGAATGTAAGGATGATTTACTTTACTGAGAGGGATACGAGGAACAGCCTCCCAGCAGAAGTGGTAGGCGAGGGAATTTAAAATTGCATGGGATAGATATAAGCGTATCTCACTGAATATAATTCATGACCAAAGAGTGAGTTAAATTTCAGGATTTTACAAAAGAAGAAAAAAACTAAAGCCGCCTGTTGATGTAAAATTTACTATTACTATTTTTTTTTTCACATGTTTTTATTTCCATTGACCATGAACCATTTTTGTATTTTAAGATAGATCTTCTCTTTAATTATTCAAAAAAATAATTGTTACATTTAAATTAAATATTATGATTTTTTTTACCATATTTATGTAAACCATAATTAAACAATTTCAAGTAAACAGCAAGATTTTTAAGCACAATTTTAAAAATAATATTTAACCATTTTATGCCTATTTTAAAAATAATATTGACACATTTTAAACACGGATTTGCATATCAAGTGCAGTTTTTAAAAAAAATAAGATTTTTTATACATATATTTGTATACCACACAGAAAATATATAACTGATATAAAGTTTTAATCCTGGAGAAATATTGAATTTTGTTGGGGTTTTTTTTTAGCAAAAAGAAAAATGAACGAGAAATAACCAGAATATTTTCAATATATAAGAGTGACTATAACAATGAAGAAATAAAAAAATATATATAATTTAATATTTTTAAAATAATTGTAATAAATACTATTATTCTAATTTAAAAATGTAATATATTTTTTTTAAATGAATGCTTACCCGGGACGTGCAGAAATATTTCTGTGATGGTCCTCGGCCAGATTTTGAACCTCTTGTCATCTGAAAGTATTTATCTGTTTCCTGGTCCCTGCCGTACTTACATCATTAACCACTCACCTGCCATGCCCCGTAGGTTACCAGGCCTACCGTACTTGGTCCCCTAAAGCATTAGGAGGTCTCCCACGTGGCACAATCTGCTTTAACCATCTGGTAATTCCTACAGGGGCAACCAGATAGATTTGCGGAGTCTTATACATGACTGATTTTATCTGTTTTAATTGTCTTAATACCCCTAAGTGTAATATACACATGACTAGTTTGACTTGTTCAATGATAGTTTCCTTTACGGCCCTGCAAAATTAGAATTTTACTTATTTCTCAAGAAAGTGAGACTTAAATTTTTTTTATATTATATTCATAAAAATATCGAAACCCCAGAGTGGCATATAGGGGTATAGGGCATTTCTGGAGGCAGAGTAGCATAACTGGGGGGGACAGAAAATAGTTTACATGAATTAATAAAGAAATAAAAGTTTCTTACAACAATATTGTGAAGAATAATGTGATCGCTGTTTTGTTCCACTGAATAAAATGGAACTTTTTCCTCTAAAAATGTTTGCAGTAGCAAATGTTTTGATTCCATTATGTGTAATGTACTTCATTTATTAGGGCCTTTTAACACTTTTGCTTTCTGGCATTTTAATACAAATAATGTGACCGCGACCGTGAGATAAACTATATGGGGCTGATCTCCCAGGGCTGCTTTTCATTCCCTGTCCGGCCCTGGGCAGGAGGGGTATCACCCATTAGAGCGCTCCCCCTCCTGCCGCTCTGTTTTTAGCGCAACGATACGTGCCAAGACGGCATGATTGGCGGAGGCTGAGTGCTGGGGGGAAGTGATGTTAAATTTCATGACGTCACTTCCCCCAGCACTCTGGAGTCTGGCAGCATCCGCAGACCGGCCGGCCTGTGCAAGCTCACTGCCTGTGGACTCGGAGGAAAAAGCCTTATGTCCCTACTCCTGCCTGCACTGATAAAAGTAAACTGAGGTAGGTGCACATTATGTTTCTGTGACAGGAAATATCGAGGGGAAGGTAGGTGTACATTATTAGACTTGGGCACCAGGGGGCTCTTCGTGTTCGTCTTCGGGGGGAAAAAAATCTTCGTATTCCGCGAATATTCGCCTGTTCCCGTCTTCTCTTCGGGCAAATATTCGTGGACATTCTTCGTGTTCGTTTTTTCTTCGTTTCCCCGGTTAAGGGGTTAATACGGGGTTAACGCAGCTCTGGCGCCAGGAGTTTAAATGTACGTATGAGCAACTCTATTGGTCGTCAGCAGGGGGCTCCCCTGCTGGCGACCAATAGGGTTGCTCGTACAGACTGTTAACTCCTGGTGCCGTAACTTACCCGGCACATCCCACTGGTCTCCCTCCCTGTTCAATTAGTTAAAGACCAGTGGCATCTGCAGGGTAAGTTGCAGCATTGGGGTTTTAAAACCTCAATGCTGCAACTTACCCGGCACATCCCACTGGTCTCCCTTCCTGTTCAATTAGTTAAATGTCCGTACGAGCGACCAATAAAGTCGCTCGTACGGACATTTAACTAATTGAACAGGGAGGGAGACCAGTGGGATGAGCCTATTGGTCACCTGCAGGGTCTTCCTCTGGCATCAACCAATTGGTTGATGCCAGAGGAGGTCCCTGTAGGCGACCAATAGGCTCATTCGCACTGCCCTGTAACCCGTGACGGCGAACCTGCGGATTTCCACTTCCCGGGAACTGCTGCGATGCCGCGAAGACAAGGTAAGTTAGAAGGGGGGGGGAATGGTAGAAGAAGACGATCACGAAGATCTTTGTGGTGTGTGTCTTCGTCTTCGCATACGTTTTACCGCCGCTGTCTTCTCTTCGGCGTGTCTTCGGAACGAACACGAAAACGCACTCTTCGTGTTCGTTTTCATGTTTGCCCAAAGACGAATGCACAAGTCTATACATTATGTTTCTGTGACAGGAAATATTGGAGGGGAGGTAGGTGCACATTATGTTTCTGTGACAGGAAATATTGGGGGGGAAGGTTGGTGTACATTATGTTTCTGTGACAGGAAATATTGGGGGGAGGTAGGTGCACATTATGTTTCTGTGACAGGAAATATTGGGGGGAGGTGCACATTATGTTTCTGTGACAGGAAATATTGGGGGGAGGTAGGTGCACATTATGTTTCTGTGACAGGAAATATTGGGGGGGAAGGTAGGTGCACATTATGTTTCTGTGACAGGAAATATTGGGGGGGTACGTGCACATTATGTTTCTGTGACAGGAAATATTGGGGGGGAGGTAGGTGCACATTATGTTTCTGTGACAGGAAATATTGGGGGGGGGAGGTGTACATTATGTTTCTGTGACAGGAAATATTGCTTCAAATTTGTGTCTCCACACTGTCATAAATGGAAGGCTTGTATGTACTTCTTAATCACGCAACCAAGGTAGGTAGGAAAAAGCTGTTCATTAGACTTCCGACAATGGTGGTGATTCTGGTGAAAAAGGTTGAAAAAGGTTAAGTTAATAAAAAAAAAATATTTTAGAAAAACATACTCAACTTCTACTTCTTCCTGGTAAAGGGTAGGTAAAGCCAAGTACCCTTCGGGTGCCATGAGGGTGGGCAGTAAAAATCACTATCCACCCCTTGCACCCTTTGCAAGGAGTGCAACCTGTAGGAAAAAAAAAAACAACCAAGCACTTAACATTTAAGGTTTCATCCCGCAACGATCAGCAGAATGGTCCTCATTGTGTAGCCAAAGGCAAGGCCTTTAAAAAAAAAAATGAAAGCAGATGCAAAAAAATGTGTCCTGACCTCCAGCACTCAAAGGTTTAAAGGGCTGAAACTGAAGATGTTGCATGTTGTGGTACGGCCATGTTGAGATATTTGAGCTCAGTTCTACAAACAGGCATTAATTAGGAAGTAACAAAACACAATGTTTTAATTTACATTTTTATTTGCTAAAAACTCAATTTCAAACATAATCCTTATCAATAACTCAAGTAAAGCTGATACTGTTTCAAAAATATTTAAGCTTTTTTTATTATTTAATTGGTAATATCTATTAAGACCCGTCCTTTGTTCTTTGCTTGACTCTTGTTCACAGACCAATTAGTAGCAGTAGATATGTGATGTACTAATTGTTATGTCCTGCTTACTCATAGTGCACCGCTACAGTATAATATGGCACTATATAAATTAATGAACAATAATAGTACGCTGTATGGTAGCTAAGGCTATAATGTAACAACTGGATTAAACACCTTGGTCTGCAGTTTATAAAAAGCTACTAATGATTAATGAAAAAATGAGAAAAAATGAGAGCTATACCTTAACCGTATTGAATAAAGAAGAGTCATCTTTCTATAGATTAGGGATATTAGGATCTGAAATACTACCTGATAATTGAATATTAATTTTTTTTATCTTTTTGAAGGTTAGTTGAGTTAGAACAGATACACTTTCTATCCATTTTCTGTGGTGACTTCTATATTGGGTCTGAAAGACTATTATGAGTTTGGTGAGAGCTACCTATAGACAACCAGGAAGCCACCTCCAGGAGACCCCCAACTGGATTGTCCAATAAAAGTCATCACTGTTAAGACCAACATGGTTTTATGCTATAAACATCTTCTTTTCAATGTTGGTCCCCCATGTCCTCCAAAAGTTCAAGTTTTCTGTTTCTACCCAAGTGACCTCAAAGCTCTCTAATTAGTACTAAAAGGCAGACCGTGATGGACCTTTTCTCATGTGAGGGGATCTTATTGGGGTGCATCAGGACCTTTATTAGGAACCTCACATCTAGGAGGCAATAACATCACATTTACTTGACTTGATCTTCAAGTTGATGAATGTCTTAAAGTTGTAAAGCTTTTTAAAGCATTGCTTGAAGGCTTCATCCCTTATCCCGTAGATTAAAGGACTGAGAAACCTTGGCAGGCACATAAACAAGAGGAAGTTTCCGATGACGAAGAACATAACGTTGTTTTTAAAGTATGGCTCCGTAAACGATGATGTTAAGGAGGTCATGCATAAAAGGAGCTGAAAAGCATGAAGCATTACCGTTTTACCAGCCTTGAAAGCAGAAGAACTTCCAGAGCTGATCTGGCGAGCAACCATCATGACCTTGATATACGTTAGCAAAATGATCACCGCTACCAGGGTTAAGCTTATTATTGTTGAAAAGGACCTTATATCCCTTTGCAATGCATTAAATATCATATTATCCCGACTACAGATTATATGAACAGAAAAATACTTTCTATTAACGGATGTGCTTAGGACAATGAAGTCAGCGACATTTGGAATTAGTCCTATTACACACATAGACGCGATCGCCACGTTGGATCTTGATGGAGTGCAGAATGTTACGTGTCTTAGGGGATAACAGACGGCTATGTAGCGTTCCAGTGCCATGGCTGCCAAGTTGTATGGCGTGATTCGGAATGTCGAAGATGCCAGAGTAAGAATGATATAGCAGATCGGAACAGGGATGTATATTAAGTACAGTGCACAGAGTAACAGAATAAGCCCAGTGACCAGATACAATGTGTCGATGATTAGCATGTGAGCAAAAAGGATATAGCGGGCGTTCTCTTTGACGTGAGGTGTCGTAAAATAGACATTTAGTATCACTGCGATGAAGTAGATAAAAAAGCAAAAGCAGAGAAGCGTCGGGATAACGAGGACCGTCCTCACAATCTCAGCGGCTTTGCTGTTGAAACTCATAATCTGGAAAATGTTTCCAGAGGGAGATGTAGAATTTTCCATTGTACAACAATTGCTGTTCCTTCCTTATTTGGGTTCTAAATCAAAAAAAAAAAAATACATTTAATATATAAATATCTAATATACCATAAATATGTATAACATATTTCTACAAAAAACCCTAATAAGGCATATGCGAATGAACAAAGTCACATCTAAGTCTAATACGTAGATGAATCTAGGACTGAAAATCTTTAAATTAACTTTATTCTTTTTCTGTTCTGTAGGATTTTTTTTTTTCAAAGAAAAAGAAATATCAGGATGGAAGGCTATAATCTAAAACTAGAAAAAAAACGAAATGTAAGAGGTTTTCCTTTACTGAGAGAGTGGAAAAGCTTCCCAGCAGAAGTGGTAGAGGTTAATACATTGTGGGAAATTAAACATACATGGGATAGGCATGTAGCTCCTAAAGACGATATTAAGACTCCGCTTAACCCTTTAGCAGCAGAGGGTGTAAAACCATTGTCACTAATATCTTTTGACAAAAGAACAATTAAAATAAATGTAAATGATGATGAAATTATCCTTTTGATAATTAAGTGAAAACAAGTAAAAATGCCCAAAAAAATTTATTTGGAATATTTTGATTCACTGAAAAGGCTATAGTTTAGCTGGATTTTTTTGTGGTAGAGGTAGGTTATCCTTTTGGGCTCCTACTTCGCTTTTTGAAAGAAGAGCAACATTTCCGCATTAAAATAACATCAAATTGATCAGAATTACAGAGTAGATATTGTTAATGTTGTAAACAGAGGTGGGCTGCCCCGGACAGCAAGGGGTATTTGCTTACAGGTTGGGCTGGCCCTTTGTAAATAATTTTTGACTGTCCTAGCCACACGGTGGGGTCACGTAACGGTAAAACGGCCAGAAAGAAGGTAATGAGGTAAAGGTTAGGTGAGAAATGATGGTGGTTGGGAGTATTTATGAATTAATAAATGTATCTATGTTAGAATAAGAGTGCATGTATAAATGTGTTTGCATGTTATGTATGTGTAAGTGTTTGTGTGTGAGCGTACAAGTGTGTATGAGTGTGAATATGTAAGTGTGTGTGTGAGCATGAATGTGTATGTGTGTTTGTGTGTAATCATGTACGTGTGAGCATGGACATTTCTGGCTGTAACGTAATTGCAAAAGGGTTTTGTAACGAACAATTAGCCTTATAACCTTAAACTTGGATCAGCAAACACAATGTGCCATTGGAACGTAGAAGTGATGGGAGTGTTGCCCTCCACATATGCACTGGCACACATATGTATACACACTTACATAAACTTACACACTCACATTAACACTAACTTACACTAACATACACGTACTCATACTCAACACACAGTTATGCTAACGCACACTCCCTCACACACTCTTACACGTACTTGCTCACACACAAACACATACAAGTTACATACACAAACACCTATACACATTCATGCTCACATACACATTCCTGCTTACACACACTTCCTTGTGTTCCATGAAAACAGCTGAGTGATGCCAAACTTTGGGACAGTGGTTTATAAGCATTATAAATAGAGATAACCGAGGGAGTGACAATTCCTCCATAAGCTTTTCTTTATTTAAACAGATTGGGCGGGGGGTGGCAACATCTAATATCTATGATTTCTTATAATATAATAAGTTAGAAATCTGCATGCAGATAATCAACAATCTTTGATAAGTCCTGTCTCCCCCTCTTCGTTTTGCTTATCCCTGTAGTTAAACAAGGGAATATAAATGTGTTATAAGCAATAGACTATGAATATAAGACAAACTTTGTCTATAGTTTGAGGTTTTCACAGCAGGAAATAACGATAAGATCTGAATCATTCTGTCATCGGATTCCATGTTTCTAATATCTAATATCTATGATTTCTAACATAATAAGTCAGCAATCTGCATGCAGATAATCAACAATCTTTGATAAGTATTACATTAAAAAGGAGACAGCGCTAAAGATATGTTAGTATTAAGTAATAATTTATTATAAACCAAAAATAATAAAACAAATATAGATAAAATCCAAAAATACAAAAAGAATCAACACATAAATAAAAATGTAAAAAATGCAAACAAAGTATGAATAATAAAATAACAATCTCCACTATGGCTTCAAGACTAGCTGCTCTAATTCCTTCCATTTAATTGTGTTTATAATTTAACACTGGGTTAATTAAGTTATAGTTAGTAAAATTAGCGCTGTATTCGATATTCAGTCTTTGATAAGTCACGGCTCCCCTGCTTTGTTTTGCTTATCCCTGTGGATAGAAGGGGAATTAACCCTTGGACAGCCTATGGTCCAGAGGAAGCCCCCTATTTTTCAACTATTCTCTCCGTTAAATTGAAAAACACCATAAATAATGCCACAAAAAAACCAAGAAGGATCGGATATTAAATTGGCAGAGGCACATTTTATAATCCCGCAACATTTTCATTTTCTTAGAGACACAGCAAGTTAACATATAATCAGTAAACAGATTGAAGTCTAAAAATGTGCTTCACAGGGTTATGATAACCCACTGAGATACAAACCAAACAAAGCAAACTAAAGCAGAGGTGCCCATCCTCAGGGCCAGCAGGGTCATGAACTTCTTTCGCTGGGGACTCCAGTGGTCTCTATCTACTAAAAGGTGGACAGGGGTGTAACTAGAAACCACAGGGGCCCTGGTTCAAAAAGTGCCCTGGGCCCCCCAACTTCAGCATTCAGTCTGTGCCATCATTGCTCCCACACAACCGCTCTGTGCCTTCTTTGCCCCTTGCCCCCCCTCCAACATACAACATATGTAAACACACTTACACAAATTACTTCTCTATGATTACAATGAAGCATTTTCAGCGGTGCTGGCCAAACAGAACGGCCCGTTAGCAGAGCATAAGAATAGTATGCTCATTTATTATATTATCCTGAAAATTAAAATTTGTATTTAATTTCCCCCCATTTAAAACTAAACAAAGAAATTTGTATTCACAGCGATATGATTCTAATTCTAGATTTTTGGGTTTGGGTTTTTCTAGATTTATAAACATATCAGAATTTGGAGCCAATTTCTGGGAATCCAGATTATAAAGTCCCATTTACAGAAATTGGATAATATAAAAATATTATATATAAAATAATAAAACTAAAAAATGTGATTGAACAACATTCTGAGTTTAATAAGTGACAAAATGATAATGAAATGAATGCATGCCAGATAAAAAGGCAATTAAACGAAAAAATGTTAAAAAATGTATACGATATTTAAAAATAAATATTTGAATCAAATTACTTATTGGGTAAATAGCCATTTTATATTTGATTTAATAATAATATCTCTCTCTCTCTGTATATATATATATATATATATATATAAAAATATATTACTTACTGTGAAGTGGTTCATGCAGCGTGGCGATTGTAGATTTCGGAAGCTCAGGTCCTGTCAGTCTGATTCCCAATAAATTGCGTAAAATATTTATCTGTTTCTGAGCCCCTATGGTATTCACGTAATTAACCTCTTGTATGCCGGAAAGGGTAGACAGATCAGTGCTTTCCGTATTGCGAGATGTGGTATAATTACATAATTATCAGAGATCTCCCTTGTGGCACTGTCTGCTTTTCCCAAAGCAATTGGACAGTTCCTTGGTGTCTCATATGTGACTGCTGTGATAAATTGATCCTAATTAAGCAAGTAACTAGGTTTGCCTCTTGTGGTTTAGTGGACACCCTTGTAAATTCTAAACATACCATTTCAGACATAATTTAAAAAAAATGTTATTTAAGGTACAATTTTATTAAATTTTCCATAACGTGTTGTTTAGTGAGATATATAAAGAAATAAAGGCAAATAAATTTAAATGTTTTTAATGGAGTTAAATTGGGTGCAAAGATCATACTATTCTTTGCTTTCACACATGACTTGGTTGTGTCTCTGTTTAGCCTTAAATTATTGTTTCTACTTAGAATAGTAACGATTTGTTTGGGACATTCCTGACAGCCAAGGGCCTAGGGTAATCCTTGCCCCCCCCACCGAATTTGGAACCCCCATCTAAACGTATGGACACGCTGGGCAGTTGCCCAAGTGCCCTGCATTCTGTGGGCCCCGTAAGGGCTGATAGCAATGTGATTTAACACAAATACCCTAAAACAATAACATATCTATATGGGAGGGGGCAAGCGGAGAGGCCGCCTCCCCTGGGCCGATCTTTGAGGCAACGCCGAGGAAGGAGCAAGATTGTGATCTCCCCAAACAGCGCCCAATGTGCAGGGCTGATTGGAGAGATCACAATCCCCCTCCAACAGGCCCAACATTAAGGAGCAAGGTCAGTCACTTCAAACCTCAGCACTAAAGCAGAGGCCTGGAGTGACAGAACTTGCGCTCCCATGACAGGATGGAGGATGGAAGATGAGAATGGTTAGAGATGGGAAGAAAGGGGTGTAATGGCAGATGTATGTGTATGGGCAGGTGTCTGTAAGAGCAGTGTAGGTATTTGTGTGTTTGGAAGATGGTGTGTATATGTGTGTGTGTAAAGGCAGGGGTGTGTGAGAGCAGTGTATGTGTATATGTGTTCATGGATAGGTGTGTGGATATGTGTGTTTATGAGTAGGTGTGTGTAAGGGCAGTGTATGTGTACATGTGTGTTTAGGGGCAGGTGTGAGTAAGGGCAGTGTATGTATATATGTGTGTTTATGAGTAGGTGTGTGAAAGTGCAGTATATGTGTATATGTGTGTTTATGGGCAGGTGTGAGTAAGGGCAGTGAATGTATATATGTGTGTTTATGAGTAGGTGTGTGAAAGTGCAGTATATGTGTATATGTATGTTTATGGGCAGGTGTGAGTAAGGGCAGTGTATGTATATATGTGTGTTTATGAGTAGGTGTGTGAAAGTGCAGTATATGTGTATATGTGTGTTTATGGGCAAGTGTGTGTAAGGGCAGTGTATGTGTATATGTGTGTTTATGGGTAGGTGTATGTAAGGGCAGTGTATGTGTATATGTATGTTTATGGGCAGGTGTGCGTGTAAAGACAGTGTCTCTTAGGGACAATTAAAGGAGCAGGGCTAGCTTGACTCCCCTGGCCAACTCTCCTCAGAGTCCTTTATTTACCCCCACCTCGCCTGAGCTTTCTGTAAATGTGAGTAATGTACGTTTAATACCCTCCGCAGTAAGTATATGTGTGCAATGTACGTTTAATACCCTGCATGACATCACAGTACTTACAGATTTATGTAATAACATTCTAATGACTTAATGTTTTCTCAAATATTAGATAGCGTATTGATTAAAATTAATTGATAAAAGAAAACATCAATCTTATTGCATACAGAAGCAATAAGTGGAGAAAAGCAGAGGTAATCGTTCTGGATCTTTTGCCTCCTTTGATCCATTAGAGGCTCATGAGCACCAAAACAATGGAGGTAACATGTTCCCATCAGGCTTGCTGTCTGTGCTCCATTGGGTCCTCTCAATTCTCTTCAATCTGTTGGCCACTGTATGTAAGATTATGGGGTTTTTGGTGTTCTCTTAGCACCAGACAAATCTTTGTGGCTTGAGAAACCACTTGTGAACAGTTATCTCGGACTACAGACAGATGCAGTGGAAGCATAACAAACGACAATGTTTTTATTTACATTTTTATTTGCTACGTCAAGTAAAACTAATCTGAGTAATCTATAGCTATTCAAAAATATTCATGTCTGTACAGTTTTGAGCAAAATATTTAAGATTTCTTTTTTATTATTATCTTATTATTTGTTTAATTTATTTCTTTTAAGACCATCTTAGTCCTCTGCTTGACTCTTGTTCACAGACCAATGACTAGCGGTAGATAATTTCCGGAAGTCCAGATTGTTATGTGGTGAACTATTTGTTATGTCCTGCTTACCCATTGTACAGCGCTACAGAATATGATGGCGCTATATAAATCAATAAACAATAATAGTACACTATATGGTAGCTAATGCTATTATGTAACAACTGCATTAACCAAACACGTTGACGTACTCCTGACATACTTTGGATTAGGGGTATCCAGTGTCTCTTTAATGAAAGCTACTAATAGTTAATGAAAAAATGAGAACTATACCATAACCGTATTGAATAAAGAGTCATCTTTCTATAGATTAGGGTTATTCGGGTCTGAAATACTACCTGATGACTTGAATTTTCATTTTTTATCTATTTGAAGGTTAGTTGAGTTAGAAGAGATACACTTTCTATCCATTTTCTGTGGTGGCTTCTATATTGGGGCTGAAAGACTAACATGAGATTGGTGAGAGCTACTTATCCACAACTAAGAAGCCCCCTGCTGGAGACCCCCAACTCGTACTGTCCACTAAAAGTCATCACTGTGGAGACCAACATGGTTTTAAGCTACAAACATCTTGTTTTTCAATGTCGGTCCCCCATGTTCTCCAACAATCCAGGTTTTCTGTTTCTACTGAAGCTCTCTAATTAGTACTAAAAGGCAGACCGTGATGGACCTCTTCTCATGCTAGGGGATCTTAGTGGGGTGCATAAGGACCTTCATTAAGAACCTCACATCTAGGAGGCAATAACATCACATTTACTTGACCTGATCTTAAAGTTGATGAATGTCTTAAAGTTGTGAGGGTAAAACTTTTTAAAGCATTGCTTGAAGGCTTCATCCCTTATCCCGTAGATTAAAGGACTGAGAAACCTTGGCAGGCACATAAACAAGAGGAAGTTTAAGACGAGGGAGAACATAACGTTGTTTTTAAGGTATGGCTCCGTAAACATTGATGTAAAGGAGGTCATGCATAAAAGGAGCTGAAAAGCATGAAGCATTACCGTTTTACCAGCCTTGGAAGCAGAAGAACTTCCAGAGCTGATCTGGCGAGCAACCATCATGACCTTGATATACGTTAGCAAAATGATCACCGCTACCAGGGTTAAGCTTATTATTGTTGAAAAGGACCTTATATCCCTTTGCAATGCATTAAATATCATATTATCCCGACTACAGATTATATGAACAGAAAAATACTTTCTATTAACGGATGTGCTTAGGACAATGAAGTCAGCGACATTTGGAATGAGTCCTATTACACACATAGACGCGATCGCCACGTTGGATCTTGACGGAGTGCAGAATGTTACGTGTCTTAGGAGATAACAGACGGCTATGTAGCGTTCCAGTGCCATGGCTGCCAAGTTGTATGGCGTGATTCGGAATGTCGACGATACCAGAGTAAGAATGATATAGCAGATCGGAACAGGGATGTATATTAAGTACAGTGCACAGAGTAACAGAATAAGCCCAGTGACCAGATACAATGTGTCGATGATTAGCATGTGAGCGAAAAGGATATAGCGGGCGTTCTCTTTGACGTGAGGTGTCGTAAAATAGACATTTAGTATCACTGCGATGAAGTAGATGAAAAAGCAAAAGTAGAGAAGCATCAGGATAACGAGGACCGTCCTCACAATCTCAATGGCTTTGCTGTTGAAACTCATAATCTGGAAAATATTTCCGGAGGGAGATGTAGAATTTTGCATTGTACAACAATTGCAGTTCTTTCCTTTTTTGGGTTCTAAATCTAGAAAAAAACCCACATTATATATATATATATATATATATATATATATATATAAAGACTAATACCATAAATATGTATAACATAACATTGGACGAAGCAGCAAGTTGAAAAAAACAATAGAAATTTCTTAATTGATAATTAAGTGAAAACAAGCAAATATGAAAGAATAATCTCTTTTTTGATTGAAAATAGTTTGATTCTCTGAAAAGGCTTTAGTTTAGCTGGATTTCTTTTGTGGTAAAGGTAGGTTACCCTTTTGGGCTCCTCCTTCCTTTCAAGACTCAGTGAGTCACCTCATTGGAGAGGGACCAAAAAGATCTGGCCCTCAGGCAGGCCTTTTAGTCAGGGAAGGGACGATAGGATCACATATCCCTTCAGGAAACACAGCCTCAGAAGTTTTGGAGATCTGATGATTCTCTCTCTCTAGCCGCCCAGGGAGACAGGTAAACAGTGGGGTCATGTAAAGCAAGGCTACGTGATCCCGTGGTAAAAGGGGCAAAAAGAAGGGAATGAGATAAAGATTAGGTAAGAAATGATGGTGGTAGGGAGTATTTATGAATGAATGTATTTATGTTAGAATGAGAGTGCATGTATACATGTGTTTGCATGTTATGTATGTGTGTGAGCATGAATGTGTAAGTGTGTGAGCATGAATGTGTATGTGACTTGTATGTGTTTGTGTGTGAGCATGTACGTATAAGAGTGTGTGAGGGAGTGTGTGTTAGCATTACTGTGTGTTGAGTAGGAGTACGTGTATGTTAGTGTTAACATGAGTGTGTAGGTTTATGTAAGTGTGTATACATATGTGTGTCAGTGCATATGTGGGGGAGGCAAGGGGCATATGGGCTTTACTTGCCCCCGGGCCAGAAAGTACCAACTTTCCCCTGGTTGTTAATTACTATTAATTACTATTGTAGGTGGAAATGGCTGCCTTTTAATGGAATATATTCATATATATGTTTATAACTCCCATCACTCCTGTGTTCCAATGGCACGTTGTGTTCGCTGATCCAAATTTAAGTTTAAAAGGCTAATTGATCGTTAGAAAATCATTTTGCAATTATGTTACAGCCAGAAATGTCCTTGTTTTCCATGAAAACAGCTGAATGACCCCAAACTTTGGAACGGTGGTTTATAAGCATTATTAATAGAGATAAGCAATAGACTATGAATATAAGACAAACTTTGTCTATAGTTTGAGGTTTTCACAGCAGGAACCAACGATAAGATCTGAATCATTCTGTCGTCGGATTCCATGTTTCTAATATCTATGATTTCTAATATAATAAGTCATAAATCTGCATGCTTCCTTTTGCTTATCCCTGTGGTTAGAAGGGGAATTGACCCTTGGACGGCCCATGGCCCAGAGGAAGCCCCCTATTTTTCAACTATTCTCCCTGTTAATGGAAAAACACCATAAGTAATGAGACGAAAAACCAAGAAGGATCGGAAATTAAATTGGCATATTTTATAATCCTGTAACGTTTTAATTTTCTTAGACACACATCGAGTTAACTTTAACATATTATCAGCAAACAGATCAAGGTCTAAAAGTGTCCTTCACAGGCATATGGTAACCCACTGAGATACAAACCTCTAGAACAAGCCATGGTAAATCTGCCCCACCATAGAATACTGTCTGAGGGGTATAATTCTAATCCCTAACAATTAAAATATGATTTGCCCCGCTCCGCTCAAACTTACCCAAATTATTCAAAGGGGACCCTCCACTAAAGCGACACTCCAACCACAAAGCTTCATCGCTGAACCCTAAGAAACAATTTTTCGAGGGAGGGCGAGCGGTCAACTCTGCTGCTGTATTGGCCAAAGAGTCCTAGCACCGTGTGCTTGTCCTATTTATTCCAATGGAGATACAAGAACCATATGCTCATTTATAATATTATCCTGAAGATTTAGTCATTTTGTTTAATTTTCCCCCCATTTAAAACTAAACAATTTGTATTTCCAGCAATACGATTCTAATTCTAGATAATAACAAAAAAAATGTAAAAAAAATGAATACCATATTTGAAAATAAATATTTGAATCAAATTTCTTCTTGGGTAAAAGCCATTTTTTATTTGTTTTGTAATATGCATAATGTCTCTCTCTCTCTGTTAGTATATACATATATATATATATATACAGTATATACTATATATACTATATATATATTACTTACTGTGAAGTGGGTCATGCAGCACAGCGAGAGTAGATTTGGGAAGCTCAGGTCCTGTCGGTCTGATTCTCAATAAATTGCATAAAATATTTATCTGTTTCCAAGCCCTTACAGTATTCACGTAATTAACCTCTTGTATACGCCGACAGATCAGCGCTTTCCGTATTGCGAGATGTGGTTTAATTACATGATTATCAGAGATCTCTCTCGTGGCACTCTCGTCTGCTTTTCCCAACTGTGTTTCATATGTGACTGCCGTAATAAATTGATCCTAATTAAGCGAGTAAATAGGTTTACCTTGTAAATTTTATTTAAGGTATAATTTTATTAATTTTTCCATAAAGTGTGGTTTTGTAATATATATATATATATATATATATATATAGAGAGAGAGAGAGAGAGAGAGAGAGAAAATAAAGGCAAATAAATTGTAATTTTATTTAAATTGTAATTTTTTTGTTCTCTTGGCTGTTCTTACTGGAGTTTGATTTACATTGGGTGCCAGGATCATACTATTCTTTGCTTTGACATAAGACTTGATTGTGTCCCTGTTTACTTAATTTAGTATTAATTCAGTGTTCAGCAGGCTATAGGAAGAGAATTTGGGTTCAGGATAAGCGGAGGCCGGTGTCTTCTTCTATATTTATTTTCTATGGAAAGCTATACGGGACTCCTATGTTTACTGTCCAGCGAGAGGGGCAGCGATAAGACTCTCCGTTAGGAACCTGGGTTTTGATTCCAGAGATATCACACCACCTTCATGGGGTGCCCAAGGTCCTTTTGTTGCATGCAGGGGGTAATGATTTAGGACATATGCCTGTTCTGGAGCTTCTGAGCCGAATGAAGGCAGATTTTCATCAGTTTTGAGACATTTGAAGTGGACGGTGGCTCATCCATTAGTGCGTATCGAGAGGGCTCAGAAGCAGGTTAAGACAGCTATGGCTTGTATTGTGGCCGTTCAAGGAGGTTTGGTAGCGCCTCATCTGGATTTAGATGTAGTCCTTTAGTTACCCATCAATGGTGACTTCCCTTTAGGATCTCCATGATAATTTACCCCACTAGGTGCAAGCTGGTTCTGGCAACCATTAACATGGGGACCAAACAGAAAGTAGGGATCTCCAGTACAGGAAACAGCTTGTTTTGCCCTATTTTCCGTAACTCATACCTTCAACATTGTGAAATGGCCACCATTAAGTAAAAATAAATAAACTTTATGCTATAACCTTTTATTTATGTCACCACAATAGATATTTTGCATTTTGTTGGTTGTCTTTGTACGGACAGTATGGATCCTTCTAGCTTGAGGTCTCTTTATCCTGCCTTCTGCATGACCAGAAGAAGACCAGAAAGACGGTTTCAGAAGAACTCTAATGCTCAAATGATACTTCCTTACAATTTATTAAACATATGTTTCGTGTTCATGTTTTAGCCTACGTTAAATAAAATTTAATCAGGACTGGTCTTAGTATCAGGCGAGTCCGGCAGCTGCCCGGGGCGCCTGAATCAGGGTAACCCCAGAAAATCCCCCAATGGGTAGAAGTTGGTCTGGTGCATGACAGTTTGTGTAGGGGGTGAACAAAACACAACGTTGTCTACTTTGGCATTCTAAATGCATAAAAAAAAAGACATGACATGTTCATGTAGTGGACTTCTTGCCTGGGGCCGTGTTTTGGTGAAATGGATTCATCCCATGTTGGTATGGCCCACCTGATCTGATTGAGGAACCATATGAATGTTGGCTTGCTGACACGTGATTTAATAACAAGTTGCAATGACTTCATTAATCAGTTTAACTTTAAATAATTCTATGATAGTCACAATGCTTTCTGCTACATAAACGCATATAAAATATACATAAAATTCATAAATTCATCCATGATCAGGAATAATGTTGACTTGACCTTAGATGGCATTAACATCTATCCTTACAGGTTTGCAGAGCACATATCTCCTGATACAATCGCGGAACACGTCGTCTCTTATGCCATATATAAGCGGGCTTATAAACCTCGGCAGACACATGAAGAGAGAGAAGTTGAGTATGGGTAACATGATGAAATAGTTTCTCAAATACATCTCGGTGATGGGGTAAGTGAACGCTGTCATGCACAACAGGAGCTGGACGGCGTGAAGCATGACGGTTTTGCTAGCCTTCGAGGCGGAACTTTTACCGGAGTCAATCTTCAATGCAACCACCATGATTTTGACGTACGTGAACACGATTATAAGTCCGACCAGAGTGAAGGTCATGGCGTGGATGAAGGACCTTAATGTATTTTGCTCGGCGGTGTTTAATAATGAGGTCCGGGCGCAATGAACGTACGTTAGAAAAAAGTTGACGTTAACGGAGGAGGACAGCATTATGAAGTCAACGATATTAGGAATTAGGCCCACGAGCCATACCACCGCCACAGCGATTCCAGATTTCCGTCTGGTGCAGAATTCCGCGTGTCTTAGCGGGAAGCAGATGGCGACGTAGCGCTCCAGAGACATGACGGCCAGAATGTATGGCGTCACCTTGAAGGATGACGAGGAAGCTGTAACTATCACGTAGCAAATCGAGACAGGGAAGGAAACGGAATATATCGAAAACAGCAAGAGCGTTATGGCCGTGGTCAGGTAAATCAAATCGCTGATAAGCATGTGGGCGAAGAGGACGTAGCGGCCGTTCTCTTGGACGTGGGGCGTCGTGAAGTAGACCTTCAGTATGATGACGATAAGGTACAAGAAGCAGAGGAAGCAGATGAGATTTGGAGTCAGAATTGTCATCCTTAGAATTTCTAGGTTTAGTCCGGTTTGTGTAGAACCCTGCGTGATGTTGCTTTGGAGATTTGAGATATTCATGTATCTCATGAGAGATATGTATTACTATACAGCTCCTCCTGATATAGGTTTTTATCTGTGATAAAAAAGAAGGAGCATTAATACTACAAAGCGCATTTTTTTTAAGGATACACGTGAATATCTGGAAACTGGGATTGACCCGGAGTCTTCGGGTGAAGGGCTGCTTCCCTGGGTCTCTGGGTCACTCATCTCTTCCTCCAGATTAGCCGACCCATCCTAGTATAATGTATAAAGTCTTTGAAGGGGGGAATTATATGGGTTTAAATATACTTCCAGTCCAAATTCATGCAATACCGTTCACTTGTAGCATTTTATTTATAAAGCTCCAGGAGGTTCCGCAGCCCTATTTTAATGAGGGCGAATACAAATTAAGAATAACATTCCCAGTAACAATATATAATATTAATAATAACACAAGACATACCCGTATAGAAGGCCCTGTTCTCAAGACCTCTTACATATCCAAGCAGCATACAGGTAAAAAATCCCTGTTCTTGTCTGATTATACTGACTACAGGTTGCATTAAAAAATAAAAATAATAATAATATAAAAATAAAAAAAATATATAAAGTGTTTTAAGGTTAATGGTGCATTGCATGCATTGCTAATAATCCTTTTTAAGTTCAGGAGGACATAGCATGGATGCCTTGTAATGCAAGGGTTAATGCTAATAATCGCACATTTGCAGGAATTTTTTTGTATACAGTAATATAACCCCCATCATCCATTACTGCCCCTAAATTAACCCTAAAGACCCCATTAACCATAACTGCCCCTAAATTAACCCTAAAGACCCCATCAACCATAACTGCCCCTAAATTAACCCTAAAGACCCCATTTTACTGTGCGAACAGAGATCAAATGGGCGGCTCAGCCGGCGCTTTAGCAAGAGCAGCAGCAATTGAGCCAAATAGGGTCTACAGGCTACATCAGGGGACAGGAGGCTTCATGGCACGTGAACCCCAAAGTGCAAAGGGGGAAAAAAATAGCAAAATTCATCAAAATTCCATTTTCATCAGATTTTTTATGAATTTTTTCCCCCTTTTTACGCTTGGGGTTTCACGTGTGCATGTGCATGTGCTCCTATGGAGGAGCCTCCACTGGTATACAGTAATATAACCCCCCAGTGCTGTATACAGTAATATACCCCCCCAGCACTGTATACAGTAATATAACCCCCCAGCACTGTATACAGTAATATAACCCCAGCGCTGTATACAGTAATATAACCCCCCAGCGCTGTATACAGTAATATAACCCCAGCGCTGTATACAGTAATAACCCCCCAGCGCTGTATACAGTAATATAACCCCCAACACTGTATACAGTAATATAACCCCCAGCGCTGTATACAGTAATAACCCCCAGCACTGTATACAGTAATATAACCCCCAGCGCTGTATACAGTAATAACCCCCCAGCGCTGTATACAGTAATATAACCCCCAACACTGTATACAGTAATATAACCCCCCAGCATTGTATACAGTAATATAACCCCCAGCGCTGTATACAGTAATATAACCCCCCAGCACTGTATACAGTAATATAACCCCCAGCGCTGTATACAGTAATAACCCCCCAGCGCTGTATACAGTAATATAACCCCCAACACTGTATACAGTAATATAACCCCCCAGCGCTGTATACAGTAATATAACCCCCCAGCATTGTATACAGTAATAACCCCCCAGCGCTGTATACAGTAATATAACCCACCCCCGGTGCTGTATACAGTAATATAACCCCCCCGCGCTGTATACAGTAACATAACCCCCAGTGCTGTATACAGTAGTATAACCCCCAGCGCTGTGTACAGTAATATAAGCCCCAACGCTGTATACAGTAGTATAACCCCCAGCGCTGTGTACAGTAATATAAGCCCCAACGCTGTATACAGTAATATAACCCCCTAGCGCTGTATACAATGATATAACCCCCCGCTCTGTATACAGTAATATAACCCACCCCCGGTGCTGTATACAGTAATAACCCCGCAGTGCTGTATACAGTAATTACCCCCAGTGCTGTATACAGTAATGTTGGTTGGATTTGAAAAAAACATGGTTTTATCTCATTTTGTCTCAATAAACTTCCTTTTATCTGCAGACCTGGAGCCGCCGTTGCTGTCAGTCATGTGATATTTTGGGTGACTTTTCCTGATCAGACACCACACTGAGCTGATGCTTTATGGCAATGCTAATGAAGTCCGTTCCTACATAGACTTTCATTCCAGAGAGGGCTTTCAATTGCTTGAGGGACTCTTTTGGATTAAAATGCAATGCAATCCCACTGATTCAGCTCCTTTGTAAGCAATATAGCCGTGAAAAATTTTTGATAGGACTCCCCAAACTAAGCAATATATGGCCACATAGTGTGACAGAATCACCAATTTATGCTTTAGATAGGTGTTTCCAGAACGGTATTCTCTGGTTATGCACTGAATCCTTGTTTTATTTTACAGACTTTCATCAGCGTCAAGCTGTGTAAGTAAGACTGAGCCATTCTATTGTTTCCCACAGGCAGTATGATAAGGAGTCGAGGTGTTTAGTAGAGTGAGGCTGATATGCAGCTGCCTGAAAACATTATATTATGGGGCCGATAACTGATTTAAAAAAGAATATTTTTTGACCTGGTACTAGGAATAAATAGATGGCGAGAGATTCCCCTTTAAATCGTTAACTCCAAATTAAAGTCATACTTACAACCCAGGAGCCGTGAAGCAATGAATGCCTCGCACCAAGGTGTCCAGGTCTTCTGCTTTGTAATGCTTTCAGATGATCTTTGCGTTGACTCAAGCTATAGTATTTATAATCTAGTGGATCCCTTAAGAGTTCAGTGTCATTAACCCTGTGTGAGCCAGTCAGCACATACCGTGCCGTGGTTGTAATGTACTTCCACCCCATCTGGCATGAACACAGTCAAATCTGTATTAATTCACTTCTGTTCGCACCACTGGCTGATCTCCCCGATGAATACGACCTGTAATACATGCCCGGTTTCACAATACTTCACACATGGCCGCTCGCTCCTGAGTCTTAGAACCAAGTTGCTTCCCTTTCTCACTAAATTACATGTTTGATTGTAAAAAGTTTTTTTTAAAGGTACCCCAGAACTCAAATGCACATAATCCATATGATCCCCCCTCTATACTCACCATCAGCCAAATCCATCTCGGGGTCTCGTATTTGTTTAGTGGGGGTCTTTTTAGAGGCGTCAATAACTTACACATATTAGAGTAGTTACAGCTATAAAAACAAGAATCCTGCTCTGTTGTCGGTCTACTATGTACACATAGATCACTTCCTCTGAAATGAATAATTATTACAATTGTCCTAAGCGCCTATGGATATGTAGGTCAAATACCACTCCTCTGCCTAGAGAAAATAGAAACTGATCTGGAGACCGGGGGTGGTAGGGTTTCACCCTGAGCCTCCATGTAAAACCCGGAAAATTCCCAGGTAGGACCTAAAAAAGTCAACAGTGTGTGAACATAATTCCATTTTGGATACTATTAACCTGTATGTATATTTTCCTTATTTATCGCTGATGTACTTAGTGATTTGCTGTTCACGGTAGAATAATAGGGAGGTACAATAAGTACAGTCATATAATAAGTACAGGGGTCTGCAGGCATTATGATCAGGGTACAATATATATGAAAGTATTAGGGGTCTGCTGGAGCAGGTCTATCGAGGGATCTCCTGCTAACCGGCCCAAACAGTGGGCCCCTGGGCAACGCCTGTGACCACTTGTTCCTGTCTCCCCATGTCCATTCAAAATTCTTCAGAAAGGCCCCTTTCGGTTTCTAAAAAATATGAACTGGCGCAGGGAGACAGTAGCGCAACAAAGCCACATTACTTCACGTGACCCCACATTAAAAAACAAGGCTGCTTGCATAGTGCGTGAGTTATGCTGTACCGCTGTCAATGTCTGGCTCAGTATATAGTGATGGCAGTTATGCTGCACCACCATCAGTATCTGGCTCAGTGTAAAGTGAAGGCAGTTATTCTGTACCACTGTCAATGCCTGGCCTATTGTAAAGTGATGGCAGTTATGCTGTACCACTGTCATTGTCTTGTTCAGTGGAAAGTGATGGCAGTTATGCTGTACCACTGTCATTGTCTGCTTTAGTTTAAATTGATGGCAGTTATGCTGTACCACCGTCAATGTCTGGCTCAGTGTTAAGTGATGGCAATTATACTGTTCCACTGGCAATGTCTGACACAGTATACAGCGATGGCAGTTATGCTGTAGCACCTTCAGTGTCTGGCTCAGTGTATAGTAGTAGCAGTTATGTCATAGTAAATATGCATGCTTCTATTTTTTTCCAGATTTATTCCAGATTTATTTTCTGTATTTATATATTTATTATACTGTCAATGTCTGGCACGGTGGTACAGCATAACTCCTATCACTATATACTGTGGCAGACATTGACTGTACCACCACCGGCTCTGATCTCAGAATGGATAACACATATGATCAGGACCACTCAGAGCCACAGGTACTTGTAACTAAAAGTGGAGCAGTTTCGACAATCACACACGATACAGACTTGGAGGCTGAAGTGCCAGCTTTGGATGGAGACCAAGGAGACCAGGTCCCTCTAGAGTCTGCAGAAGCTGCTTGCAAAACATCCTGAACTGGAAGGGTAATACGCCCTCCCGAGAGACTTAAAGGTTATGTCATAGGATAAAGTATATTTAGCTTCATGTTTATAGTTTCTTTACTGTTCGGTAATGTATGTTTAAAAGGGGGGGGGTTGAAAATAGTTTGGGAGATGTGGTATACTGTTGTTTTAAGAAAGGACACTCTGGACTGTTTGTTGGGAACTGTTGGTTTCCAGTTTCAGTGTTATGTTTGCATCGGAGCTGAATAAAGAACTTCTCTGTGTAACTACCATCATGTAGTGCTGGCTCCTGCTCTCCATGTTAAACACTACACACTGAAAACACTACAACAACAAGGATCTGTTTTCATCCTCAAATACAGTGGTGGTGGTGAAACATGCTTTAGGTCTGCTGGGCTCTTGCTATTTTACTTCTAGGTCTTCCTTAAAATGTGAACCAACTAGACTCCTACAAACAGACCAAAAAACATTTTTGGGCCGTTCATTTTGGGACAACAAATTTTTGTTTTCGAGAAGCGGACCAAGAAAGAAGACAGAAGAACAAGACGGGGCAAGACAAGAAATGCAGAAAGGAGAAAGGGACACAGAAGCAGTAGGAGACATTGCGAGATGGTATGAGAGTGTAAGAGAAAGAGAAAAACGAGTGTTTGTGGAAAAAACGAAACGCAAATGAAAATTCAGAGCTCTCTGCTTCGTTTCATTGGGGGCTCTACTCCAGAAATTCATACAAATTAACAAAATTGGCAAATTTTGTTTAAATTAAAATGAATGCAAATCTGAACGCACGGTCTAGAACTAAATGTGTCATTTTGTGCATGCTACTTGTCCTTCACCAAGTTGATGAAAGTATCCCACACGCTCAAGTTCATTTTAGAGGGCATGGAAGGATTGGACAACCCCCCTCAAAAGTAGTTGGTAAGAGTTAGTTGGTCAACAGCATATCTGTCAACAAGTCAAATGGTTAGAGGTGCGCCTGGGGAAGGACTTTGCTACCCAACAATAGACAACTAAGTAAGGAATTTGGAAGAAGAATAAATAGTTAACTTGTATTTTTAAATAGACCCCATGATGGGAATATCATGCCTTAGACTCTTGTGAAGATAAAGCAGAACTGGACATTGTGTACATTGAGTCAACACTTATTTGTCATCTTTGACTTCTTCTGTATGTAAGCATAAGAAAAGAGATGAGCTCACTTGAAGAAACCAAAGTTGTTTACAATGCCAACAATATTTTGAGAAAGCAGCTTGTACTTTGTAAGTTAAAAGCTGCTTTTTCAGGTTGACTGGCAATGACGCATTGGAGACAAGGTTCAGGTCGCTCTGCACTGCTGCCTCAGTAAGGGGTACGGTAACCAGATTCCCTCTGCCATTTCTGAGCTGAAACGGGCCAAGGAGAGAGAGCATTGCTCTACAGAACCACAGAACCCAATCGCTTTTGAAGTTCCCGTAGTGTCTGGCAAACTGAAGATGGGTGAGTTTGTTTTTGGATGAGGCTAGAGGCTTTTTTTCTTGAAACCCTTCCAAACAACTTGTGGTGATGTAGGTGACGTCAGATTGTAGTTTTGGAGATTTTCTGACCAAGACGCAACTTCTGTATTCTTGGATATTTTATGGCCTCTTAAACCACCCTTGAGACAATATAGACAATCGTCTTCTTCCAGGTCGATTCATAATACTTCCAGTTGACTGGACCTTTTTTAATTATCGTCCTGATGATGGGAATGGGCATTTTCAATGCTTTTGCTATTTTCTTATAGCCACTTCGCAACCTTTTGCTGCACATCACAGCCACGTTCCGTGGTCTTACCCACTGTGATGAATAACTAAAGGAGTTTGGCCTATGTGTTACCTAATATTTATACCCCTGTGTAACAGGAACTCATGGTAGAACAATTTCCTGTTCCTAGTCACCCAGGTGTACTAAAAAAAATTTAAATTAGCAATTGGAATATACTTCAAAGATATTTTTCTCATATGAATTCATAGGGGTGCCCTATATATTTAAATTTAAGATTTTTTTGGATAAACCTGTACAGGTGTGTTGGAGGTCTTACCTATCGAGTCATAGAAATGTGTTTCTGCTGTAGGGATTAGCTTTATTTGTTGCCCCCCCTGTTGATTGTCATGAGGGCATGCGCATAATATTTAATAATAAATAATCTTAGTGATCGCTGTCTAAATTTCTATCTACGCATGAAAATGAAATGCAGTCACAAAAAGTACCGGTAAATAGAATCTTTCGTGAAAAGAAACAATCATTTTCGCGTTACAAAGTTGCTTTTATTAATCAGTCTGTAGGCGGAGTAGAATTTATCCTTACAGGTATACAGAAAAAATATCTCCTTATATACTCACGGAATACATTATCTCTTATCCCATATATCAGAGGGCTCAGAAACCGCGGCAGAAACATGAAGAGACAGAAGTTGATCACCGGTATCAATAAAGTGTACTGTAGGAGATACATCTCCGTGATGGGGTAAGCAAACGCCGTCATGCACAGCAGGAGCTGGACGGCGTGAAGCATGACGGTTTTACCGGCCTTGGAGGCAGAACCTTTCCCTGAGTCGATCTTCAACGCAATCACCATGATCCTCACGTAGGTGAACACAATTACCAGTCCCACCATGGAAAAGGTCATGGCGTGACCGAAGGACCTTAGAAAGCTCTGCGCTGGGGTATTTAGAAACGATGCCCGGCTGCACAGCACGTAATGCGAGAAATAGCCGGTCTTAACCACAGAGGCCAGAATAATGATATCGGCGATATGAGGGATCAGCCCCACGGTCCATATGATCATAATAGCGATACCCGATTTCCGACTGGTGCAGAACTCCGCGTGCCTCAGCGGGAAGCAGATGGCAACGTAGCGCTCCAAAGACATGACTGCTAAGTTATATGGCGTCACCTTGAAAGATACTGAAGATGCCGTAACTAGCAAATAGCAAATGGAAATAGGGAAGAAAACGTCGTATAGAGAGGAGACCAACAGGACCATAGCCAGCGTCAGGTACATCGAATCGTTGATAAGCATGTGGACAAAGAGTACATAGCGACCGTTCTCTTGGACATGGGGGGTAGTGAAGAAGACTTTCAGTATGACGATGATAACGTAAAAGAAGCAGAGGAAGCAAATCAGCGTCGGGGTCAAAATGGTTATCCAGACTAGTTTGATATTCAGGGTGTTTAGGTTAGAAGCCGGGCGCGTGACGTTGTTTTGGAAATTAGTTAAATTCACCATTACTGGATAGCAGTTGGTAATGATATAATTTTCCGCCTGTAATAAAAAAAAAATATATAATATTATTTAAACATATGGAGAAACCCCCGTCTTGGCTAATAACATGCTGGACAGACCGGGTGTGATGACGGAGCTTGTAGAAAGACCGTAAGGTAACACAGAAAGGATACAGTCAAGGTGTAAATGTAACCCGGAGACCTGTTCGTTTAGACCCCCATTGGCTATGAGTGGAAGTGCAGTTAAAATGCACAATGTGCACTTGGATATCGGCCCAGTCTTGAAATCTGCGCAATCAAGGAGCGATTGCCCTCCTGCCTCCCCTATGACATTAATACGACGAGGTCATAATAAAAAAAATAGGAAGGTCAAAGGCTTGGATGGAATGTAATGCAGAGAGGGTGGTAGATAAGGGGAATAGTCTCCCAGCAGAAATGGTAGAGGGTAATACAGTGAGGGTATTAAACATGCGTGGGATAGACATACGGCTCCTGAATCTAAGACGAGACCAACGACTGATTAGGGTTTGAGTCGTTACAGCAGGAGAAACGGACAGACTAGATGTGGGCCAAATTGGGCCGACCTGCCGGCAGATTCTATGTGCCATATAAACATAACTTAAAGACATCATCTTTATCTCTGTAAATGTCACTGATGTGATCTTAAAGGTATTAGTCAATAAAATAAATTGGCCGGAGAGGATTTTTATAATAATCTGTAGCGAATACTGTTCATAATATGATATATATATAATTTATCTTAAGTCTTTCAGAGTTTCAGGAAGTTATCCCAGGGACAGAAGCCTCAACCACGGCACTTAAACTTTTTAAGAACTATTAAAAATGCCTGTCGTTAAAATGACGTGGTGCTGGTCCTATGTCCCCGATACTTCGGTACCGATACAAACACCACGGACCGCGCTTTGCATTAATCACATGACTGTTGTAGCTTCGATTCTCCGGGCTAGGCTTAACTCCCCATTAAAAACCCCCCAATAACGACACCGCACACCATAAATATGGATGAGAAAAGGCCACAGCCAATTTTATTTATTAGAGTCATTGTCACGCCAAAACCTGAAACATAGGTGCGTTAACAAGGACAATGACTCAAAACACCAACATGTAAATATATACAATAAACACCCAAGCTTGCCAAGCAATCCAGGTACCATAACCAAATGCCACTTAAGGAAGGGACATACCGAGATGCCCCCACCCTGACCTGAGGTTCCCAGCACTGACAGCCAAGAACCTCCCACCAGACGTTACCAACCATTCACTTACCACCACATTAACCCCCTGGATACCTGGCAAGCTGCCGCCCCACAGACTGTGACAAACGACACAAACCTTCAAACAAAACAAAAAGGGAGGGAGGGTGGGACGCGCAACCAGGTAAGCTAACCACAAAAAATGGTTCCTGAGCCCGGGAAAGCAGCCACTTATATAATCTACCCCCAACTCCACCCCCGAAATTCCCGCCAAAAAGCCTACCCCTCCTCCGCACAACAGTCAAGGCCCACTATAGCCCATGCTGGCCCCCCCGTGGGCATCAATATCACACATGAACTGCAACATGTGGAGGGACCGGTCACCGGTCAGCGACCGATCAGCAGAGGTGAGAGCAGGGCAGGGTCTAATCAAACCGCAGCAACCGGTACCATCGGACATTATCTATAAACCGTACCCAGCGTGACTGACAATTACCACGCAGACAAGGAGTTATATATATATCTATATATATATAAAGAGAGAGGGGGGGGTGCTAATTATTATGCAATACAATTATTATTATTATTATCTTTTTATCATTTATTATCTTTTTTATTTATGATTATTATTATATTTTATTTGTATAGTGCCAACAATTCTCGCAGCACGTCTTACAGTCCATACATTCTGAACGTCTGACTAATTTAGAACCGACAGACTAAGATGATCTGATTAGGTAAAGAGGCCCGTCTTGGCTCGCAGGTTTACAATCTAGAGGGAATGAGGTGTTGAAAGACAGAAGGTATCCTGTGACCTGCAGTTTACTTTCTCTGCTGCTTCAAAAGGATGTTTTTTTTCCCCATTTAACAGAATCCTCACCGCTCTCCGTAACCCTTTCACTCCCTCTAAAGCACTCTAGAAATATAGAAAAATAGAATGTGCCGGCGGATCCTGCATAATCTGCAGATTTTTTTCCTGCTGTAAAGACTCAAACCTTAATCAGTCGTCGGTCTCGTCTTAGATTCAGGAGCCGTATGTCTATCCCATGCATGTTTACATCCCCTCACTGTATTACCCTCTACTACTTCTGCTGGGAGACTGTTTCATGTATCCACCACCCTCTCAATAAAGCTAAACTTTCTCACAAGTGGTCTAATAAATCTACAAAATGTAAAATATATGAATGATGTATCACTATGGGTTATACTTAAGCTCTAAGTGAAAAACAGTCTAGAAACAAATACATGCGATTTGCCCATCTTTAGCAATTTGCCCGGTAAATTACCCCTACTTACCACAGAGGAGTCTTCCAGGACTCAATGCCCACCACTGATGTCTTTAGATGTCGAATAATCCCAACTCAAACTACAGTATTTATCGTCTCCTGACTCTCTGAAGAATCAGCGTTTTTAACCCTGTGTGGCCCAGGCTGCCCGTCTGCACACAGCTCTGTAAAAAATGCTTCCATACCCAGCTGGCAATGGCAGAGTTGCGTTTCTGCTTAATGGCTTTTCCCTGATGATACAGACAGGAGCACTCTGGGGGTTTCACGGTGTTTCGGATGTTCTTTTTATTATTTCAAACAATACGCTTCTGTGCGGCCAAAAAAAATAAAAACACAACAACACAGAGTATCAGAGCTGGTGGTTTTACTGGGTCAGATTAAAAGCCTGTACATTACTTTTCAAGAACAACCTGGCATGTGAAGCACATCAATATCTTTGACTGATTCACTTCAGCATCCATTAGACCAGGGGTTCTCAAACTGCGGCCCTCCAGCTGCTGCAGGACTACATCTCCCATAATGCTCCTTCAGCTAAGGGGCTGGCTGAGGAGTATGGGAGATGTAGTCCTGCAGCAGCTGGAGGGCCGCAGTTTGAGAACCCCTGCATTAGACATTAGTGACTTATGGAACATCAGTAGGATATAGCCATACCTGAGAACTTCTGGGCTCCGGCTACCTGGAGACTTCCCTTGCGGGACGCGGTCAGGACTGCCCACAGGCAGTCCCTTAATGTCGGGGGCGGTCCCGCTGACATCGGGGGCGGTCCAGCTGACTGCAGCAGCAGGAAACACCCACTTTTAAAGGGAAAAAGCACAGTTCGGTAAAAAAGGGTAAAAAATGCAATTCAACTTCCTATATATTCCATGATCAGAGTTACTATCACTATTGGGGTTTGTTTTATCAATTTTTAGAGTTTTAAGAATATATTAAAGAGATTTTTCCAAAGAATCATCAGATGGGCTTGATATTTCTACTTTATTTGTGAGTGGTGCTTACACCTCCACACATTCATTGTTTTACTTAACTATATTACGTTATTTTACTTTTTTTCCCTTCCATGTCATTGCGCCCCCAACTTTGGATCTATTCAGAAGATTTTTTTAAAAGGAACATCATGTGGCCAGAGGAGCAGCGCAGCTTAGCGGAGCAGGCCTCGACAGAGCTAGGAGGAGGGCTTGTGTTATGTCACTAGGTCTGGGGTTGGTTACAGGGTTCAGTAGGTGGGGTCTTTCTGGTGCTATAAATGGGCGGACATTTTAGATAACGGTCACTTTTAATTTGAGCCACTTACCTGCTTTTGTCCCACCCTCCCTCCCTAATTTTAGTTTTTTGTCTTCTGGCTTCACTTTGTTACAGCGGCGGTGCCGGTTTGGTTAGGCGGGGTAGAATTGGGATGTTTCAGTTAATTTTGGTTGATTGGTTGGTGTTGTTGGTTGGTATGGTAGGTTTCGAGCTGGTCTGTGGCTCAGAACCTGGGGGTGTAGGGGTGTCACGGTATGCCCCTACTGTTGGTTTGGTAAGGTATTGTACCTTAAAGGTATGGTGATGTTTATTGTTAGATCTGTTATCTTGGGGGTCATTGTCTATGTGTTTTGACATGTGGGAATGTGTAATGGGTTTACATTGTTTTCATGTTTGGACAATGACTTATTGTTATGTTTTGATATGTATATATCATATATATATTTTATATTTAATTCTGTGGTTATAATAAAGCTGTGGACAATATTTTTCCAACATATATGGTGTGGTCTCAATTATTGGGTTAATGTTTGGGTTTTTTTTATCGGTTCCTTTAGCCCTAACTGGACGATGCGCCTGTCATGAAGCTTTATTACCGTATTTGCTCGATTATAAGACGACCCTGATTATAAGACGACCCCCCAAAATCTGAATATTAACTTAGGAAAAAAAGAAAAAGCCTGAATATAAGACGACCCTAAAGGAAAAAAGTTTTACCAGTAAATGTTAATTCATGTAAACTATTTTTTTAAATAAAAGCTATGATTGAGAAAAATATTTTTTTTGTTTTTATTTCCTTGTATTTTCCAACCTGTCCCCCAGTTACGCACATCTGCCCCCAGGCTTGCCACACCAATATGGCACTGTGGCCCATGATATGCCTTTTAACCCTCTATATGCCACTGTGCCCCATGGTATGCCTTTTGACCCCCTATGTGCCACTCTGCCTCCAGAAATGCCTTATACCCCTATATCCCATTCTGGCATTTAGGGGGTTAAAATGCATATTATGGGGCAGAGTGGCATATAGGGAGGTATAAGGCATTCCAGGAGGCAGTGGCATTAAGGGAGTTAAAAGGCATTGTATAGAGCACTCTATAAGGCATTTCAGGAGGCAGAGTGCTCTATTAAATGCCCCCTTAACGCCACTCTGCTTCCTGAAATGCCTTATAACTCCCTATATGCCACTCTGCCCCATAATATGCCTTTTAACCCCCTAAGTGCCAGAGTGGCATATAGGGGTATAAGGCATTCCAGAAATGCCCTATGTCCCCCATTTAACACACACACGCACACACACTTACCGGTGCTTCCAAATTCCTGCTGTATTGCCGGGGCAGCGGGTTGACGTCTCCTTCCGCTGCAGCCGGAAGGAGGTGGAGTTGGCAGCGGGGGGTTGTCTGTGTCCGTCGCGGATACCTTTCCCGGCTGTCAGAGATCAGAGTTTCAGCACCTGTGCGGGGAACTCTGATTTCTGACAGTCGGGGAAGGTATCCGCGACGGACGCAGACAACCCCCGCTGCTAGCCACACCTCCTTCCGGCTGCAGCGGACGTTGTCTACGCGGATCGCGTAGACGTCAACCCGCTGCCCCGGCAATACAGCAGGAAGCACCGGTAAGTAAGTGTGGGGGGGGGGGACAGGAGGATCCAGGTCCCCTGCAGCGGTGCGGGGGATCTGGATCTTAGTCTCATAATCAGACCTCTATTTGAGGTCTGATTAGAAGACGACCCCGATTAGAAGACGAGGGGTATTTTTCAGAGCATTTGCTCTGAAAAAAACCTCGTCTTATAATCGAGCAAATACGGTATATCTTGCAGATCAGGGAAGAGTTGCAGTTTTGTTAATGAAGGCAATTTTTTTTCCTACCTCTCTGCCTGCTGTCTTTCGTGGGTGTTGTGGTTGTGGCCTGATTCTAACTTTAAATTATTTAATTAAGGTAATCAGGGAACCTTAATAACAACAATAAAATTTATTTAATCTATATACACTCTGTATCTTGATATACAAATGGTATATAATATGAGGTATTCCAGTCGATCATATGGTGAGAAATACTTAAATACTGTGGTGAATGGTAATTATACTTTAATGATCAGCAGAATTAAAATCACACACCAGTCTTAACAGATTGCAATAACATAACAATAATACTTAGCTTCGGTAGATGGTCAGCTTACAGAGATGATGAAGAAACCCAGCAAAACAATATCAAGTGGAACTCCGTTGGTCATAATGACTGCTTGATGCAACGTGGGAAGGATTCCGGTCTATAACCCAGGGCGCTTACAAACAGGTTGAAGCCCTCTGGATCCAGGCACCGTCAAGCCCTGGATTGAAGTTCCTCTAGCACATGGTGTATGGTTCTTTTTAAGGTGTTTTTTACTATAGTATTGATAGGTTGCTATGTAAATAGCAACCGTATCAATGGTAAACTAGTAACAGTTTTTTCGGTTGAAAGGTGCACAATATTTCGGTTGTAACCATGCACACCGGAATCACTAACACATCCTATACCTACACACATGTGAATAAATACACAATATGTGCCTCTGCCTAAATGTAACTAAGCAACACCAATCACACAAGAACTGGCTGTTATCGCCTCAGGCTAGGATAGCTTGTATAGCAACTTTGTTGTTGTTGTTGGTGGGATCCTAGGACAACTATTGACCAGTAGGTCAATAGTTCAGCCTTTATATTAAATTAATTCTGCTGTCATTCTGCTGTCTATGACGTAAATCACAAATTAGGAAAATCATTTTCATAACAGTGGGCTAGCTGCAAATTTCCAAAGGATTAAGCTTTATGGACTTATGACGTATATCACTCATAAGTAATATACCTATATCCACAGGGGCGTAACTAGACGCCTCAGGGCCCGGGTGCGAGAATCTGTTAAGGGCCCCCCACCCCCTCACCCCCCCAAAAAAAACATGATTTTTACCCAACAATTTTTTTTCAACTAATTCAACAAATTCAAATTACATATTGAATCATATCTGTAAAAAAATCTAAGAAAAAGGGGCGCATGTACAAAGGGCATAATCCAGGGGTGTCCAAGTTTTTTCTGCAGTGGGCCACTTCATCAGAATTGTATACGTGCGCGGGCCGCACTCATTTTTCACTGTGACAAAAAATATGGCCTTTAATAAAATATGCAGATTAAAATAAAGTAAAATGACACAAAACCTTTACTCTTCCTCTCACTGATTTCTGGGCCTTGAAAGTTTTGCGACTACAAATTCAGGATTCCCTAGATTTATTCTAGGGATGAACTAAAATGAAAATTCTGGACCAAAACATTCAGGGTTCACTTAGCCAAAACCGAAAATGACCTCCACCTTTAAAAATAATAAAAGTAGGTAACACACAATTGGACAAAATTAGCAATATGACTTGGCATGATAGGAGTGTGATTGCTGTTAGCAATCACACTCCTATCATACCCAGGCAACCAGTAAATGCTGGTACCTAGGCATGATGGGACTGTGCTCGCTGTGATTGCTGTTAGCAATCACACTCCTATCATGCCAAGTCAGCCAGTACATGCTGGTACAGGGTGGCTGTAAGTGCAGACCCCATACTGCTGGCAGCATCACTACACAAGGGGGGCAGCTGGCCAGGTTTCAGCATGTACTGGCTGACTTGGCATGATAGGAGTGTGATTGCTAACAGCAATCACAGTCCCATCATGCCTAGGTTCCAGCACTTACACATCCATGCTATCACACACACACACACACACACACACACACTCATTTATTCATATAATCATTCATTCACAGATTCATTCCCTCAATCACACACACTCATTCAAACACCCTCCCCACCCCCTTACCGGGACGTACTAAACAGCATATTGGGGATGATGGGATGATGGGATGATGGGATGATTGGCTGCAATGTTCAGCACTATCAATAGGTGTCAGTATACTTTTTACACTCATGGTAAATCAAAGTATGTTCTTTTTGGTAGTTCTTGATACTAAGTTGCAACGAATACATTGCAAAAAGAAGCTGCAAATGTTTAACTGTTTACTTGCTGAAATATATACAGTTTTATAACGAAATCATGGTAAATTATATAGAAATAATAGAAACATTTTAAGTAATCAACATATTGATATAATATGGTACATGTATGTGCAAACACCATATTTTACCTGTTTTGATTGGCACAATATGGAAATATATATTATTATTATTTTTATATGGGGATTATGGGTGGAATATTGTAGTTTCACATGCTAAGGAACACATTTAACCCATTTCAGATAAGAATATGGGTATACTCTTTTTTTTACATGGGGATTATAGGTGGAATATTATATTTACACATGCTAAGGAACATATTTGACCTGTTTTTGATAAGAATATGGCTATAAATATTTTTTTACATGGGGATTATGGGTGGAATATTATAGTTACACATGCTAAGGAACATATTTGACCCATTTCTCATAAAACTATGGGTATTTTATTATTTTTACATGGGGATTATGGGTTGAATATCATGGTTACAGATGCCAAGGAACAAATTTGACCTTTTTCTGAAAGGAATATGGGAGTATTATTATTTTTATATGGGGATTATGGGTGGAATATTATAGTTACGCATGCTAAGGAACATATTTGACCCATTTCTGATAAGAATATGGGTATACTCATTTTTTTACATGGGGATTATGGGTGGAATATTATAGTTACACATGCTAAGGAACATATTTGACCTGTTTTTGATAAGAATATGGCTATAAATATTTTTTTACATGGGGAATATGGGTGGAATATTATAGTTTCACATGCCAAGGAACACATTTGACCCATTTCTGATAAAAATATGGGTGTACTCATTTTTTTACATGGGGATAATGGGTGGAATATTATAGTTACACATGCTAAGGAACACATTTGACCTGCTTCTGATAAGAATATGGGAATTTTATGATTTTTACATGGGGATTGTGGGTGGAATATTATAGTTACACATCCTAAGGAACACATTTGACCTGTTTCTGATAAGAATATGGCTATAAATAATTTTTATATATGGGGATTATGGATGGAATAGTATGGTTACACATGTTTAATACCTTATTTAACAAGTTTCTGTTAAGAATATGGCTATAATTATTTTCTACATGGGGATTTTGGGCGCAATATCAAGGTTACACATGCCATGAAACATAATTGACCTGTTTCTGATAAGAATATGGGTAAAATTATTTTTCTACATGGGGATTATGGGTGGAATATTATGGTTACACATGGCTAGTAATGTATTTCACTTGTTTCTGGTAAGAAAATGGGTATGATTAATTTTTTTCATAGATATTATGGATACTATGATATGATTGCATGTGCCATGTAACATATTTGATCTATTTCTGTTAAGAAAATGGTTATAAATGTTTTTCTACATGGGGATTATGGGTGAAATGTCATGGTTACACACCCTTAGTAACATATTCGGCCCATTTCTGATAAAAATGTTGGTATATTTTTTCTACATAGGGATTATGGGAGGAATAGAATGATCAAAGGGACACATTTGACCTGTTTCTGATAGGAATATAGTTATAGATATTTTTTACATGGGGATTATGGGTGGAATATCATGGTTACACGTGCCCAGTAACATATTTGATGTGTTTCTTTTAAGTAAACGGGTATAATTATTTTTATATAAGGGGATTATGCGTAGAATATCATGGTTACACATGCTAACTCTAATATCTGGACTTTTTCTGATAAGAATATGGCTATCATGTTTCAACATGGGGATTATGGGTGCAATATCATGGTTACACATGGTAAGGAACACATTCAGTGGCGTCATATTTAGGGGGGGCACATGGGGGGCCAGGGACCAAAGTAGGGGGGCCAATTATAAAACGGTACATATACACTATATATATATATATATATATATATATATATACACACACACACACGTTAGACGTGCATTTTTAACTACATAATATGCACTTATCTCTTTGAAGTAAAGACTGTGATTAAAATATGATTTCAAAATAACAGCTAAAGTGACAGTTATTTTTCATTCTTTAATATTAGCCCCTGCTGACAATATATATAAATATTAGACCCTGCTGCAGATATATAGAAATATTACACCCTGCTTCCGATATATATTAATATTAACCCCTGCTGCGGATATATATTAATATTAGCCCCTGCTGCGGATACATACTTATATTATACCCTGCTGCCGATATACATAGAAATTATACCCTGCTGCCAACATATATTAATATTAGCCCCTACTGCCGATATATAGTATTAGTCCCTGCAGCCAATATATATAAATATTAGCCCCTGCAGCCAATATTTATTGATAATAGGCCCTGCAGCCAATATATATTAATATTAGCCCCTGCTGCCGATATATATAAACATTAGTCCCAGCTTCCGATATATATTAATATTAGCCCCTGCAGCCAATATATATTAATATTAGACCCTGCTGCCAATATATTTGCCACACTGACTGCAGATCAGGGGAAGACAGTGAGAGTCAGTGCAGTGTTCCCTCCTTCTGACTGCACCGTGACATTGAGAGGTCCTCTCCCCTGTAATCATCCCAAGTCCCTTTGTCCCCTCATTCACTAAACCATAGCGCTCTTTTACTTACACCCTGTAGTTCAGGTATAGATCAAATAAACAACACATGGAAACAGCACATGCAACTGAATGAGATTAAAAAAAAACTTGTATTTGCAGGTATACATAAATAATGTATGGAAACATAGCATTGCAGGTATAAACCAACAGAACACACAAACCCAGCATTGCAGGTATATATCAACTGGAAATCACATGTACACTCAGCACTGAAGGTTTAGATCAAATAATCAACACATGGAAACAGCACTCCAGGTATTGATCAACTGAATAAGACATGCAAATCCTATATTTGCAGGTAAACATTAATAATGTATGGAAATATAGCCGATACAGATGAACAGAATGACACAAAACCCAGCTTTGCAGATATAAATCAATTGGAAATTACATATAAACTCTGCATTAAAGGTATAGATAAAACCCCCTAAATTACAGGCATAGATCACTGGTCACACACCCCAAAGCCAGCCCTGGTGTCCACACTGCCCACATAGAACCTGACCAGCACCCAAATTACACATTATGTCAACTTTGTCCCCAAACAGCTGAACGTACGCCGTTTTTGTCCCATAAAGACCTCTCCCTCCCAATCTATCCTATCTACCCCCTCTCCCTCCCAATCTATCCTATCTACCCCCTCTCCCTCCCAATCTATCCTATCTACCCCCTCTCCCTCCAAATCTATCCTATCTACCCCCTCTCCCTCCCTATCTACCACATCTGCCTCTCTATCTACCACATCTGCCTCCCAATCTATCCTATGTACCCCCCTCTCCCTCCCAATCTATCCTATCTACCCCCCCTCCCAATCAATCCTAACTATCCCCTCTCCCTCCCAATGTATCCCATCCACCCCCATCTCCCTCCCAATCTACCCCCTCTCCCTCCCAATCTATCCTATCTACCCCCTCTCCCTCCCAATCTATCCTTATCTACCCCTTCTCACTTCCTATCTACCTCTTCTGACTCTCTAACCCCCTCCTAACTTTCTAACCCCCCCTTTGAAGTTCACTTACCTTGGGCTTGTCCAGCGGTGAAATCGCGAAGTCTCTGTATCCCTGGTTCTGCCGGCTTCACTGCTGGGCGCCGGATATGACGACATATACCAGCGCTCGGCTTGAAATGCCGGCACTGCGAACCAGGAAGAGGCCTCGCGGTCGCGGAGAAGAGTGAGAGGCGCCGAACGGTTGCTGAGAACTTATTCCTCAGCAACCGCTCGGCGCCTCTCACTCTCTCCTCCGGGTCTATTAAAAAAAAAAAAAAAGACGCCGTTTCAATTGGGGGGGCACATCGGGGGGCACAGCATGATGTAGGGGGGGCCATGGCCCCCTCTGGCCCCCCCCCTGCCGACGCCACTGAACACATTGGACCTTTTTCTGGGTGAAATATGGCTATAATTAATATTTTTCATTGGGAATAATGGTGGAATAGCATAGTTGCACTATGATGTTTTGATATATTTTTTATTGTAATTGGCCATTCAGCCATCACTTCTAAAGAGGATTGTTTATTCCTTTTCTTATGCCGGTAAATATATAGTGTCCGAGGTGTGGCATAGTGCACCATTTCCACCAGTTTCATTAATTACCGAATTAAGATGGAATCGTTGTCCATAATGTATTTTTATATGGCCAACACTTTGCAAAAGTTCTTGTTATTTATTATTCTAAGCATTTTCATTTGTACCCTGCTGCCTGCTGACTACCACGCTTGGCTACCCTGCCCTGTGTGGCTGAGTACCTTGCACAGCTACCCTGCCTCTTGAATAGAAAATACACTGTCTATATAAGGACTGAATCACATTATAAAAATATTTATGTTTGTGTTCAGTGGTCAAAATTCATTAAAAAAACCCAAAACTAATTCATCAAAAAACACCAAACTTTTCAGTTTCCGCTTGTTCAAAGTGAAGTTATTCATTTTTAAATAGTAATAGCTAAATCGCCTTATAAGAATATTCGTAAAAAAAACAAAAAAAACCCAGTAGCTAAATCATCAAAATTGATCGGCCAGCAAAGAGTTGCAATGAGCACAGATTATACTAGACTTGGGCACCAGGGGGCTCTTCGTGTTCGTCTTCGTGCTCGTCTTCGGGGGGGAAAAAACCTTCGTATTCCGCGAATATTCGCCCGTTCCTGTCTTCTCTTCGGGCGAATATTCGCGGACATTCTTCGTGCTCGTTTAATCTTCGTTTCCTTCCCGGTTGCCTTGCAGGGGTTAATACGGGGTTAACAACACGTCGGAGCAGCAGCAGCTGCCGTGAAGGAACGTGTGTGCAACTCTATTGGTCGTTTCGGCAGGGGGCTGGTCTGGCATCAACTAGTGAATTGCAGAACGCACTTCATTCGTTGATGGCAGGCCAGCCCCCTGCCGAAACGACCAATAGAGTTGCACACACGTACTGAGGTGTACTGTACACAAAATGACCTAGAGACAAATGCTCCAAGGAACTTGGCCTCCGTTTATCATACACAGTCACACATCCATAGATGTTTAATAAAAGAATAGGGATTATTTTACATTTTTAAATTGATTTTGGACCACTTGTAATACATGCCTAACATTTGCTACCTATTTACAATGGCATACTTTGCAACAACCCAACTTTTACTGGACAGGACTGGAAAAAAGCAGGACTGTCCACCAAAATCTTGGGTGTGTTGGCAGGCATGCGGATGGAAAAATGTTGGACAAGAACTAAAAAATAGCTTAGGGTTAATGTACGGTTATGTTTAAGATTAGTAGCAGTGCACTGGTTTGGTTAAAGATGTATTATGTCTAAATAATAATTTAATTTTAATGGGTTTTAAAAAAAAATTAGGGGTTTATTTAAATGTATTTTAAAGTTAGATTTATTATTTAGTACTTTATTATATTTATTTAATGTTTATACTAGTGCTACCTACCGAGCTATAACTACCAACGTGTATTTGCATACCTAGTTTAGCTAAATTAGATGGGACAGGACTGGAAAAAAGCAGGACTGTCCCTGAAAAAGTTGGGTCTGTTGGCAGGTATGTGGATGGAAAAATGTTATAGTATGAAGTGTGAGTTATAGCGTTAATGCTAGTGAGTGTAGAAATGAAGGCCAGGACAAATAACAAGAGGAAAGGTCCTTGTGATTTTTGCATTGTACGTGTATGTGTTATGTGTGTTATGTGTGTTGTCACTTGTCACTGTGTTATATGTGTTATGTGTGTGTTATGTTTGGTTGGTTGTGTATCAGAAGGAAAATAATGAAATGGAAATGGAAAAGGAAATGGGAAAGGCGAATGAGTGGGCAATTGGCGACCCGCTCACCTGTTTCACCCCAGAGCAAAGCATCCAAACACTGTCAGTCCTAGACGTTTGGCAGCGGACTTCCAGAGCTCAGACACAAGGCCCTAGCGTAAGCTGGCCACTCCGGCGGAGGTAGCAGGCGTTGCCACACCGCAAACAGACGCAGCCAGAGGGGAGAAACTGCCCTTACCACTAGGGACATTTTGGGCATGACTCTAGCCAGGAAGCGAACTGGCAGAGAAGAGATGCTGGCACCACCACCAGCAGCAGCAGCAGCAGCAGCAGCAGAATTGGGAAAGGCGAATGAGTGGGCAATTGGCGACCCACTCACCTGTTTCACCCCAGGGCAAAGCACCCAAACACTGTCAGTCCTAGACGTTTGGCAGCAGACTTCCAGAGCTCAGACACTAGGCCCTAGCGTAAGCTGGCCACTCCGGCGGAGGTAGCAGGCGTTGCCACACCGCAAACAGACGCAGCCAGGGGGGAGAAACTGCCCTTACCATTAGGGACATTTAAGGCATGACACTAGCCAGGAAGCGAACTGGCAGAGAAGAGACGCTGGCACCACCACCAGCAGCAGCAGCAGAATTGGGTAAGGCGAATGAGTGGGCAATTGGCGACCCGCTCACCTGTTCCACCCCAGAGCAAAGCATCCAAACACTGTCAGTCCTAGACGTTTGGCAGCAGACTTCCAGAGCTCAGACACTAGGCCCTAGCGTAAGCTGGCTACATTGGCGGAGGTAGCAGGCGTTGCCACACCGCAGCAAGTGCAACCAGGGGGGGAGAAACTACCCTCTCCATTAGGGACATTTAAGGCATGACACTAGCCAGGAAGCGAACTGGCAGAGAAGAGACGCTGGCACCACCAGCAGCAGCAGAATTGGAAAAGGCGAATGAGTGGGCAATTGACGACCCGCTCACCTGTTTCACCCCAGGGCAAAGCATCCAAAGACTGTCAGTCCTTGGCGTTTGGGAGCAGACTTCCAGAACTCAGACACTAGGCCCTAGCGTAAATTGGCTACACCGGCGGAGGTAGCAGGCATTGCCACACCGCAGCAAGTGCAACCAGGGGGAGAAACTACCCTCTCCATTAGGGACATTTGAGGCATGATTTCAGCCAGGAAGCGAACTGGCAAAAGATGCTGGCACCACCACCAGCAGCACCGTTGGAAAAGGAAAAAGGTGAATGAGTGGGCAATTGACGACCCGCTCGTTTGCGAAGGTGTACTTTTAGCAGATCCTTCAGCTTCCTGACTATGGCTGCTACGTCAGGATGTAGAGTGCCACCTTGAACAGCCTCACGGTTTTCAAGGAACACATCCATCTTGCTGCCTAGATGGGAGAACACTGGGATTACCTGGGCCAGACTGGCAGTGTTTGAGCTTAAATTTTCTGTGGCATCCCTGAATGGTTTAAGGACTGCCACTAGCTGGGCGATCACTGTCCAATCCTCCCTATTCAATGGAGAGGTAATCCCAATATTGTGCTCTGAGGCAAGATTATGGATTGCCCTCTGCTGCTCCAAAATCCTCTCGAGCATGTCTAACGTGGAGTTCCACCGTGTACTGACATCCTGACGTAGGCAGTGTACGGGAAGACCTGACCTCTCTTGCTCTTCCCTCAAAAGTTGGCTAGCCTTAACACTATGGTGAAAGTGCCCAGCGATCTTTCTGCAGCGGGACAGAACTACTGCTGCCACATTAGTTCCTTCTGACATTGCTGCCTTCACTACAAGATGGATGATGTGGGCTGCACAGCGCACACCAACAATATGACCATCTCGCAGCGCTTTCACCATATTGGCACCTCCGTCATTTACCACAAAACCAACTTCAACATTGGTGCCCGCCTCTGCTCCCACCCAAAGGCTAAACATTTTCCTCATCGCATGCAGAATGTTTTGGGAAGTGTGCTTTTCATCCATCACTTCTGCATGGAGAAGGAAAGATCGGTAGCCTGCTGCAGCAGCTTCCTTAGACACACCGGGCTGCCACCAGTGTGCTGTCAAAGAAAGAAAGGCATGCTGGCCGCTAGGTGCACTCCACAAATCTGTAGTGAAATGAACAGACTGACCAGCAGCCTTGGAAAGCTCCTCTTTCACTGCTGCAACACAGGACCCATACAATGAGGGGACAATGTTCCTGCTGAAAGTGGAACGTGACGGAACTGTATATTGTGGAGCCACAGCCGCCATCAATTGTTTGAAAGGCTCCCCTTCGATCATAGAGAAGGATGCCCCTCCAACAGCAATGAACTGACCAATCAGTCGCGTTACTTTATTGGCCTGCTGTTTGGGCATTGACCTTTTGGATTGGAATGCCACAAATTGTTCCAGGGTGGGCTGGACATGCAGTGCTCCAACCTGCCTTGGTCTCTGGCTGCCAGCACTAGTTGCTGCTGCTGCTGCTGCTGCTGCTATTGGCTCAGAAGAAGAAGCTGTTGGGGTTTTTCCACGGCCACCAGCTATGCTGCCTGCACTAAGTTTTCCCTCTGCATCTTTCCCCAATAGCACAGCGTTGTGTTGAGTGCTGAGGTGATGCTTCATGCTAGCACTGGTAAAATGGCCAGACACTTTCCCTCTGCTTATTAGCTTCCCACAATGTTTGCACTTTCCATAGCGCCCTTCTTCAACATTTTCAAAGTGCTCCCAAATTGGGGCGCGCATAGCCTTGGAGTGTGCCTTGGGTGCTGCTCCTACTGCTCGGGGTGGATGAACAGAGGCAGAACTAGTGGTGGTGGGACTGGTGGTAACAGTACTGGCCATAGTGGGACTGCTAATTGCTTTAGATTTGCTAGGTTTTGCTGCTGGTGGTGGTGGTGATGGTGATGATCGTAGCGGAGAAGGTGGAGGCTCAGGGGAAAATTGTGCACTAGTCATTTGGACACTGCTCCCTGAGGAATCTGATTCCTGACCACTCATCTCCTCTACTTCCTCTGGCTCATAGTCTAGCTCTTCATTAGCCAGATCGGATGGCATTCCTGCTAGGCTGGAGCTAAGACTGATATCGTCGTGAGACTCGTGACTAGTAGTAGTGCGAGCAGGAAGAATAGACTCTGCACTTGGCCTCTCAGTCTCAGGCTCCTCTGCTACCTCGCTAGGTGGAGTTCCACTATGTGTAGCCCTCTCTCTAACTGTCTTTACAAAAATTTTGTAAGGACTTGGTGGCTTGCTAGAGGTACTAGGAGGACATGGCGTGGCGGTACCAGTGGGAACAGTAGGCGCAGCACTAGTGGTGGTAGAGGCGGTAGAGGTGGGGGTGGTGGTGGTGGTGGTTTTCCCTACAAAGGAATGAGATCGCTTTGGTTTGGGACCCCTCTGAGTCTTGCTGCTAATTTGGCTCTGCTTGGTACCTTGCATGCTGCTGGTGGATGGGGAAGATGCTGCTTGGGGCAAAAGGCACTTCTTTTTAGTCACTGGGCTGGTACTACTTGTGCTACCCTTTAACTTTGAACGTGCTTCTGGTGCTTTAGGCTTTCCGTAAAAAACCATAGAGCTTGTGGGCCTAGCCGCACTACTACTGCCTGCTTTTGGTGCCTTTCCTTTACTTGATGATCCTTCAAGCAATGCTTCCCCAAATGATAAGCGAGAGCTTGGCCTACTTGGCCGACTAGACTGACGCAAAGGCTGCATCTTAGAACTGGTGGTGGTGCTGGTGGTGGTGCTGGTGGTGGCGGTGGTAGATGGAGCTTGTCCCTCCTTAGTCCCAAAAGGAGGATCCATTTCAAATTTTGTGTTGTGTGTGTAGTGTAGTGTAGTGTTTAAAAAACTATAAAAAAAATAAAAAAAAATAAAAATAAAAAAAAAGGAAAAACGAATTAAAGACAAAAAATTAGAGGAAGTTCTCTTCAGTGCTACTGCTTAAAAAGTAAAACTATGCACTACTGCACTGTGCTGTGTGCAATCTGCCAAAGTGCTAAAGTTATTTAAATTATTAACTCAAGATTAACTATTTAATAACTAGCAGTATTTTATTTTTAATTTGAATTTACACGGGCCTAAGAGCTTAGCCTACTACTATGCTAGCCTAAAGCTATATTTCCTTACTATAAGTCTACCTCTAGGCAGACGCTCTCAAACCCACTAAGCTAAAGTGAGGTTAAATCAGATTCAGTATATAATTTATTAATTAATATTAAGTTATATAATATTAATAGATTAGAAATAATTTACTTATATATTATGTATTATAGATAGAAGAATATAGATTATGAATTAGAATTTAGAATTAGAATTACTTATATTATAGATCATGAATTAGAATTTATATTGTTATATATTATTTATAATATATTATAGATTAAGATTAAAGAAGATTAGAATTATTTTAGTACTACAGCTAGTAGCTTGAAGCTTTGCTTAGTACAGCTCGTCACAGTCAATTTTTCTTGAAAAGAATTAGAAATAAAATAAAATGTCACAGCAAAACAGTTAGCTTCACTGCTGGCTGCACTCACTAGCCCAACAAGTTCACTTCACTGATGGACTGAGGTGAGCAAAACACTAAGGGTACTTTTAATAAAATTGAAATAAAATGTAAAATAAATGAGAAAATCTTTGCAAAACAGTTAACGTCACTGCTTGCTGATCAAAAAAAAACACAGCACTTATGCGGCTGCACTCACTAGCCCAACAAGTTCACTTCACTGATGGACTGAGGTGAGCAAAACAAATGAAATAAAATGAAAGATTAATTAAGAAAAATTGACTTGGTCTCTTGCTGTTGCTAAAACAAAGCACAAACTATAGAGCTGCAGCACCAGTACTAATAAGATTAGCTGAACTATACGCTAGTAGTAATTATTTAATATTATTACTTTTATTTATAGCTAATTTAATTAACTATTAAGACAAGAAAGAATTATAGAATTATTGATATTACTGATTTTAGATTAGACACTAGTAGATGTCTTGAATGTCTACAGTACACTCTACACTAGTATACTATTACTAACTATAACTGACAAATATATATATAATTTTATAATGAATTCAATTATTAATTATATTAATTAATATTACTGATTTTAAATTAGACACTAGTAGATGAATGTCTACAGTACACTCTACACTAGTATACTATAGAATATATATATATATATGACTGACAAATATATATATATATAATAATGAACTATTAAATTATAGATTCTATTAAATTATTATTTATAAATTCTATTTAATTTATTTAAGCAGGACAGGCAATAGGCACTAGTGCCAGCCCAGGGCAAGGGCACCCCAGTGCCACTGAGGCACTGGGTGCACTGTCAACTCAACAGCACTTACACTACAGTTGATGACAAATTAAATAAAAAAAAATTAAATTAATCAAATTATTATTATTAATTATATTAAGTAGCACTGAAGTGAGGATGAAGTACACTGTGAGAAATGGCAGGCTAAGGCTTACCAGTCTCACACAGAACAGAACAATCTCTCTCTGTAACGCTCGGATGCAGCACAGCAGTGTTGCCAAAGCAGTCACAGCGAAAAATGAATGGATCTCTCAGGCAAGCTCTGGTCTTATAAAGGCGCCTTCAGAATTCAAAAAACAGCAGCACAGGCATTGGACGAGACCCTTAGCGTGACGTCACAAGAGTGAGCTGATTGGACAGACGAGATCAGCTCACTCCTGTTTGAAATTTTGGCGGCTGCGCGGCAAAAACGAAGACGATCACGAAGAATCTTCGATTCTTCGTGGTTGTGAGTCTTCGTCTTCTCCTACGTTTTGCCGGCACTGTATTCTCTTCGGCGTGTCTTCGGAACGAACAAAAAAACGGCCTCTTCGTGCTCGTTTTCATGTTCGCCCGAAGACGAATGCGCAAGTCTAGATTATACCTAGTAAAGAACCTATAAAAGTTCATTCAAAATGTGAAGCTTTATCATCAGAAAACACAAAATATTTCAATTTGCAATTATTCAAATTTAAATTCAATAAAGTATGTGTCAATGGTACCGTCAAATTTAGTAAAAAAACAGATTAAATTATCTAAATAATAGCAGCTAAATCGCTTTGTAAAAGGTATTTATATTCATGTTCAGTGGTCAAAATTCGTTGAGATAAATAAAAAATAAAAAAAAATATATATATATATTTATATATATACCAACATTCTATTGTTGTCTAAGACAAGTGTCAAATGTTACTAGGGGTGTGTAACCATGACATTTCACCCATAATCCCCATTTAGAAAAACATTTATACACATTTTCTTAACAGAAATAGATCAAATATGTTACATGCAATCATATCATTTCATCAATAATCCCTATTAAAAAAATTACCATACACATTTTCTAATCAGAAACAAGTGAAATACATTACTAGGCATGTGTAACCATAATATTCCATCCATAATCCCCATATAGAAAATGAGTATACTCATATTCTTATTAGAAAGAGGTCAATTATGTTCCTTGGCATGTGTAACCTTGATATTGCACCCATAATCCCCATGTAGAAAAATAATTGCCATATTCTTATCAGAAACAGATCAAATATGTTCCTTGGCATCTATAACCATAATATTCCACCCATAATACCCATATATCCCCCCCATATTCTTATGAGAAAAAGGTCAGATGTGTTCCTTAGCATTTTTAACCATAATATTCCACCCATAATCCCCATTTAAAAAAAAGATTATACCCATATTCTTATCAGAAATGGGTCAAATATGTTACTTAGTATGTGTAACTATAATATTCCACCCATAATCCCCCCGTAAAAAATAATTATACCCAGATTCTTATCAGAAACAGGTGAAATACGTTCCTTAGCATGTGTAACTATAATATTCCACCCATAATCCCCATGTAAAAATAATAATACTCCCATATTCCTATCAGAAAAATGTCAAATTTGTTCCTTGGCATCTGTAACTATGATATTCCACCCATAATCCCCATGTAAAAAATATATTTATAGCCATATTCTTTTAGAAAAAGGTCAAATGTGTTACTTAACATGTGTAACTATAATATTCCTCCCATAATCCCCATGTAAAAAATATTATACCCATATTCTTATCAGAAATGGGTCAAATGTGTTAGTTAGCATGTGTAACTATAATATTCCACCCACAATCCCCATGTAAAAAAAAATAATTATACCCATATTCTTATCAGAAACAGGTCCAATATGTTCCTTAGTATGTGTAACTATAATATTCCACCCATAATCCCCATGTAAAAAAATGAGTATACCCATATTCTTATCCGAAACAGGTCACATTTGTTCCTTGGCATCTGTAACCATGATATTCAACCCATAATCCCCATGTAAAAATAATAATACTCCCATATTCCTATCAGAAAAATGTCAAATTTGTTCCTTGGCATCTGTAACTATGATATTCCACCCATAATCCCCATGTAAAAAATATATTTATAGCCATATTCTTTTAGAAAAAGGTCAAATGTGTTACTTAGCATGTGTAACTATAATATTCCTCCCATAATCCCCATGTAAAAAATATTATACCCATATTCTTATCAGAAATGGGTCAAATGTGTTAGTTAGCATGTGTAACTATAATATTCCACCCACAATCCCCATGTAAAAAAAAATAATTATACCCATATTCTTATCAGAAACAGGTCCAATATGTTCCTTAGTATGTGTAACTATAATATTCCACCCATAATCCCCATGTAAAAAAATGAGTACACCCATATTCTTATCAGAAATAGATCAAATGTGTTCCTCAGCATGTGTAACTATAATATTCCACCCATAATCCCCATATAAAAATAATAAAATGCCCACATTCTTATCAAAAACAGGTCAAATATGTTCCTTAGCATGTGTAACTATAATATTCCACCCATAATCCCCATGTAAAAAAATATTTATAGCCATATTCTTATAAAAAACAGGTCAAATATGTTCCTTAGCATGTGTAACTATAATATTCCACCCATAATCCCCATGTAAAAAAATATTTATAGCCATATTCTTATAAAAAACAGGTCAAATATGTTCCTTAGCATGTGTAACTATAATATTCCACCCATAATCCCCATATAAAAATAATTATACTCCCATATTCCTTTCAGAATCGCGACCCCTGCGACCCCGGTAGATCCGCCACTGTATATCCACCTCTCCCTTCCATATAATTAGTGGTCTCTTAAAGGCATCTTCCATTGACAGGGTATTAAAGGAATAGTTCTATAAATTATCTGGGATATGAACCTAATATATATTTCAGGGACATTGTTTCTTTTTTGGCCAAATGTTGGGAAAGTACCGTATTATAAGACAAGGTTTTTTTCAGAGCAAATAGAGGTCTGACTATGAGACTATGAGACTAAGATCCAGGTCCCAGCAGCGCTGCAGATGACCTGGATCCTCCTGTCTGGTAACCACCCCAAGTTACCGGTGCTTCTGACACCCTGTGTGTTGTCCGGGCAGCGGACAGACGTCTACGCGATTCGCGTAGGCAACTTCCGCTGCAACCGGAAGGAGGTGCGGTTAGCAGTGGGGGTTGTCTGCGTCCATGGAGGAGCGATGGACGCAGACAACCCCTGCTGCTAACCACACCTCCTTCCGGCTGCAGCGGCAGTTGCCAACACACTGGGAGTCAGAAGCACTGGTAAGTTTGGGGGGGGGGTGTTAAGTCGGGGGCATAAGGCATTTCTGTAGGCAGGGTGCTCAATGATATGCCTTTTAACCCCCTTAATGTCACCCTGCCTCTAGATATGTGTTTTAACCCCATTTATGCCACTCTGCCTCCAGAAATGCCTTTTAACCCTCTATACGCCACTCTGCCTCCTGAAATGCCTTATACCTCCCTATATGCCACTCTTCCCCATAATATGCCTTTTAACCCCCTAAATACCAGAGTGGCATATAGGGGTATAATGCATTTCTGGAGGCAGGGTGGCACATAGAGGGTTAAAAAGCATATCATGGGGAACATTGGCATTTAGAGGGTTAAAAGGCATATCATGGGGCACGGTGGCATATAGGGGTGTGACAGGGCCAGGCTAGCTGGCTCATATGTTCATGTAAAGTTATCCGGGTCATGTACTTTTGTGTCCAGTTTCTGATACCGTGACCCGGTAATATTTTATAAAGTGTTTTATTTTATAACCGACCCGCCTTCAAAGGAACAATCAGGTAACCTGGCTGGGGCTCTTATTCAGCCAGCACAGCCCTGTTTGCCCAGACGGCACCCGCACTACAGGGGGGATAACACAGGTGGGGGAAACCATTGCATTCCTTATCCCCTCACCTGATACATCCCCTGTATACTGATGGGATTTGTGATGGGATGTGGGTGATGGGATTGGGGGTTGGTTTCGGTGCAGATTGAATTAAGGTTATATATAAATTCTGTGTGTTTGAAATAAAAGAGTCCTTGTTTTACTACGAATGGTGGTCTGACTGATCCTTGGATGGCAGGAGCTCCGTATGAGGGACTGACTGGTGATTCCTCAACCCTCAAACAGGGGTACCCAGCCTTGGGTACGGTGACCCTGTAACAAGGGGGTATAAGGAATTTCATAGCTTTTGTTTAAAAAAAAATAGTCTACATGAATTAACATTTACTAGTAAAACTTTTTTTCCTATAGGGTCGTCTTATATTCAGATATTCAGATTTTGGGGGGTCGTCTTATAATCGAGCAAATATGGTGTATTGCTTTATCTTGATCACCAAACCCCATACCTGGGAACTTTTGGCCTCCGGCTACCCAGAGCCTTCCCTTGCGGGACGCAAGCAAGGACTGCCCACTGACTGAAAATGGGCGGGGAGTGGGGCGTGTCAAGACCCCGCTCTCATGACCCAGGGGATTCAGGTCTTGACCCGGGAAAACCGGAGAAGCGGTGCTTCACCCGGCAATCTCCGGGTCAGACCCAGAAAGTTCCCAAGTATGCCAATCCCTATTCGATTCTCTCTTTCCACCCTTGTAGCTTTCCAGAAACATCCCAAGACTTGTGTAATGTAGATGAACCACAGTGATATGTGATAATTTAGAAATTTAGAATAATTAAAAAAAAGAATTTTCTGAAGGTTTCAGCTGACCTTGCAAATAACCCAATATTCAACAAGTTAACTATTTAACCATGTAGCTGTACTACATAAGTTAGATCCCCTTACGCAAAAGGGTTTTTCACTGGTTTGTACTTATTAATAAAGCATATAACATAAAATGAACAAAAACTAAAATGCAAAACATCCAATTTTCATTTTTTATTTAAGATAAAACATCATAAGGGATTGTTCTATTTTTTTTCAGTTTAATTAATGTGTCCTTGGTTTGAGCAGATGTTTTAGCTAAACGGGAAAAAAAACAAACATATTTTTCACATAATCTGAAAAGTTTGCGTTTTGTACAGAAAAAAATATTTTCACATACAGTAAAATTTTATGATTGATTCAGGAATTGCCATAGGCAGCAAATTTTTAAACACAATATCTCCAAAATAAGTACAATGGCAAACAGTCTCTATAAATTGATCTACTTATATTAAAATGTGTGACTTTTACACCCTTTACATTCTAGAACCTTCATGTATTGATGGCTATCTTTAAAGGTCTACAGCAAAGGAACTTTTTTATGTAATTGCGGATAACCTCATCTCTTAGACCATAAATTAAAGGGCTGAGGAACCGGGGCAAGCCCATGAACAAGAAGAAGTTGACTTGGGCAATGAAAGTGATGTATTCTCTGTAGTAAATCTCGATGACATTGTAACTGAAGGCAGATATACATAAAAGTAACTGTATAGCGTGGAGCATAACAGTTTTACCAGCTTTAGAAGCTGAGGATGTCCCCGAGTCCATTGTCATGGCTACTCTTGTAATCTGGATATAGGTGAACAGAATTATAAGCGCCACCGATGAGAAGGCCAAGACGTGAGTAACGTCTCCTATAAGCTTTCTTTGCGGGGTCTTGGTAAAGACGGACTTGCTACATATGAAACTAAGGGTGTAATAATTCTTATCTTCGGTGGAAACCATTATGATGAAATCGGCAAGATTTGGAGTCAGTCCAATCGCCCATATGACCGCAATAACGAACCAAGACTTCTGTTGGGTGCACAGCTCGCCGTGTCTTAGTGGGAAGCATATGGCGACATAGCGTTCCAGAGCCATGGCTGCCAAGTTGTATGGAGTAACTTTGAAGGACGAGGAGAGAGTCATGACTAAAATGTAGCAGATGGGCACCGGGAAGCGTAACGGGAAATACACTGTGCACGCCGATACAAAAATCCCCAGCGTGAGGTATAAAGCGTCGTTGATTAGCATGTGAGCGAAGAGGAGATACCGCGGGTTCTCTCGGAGCTGAGCCATATGGAAGAAGACACTTAGTATCACCCCAATAAAGTAGAGAAAGAAGATGAAGAAAACAAACATTAACGTCAAGAGAGATACTTTTATTATTCCGCTGACTGTGCTGCTAACAAGAGGCAATTGGATGACACTGGTATTCCCCAACGACGAATTCATTTTTTTGTTTAGTTATTTCTTTGTTAATTTTTGAAACCTGCGGACGGAGAAGGATATGATTTAGCAGAAGACGTTGGAGAAGCCCCTCTTGATGCAAACTCTTTTTATAAATAGCAGTTGAAGAAGAAATGAACTACAAATTCTGGCACCAAAAGTCAACAAAGTATGTGACCATTAGGGTAGTAAAGCTGGTCATCCTGATGCCCCAGGACAACCTGTAAGAGTTGGATTTTAAGGTAATTGGATAGTAGGGTCTTGTGTATAATATATCTATAGGGCAGGTGTCTCCAACAGGTGTCTCACGCTACGACAATATGTATAATTTGGAGGAGAGAAGAGAGAGGGGATGGGATGGAGACATTTAAATAATTAAAGGGATTTAACAAAGTACAGGAGGTAAGCTTATTTTTTTAAGTTATGTTTGTTTCCTATGTTTATGTTTCTATCCTATGTTGGTCGAATGGATTGTCTTGTCTTGTCTTGAAAATATCCAACAAGTCTAAAGACAGCTGGGTATACAGGGATTCCAAATTTAAGTATAGTATGAAACACACTCATGTATAATACTCATGCTTTCCTTGGAATGAAAATACAAGCAGATCATCTTTCTTCTGCATACATTTTCTGCACAAGATCTACAGTTCACAAATAGCCTTCAGAGCAATGTAACTTACTGTCTGCAATGAGATTAGTAGACCTGTTGGGCGTCATAATTCGGCAATATGAGATATATCAGCTCTGTGATATCCCATCATGTTTCAGCTATGGAATACTGCCTCTCTTCACTCGAAATGGTGGAAAAGTTGATACTTAAGACTATCGCAACGGTAGTCGGGACACCACAAAAAGTTTCTGTGTTTGGGTTATTATGGACAAAAGAAGAGGTTGGGCATTAGGTTGTATAGTGAGAGGCATTAGTAGCAGAACGAGAGCAGTGGTTCTGCCACCTTTCACATCTCACATTGGCGACAGTTCTAGAGACCCCATCTCCAAAAAGGATCCTGACGTTCTAGAGAGAGTTCAGAGGAGAGCGACTAAAATGGGAAAGGGTTTGCAGGATAAAAAATATCAGGAAAGGCTAAGAGATCTCCTTATGTGTGGCTTGGAGAAGTGAAGAGAGATTGGATGGAAATATTTAAATATGTAAAGATTTAACAAAGTAGAGGAGGGAGGTTTATTTAAAAGGGGGAGACATGTTGTCTGTCTTAGGTCCACTGTTTTTTTTCTCCCCTAACATTATTAGTGTTCTGGCAGCGGGTACTGGAAGCCACGTAGTGATGCCCACCGGGTCTGCATAGACTAGAGGGGGGGCCTTGACAGCGATGCGGAGCAGGGCTAGGCCAGGGGGTCATGTAAAGTTCAGATGGGATGGGGAAGAAGTGAAGGGGGTAGATAAGGTTAGGGAAAGGGGGGTTCTTAGCTGTTTTGTTGTGCCAGCTTACCCCGCCCTCCCTCCCTTTATTTATTGTGAGATGTTGTCTTGTTGCTATGTTTCTGGTTGGTGTTCATGTTTGCTAATTTTCTCTGTTTCTGTTCTAGGCGTTTTGTCGCAGCCGGGGGGAGGGGGGGCGGTTGTTAGCTTGCCAGGTAGCCGGAGGGTGTAATGTGGTGTTATAGCCACTGGTGATAAAGTGTTGGTGGGAGGTTCCTGTCTGGTGGGTGGGAGGTTCCTGCCTATTTGCTGGAAACTCGGATGGGGCGGGGCTTCACAGGATGCCCTCCCATAGGTGATGTTTATGGTTCGGCCCCGGTTGATCCTGGGTCCTCGGTTGTAAATGGTTTTGGGTCATTGTCGTGTTAATGCACCTTTTATGTTCACAGGTTGACTTTAATAATTCGGCTGTGGCCTTTTCATTCCACATTGCTGTCACAAAGAAATGTGCAAATTATACCTTAAATGGGATTATGTTAGGAATATCATTAAATGGAAGCATTTGCGAATAATTGTGGATAATAAATTTAGCTACAGTGTGCAATGACAATCAGCTGCTACAAGGGCCAGTTATATTAATGAAAGGGTGCTCAATAAGTGGAACAGCCTCCCAGCAGTAGTGGGGTAGACATATCTTGAACCTAGGACAAGATCAAGGACTGATTAAGGTTTGAGGTTTCACGTCAGGAACTAGAGGGGCCGAATGGTACTTATCCTCTGTCAAATTCTATATTTCTTTGAGTGCTGTTTCTTAATTATGTTTAGATGTTAGAGAATTAATTAATAATTTTAAATGATGTTCATACTTACTTGACTGGTGTCCTTCCAATTCACGTAAAGCCGAAAAATCCTAGGAGATACACAGCAGTTTTCAAAAAAAACCAAGCCCCAGTTATCTCACGCTATTATGTCCTTAGCCCTACATGCACTGGGCAGATAGGTAGTACAGGGATTTGCAGTACTCAGCCTGCCCAGTGCACACAGACATGAGTTAAATATGGAGATTAATTATCTTGTTGCTCATATAAGATGTTCCCTTATCCCAAGTGATTCTCTTTGATTTAACCCCATGGGTAAAGACATATGTTTGACATCATGGTCTGGTTGATAGGTTTGACATATTAAACCTAATAAGGTGTTCAGCTCCAGCTAAGGGCTATTAAATGAGTGTTTAGACCTGGACTATTATCTGAGAAATAATATTAGTTATTATTATTGGTATTATTATTATACTTTTTATTAATTTATTTTAAGCATACTCATGTGTGTCATTAGTGTAAAGTAAATTCTATGTAATGCTACTATGGCCCTGTGTATCATAACTACTTCACATTCCCTTTTAAGAGGCAACCTCTTTGGGCACAAGGTTGGCACTGTTAGGCTGTATTGCACTGTTAAAATGATTGGGAATAAAGATGTCAGAGACAAGCTTAAGCTGGTTGGGGACAAAAATGGCACTGTTAAGCTGTTCGGGGACAAACATGTCAGAGACAAGCTGTTTGAGCACAAATATGGCACTGATAAGCTATTTGGGGATAAAGTAAGCACTGTTAAGTGGCTTGGGGACAAAGTTGGGACTGTTAATTTGTTTTGAGCTAAAGATGGTGCTGTTAAGCTGTTTAGGCACAAAGATGGCATTGTTAAGATGTTTGAGGACAAAGATGCTACTGTTAATCTGTTTGTGGACAAACAGGCCAGAGATAAACTGTCTGGGGACAAAGGTGTCACTGGGAAACTGGATACAAGCTGTTTGGACACAAATATGGCACTGATAAGCTGTTTGGGCACAAAGATAGCACCGTTAAGCTGTTTGGGCGTAAAGATGACAGAGCCAAGCTGTTTGGGAACAAAGGTGGCACTGATAAGCTGTTAGGGGATAAAGATGTCAGAGACAAGCTTAAGGAGGAAAATATAACTTTGCCTTCGTTTTTTGTTGGTTGGGGACAAAAATGGTACTGTTAAGCTGTTTGGGAACAGATATGTCAGAGACAAGCTATTTGGGCACAACGATGCCACTGATAAGCTGTTTGGGGTATAAAGCTAGCACTGTTAAGTGGTTTGGGGACAAAGTTGGGACTGTTAAGCTGTTTGGAGACGACGATAGTGCTGTTAAACTTTTTGGGCACTACGATGGCACTGTATGTATGACTCAAATAGTGTGTGAATGTACAGTAAAAGAGGTTGCTGTTACACACATCATGCTAATTCATGTGCTAATTCAACCAAATTGAGCATCTGTTAACTTTCTAGTATAGTTGACATGGATGACGGATCTTGGTGAAAATGGTTGAATTTAAATTCTTCTTTATTTTAATTAAAGATTATTGTATCTTAAAATAATAAGTAAAATATTTTAAATGGTGCACAAGACAACAAAGTAGGTACTCGGGTTCCACGCTTAATATATAGAGAGGATGAGGTGGAGCTCAAAGAGGAAAAGGTGGAGCCTAAAGAGGAAGAATGAGACAAAAAGAGGAAGGGTTTACGGTTCAAGAGGTGTGGCTTGGACAGAATGGGGTGGGGCAAATTAAGATTAGGGGGCATTTGAGTTTAGTCAGGCCTAGGGCAGCACAAAACCTAAATACACCACCGGTTTAGCCCCAGTGTTTAGTGTGTGGGGAAAGGGAAGCAGTTGGGGAGTAGGCTGACTTGGCGTTATTCTGAATTTTACCTTTTTCTTTATCACTTTTTCTCAGGTTTTCACAGCAATAGCATCAGTGTTTTCTTTTCTTGGAATTAACCTGATTCTCAAATCTCTAAGAAGACAAATGAATGTCTACCCTGGGGGATCACTTTAGTCAATTCAAATGAGCATTTCATCTGCAAAGCTTATGGGATCCAAATTTCCGGTTCTCCGCCGGGATTCATTATCCGCAGTATACATGCACTCAAAGGCAATATTTTGGTTCATTAACTCAATTAGATGAGCAACGATTCAGTGCTAATTAGCTCTAAATAATGAGTTGGCAAACAATAAACACGGAATAGGATGTTAACCGGAGGGATGAACGAGATGCCCATAGGGAGGGAAACGTCTGGCACATTATAGAATCAGATAGAACGTTTGTACAGAACACGTTTTGCTCGGCTTATTCATCTTAAAGTATGAAATATATGAATTATTACTTTATTTATTACAGTTGCGCCTTAAAGTAATGAGACATGGTGTAAGCTAACTAGCTTTGAAACGGGCTCTGAACATCTAACCCCGAACATGAAAACATGTTTTCTGAATAAATCATAAACGTATAAAGCGTAAAAATACATCAGCTTTTAGAACCTCAGAAGTTTCGACCTCAGATGGAATGAAAATCCTTTCAGACTGAAGAAGAGACCTCTTATGTCCTGAAAGTTTATGTAACTTCACATCTTTTTCTAAGTTGGTCCAATAAAAAAGGTATCGCCTTCAGCTAAAGACTCCATGGGTAAATTATGTAAACCAGAAGCCACAGAATAATTGGCTTGCAGACACTTCTGGCTTCAGGTTCATCTAAAGACTTGACTCGGGCACTATATATTAACATACAGTTGAAACACATAAATAAAAACACAAAAGCCAGGAGGTCGTTGGAAAATGTAAGGCCACAGCGCTTTATTACTGTGACAAAAAATGTAGAAAATTAGTAAAACATAAACATTGTTAAATAACATTTGTAGGGATGTCCCGCCAAATACCATACGGGAACCGTTGGGTCGGAACACCCTACCCTTCCAAAATTCCCCCAGGGACTGAACCCGTGGAGAAATTAACAAGAAACATAACGTCGGCATAACAGCCAACTGTAAACATACCACCTTAAAGCTCAGAATTCAGCCATAGACTCCGTTCAGATAAATAAAAGTGAAAATTTGGGGAGGGAGGGCGGGGATTCACTGCTTTAACAGATTCTCTGCTTAATAAGCTGGAAATATTGTCTGACCAAAGGCGGGAAAGGGGGGTCCCATAAATAGACAGCCAGAAACCCCACCCAAGCAGGACAAGGAACCCTATAGGATGTCCTACGGATGACCCCTTTCTACATCCTGACAGCAGCTTACTGTTAATATAGGCCCAGTCATGCAGCCCTTACTCTTATTATCCAGGGCTTGTCTTGACTCGGGCACTATATATTAACATACAGTTGAAACACATAAATAAAAACACAAAAGCCAGGAGGTCGTTGGAAAATGTAAGGCCACAGCGCTTTATTACTGTGACAAAAAATGTAGAAAATTAGTAAAACATAAACATTGTTAAATAACATTTGTAGGGATGTCCCGCCAAATACCATACGGGAACCGTTGGGTCGGAACACCCTACCCTTCCAAAATTCCCCCAGGGACTGAACCCGTGGAGAAATTAACAAGAAACATAACGTCGGCATAACAGCCAACTGTAAACATACCACCTTAAAGCTCAGAATTCAGCCATAATCTACGCGTTTGACCGCCTTAAACGCGGAGATTCCTCCACAACTGGACAGCACGTTCAATACCCGTGGTGACCTCGAGACACCACAGATCGGCTCCCACATCGCTCAGGTGAACACCGTCATCTCGAAAAAACGCCGGGGAGTCAGTCGTAATCTCAGGGTGAGAAATCACCAGACCTCCTTGCAACGCAACGAAACGAGCAATAGCCTTATTTACGTTCAGGCGAGCCCTATTAATCCCAGCCAACGACCTCGCACCCCTCCAAAATAACCTGGGGATGATCTCAGACCACACTATAATGACACCGGGCATAGAAGCCTGGAAACGAACGATATCACACTTAATATCTTTTTTGAGGCGCCGAAGGGGCACCGAACATAAATCGTTCCCACCCGCGTGGATAACCAAAATCTGGGGAGGCCTGTCAAGCCGAATAGCCCGCTCCAATTCGTAAGCAATCCCTTCCCAGCGAAGGCCCCTCACGCCCATCCAATGGATCTTCACTTCAGGCAGGACAAAACCCAACTGACGACCCGAGCGCCGAAGTGCCGCTCTACGCTCGGCCCAAAAAACGTAGGAGTGGCCAACTATCCAAACTAAACACGTCCTGCAACCTAAAGAAAGAAACAGAAACAACAAGACGTCGGAAAAAGCAGAAAAAAAAACGCGATCAGAAACACACAGAAAGGAAAACATTCGCCACCAGACAGGAAGCTCCGCAACAACAAGCATCAAATGTAGTTTTTTTTTTTTTTTTTTTAATTACATTTTTTTTTTTTTTTTTTGTTTGTTTGTTTTTTTTTTTTTTTTTTTTTCTTTTTGAATTTTTTTTTTTTTTTTTTCGTTTACTACGCATAAATGCAAACCCATAGCGATTAGCAGTAGGCGTAATTATGTATTTATTTATTATCATTATTTTTTTTTTTTTTTTTTTTTTTTGATTTATAGTTATATCAAAAGGGGGCGAATATAAGACTTGAAACGGGCCGATTCCCATCGCCCGATTCTCTTGATAACAGAATCGCACAGGCCCCATCGAGCTGCCTGAGTAGCCGCACCAATGCGGAAGGAATGAGAGCAATACTCATGAGGGGGAAGGAACAAAGCAGCCAAGCAGCGCCGGAAAACTGCAACGAATTGGAAACGGGAAAGAAAAGAGCCATCCTCATGAATCAGCAATGGCCCGTCACCGTGAGGTCTAATCGCCAAGTAGTTCCGTAAGCAAAGCAGCGGGCAGAGATCACTACCTTCAAAACGCGCTAAATGCACCGTAAAGCCCTTCCCACACTGGTCAGTCTTGGAGCGATATATGCGTAGACAAAGGCTGTCCATACTCGGGAACACGTCGCAGTAACGCAAGCCACCGGGGCAACGCCTAGTCGGGCAGACCAGTTCCGAAACTCGAAACGCCCCAAAAAACGCAAGCGTAAAACTCAGCTGAAAAAGCGTACTTTCGTAAGCCGAGGTACAAACAGAAGGCAGAACACGGAACAAACGCTCCAATAGATCCAGCGTAACTGGGCGGCGAGTGTCGCGCTGAAAGTAACCCTTCTTGTAACCCTTCAGAGCCTGCCTAACCAGAAAGCATTTCGTGAGGTCCTTAGATCCCATAAGCTTGAAATAAAAAGCCAGGGCAGCCATTTTGCGGGAAATGCACGACACAGACACGCCGCTGGAGTAAGCATCCCCCAAAAACCAAAGCAATACTGCCAACTTATCATCATCCCGCACAGGGTCGCCGGCTTCAGCCAACGTAGCCGACCATTCCTCCCAAATGCTACAGTAAGCCGTCCACGTGCTGTCAGCCATAGAGCGTCGGATTAAGGCCATCGCACCACTACTCCCAAATCCCAGAGTTCCACAGGGCACTCCACTCCATCCGAATCCGCATCTGGGGCCAGGATCCGGAATCGCTCCAGCTGAAACCGAGACAGAGAATCTGCAATTTCGTTCTCCACACCGGGCAGATGTTGAGCCCTAAGGTATATATTGAAACGCAAACAAAGTAATACTAAATTGCGTAACAGCCGAACCACTGGAGGGGAAGAAGCAGTAACGTTGTTGATAGCGTGCACCACACTTAAATTGTCGCAATAAAAACGCACCTTTTTGTTGCGCAGTAAATCGCCCCAAACATAAACGGAAACCAATATCGGGAACAGCTCCAAAAAGGTCAAGTTCGCGGTCAACCCATCATCCCGCCAGCACTGGGGCCAAGCCCCCGCACTCCAATGCCCACGAAAATACGCACCGTACCCAGAAGAACCCGCCGCATCGGTCCAGAGGCACAACTCAGAATTCGAAACCTCGCTATCCAACCAAAACGTTTAACCATTAAAATCGCGCAGAAAGATATCCCACACGCGCAGATCGTCCTTATGATCAGCAGTAACCCTAATAAAATGGTGAGGGGCGCGAGCACCGGACGTGGCTAATGACAGACGCCTACAGAAAATACGGCCCATAGGAATAATCCTACAGGCAAAATTCAGCTTACCAAGGAGCGATTGCAACTCCTTCAGGGTTACCTTCTTCTTAGCAACAACAGTCTGGACCGTGGACCGCAAATCAACCACTTTGTCTAACGGGAGACGGCAGCACAAGACCCGGGAATCAATCTCGATTCCCAGAAATTTTATAACCTCAGAAGGACCCTCAGTCTTTTCGGGCGACAAGGGAACCCCAAAAGAAGCCATGACGCGCTGCGTAGTTTGTAAAAGGACGTGACACAGCCAAGAGCGCGGAGGACCAATGCACAAAAAATCATCCAGATAGTGGATCAAGGAGGGAATACCAGATTCCGTCCTAATGACCCATTCCAGAAAACTGCTGAAAGTTTCAAAGTACGAGCACGAAATGGAACAGCCCATGGGAAGACAACGATCCACATAAAACTGCCCGTCCCACTTAAAACCCAACAACCTGAAACTTTCCGGATGAACTGGAAGGAGGCGAAACGCAGACTCCACGTCAGTCTTAGCCATCAGAGTACCAGCGCCATACGACCTAACCCAGTGTAAAGCCCGGTCAAAAGGGGTATACGAAACAACACAACACTCCCTATCGATACCATCATTTACCGAAGAGCCCTTCGGATAGGACAAGTGATGTATTAATCTAAACTTGCCTGCTTCTTTTTTAGGGACAACACCCAAAGGGGATACAATCAAATCCGGAAGAGGGGAAAAAAGAAAAGGGCCCGCTATTCTCCCCAAAGCGACCTCTTTCCGCAACTTCTCGGTGACCACTTCCGGAAAAGACAAAGCAGACTGCAAATTTTTAACATCGAACGAACCTCGCTCAGCCCGACAAGGAATACGAAAACCTTCTGTAAAACCAAACCACAACAATTCAGCAGCTACCTCATCCTCATAACGCCGAAGCCACGGTAGCATCGCGTGAGCGTTCACCGGAGTTCTCCCCCTTTGCAACAGTGCTCGCGGCGGAAGCGGATTTTGCCTTTTTAAAGCATTTAGATGAGGCATGGGAACCCCCACAGACCGAACACTCGTGTCTGTATCTGCAGGAAGCTCCCCACCGACACATACCCTGGTTGAACTGCCAACAACAGCCTTTCTTATTGCCTGCCGAAGACGCGGCTGCCGAAGCACCCCCGGCAGTCCCTGTAAAGGGGTTACCCGAAGACCTGGCCGGGGCAGTAACCCGGAGCCACAAGGCAATGTCCTTGTGGTCCCAACGAATATTCTTACGGACTGACATACGCTGCCTAAATTGCTCGTCATAACGCAGCCATGCCATGCCCCCATACACCCGGTAAGCTTCTCCGATGCTATCCATATAGCAGAACAATCCTGAGCAATGCTCAGGGTTTTTCTCGCCGATGACACTTGCCAAGATAGCAAAAGCCTGCAACCAGTTCGTAAACGTACGAGGAATGAGGCGATAGCGCCTCTTTTCTTCCTCCTCCTTCTTACTCTCATCCCCTTTAGAGCCCCTATCCAAATTAAATTTCTCCAAGGGAAGAAGAGAAAAAATTTCAACATACTCGCCCTTCCATATACGCTCCCTCACCTCCTGCTTGAGATGCGCCCCAAGCGGGCCCTCGAAGCACACATAAACTTCACCATGTGCCGAATCACCAACCCTCTCGGGCTTGTCAGAACTTTTTACCGTAGCCTTTTCCACCGTCTGCAGCGACGGCGCCACCGTGGAAGGGGCAGGCACAGGTGGAGCAGGTACTGAGCTGGCCACCGTACCCAAAGGGGGGGGCAAAACACCAGTGGGCTGTGGAGCATAACCACTCCAGACCGCCTGCGGGCACGGGTTACCAGCCCTGAACCTCTCCTCACATTGCTGTAAAAATGAACGAAAACCCGAAAATAAATCCATAAATGGTAAAGGAGACACCTGTGGCAAAGGGGGAGGGGACGCAGCGCAGGAAACAGGACCCCCAACAGCAGCAGACAAAGGGAAAGAAGTATGTATAGGAGGGTGTTGTGCAACAGGACCAGAATCCTGAACATGCTCACCAGAACTGCTGGGTTGCAGGGGAGCCATTCCGGACGGAAGAAGATGTTCTGCAGCAGCAGCGGCATCTGGAGCGGAACAGTCGTCGGGAAACAGCAACGGAGAACAACCAGACGCCTGCTGAGATGTATCCTGATGAGCACCAGCCTCTGCGGGCGAAGGAAGCGCCGCACGGCCCAAACGAGAGTGAGAAACAGCCGGCGAATCCCTGCAGACACCAAAAAGATGGCCGCTCGCATCCTCTTCACCTCGGCGCCTCGATGACGTCACAGCCCGCGACGACCTCTGCCGGCCACGTGATAAACCCGGCATGGCGGGGGCCATATTGAAAGGAGACACGCCGCCGGGAGCAGGGACCACAACAGAAGAAAGAGGACGCCGTGACCGGGAAACAGACGGAGGAGAAACACGTCCGGACGATGAACGCTGCAACGGGGTAGGTGGAACCACATCAGAAGAGCCGTCGTCGTCGGAATCCCGCGCGACCACAGGTTCCGGTGGACAGGGGAGGACAGGAGCCCGTCTCGCAGATCTTCCACGGCTGGCAGAATTCCTTCTGGACGTCCCTCCTGCATTCGACGGTCTAGTAGCGCCGGGAGAAGCAGAAAGTCTGGGTCGTCTGGCGGGCCTCCTGGAAACCTCGGGACTAAGCCGGGACGGAGGCCTACTCCTGCGGGCCCCAGCTGAAGCAGAAGGGCCGGCCGGCATGTCAGAAACTAACGAAGCCAATTTGTCTTGCAGCCAGGAACCACCATTGGCCACAGCAGCAGCCCTGATGGCAGCCAGCATGGCATCAACGTCCTGATCAGCCATATGCAGGTATGTAGATATGAAGAATAAAGAGATAAAGTGATAATAGATTCACTGCTTTAACAGATTCTCTGCTTAATAAGCTGGAAATATTGTCTGACCAAAGGCGGGAAAGGGGGGTCCCATAAATAGACAGCCAGAAACCCCACCCAAGCAGGACAAGGAACCCTATAGGATGTCCTACGGATGACCCCTTTCTACATCCTGACAGCAGCTTACTGTTAATATAGGCCCAGTCATGCAGCCCTTACTCTTATTATCCAGGGCTTGTCTTTCTGGCTACCGGGCTAACACATATACTTCAGGAACTCTGATGCTCTTAGCTTCATGATATTTTTCTGGCTCGTAGGATATACTGACAGCCAACCTGAACCTGAATAATACCATGAACTGAACTATAACTGTGGTGTTCCAAAACACATGATTCCCAGAACTTCTTTATTGAAGTAGGAACTTCCACAAAGTCAAACTCAAGACTCCAAGCAGAACACAGATCCTTTCTAATGAATGTGGACAACCTCTCCCTTCCTTGTCCCTCATATCCTGAATCGTAACCGGACTGCAACTATTCTCTGGAACTCCATAGACTGTGCTATCAGACTGTCTCCTGCTTACTCAGTAAATGTCCACCATGAGCAATGTTGGTGACCTACTAGATCTCCTGGTGCTCTATAAATAAATGTAACGTAATCTGTAATGTCTTTGTTGGATCATTGGGTACACTAACTAATTGTATGACAGATCTGAGTGAAATGGAGCGGCCTAATATAAATTAGATGGGTCATACCACTACATTATCCAACCATTAGCTTCCAGAAAATAAGATGGTACCTTTACAAGCTCTAGACATTCCTAAGGTGGCAACAAATGTGTTAAACATAATAAAGTACCATGTGTTAAAACAATAATGAATAGAATTCTGGGCTCTGATACATTAGCATACCTGGGATCTCTCTGCGTTCTGCCCCTAGACTCCCGGTAACGCTTCCAGGTGCCTAAGGGGAAACTCTGGGTCGCGGGAGCGGCGTTGGGGCACAACTCACTCCCCGTCCACTTTAAAAATAGCGGGACCGTCCATCAACGTCAGTGGGACCTCCTACCCACATCCCGCAAAGGGGGGCTCCGGGCAGCCTGAGTCACCCACAAATACTACAAAAAGTGGTCAGCTACCTACAGTGAGATTCAGGAAACAATTTAAAATATTTTTTAAATATATTGGCCTTAAAGTTACATTTGAAGAAGTTCATAATAACTTTATAACTTTGAACGTCAGAAAGGAAAATTTGCTCTGCATTCTTTTTGTTAATTAAAACATTTAATTATAAAAATATATATTCTTGATGAATTAAATGGAACCGGAAAGAAATATGTTTTTGATTTTATTTTTATTGGTGTTTTTTCCCCCCCAAATACCATAGTGCTACAAAAATTCAAAAGGCTGTAATTTTACTTAAAAATGCATACTTGTTCTATGGATCATTTGCAATCATTAGCGTCCATAATTTGATCCATTATTGCTAGGTGTTTAGCTGATGTTTCCTAATGAATTAACATTTTTAGCTCCAGAATAAACGAGTGTCACAAGACATTTAAATTAAGGGCCAAACTGTGGTTAATTGATGTCACGTAGCATCAGGGACTCAGTAAAAAGCTGGTGGCTAATTACCCTGTGGTGTTAATTAAACTGCTTTCCTAAAATAGTTTTCTGATGTAAGTCATTAAAGCAACGTATACACCAACTATCAGGTGCTAATTGTTGACTAACAAGGTGTTAAACTGTGCGAAACAGGGGCAATTAGTGAATTCCCAGCAGAGGGTTCATAAAAAAAGACAAGCGCAATATGGAGAATGTTTTAACGGCTTCAAGCACTTCAGATACTAGCGGAAAATAGATTTTTTAGACCAAAAGGGGTCTATTCTGTAAGTTTTACATGCAAGCTGCGAGTTTCAGGTGGATGGAGGTTGTTTTAAAACAATTACTCCATGGAAGACATGGACCCCATCCTGTACCTCCCCTCAACCCTGTCCCTCCAGTTACAGAGGTTAAAAGTAAAATTACAACCCCTGGGGGGGCATCTGTTTTTGCAAGTTCCAGTTAAGGACATGCAAGGTTTTATCTGCCTCACATGCTCTCGCCTGCAACTTTCAGAATTTGTAGGCACTTGAATACAAGCTGCCTTGCTAATGTTAGTGTGCAAGAGTACGTGACCTCATCAAGTCTGATCAGTCACGAATATTTAATGATTGTATTATTATTATTATTGTTCATTTTTGCTGATTATATGTTTCTCATTCGGGTATGCAATAGACTTGTGCATTCGTCTTCGGGCGAACATGAAAACGAGCACGAAGAGGCCGTTTTTTTGTTCGTTCCGAAGGAACGTAGAACAGAATACAGTGCCGGCAAACCGTAGGCGAAGACTCAGACTCACAATCACGAAGATTCGAAGATTCTTCGTGATCGTCTTCGTTTTTGCCGCGCAACCGCCAAAATTTCAAACAGGAGTGAGCTGATCCTCGTCTGTCCAATCAGCTCACTCTTGTGACGTAACGCTAAGGGTCTCGTCCAATGCCTGTGCTGCTGTTTTTTGAATTCTGAAGGCGCCTTTATAAGACCAGAGCTTGCCTGAGAGATCCATTCATTTTTCGCTGTGACTGCTTTGGCAACACTGCTGTGCTGCATCCGAGCGTTACAGAGAGAGATTGTTCTGTTCTGTGTGAGACTGGTAAGCCTTAGCCTGCCATTTCTCACTGTGTACTTCATCCTCACTTCAGTGCTACTTAATTAATATATTTAATAATAATAATTTGATTAATTTAATTTTTTTAAAATTAATTTGTCATCAACTTTAGTGTAAGTGCTGTTGAGTTGACAGTGCACCCAGTGCCTCAGTGGCACTGGGGTGCCCTTGCCCTGGGCTGGCACTAGTGCCTATTGCCTGTCCTGCTTAAATAAATTAAATAGAATTTATAAATTACAATTTAATAGAATCTATAATTTAATAGTTCATTATAATATTATATATATATATATATATATATATTTGTCAGTCATATATATATATATACTATAGTATACTAGTGTAGAGTGTACTGTAGACATTCATCTACTAGTGTCTAATTTAAAATCAGTAATATTAATTAATATAATTAATAATTGAATTCATTATAAAATTATATATATATTTGTCAGTTATAGTTAGTAATAGTATACTAGTGTAGAGTGTACTGTAGACATTCAGAACATCTACTAGTGTCTAATCTAAAATCAGTAATATCAATAATTCTCTAATTCTTTCTTATCTTAATAGTTAATTAAATTAGCTATAAATAAAAGTAATAATATTAATTAATTACTACTAGCGTATAGTTCAGCTAATCTTATTAGTACTGGTGCTGCAGCTCTATAGTTTGTGCTTTGTTTTAGCAACAGTAAGAGACCAAGTCAATTTTTCTTAATTAATCTTTCATTTTATTTCATTTGTTTTGCTCACCTCAGTCCATCAGTGAAGTGAACTTGTTGGGCTAGTGAGTGCAGCCGCATAAGTGCTGTGTTTTTTTTTGATCAGCAAGCAGTGACGTTAACTGTTTTGCAAAGATTTTCTCATTTATTTTACATTTTATTTCAATTTTATTAAAAGTACCCTTAGTGTTTTGCTCACCTCAGTCCATCAGTGAAGTGAACTTGTTGGGCTAGTGAGTGCAGCAAGCAGTGAAGATAACCGTTTTGCTGTGACATTTTATTTTATTTCTAATTCTTTTCAAGAAAAATTGACTGTGACGAGCTGTACTAAGCAAAGCTTCAAGCTACTAGCTGTAGTACTAAAATAATTCTAATCTTCTTTAATCTTAATCTATAATATATTATAAATAATAATATTCTAATTCATAATCTATAATATAAGTAATTCTAATTCTAAATTCTAATTCATAATCTATATTCTTCTATCTATAATACATAATATATAAGTAAATTAGTTCTAATCTATTAATATTATATAACTTAATATTAATTAATAAATCATATACTGAATCTGATTTAACCTCACTTTAGCTTAGTGGGTTTGAGAGCGTCTGCCTAGAGGTAGACTTATAGTAAGGAAATATAGCTTTAGGCTAGCATAGTGGTAGGCTAAGCTCTTAGGCCCGTGTAAATTCAAATTAAAAATAAAATACTGCTAGTTATTAAATAGTTAATCTTGAGTTAATAATTTCAATAACTTTAGGATTTTGGCAGATTGCACACAGCACAGTGCAGTAGTGCATAGTTTTACTTTTTAAGCAGTAGCACTGAAGAGAACTTCCTCTAATTTTTTTGTCTTTAATTCGTTTTTCCTTTTTTTTATTTTTATTTTTTTATTTTTTTTTTTATAGTTTTTTAAACACTACACTACACTACACTACACTACACTACACACACAACACAAAATTTGAAATGGATCCTCCTTTTGGGACTAAGGAGGGACAAGCTCCATCTACCACCACCACCACCACCACCAGCACCACCACCAGCACCACCACCAGCTCTAAGATGCAGCCTTTGCGTCAGTCTAGTCGGCCAAGTAGGCCAAGCTCTCGCTTATCATTTGGGGAAGCATTGCTTGAAGGATCATCAAGTAAAGGAAAGGCACCAAAAGCAGGCAGTAGTAGTGCGGCTAGGCCCACAAGCTCTATGGTTTTTTACGGAAAGCCTAAAGCACCAGAAGCACGTTCAAAGTTAAAGGGTAGCACAAGTAGTACCAGCCCAGTGACTAAAAAGAAGTGCCTTTTGCCCCAAGCAGCATCTTCCCCATCCACCAGCAGCATGCAAGGTACCAAGCAGAGCCAAATTAGCAGCAAGACTCAGAGGGGTCCCAAACCAAAGCGATCTCATTCCTTTGTAGGGAAAACCACCACCACCACCACCCCCGCCTCTACCACCACTAGTGCTGCGCCTACTGTTCCCACTGGTACCGCCACGCCATGTCCTCCTAGTACCTCTAGCAAGCCACCAAGTCCTTACAAAATTTTTGTAAAGACAGTTAGAGAGAGGGCTACACATAGTGGAACTCCACCTAGCGAGGTAGCAGAGGAGCCTGAGACTGAGAGGCCAAGTGCAGAGTCTATTCTTCCTGCTCGCACTACTACTAGTCACGAGTCTCACGACGATATCAGTCTTAGCTCCAGCCTAGCAGGAATTCCATTCGATCTGGCTAATGAAGAGCTAGACTATGAGCCAGAGGAAGTAGAGGAGATGAGTGGTCAGGAATCAGATTCCTCAGGGAGCAGTGTCCAAATGACTAGTGCACAATTTTCCCCTGAGCCTCCACCTTCTCCGCTACGATCATCACCATCACCACCACCAGCAGCAGCAGCAAAACCTAGCAAATCTAAAGCAATTAGCAGTCCCACTATGGCCAGTACTGTTACCACCAGTCCCACCACCACTAGTTCTGCCTCTGTTCATCCACCCCGAGCAGTAAGAGCAGCACCCAAGGCACACTCCAAGGCTATGCGCGCCCCAATTTGGGAGCACTTTGAAAATGTTGAAGAAGGGCGCTATGGAAAGTGCAAACATTGTGGGAAGCTAATAAGCAGAGGGAAAGTGTCTGGCCATTTTACCAGTGCTAGCATGAAGCATCACCTCAGCACTCAACACAACGCTGTGCTATTGGGGAAAGATGCAGAGGTAAAACTTAGTGCAGGCAGCATAGCTGGTGGCCGTGGAAAAACCCCAACAGCTTCTTCTTCTGAGCCAATAGCAGCAGCAGCAGCAGCAGCAGCAACTAGTGCTGGCAGCCAGAGACCAAGGCAGGTTGGAGCACTGCATGCCCAGCCCACCCTGGAAGAATTTGGGGCATTCCACTCCAAGAGAACGATGCCCAAACAGCAGGCCAATAAAGTAACGCGACTTATTGGTCAGTTCATTGCTGTTGGAGGGGCATCCTTCTCCATGATTGAAGGGGAGCCTTTCAAACAATTGATGGCGGCTGTGGCTCCACAATACACAGTTCCGTCACGTTCCACTTTCAGCAGGAACATTGTCCCCTCGCTGTATCGGTCCTGTGTTGCAGCAGTGAAAGAGGAGCTTTCCAAGGCTGCTGGTCAGTGTGTTAATTTCACTACAGATTTGTGGAGTGCACCTAGCGCCCAGCATGCCTTTCTTTCTTTGACAGCACACTGGTGGCAGCCCGGTGTGTCTAAGGAAGTTGCTGCAGCAGGCTACCGATCATTCCTTCTCCATGCAGAAGTGATGGATGAAAAGCACACTTCCCAAAATATTCTGCATGCGATTAGGAAAATGTTTAGCCTTTGGGTGGGAGCAGAGGCGGGCACCAATGTTGAAGTTGGTTTTGTGGTAACTGACGGAGGTGCCAATATGGTGAAAGCGCTGCGAGATGGTCATATTGTTGGTGTGCGCTGTGCAGCCCACATCATCCATCTTGTAGTGAAGGCAGCAATGTCAGAAGGAACTAATGTGGCAGCAGTAGTTCTGTCCCGCTGCAGAAAGATCGCTGGGCACTTTCACCATAGTGTTAAGGCTAGCCAACTTTTGAGGGAAGAGCAAGAGAGGTCAGGTCTTCCCGTACACTGCCTACGTCAGGATGTCAGTACACGGTGGAACTCCACGTTAGACATGCTAGAGAGGATTTTGGAGCAGCAGAGGGCAATCCATAATCTTGCCTCAGAGCACAATATTGGGATTACCTCTCCATTGAATAGGGAGGATTGGACAGTGATCGCCCAGCTAGTGGCAGTCCTTAAACCATTCAGGGATGCCACAGAAAATTTAAGCTCAAACACTGCCAGTCTGGCCCAGGTAATCCCAGTGTTCTCCCATCTAGGCAGCAAGATGGATGTGTTCCTTGGAAACCGTGAGGCTGTTCAAGGTGGCACTCTACATCCTGACGTAGCAGCCATAGTCAGGAAGCTGAAGGATCTGCTAAAAGTACACCTTCGCAAGCGAATGGAAGAGAGTCCCGAAATGATGCTAGCGTGCCTTTGTGATCCAAGAATTAAGGGAAAGCTAGCTTTGAAATTCAATGTTCTCAGTAGCTACCGGGAGCAATTGGTCAACAAGGTGCGTGACTGGCAGCGTAAAATGGGAATGCTGTCCGAGGAGGGTGAGGTGCAGGAGGAGGAAGAGATGATGTGGTCTGCTACCCCTAGCAGCAGCATCAGCAGCAGTGCCACAAGCAGCACAACACAGCTGAGTGGAGCAGCTGCGTTTTGGGAAGAGGCACTTGGCAGTATAGTTGGACCATCTGACAGAGCTAGCAGCAGAAAGGAGAGTAGTGCTGCTGAAATGGTCAAACTTTACCTCTGTGAAGTTCCTTCTGCTCCTAATGTTGATCCTCTTAGCTACTGGGATGAAAAGAAGAGTGTGTGGCCTGCACTCTCATGGGTTGCGCAGCAGCTTCTATCATGTCCGCCAACCACTGTTCAAAGTGAGCGCGTGTTTTCTATGACTGGAAACATACTGAGTCCACAGCGCTCACGCATGGCACCTCATCTGATGGAGCAGATTGCCTTTCTTAAATTCAATCTGCCCAAATTGGGTTACCCAGCTCTTAGCTTGGAAAGTTAAATTTTTTCTCTCTAATGTTTAAGGTAGTTTCTCCCCCTGGTTGCACTTTCTGCGGTGTGGCAATGCCTGCTACCTCCGCTGGTGTAGCCAATTTACGCTAGGGCCTAGTGTCTGAGCTCTGTAAATCCGCTCCCAAACGCCTAGGACTGACAGTCTTTGGATGCTTTGCCCTGGGGTGAAACAGGTGAGTGGGTCGTCAATTGCCCACTCATTCACCTTTTTCCGTTTCCAACGCTGCTGCTGGTGGTGGTGCCAGTATCTTTTGCCAGTTCGCTTCCTGGCTGAAATCATGCCTCAGATGTCCCTAATGGAAAGGGTAGTTTCTCCCCCCTGGTTGCACTTGCTGCGGTGTGGCAACGCCTGCTACCTCCGCCGGTGTAGCTAGCTTATGCTAGGGCCTTGTGTCTGAGTTCTGTAGGTCTGCTCCCAAACGCCAAGGACTGACAGTGCTTGGATGCTTTGCCCTGGGGTGAAACAGGTGAGCGGGTCGTCAATTGCCCACTCATTCGCCTTTCCCAATTCTGCTGCTGCTGGTGGTGGTGCCAGTGTCTCTCTTCAATGCCAGTTCGCTTCCTGGCTAGTGTCATGCCTCGAATGTCCCTGATGGTAAGGGTAGTTTCTCCCCCCTGGTTGCACTTGCTGCGGTGTGGCAACGCCTGCTACCTCCGCCGGTGTAGCCAGCTTACGCTAGGGCCTTGTGTCTGAGTTCTGTAGGTCTGCTCCCAAACGCCAAGGACTGACAGTGCTTGGATGCTTTGCCCTGGGGTGAAACAGGTGAGCGGGTCGTCAATTGCCCACTCATTCGCCTTTTCCAATGCTGCTGCTGCTGGTGGTGGTGCCAGTGTCTCTTCTCTGCCAGTTCGCTTCCTGGCTAGTGTCATGAATCAAATGTCCCTAATGGTAAGGGCAGTTTCTCCCCCCTGGCTGCCTCTGTCTGCGGTGTGGCAACGCCTGCTACCTCCGCCGGAGTGGCCAGCTTACGCTAGGGCCTTGTGTCTGAGCTCTGGAAGTCTGCTGCCAAACGTCTAAGACTGACAGTGTTTGGGTGCTTTGCCCTGGGGTGAAACAGGTGAGTGGGTCGCCAATTGCCCACTCATTCGCCTTTCCCATTTTTCAATGCTGCTGCTGGTGGTGGTGGTGGTGCCAGCATCTCTTCTCTGCCAGTTCGCTTCCTGGCTAGAGTCATGCCCAAAATGTCCCTAGTGGTAAGGGCAGTTTCTCCCCTCTGGCTGCGTCTGTTTGCGGTGTGGCAACGCCTGCTACCTCCGCCGGAGTGGCCAGCTTACGCTAGGGCCTTGTGTCTGAGCTCTGGAAGTCTGCTGCCAAACGTCTAAGACTGACAGTGTTTGGGTGCTTTGCCCTGGGGTGAAACAGGTGAGCGGGTCGCCAATTGCCCTCTCATTCGCCTTTCCAATTTTTCAATGCTGCTGGTGGTGGTGGTGGTGGTGGTGGTGGTGCCAGCATCTCTTCTCTGCCAGTTCGCTTCCTGGCTAGAGTCATGCCCAAAATGTCCCTAATTGTAAGGGCAGTTTCTCCTCCCTGGCTGCCTCTGTCTGCGGTGTGGCAACGCCTGCTACCTCCGCCGGAGTGGCCAGCTTACGCTAGGGCCTTGTGTCTGAGCTCTGGAAGTCTGCTGCCAAACGTCTAAGACTGACAGTGTTTGGGTGCTTTGCCCTGGGGTGAAACAGGTGAGCGGGTCGCCAATTGCCCTCTCATTCGCCTTTCCAATTTTTCAATGCTGCTGGTGGTGGTGGTGGTGGTGGTGGTGGTGGTGCCAGCATCTCTTCTCTGCCAGTTCGCTTCCTGGCTAGAGTCATGCCCAAAATGTCCCTAATTGTAAGGGCAGTTTCTCCCCCCTGGCTGCCTCTGTCTGCGGTGTGGCAACGCCTGCTACCTCCGCCGGAGTGGCCAGCTTACGCTAGGGCCTTGTGTCTGAGCTCTGGAAGTCTGCTGCCAAACGTCTAAGACTGACAGTGTTTGGGTGCTTTGCCCTGGGGTGAAACAGGTGAGTGGGTCGCCAATTGCCCACTCATTCGCCTTTTCAATGCTGCTGCTGGTGGTGGTGCCAGCATCTCTTCTCTGCCAGTTCGCTTCCTGGCTAGAGTCATGCCCAAAATGTCCCTAATGGTAAGGGCAGTTTCTCCCCCCTGGCTGCCTCTGTTTGCGGTGTGGCAACGCCTGCTACCTCCGCCGGAGTGGCCAGCTTACGCTAGGGCCTTGTGTCTGAGCTCTGGAAGTCTGCTGCCAAACGTCTAAGACTGACAGTGTTTGGGTGCTTTGCCCTGGGGTGAAACAGGTGAGTGGGTCGCCAATTGCCCACTCATTCGCCTTTTCAATGCTGCTGCTGGTGGTGGTGCCAGCATCTCTTCTCTGCCAGTTCGCTTCCTGGCTAGTGTCATGCCTCAAATGTCCCTAATTGTAAGGGCAGTTTCTCCCCCCTGGCTGCCTCTGTCTGCGGTGTGGCAACGCCTGCTACCTCCGCCGGAGTGGCCAGCTTACGCTAGGGCCTTGTGTCTGAGCTCTGGAAGTCTGCTGCCAAACGTCTAAGACTGACAGTGTTTGGGTGCTTTGCCCTGGGGTGAAACAGGTGAGCGGGTCGCCAATTGCCCTCTCATTCGCCTTTCCAATTTTTCAATGCTGCTGGTGGTGGTGGTGGTGGTGGTGGTGCCAGCATCTCTTCTCTGCCAGTTCGCTTCCTGGCTAGAGTCATGCCCAAAATGTCCCTAATTGTAAGGGCAGTTTCTCCCCCCTGGCTGCCTCTGTCTGCGGTGTGGCAACGCCTGCTACCTCCGCCGGAGTGGCCAGCTTACGCTAGGGCCTTGTGTCTGAGCTCTGGAAGTCTGCTGCCAAACGTCTAAGACTGACAGTGTTTGGGTGCTTTGCCCTGGGGTGAAACAGGTGAGTGGGTCGCCAATTGCCCACTCATTCGCCTTTTCAATGCTGCTGCTGGTGGTGGTGCCAGCATCTCTTCTCTGCCAGTTCGCTTCCTGGCTAGAGTCATGCCCAAAATGTCCCTAATGGTAAGGGCAGTTTCTCCCCCCTGGCTGCCTCTGTTTGCGGTGTGGCAACGCCTGCTACCTCCGCCGGAGTGGCCAGCTTACGCTAGGGCCTTGTGTCTGAGCTCTGGAAGTCTGCTGCCAAACGTCTAAGACTGACAGTGTTTGGGTGCTTTGCCCTGGGGTGAAACAGGTGAGCGGGTCGCCAATTGCCCACTCATTTGCCTTTCCCATTTCCTTTTCCATTTCATTATTTTCCTTCTGATACACAACCAACCAAACATAACACACACAATAACACATATAACACATATAACACACAGTGACATCACACATAACACACATACACACACACTTACAATGCACAAAACACAAGGACCTTTTCCTTGTTATTTGCCCTGGCCTTCACTCACTAATAGCATTACATTAACACTATAACTCACACTTCACCCTATAACATTTTTCCATCCACATACCTGCCAACAGACCCAACTTTTTCAGGGACAGTCCTGCTTTTTTCCAGTCCTGTCCCATCTAATTTAGCTAAACTAGGTATGCAAAATGCAAATACACATAGGTAGTTATAGCTCGGTAGGTAACGCTACTATAAACATTTAATAAATATAATCAAGTACTAAATAATAAATCTAACTTTAAAATACATTTAAATAAACCCCTATTTTTTTTAAAAAAAAAACATTAAAATTAAATTATTATTATTTAGACATAATCCATCTTTAACCAAACCAGTGCACTGCTACTAATCTTAAACATAACCGTACATTAACCCTAAGCTATTTTTTAGTTCTTGTCCAACATTTTTCCATCAGCATACCTGCCAACACACCCAAGATTTTGGTGGACAGTCCTGCTATTTTCCAGTCCTGTCCAATAAGTAAGTTGGGTTGTTGCAAAGTATGCCATTGTAAATAGGTAGCAAATGTTAGGCATGTAAAGTGGTCCAAAATCAATTTAAAAATGTAAAATATTCCCTATTCTTTTATTAAACATCTATGGACAGTACACCTCGGTATGTGTGTGCAACTCTATTGGTCGTTTCGGCAGGGGGCTCGCCTGCCATCAACGAATGAAGTGCATTCTGCAGTTCTGCAATTCACTCGTTGATGCCAGACCAGCCCCCTGCCGAAACGACCAATAGAGCTGCACACACGTACCTTCACGGCAGCTGCTGCTGCTGTGATGTGTTATTAACCCCGTATTAACCCCTGCTAGGCAACCAGGAGGAAAACGAAGATTAAACGAGCACGAAGAATGTCCGCGAATATTCGCCCGAAGAGAAGACAGGAACGGGCGAATATTCGCGGAATACGAAGATTTTTTTTTCCCCGAAGACGAGCACGAAGACGAACACGAAGAGCCCCCTGGTGCCCAAGTCTAGTATGCAATCCTCCCACAGTCTGATCTGCTAATTGAATCTTTTTGTTACATTTTGCTCCGATAATGACTAATGTTAATCGGTCAAAGCAAACATTACATGTTTTTTTAATTGACCTGACGTCAGCGGGTAGTCCTGTCCGCATGCCACAAGGGGGGCTCCAGGTAGCGGAACCTGAAGGTTCCCAGGTATGCTCATGACCTGGAAGTTCAATGGTTTGATGTCAGCTGCTGCAAGAGCCAATAAGATACCGCGTATAAAAAAAGGGCATTGACGTACAGGAGGAAAATATAACTAACTCTCTGTATAAGTCAATGAGGAAGTTGAATATACGTTCTGGATTTTATGAAACTTGAAACCCAGGTCTGTTCACTAAAGTGAGCGTGCTTGTGAGCGGGGCCGGCCCAAGGCAAAATGCCGCCTGGGGCGAATTTTAAAATGCTGCCCCCCCCTTATCTACCCTTCCTCTCCCTCCGTCCTTGCCGCCCCCCCCCTTATCTACCCTTCCTCTCCCTCCGTCCCCCCCCCCTTCTTGTACTTACCTTTCAGCAGTCCTGCGGCGAGTCTCCCTGTTCGGTCTCGGTGCCGGCTTGTAATGCTGAGCGCCGGAAATCTTCCGGCACTCAGCATTACAAGCCAGCACCGAGACCGAACAGGGAGACTCGCCGCAGAGGAGAGAGCGAGGGGCGCCGAGCGGTACTGACAGCGGCGCCCCTTTCTCTCTCTTTCGCTTTAAAAAAAATAAATAAAGGGCTTGGGGCGGCGAAGTGCCGCCCCTTCAAGAGTGCCGCCTGGAGCGGTTGCCCCACTCGGCTCCATTGTCGGGCCGGCCCTGCTTGTGAGTTAGAAACAGAAGTCCAGCTTGCACATTCACCAAACCAACTTGGGAAGGAGAAACAGCTGTCAGTGGGCAAAGTAGCTTTATTTAATTGTGTACAACCTTCTGCTGGTGGGAAGGATATTTGGACTCTAATTAAAAAACACCTGGATGTTTATGTCCCTTTATAGCCCTGTTCTCCTCTACCCCCCTGCTATTAGTGATGGGGTAGGTTCAGTAATTTGAAAAATCTAAATAACACAAAAATGGAAATTAGTTCGGCTAAGTGTCTTTTAAATTGGCTGCAGGCTGCACATGAGTGTTCTTATATTCTCATGGGCACCAGCACCCCATTGGTGTTACATACCTGCCAACAGTCCCGCTTTTCCAGGGAAGTCCCTTTTTCGGGTGTGTCCCAGCATAAAAATACTGCCTATGCACGGTGCGTTACACGGTGTAGAGGCAGCGTTGCGTTTTACCCTGTGAATGTCTAAGATACACACACCCTAAACACTTGTGAAAGAGCTCCAAACCACCCAGTGTCTGTGCTGGGCAGCCTAGAGCTCAATGCTTGATGGTCATGCAGAGCATGTGGCCTCACCCACTTTAGTCCTCACCCACCTTTGAGTATGGTGTTAGAAGCCTGTATTACATCTCCATTGACTTGAATGGGGCCCACTGAGGTTAACAGGGAGTCCTGGGGACCCCTGTTTCATTTAAATATATATATATATTTTTTCCTTATTTTTGAATGTAGTGGGGGTGGTGGGTATTGAATTTGCATGTTACCGTTGAGCACATGCAAATCCTCAATGAACTCGCATACCCTCACCTGTAACTCTTAAAAGGTGCAGGCACTCTCAAGCTCTTGCTAACAGCTCTGAGGTTAGTGACTCTGTAAGTTTCTTTGTGAGTGATAGCATGCCACTGGAGTTAAGTTTACTATATAAAGCTATAAATATTACTATATAAAGCTATGTATGGATGATGTAGTTGGCTTTCTAAGCCCAATATGCCTGATATGTATGCTTGTACATAGCTGGTGCTCTAAGGGTTAACAAAGAGAATCTTCTGTACCTTTCTATACAATAATGATATTTTGTACATCCCTCTTTATAGACGTTTTTAGACAGGCTCAGCACATATCAAGTGTTGCCCTAAATAACACACTGAAACGAAAAAAGGCCTAATATTCATTTATTAATGATGCAGTTCTTGCAATTCCCTGTAGAGGTCAGTATAGGTCAATTACTTATACATACATTTTGGTGGTAACTAAATGTCATTAATTCAGTGGCAGCCAAATTTGTAAATAAACTATATTAGAAAATGAATACAGAGGCATGCATATGCTTCTATCTATACATGCCCCCATCTGGAGGGCTTACCAGTATATTATATTCTATTGCTGACCATTCATTTTCATACTTATATGACACTAAATACTGGCTGTGTGGTCTCTTCTCTGTCATCAAATTAATTTTATTCTATCAAGAACCATCCCCATTGCATATCTGTCTCCTCTAAGAAGCCCTTGCATAAGGTATACTTATTATGTAATGAGATAAAGTAAGGAGATCATTATTGGATTATAACCTGACATAACTTTATATCATCCGACCAACCATGTCACATATTTTATTTATTTCTTTGCCATATTCCTGGCTTTTATTGAAGCCTCCCCAACCACATAAGGCTGGAAAGCTATGTGGAATAGCTCGCTTTCTGGTGAGACACACATTTTTTGCATGGGCTTTATATAGAGTGCTCTTGATACATTTCATCAATTGACACTAACTTTTTATCCTTTGATTGATATATTTAGAATAAAATGTGTTACCATTACTGCCCAGCAGATGGCGCTAACCCCTATGTGAATAAATCTGACTAAAGCAACTTTTCTCATCCAGATTTGTGCTCTATAAAAGTTAGCTTTTTTAGTTTTCATGTTCTTTTCTTGTTTTCACTGTTTTCACTCTTTCAGACTCATGCAGTTCATATTCCCCCTGCCCTATTTAACTACCCTTCTCCTATTTTCTTCATCCCCCCCCCTTTACTTACCCCATTATTTTTAGTTTTGTCGCTTTCCCCATCCATCTAACCATCCACCGACATGAATAGCAGACCGGGAAGGGAGAACAGTATATTAAGGCGTCAAGCAGAGGGTGTCAGGGGAATGTGAGTCAAACAGAGACAATGTGTTTATCTCTCATGTCTTCACCCTCTTATTGTCTCAGCTCATCTCCTACCTTTACGCTTTTTGTTTAGTCTTAAAAATCCTATTGTATCTTTCTATTATCTCCAGAGATAGACAGCAAAGGGCGCCCCAAAAAACACTGACCTGTATGGAGTATTTGCCTATTCACACAAATTGTTCTGTCCCTCCCATTTACTCAATGCCCCATCCCACCATTCACTCTTTATTTCAAACAATGTCCTCTCCTTGTCTTTTTGCTGGTTTCCAAAATTACTTAAATCCTCATTTTAATCCTAAATCCGCCCAGAACTCTATCCAACACCTTCTCAGGATATATATAAAATGTATATCTCTTTAAGTTTCTCACTGTATGGACCCAGCTGCAGAGGGACTGCTCTCGGCTTCCGGGCTCCTAAGCACGAGGATTTAGTAGGCCTATCTGTAACACAACACCATAAATTCACATTCAGTAACAAACACGTGATACTTTGTGAGTTTATAATGGATATTTGTTGTGGGTTCATATCTAGAGCAGCCTCCGCAGATCACGGAGACCCCACGCGGCGGCTGGAACTCTTGATATCGTATTGCCACCTATGCCCAACTGGAGTCTTAAGCTGGCCTCCTAGCCCAATGTTTTCCTTGAGTGCTGTCTAATTGACCCCTTTGCCGATTACGTTTTCATATTGCAGTCATAAGTGCAGTCAACACCCTCCTTCAGCTGTCTTGGAGACACGAGAATATCCGTGAGAACAGGGACGCTCATTGCAACATCTACTTTGCATCTAATTAATGTTTAAGGGGAACAACAATTCTTTAATTAGGGAAATTGTTTTTCTAATTCACGTCTTCAAATAATTTCAATTTTTGGCAGGCGGTTTGCAAACATTCTCTTCTGGAGTGTTGTTCCGTCTCTCATCAAACAAGCAATGTTCCTTGTTATACTTTGATTAAACGTGAGCATCGAGTTGCAGTCCAAGTTCCTTCAGACAATGACTAATTTCTATTGCTGGGGTGCATTGAGACAAAAAAATTGAAGTGGAGAAATTGGTTTAACCACATTGTATTGTGAGTCAGGTACCTTAAAGGAATAGTCACCCTCTCTCCTTTGCTGATTATGGCTGCCTACACTTAAATGGTGTTTATTAGACTTGTGCATTCGTATTCGAGAGGACATGAAAACGAACACGAATGAGGTGTTTTCGTTGTTCGAACCGAATAAACAAATATGGCGGCGGGTAACCGAAGATGAAGACGCACAACCAAGGAATCTTTCTTTCTGAGTTTTAGACAACCGCTCTGAGCAACTTGGCCTTGGAGTAACAGGGATTTTAGTCTCCCTGGCAAAGCGCATGGCAAGGTACACCCCGGGGGAACTTGGCCTGGGAAGACTAATGGATTTGGTGTCATGAGTTAAAGGTCCATAGGAGGAACTCTATTGGTCGCTGTCAGGGGGCTCGTCTTGCATCATGGAAGAGGATCCCCCTGTCGGCAACCAATAGAGTCGCTCTTAAGGACCTTTAAGGACCTTGGCGCTAAAGCTTCTGCGTATTGTTACCTCATTAACCCCGTATTAACCCCTGCTAAAAAAGAAAAAAAACTAAGAACGTACACGAAGACAATTGAGTGTGTATAGCCCCCTCAATAGCGGCTGCCTGACACTGTGCACTAAACCTAGTTATAGACAACTTTTTTATTTTCTCAACGCATTTTTAATCTCACATATCCTCCAGTGGTCCAAATTCATCTGTACACTGGACTCCATCATTAGATCTAGTGCTGCAGTGTGTGGCCAGCAACTGGATAAGCCCGGCTGCACAATATGTAAACGCATGGCCGCGCATTGACAACTTACGGCCTTAAAGTGCCAAGGCTGCCTGGTCATCACCTGTCCAGCCAGGACCTCAGAAAATATCTAAAACCCTATCTGATATTAATAACAGCATAAACAATATTCGAGTAAGGGTAGGAACAAGTAGGCAAGCGGTTTAATTCAGCGTGACTTCAGTGGCAAAATAAAACATTGTGTGCCAATCTCCGTGGACAATCGACAAAGGTGGAGCCCTGTTGTGGTTACCGCATTCATTTGTCCGTTCACAATGCAAAATACAGCACTGGTTTAATGTCAATATGTCAGCTAATTAGACAATAACTCAGCCTTCGTTTCATGTCTTAATTATCTTTCTGAACCGATTGACGGACACAGGCATTTCTGTTTCTTAAGGTTCGGGTTTTCAGTCATAGAGGTCATTTTACCGACCTGACCCAAAGCTACACGAGAGTGTTCAATTAAGCTAACTCAAGTGGCAACTTTCCTATTCGAAAAAAAGGGTTGGACGTGGCGAGTCTATCGACTGTCGAGTTGAATTAAATTGTCATTGAATTCCATTGACTTGCTTGTTCAATTGAACTACCATTGTGTTGCTGTCAGCATCTGTTGAGTAAAAGCCAGATCGAGTTGATTATCCAATGAGTCAGTCAAAACGGTCATTTGAGTTGGAGATCGAGTCAGTTATGTGGGTTTGCCAATGAAGTCTGGCTGTTGACATAATAAATATATTAGGGCACTAGAATTGAACAGTGAATGAGATTTGTTTTCAGACAATTTCCATGTCCTGCCCCTTCAGTTCGGATGATATTCAGAGGGTTTTTCAATTTGTAAATGAAATCTGTTATCACTCACAGTCACTCACGTTCTCTCACACTCTCATTCACTCTCTCTGTCAATGACTCCCTAGCTCCTCCGCCTTCCGCTTTCGCCTCTTTTGCTGCAGCTCCGCTTCTTCACTTGCCTCTTCTTGTTCTTCTGTCTTCTTTTTCCTGTCTTCTTTCATCGTCCGCTTCTCTTCGGTATCAGCTAACCAGGCTTCCCGGAGTGCTTCCGCAAAACGGTGGAGCCTCCACGCACACCCTCTTCCCAGACTGAATGTTAAGTTAATTTAATGTTTTAGGTTTGCGGAACGGTGAGCTCGTGTTGCCAACATGGTAGGGATACGAGGGCATCTTTAAGTGTCCTGATCTGGGATTAATATACAAGTTCAGTGTAGGGTGTGACGTATTTTGGAGACCGAGGTGGGAGAAGTTACGCAATCGCTGGACGGCTGATCATCTCCATATCTGTTCCTGATGGCAAGAATTTATATTTTAATGTTGGTCACAGGAACCAGACCATTTTTTGGCCCATGTGGCCCTTTATGTTTTTTTGGCTTTTCTTCTTGAGATTGTGTTACTGTGAGATTCTCCATGGTCATCGACATCATCATCATCTTCATTCCTTATGTGTTCAAAATTTTTTGTTATATTTGAATCCCCCCCCCGTTTTTAAAGGTTATTGTATGTCGGATTAATGTTTAATTGAGCCAATTCAGTTTCTTGTAATAGATACTTTTACTGGATCACGAGTGCTTAACGACTTTAAATGTCAAGCATTCAATCTAATTAATGCTCCGGGCTTTCTTTATAATTACACGTTGGCATCCTTTCTCGAATGATTCATGCACAAAACTAATATTAGTTTGAAACCGCAATGGAAGAAAGGTTCATAAACAGCACCTCCCTCCTATTACCTTAACAAAATAAAATTCTCCTCAGGTTAGGGATTATCAAAATGAAGTGGCAGATGGTGAAAGTATGAAAACCCATGAAATGCATCATTTTCACTGATTGTTGACAGACAGGCTGTTTAGGGGCAGAGGTGGCACATGCAGGGTATCAAGGGGGCAGAAATGGCACTGGCAGGCTGGTTAGGGGGCAGAGGTGGCACAGGCAGGCTGGTTAGGGGCAGAAATGGTACCGGCATGCTGGTTATGGGACAGAAATGGCTATTAAGGGGGTTGAGGAGGCACAAGCAGGCTGTTAGGGGGTAGAGGTGGCACAGATAAGCTGTTTAGGGGAACAGATGGCACGGTGGGACATGTTGCTTGTGAAGCTGGGGTGCCTCTGCACAATTTCCGTACCAGAGCCCTGTGGTTTTAGTCACGCTTCTCGTGGTCACGTGGGCACATGCCATTGACCATGCAATTAAATATTTGGGCTGGGTTCCAGGGCTGCTTTTCATTCTGTCCGGCCTCTGCTGTCACTGATTGTCTGACACGTCTGTTTTATTATCACGGGTTTCACATTTTGTTTTTGTTTGTCTCATTGGGAGTCCCTCCTGGGTTTTGGAAATTTGTACGAATCCGCAAATTGGTTAAAAATGAAGTTCATCCGAATCCAAATGCACAAGTCTAATACACCCGGGACCGACACAACCCCCCACCCCCCACTGGCGACTTCATATGGTGGCGCTGTCTATGTACAGAGACAGACCATGTGCCCCCATTGGGTTGGGAAGGGCTAGATGGAGATTATGATCTTTGCAAACAGGCCAAAGCCCATGAGTGGAGACTCTGGGGCTAGAGAGTATGCTTTAGTCAAAGAGTCTCCATTCCGAGCGATGAAGTTGAGATTCGGGGGTTTAGCCCCAGTAGCCCCTCTAGCGATGCCCCTTCTGCACCCACCGCCGGCGATGTTGCAAGCCGCGTAGGCGATCGCTGTTTATAGCCGCCGCGTTTGACTCGTTACCAAGCGAAGAGGAATTAAATCACCCGGCCGTCAGACGGAGGTCCCCGCTGTGTGTTATTATTGTGCGCATCTCCTGGGAACGGCTCCTGTTGGGTCGAATTCATTACGATAATTTCCTATAAACAATCTTTTTTGTTCTGTTTTTGTTAAGCAGACCCGTGTGATGCGGCCCGGCGGCTCCTACTACATTTACTGGCGGAGATCCGAGCGGCCTCTATTAAAACGATAAGTCATTACTCAACAAATACAAACCTCTCGCAAAACCTATTTATGGGCAATTTGTCCCCTTGGTGTGATATAAACATCCATATATTCTGCTGCCAGCTTGTCTGCATCACCTAATATTCTTCTATCCACTTAAATCCGCTAGAAAGTTTTCTAGCAAACCTTACATTGTGATAAGCAGTGCTGTGTCTATGATTTTACTGCTTGCAGTAATCTAAAACTAGAGGGTCAGACGCTTAGGTGCAATGTAACAAAGCTTAACTTTACTGAGAGGGTGGCCTATCCCATGCATGTTTAAATTCCCTTGCTCTATTAGCCTCTACCACTTCTGCTGGGAGGCTGTTCCACTTACCTACCACCCTCTCAGTAAAGTAAATCCTCCTTCCATTCCATCTCAGCCTCTGACCCTCTAGTGTTAGATTCCGGTCTCTTGTTGTAACTTTTCTCCTCCTTAAAATAAACGTCCCACCTGTTAGATCTCTTTATGTATTTGAATGTCTCTCCCATCCTCTCCCCGTCTCTTCTCTCTCATCCTCTCCCCGTCTCTTCTCTCCCATCCTCTCCCCGTCTCTTCTCTCTCATCCTCTCCCCGTCTCTTCTCTCTCATCCTCTCCCCGTCTCTTCTCTCCCATCCTCTCTCTCCCTCTCTTCTCTCCCCATTTCTTCATTTCTTTTCTCCTATCCTCTCTCTCTCCTCTCTCCCATCCTCTCTCCCATCCTCTCTCCCATCCACTCCCTCTCTTCTCTCCCATCCACTCCCTCTCTTCTCTCCCATCCTCTCCCTGTCTCTTCTCTCCCATCCCCTTCTCTTCTCTCCCATCCTCTCTATCTATCTTCTCTCACCCACGTTGGACATATTAAGATCTGTTAGTCTTTCTTGATATTTTGTTTCCTGCAAACCATTCACCATTTCATTAATCCTCCTCTGAACTCTCTCCCGAATCTCAATATCACTCTGGAGATGTGGGGTCTCCAGAACTGCCCCCACCACTCCGTAACGTGCCATAAACCAGCCTACAGTATACTCTAAACGCTCCCCGCCATTATAACCATAAGCTCCTTAGTACCGAGAATGGTTTATCTGGAGTTGTCGTATCGCAAGCTGATCTATTGTCCTAAAACTGGAAACAACGTGGGTTGCACAACACCAAACATTGTTAAGTGCCCAGAAAACACACAGTTGTTATTGCCCCTAGAATAGATACTTGCCCTGGCTTGCCCTACAACAACACACCCTTATGCCAGCTGAAAGGGCCGGTGTAAAAAGCTCTAGCAGAATAACATAACTCTCATCACCCCGTGGGCAGCCGCTGCGGTTTATTAAGATTAACCCCTTAATGACAAAGCCCGTACATGTACGGGCTCAAAATGCATTGTTTTTAATGGGTTTAGGGGCCGCCCATTGTCCTTAAGGGGTTAAATAAGAATACTCTGTACTTTGATTTCATTTCTGGAGCTGACAGTTAATAGAATTAAATTTCCTGCTTCCTTATTAAACGTCAATTGAATCTGGAATCCCTTCGATTAAATAAACATTACAGCAAAGCAAACATTCACACGGCAATCCAACGTTTCTTTATAAACAACAATTAATTGCGTTACCCGAACCATCGTTTAGCTTCGCATTCACATAGATGTAGATGGACACTACGTCCATGGGTCATCTGAGGGTTAAATTTGGAATCGCTTTTCCCATGTAATTTTCCCCAAAGATTTGAAGACCCCGTTAAAACACCTCCCGGCTTCGCAGAAACAAACACTGGTTAGTAAGAACACAAAAGAACGCAGGAATTCAGTGCATGCCCATAAATATTGGGGATTCCGTCACACTATATGGTCATATATCGCTTCGCCCGCCATTACATCAAAGTATATTGCTTACCAAGGATCCGAATCCGTGGGCACTACCCTTTAACCCAAAAGAGACTCTTAAGCACTTTAAAGCCCTCTCCTGACACCATTAATGAGCTTCCTGTGTGGCAGGAGGGGGGGCTCGTCAGAAGCTGCAAATATGCAAGAAAAAAAACAATATACAAAAAGGGAAGCCCATAATCTTCTATCTGAATATTTTAGTTTTTTTACTGTTTTATAAACTATTTTGTACATGTGCTGTCCCTTTAAATGAATTATAACTAGGCCCAAAGTGACCATCTGGCCGGCGGCCGATGGCATCACAGACTTCACGGTTTGCTTCTGCGGCAGATCCGGTCCTTCAGTGTACGACCACCTGCCGGATCATATATTTGGCCTGCCTTCACTTTTAATTCTTTTAAAAAAAACCCAGTTTTTACAGAACCTGTCCCAACTGGAACTGGATGAAAACAGAAGGTCGTTGGATGATGACGTGTGACCACTGGTGACATTTATTTCTGTATGTATCCCCAATTATTTGTGTTCCCTATGGGATACTGACCATCCTCTGTTGGAATTAAGTCGTTTTCTGTTGATGAACTTAAAGAATATGCTGCAGTCAGTGGCGTTTTTATTTACCTTCGGCGCGACCCTGGGCCTGACACAGGGCAGCACCGCCTGTGGCCCCCTCCGAACCAACGAGGATCCTGCGGCACGGAAGGAAACTACGGAGGGCACAGATCAGTGACCTCCCTTTTAACCGGCATATTGAGTATTCACCTTACAGGGACTTTGGCTGTCCGGGCCGCCATACCTTGAGAGCCCCCCCCTTACGGGATGCGGGTAGGAGGTCACGCTGATGTTGGCGGGCTTTCCAGCTGACGTTGGTGGGCAGTCCCTCTGAGGTCACTGAACGGTCGCGTTGACGTTGTGGGTGGTCCCGTGGCGATCCGTGTGCGGTCCCGCTGACATCGCTGTTGGAGTAGATGTGAGGGGGGAATGGGGCGTGCGGCAACGCCGCTCCCTCAACCCGAAGTTTCGCACTTCACCCTAAGTCTCCAGGCGAAACCCAGAGAGTTTCAGCTATGCTGGTCTCTCCTATTGGGTGATCACATTCCCTGTAACGGCACTGCCCAATGGGCTGGTTGATCTCCGCCCCAGGCCTAGTCAGCCTCTGATTAGAAGTCCGAGTAGTTTCCCAGATACTTCCTTAGTTTCGGGACTCTCTGAAATGTATTAATTTTCTTGAATAATGACTTCTGTTATCGGCCAATATTAATGTGGTTTCCCGTTCATTGAATGGACTTTCACCCCATGTCCTCTGCTCTGATTTCTAGCTCTCATGCGCGCTTACAGGACTTCTCAATGGCTGCCCCATCCTCTGGAATGCCCCCCCCGGCCTATCTGCCTTTCCCGCGCTACGGAATATGACGGCGCTATATAAAACGATAAATAATAATAAAGCCTTCTCTGGACACCTATCAGCAACCCGGGAATCTGAATGTTTTATGCCTTTTATGCTTTTTTAGATTGTGCGCTTATTTTGTATACATTGTATATACTGAGAGTTTACAGACTTTAAAAATAACAATTTTTATAATTACTTAACTAATGACAAAAACTAACAACTAATCTTTTATTTCACTGAAACCATAAATAAACATTTTTAGAGGATGTTCTCTTTTTTGTCTCAGAAACTCAGGACGGGCTTTGGGACGGATCCCTCTCGATCACGAGATCTTAAGAGACCGTATTATGAGTGCAGTGGGGATTCTAAAGATTAAATCTCGAGTGTCGGGACCCTCGGCTGATGAAGCCGCGCAGGGATGGGGTTAGCGTGAGTTTCAGGCTCTGATCGAGAATTCGTTGGCGAGCCTAAAAATAAAAACTGTTCCTGAAAGTACAAAGATGTTTATTTTACGGCACGTTTTACATCGTCTTAGTTCAGTTTTCATTCTAGTGCTTTCGGGACACCTTGATAGCCTCTTCATTTCTAGTTATTACCTCTATGAGTGCAGAATTCTCAGCATTCATATGGGTTTAATCAGGGGCGGGCTGGGCCAGGGGGCAGGGGGGCAATTCACTTCCACAGAGGCCCTGCCACTTACCTGTGTGTCGCTCGCTATGCGAGCAGCGTCTCTTGTTCTACCCAGGACAAGCAGGAAACCAGCGGAGTCGCGTGTTTGGCTGCTGGTGTGGCAGAGCCTGTCCCGGTGTGTGTGTTTGGGTGTCGGTGTGGCAGAGCCTGTCCTGGGGTGTGTGTTTGAGTGTCGGTGTGGCAGAGCCTGTCCTGGTGTGTGTGTTTGGGTGTCGGTGTGGCAGAGCCTGTCCTGGTGTGTGTGTTTGAGTGTCGGTGTGGCAGAGCCTGTCCTGGTGTGTGTGTTTGGGTGTCGGTGTGGAAGAGCCTGTCCTGGTGTGTATTTGATCATCTCTTTCCTGGCACTTGGAACAAATTGAACTATAGTCAATAGGACAACATTTTCTAGGCCCAGTAATCAGTGAGCAGAAAAGGTTTTGTGTTATTTAATCTATTTCAATCTGCATATTTTATTAAAAAGGATTAGTTGTGTTAAATTGTGGCTTCAGGCGTCCCGTGTATGATGACTTTTTTTTAGTGTACTGACGTACTCCAAATCCCATCACACTACATTAATATGTGTTAGAAAATCAGGAAAATATGTGCATGGATGGTGGGCTGATTCGGTGGCGCAATGGGCCACTTGACTAGACTTGGCCCCCAGGCCGTAGGCAGCCAGCCCTCCCCTGGGTTTAATGTTAATGCCTCCTCTTGTATTCTGTTACCAGACATGGACAGGGTGATGTGTTATCGTATCGCCGTAAGTTTATTCGCTCTGCAATAAAATCCCATATACACAAGGACTCCTCCTAACATCTGAAAATGCCAAAGACGGGCACAACATTTCAAAGAATATATACAAAATGTAACTTTATAAAACTTTCTATACACATTATCGGGGCTTTTAACAAACATTCTGATCTCCTAGAAAAGAGGGGCATCAGGGGAGGAAAGACGAGCAAAGGGAGTTGGGGTCCAAATATGAAGTCAGTACCGATTTCAGACATCCGCGCTGTTCTGAGATCCATTGGGTTTGCCTTGTTCCCAGCATGCGGTCTGTTGCTTTATTATGGATAATTAATACTAAATCATTGTGACTTAACAAACTCCGCAATGACTCTGATTACAGCTGTAAAAGTGATGCAATCCCCATAGCGACCAATGAAAATTTCCTGCCAGCCGCGCCACTTTTACCTTGACATTTCACATAGAAGTTCTAAATAACACCGATAATTCGTCTATATGGACGACATTTCCTATAACGCTCGCTCATCCGAGAAACGCCAACCCTGCATCAGCCATGATCCTCGGTCAGCCGACAGGCAGGGAAGAGCCTCGTGTGACGCTCTGCGCTCTAGTCATGGCCCTAGATATACAAGAACCGGGGGGGGAGGGGGCAAAGTTTGCGTGTCTTTGTTGCTACAGCGAGTATCAGCACCGGTGCATCCCAGGAGGTCAGGAGCGTCCATGAGGAGTAAGACCATCGCTGGCCAACAGTTCACAAACGTCTCTGCCCGGCGCTGTGTCTCAGATGACAGATACCCGGTTGTTCTTTATATAAACGTGATAGGGGTCGCTCCTTTTATCCACTTTCTTGGACCGCGTATACCCGAGTATCAAACTTCCGACAGTCACCGCGAACAGGAACATGACAAACAGGATGAATATGTAGGAGTTGTCGTCCTTCTCGGCGAGCCTGGTGCTGGTCTTGTTGAGTTGCGCGTCGGACTGGCAGGGTTGTCCGTTCAAGGTCTTGTTTAGCGCCTGTAAGACGCTGTGAAGGTTTTCTAGGAGTCGTTCCATGGGGGTCGGAGACGCCATGACGTTGGGGGTTATATGGCCAGGGCGAGACCTGCGAAGCGAGATAAAGTGTGTTAATAGTTATACAAAATACTTGCAGGAGATCTACTAACTGTGGAATTTAATAGGTTAAAATTCTTACTTTACTAGGAGGGTGGTAGATAAGTGGAACAGGCTACCAGCAGAAGTGGTACAGGTTAATACAACAAGGGGATTTAAACATGCATGGGATAGGCATGCGGCTCCTGAATCTAAGACGAGACCAACGACTGATTAAGGTTTGAGTCTTTTCAGTGGGAGAAACGGACAGACTAGACGGGGGCCGAATGGGGCCGATCTGCAGGAAAATTCTATATTTCTCGCCATTGCTGGGAAATTTTCTGCAATTTTTAAATAACTTGAAGTCATTGATTTATCAAAATATGATCATTTAAGATCACCCCAACTCTTAAAACAATAAAAATACTTTTTTCCCCCAAAGAAACTCCAGTTTTTTCCACTCCACTCTGTTCTGCAGGTAATATGTCTCCCTCTGCTGGTTTCCACATTTTGTAAAACTTTAAAGCAAATCACATATTTTTGGGGCATATCCTATATTTTACCATTTTATACATTAAATAAACATAGATAATGCTGTTTACTGCTTAAAATGAGTATATATATATATATATATATATATATATATAATAAAAGCCCACTTTAAGTGTATTTCACGGCAAAACGTGAAAAACTTCTATTTCTCTATTTCTAGGTTGTAAACTCCTTGGGGCAGGACCCTCCACACCTTTTGTTTCTAAAAGTCTGAATTGTTATGAGATGCACCACATCATCCTGTTTACCTTTTGTACAACGCCGTGGAATATGATGGCGCTATATTAATCAATAACATGTATTATTATTCCTCCCGTCATCTTATCCTACTGTGGCCATCTTTGGGTAAAATAAAAATGAGTGAGAATTTGGATTAATGTAACTCTTGAAAAAATGTGTTAAAGAATTGAAAAATCAAGAATATTAATAAAATGACCATTAATTATAACTGGAATTGAAACGAACGTAATAAATGTACAATAAAACATAACACCCAAAGGACCTTAGAATGAATTGGATTTTTACCTCTAATTTCTCCGAATTCTGAATTATTTTTTTACTTTTTTTTTTTACTTTTTAGTGACAATTTGAAGACATTTAACCCCTAGCTGATCTTGCCATACACCGGCCTTGAGCTCGCATGCCCTCTTCAGTAACTCAGGATCGCGTGATCTCTGTTTCTCGTTGATATATCTCAAGGAAACAGAAGATATATGGATGAGGTGTAATTCTGGTGAACCATCGTTGGCCAATTCCCATGGAAACCAGAGGAATGCCCCAAATCTGGACTTAGTGGTTCTTAGAAATGTGGTCCATTGGTTCGAAAGTCAATACCAAACTTCCAAGATGATGGTCAACGTGGGGTGGAGCAACGGAGCTCGATGGACATTTCTCGTCTCTGGCTTTTATTAATCCAGTGCCTTTGGGTCTGGTTTGTGGATATTAAGCGTATTACATGCCCTGAATGCATGAATTACTCTTCCAAATAATTAAACAATGATGGTATAGATGCAGGTAACATCCCTTTAACATGTTAGACAACGATAATTGCCGGATTACGCCATCTCCTTAATGTGACACCTCTGGGAATGGCAGAGAACAATGCCGCCTGTGTGAATAATTTGTTCTGCTATGCCAGTCACTCGTGTTCTACTAACGCAGGTTATGAATAATGGCTTTTTTTGTCAAATTTAATGCATCTCGGAGCATAGTAACGCTATGTCACATGACCCTCAAGGGTAAAGTGTGGACCCCCCAACGAAACCAACAGAAAAGAAGAAAGCTCAGAATTTGCGTAGCTTTTTCACGCTCACTCCCCCTTACTCATGTTCTCTCATACTCACATTTTCTCGCATTCTCATTCACTCTCTCACGCTCTCTGATACTCTTGCACATTCTCTCACACTCTCATTCACTCACGCTCTCTCTCTCTCTCTCTCTCTCTATCTCTCAATGTCTACTTAAGCTTCTCCTCGGTATCAGCTCCATTAACCAGGCCTCCAGGAGCGCTTACGCAAAAGGGCGGAGCTTCTGCGGAGACCCTCTCCCCCTGATTAGAGGTAACAGATTTGTGGGGAATGGAAAGGTGCAGAAACTTTTCTCTCTCTCTCTGCAGATCTGTCTGCATTATTCTGGCCTCCAATCAGGAGAGAGGGTGTGTGCAGAGGCTCTGCCCTTTTGTGGAAGAGCTCTCCGTGAGGTCTGGTAACAGAGTCGGTACCAGGGAGAAGCGGAACAAGAAGACATGCAGAAAAGGAGACAGGGACACAAAAGTGGAGAGTGAGAGGGAATGAATGAGAGTGTGAGAAAATGAATAAAAATGTGAGAGATAGTATGTGAGCGTGAATAAAAGTGTGAGAGAGTGAATGAGTGTGAGTGTGTGAGAGCATAAATGAGAGAGTGATAATGAATGAGAGAGTGAATAAGACTGTGAGAGAGTGAATAAGAGTGTGAGACAGAATATGTGAGCGTGAATGAAAGTGTGAGAGTGAATGAGAGTGTGAGTGTGTGAGAGCGTAAATGAGAGAGTGGGAGTGAATGAGAGAGTGAATAAGAGTGTGAGAGAGAGTGTGTGTGTGAGTGAATAAGAGTGTAAGAGAGTGTGACCGAATAGAAAAATAGAATAGAAAAAAACCCTCTGAATTTTGTTTGAAATTTGTTGTCTGAAAACGAAGGGATCAAACATTTGTCCGAAACCTTTTTGGATCGGTTTACACGAGTCCAGTGGGGGCCGAGTAATGGGATTTATTAATTAAAGGGACCCCGCAGCCATCGATAACACTTTAATATGTATGATAGCTGAGATTTCCCTTTTACAGATGTGTGGGGGAGATTTTGCAGAGCCCCCCCATACTCATGTCCTCCTCTGCCTGCCGCAGGGGATTTTTTTGGCTGAGCTCTGCATACGGGGATCTCTTCAAGCAGCCAGTCAGGAGAGAAGCTGCAGCTTCTTCTTATATAGCCCCAACATTCCAAGTGGACACATTGCATGCTGTTTCTATGCACATAATCGGGGCTTTTAGGGCTGTAGAACCCTGCGATACCCTCATACCCAGCAAACATTCTCACCTCCTAGAAAAGAGGGCCATCAGCGGAGGAAAGAGGGACTGGCCCTGAGACACTTGGCAGGTATTGATTACAAAACAGGCAATTAACATTCTTAGCGTTCACCACATCATTTACTTATAACATGGAGGGAGCTGGCGTATGTAAAAGTGTTATTACATGTTCCGCAAGAATGTGCTGGGGGCAAAAAGTAATTTCCAGCACAGAAAATCAATGTTCTTCAGCAACACATTATTTACTTCTAACAGCTTTCACTATCATCTTAAAGGCGTTTACAATTCAATAAATAATAAATAAAGTTTACATTGTATAAAGATAATATTTTATCAGCATGTTTCCTGATCACAGCAGTGCTCCTTGTGTTCCTCCTGATCGCGGCTTAACGTGCAGGCTTTACAATGTACAGACATATTTTAGAGGGGGCTGCCTTTTCTTATATACAATCCTCCTGTCCATACAAATGGGTGGGAAACAGAGCATATTTTATTAAATGTTTACTTCATTTATCTCTCTATTGTTATGTCGCTGATTGTTATTGACTGGTTATGGCAGCCTTTGTAACGGTTGGGGTGGGGGAGGGGAGAAAGGAAACCGATGAGATATGCCAGTTATGCCACCTTTTGCCACAAACATCGGCTATTTCACCGCAGTGCAACTACCCATTGGCCCTGGAGAGTCACGTGACCTCTGCAGTCAGATTGCTATCATACACTCTAACGTAACGTTCTAGATTCTGGGAGGTGGGGGGGGTTCTATAGATGGTGTTTTGGGTTCCGTCCCTTCATCGCGGCGGTTTATGGATAAACATTAAGATGAGTTTATAAAACAAAGAAAACAGACAATAGATTGTTACAAATAACGCTCTGTGTTTTGTGTTTGTTCTGTGACATCGTGTAACCCCCGAGATGCCGGTCTGAACGCGGGGGGCAGAGACCCTGCTGGATTTACCTCCCGTCTCTTACCTTCAGTCGCTGAAAAGTGTCTCGTGCTGAGTCCCAGGTAATGCTCTGCACACTCAGCAGTGCTCTGCGGTGAATGTTCCAGGTGATGCCATTGTCTCGGTGACAGCCAATGTTATACAGAGCATTCCCAAAGCCCCAAGAGATGCTCTGCAGTGAGCACAGCCGATGCTCCGCACTCACAACTCACAGTAAGTCAAAAGTTAGTGTCTGCACTCAGGTAAAGAGAGCTGATGCTCTGCACTGTCAGCCAGGTAACGCTCTGCACTCAGTTTCAGACCGGCGATGCTCTGCACTTTCAGACAGGTAACGCTCTGCACTCAGTCTCAGACTGGCGATGCTCTGCACTCTCTCCTAGGTGATGCTCTGCACTTGGCTTCAGAAAGGCAATGCTCTGCGCTATCTTTCAGGTAATCCTCTGCACTCAGTTTCAGACAGGCGATGCTCTGCACTCTCTCTCAGGCGATGCTCTGCACTCAGTTTCAGACAGGTGATGCTCTGCGCTCTCTCTCAGGCGATGCTCTGCTCTCTCAGGCAGGCGATGCTCTGCACTCTCTCTCAGGCGATGCTCTGCACTTAGTTTCAGGCAGGTGATGCTCTGCACTCAGTTTCAGGCAGGTGATGCTCAGTGCTCTCTCTCAGGCGATGCTCTGCACTCAGTTTCAGGCAGGTGATGCTCTGCACTCAGTTTCAGGCAGGTGATGCTCAGCGCTCTCTCTCAGGCGATGCTCTGCACTCAGTTTCAGACAGGCGATGCTCTGCGCTCTCACTAGAGCAGTCTCTCTATACTGTGCACTTGCAGGGCTCCCAGTCACTCGGAGCTCCCCTGGCTGTCTCTGCCACTTGTGAGCACAGAGTCTCCTCTTTTCATTGAGTTCCTTTTCCTCCCCGCTCCTCCTTTCTGTCTTGCAGCCTCTGCCCCTCCTCCTTTCTCAGACTCGTCTCCTTTCCTCCTCTCCTTTCTTCTTCTCCCTGTGCTGAGAATCTGCCTCATTCCTCTACACGTCAGCCCAGGACAGCTCCCGGCCCGCTCTGTGTGTCTGCTGGAGTCCTGGAGCCTCTTCCTCCCGGTGGAGGATTTGCTATTTTTCTGGGTTCTCTCAGTGCCCGTCCCTAGAACCCACCTAAAGTACCTTCGACGTGTATCGGCCAAGTTGCTTGTGGATCTAGAACAGTTCTAGAACAATTCTGGATTCCGAGCGCCGCACATAAATTCATCCTCCTCATATCATCCTCAGAACCTCATTGAAAGGTCGTGGAGACCATAAGGGGGTCTACAAACCCCACTTTAAGAACTGGGAGGATGAAGTTCGCCCCCCACCTTATGGAGCCTGGGGCAGCTGCCCCTCTTGCCCCATGGAAGATGGGGGCCTCCATTTACCCCAAATACATCAAATTTTCCATAATCACGCAAGGAACATGTGTTTTTAATAACGTGAGAGAATTAGTATTCCGGAATGCTACATCATATCATAATCAGAATATGATATATAATTATTGTATTATCTAGAGATGACCATATATGGTAATAGTCTCGCCGTAACATAATCCAAACATTTAAACTAAAAAAAGGTACCTGCGGAGAGTAACTCTACCCCAAAGCAGAAGACGGGGTGGATGTTAGCTTTAAATCTGGTACCCGGAACGCCATCGGGCGCCCTTCGCTAAGCGGCCCTTTATCCTGCTTGCATGGCATTGCACCTGGCGCCCCCCTCTGGTGAGAATGATATAGACCTAATAGCCTAATCGACTAGCCTGGTGCCCTTGCCATGGGACAGACCAGGGCTGGAGGGCATTACAGGTCTATTCTAATGAAACATGGCAAGCACATGCTAATCATCACACGTGAAGTGTGTTCTGCTGTCATACAGAACATATGACAATAAATGGACAGAATCAGAAGCTGCAGCCTTGGGGGCTTTTTTTTTTTTCCAGGGGGCCGTTAGAAATTCTCTGGCTACAGAAACAACGGAACACGAAGGGTTACTAAGAGAAACGCTTAAAAGAGTATCTGTGCTATTGGAGCAGCCTTCTCTGGTTCTGGATGATTATTCCTCCCCAGTATAACCCCTTCTTTGCTCCAATATAAGGTTCAAAATTCATTATAATTAATTAAAAATTATATTTATAATTTAATTTATAATTTAAAAAATTATAAAATTAAAAACCTTTAGATGTGGGATTTTATTCTACTCGGGGGCACTTCCTGGATGTAAATTAGGGTATTTTTTTTTTCATCAGTGGCACCTCATTTGTGGAAGAAATCCTACGTAAAATTGAGGGGAAAAAAATTTCCCCCCAAATTTTTTTGCTGTTTTTCAACATATTATTCACACTGAATAAAAGTTTGTTAAAAAAATCCACTTCCTAACGGATTAAATACGGTGCATTTTAGCCCCGGCGCACAAAACCTCAGCCTTTAAGCTTCTGTTCCCAGACTGTGGCCACAACTTCTGATGTAAGCGCCCCGGCAGCGGTGGCCGTTCGCTCACACAGAGCCCCCCGGCCCCTCACACAAGATATCGGAGGACCAAGTCCCGAGCGACCATTAAAAAATATTCTTTTCAAGTTATTATTCCCTTGAAAGTGATGTACCTGGCCACATCCTAAGCACTCCCCCCCGTGATGTCATTACTAAGTAGATTACGATACCATTCTACCATGATGTCATTATTATATCATCAAAAAGGTTTTTTTTCGTTGGAACAGAAATCAGTGGGGTCTACAAAGAAGGCAAAGAAGTAAAATATCGTAAAACTGAAAGAATGTAACAGAAGATCCTGTGAGTGTTATGTCACACGCATTATGGGCTGTTTCCATGGTGACTGCTCCTGATGTTTTTGCACGAAATATACAGACCCATTAAAAAGAATGTAAGAATTCTGATGGTGACATCATTTACCCTTTTGTATAATAATTGTGTGTTATGGCTTTACGCTTATCGCCATGTCATGCTTCCTCTTCATACCATGACAGATAACCGGTGCCTTCGTCTCAGATAAACGCTTCCTGCCTGTAGATACAAGCCAGCCCCATGCCCATCATCCTCAGCCAGCTCCGACAGGGGCCCGGGGCTCACATACTCAGTGCTTATTTTTTGGGGCTGCCCTATCTATGACTATTAATGAAGTCCAGCTCTAGATTGTAAGCTCCTTTGAGCCGGGCCCTCCTCACCTGCTGTTTCTGTAAGTCTAGTTATGTTATATACTGCTTGTTATATCCTGTCTACCCATTGTACAGCGCTACGGAATTTGATGGCGCTATATATAAAACAATAAATAATAATAAGTCTATGGAGGCTTTGGTCAGAGTCTATGACCGGCCACTGTGCACCATATGTGAAGTCATCACAGTTTAGTGATTGAGCGGTGTCCAATCTGTCATCAGAAATCACATCTTAAATTAAGGTTAGCCTCTACCACTTCTGCTGGGAGGTGGTTCCACTTATCCACCACCCTCTCAGTAAGGTAAAACGTCCTTACATTCCATCTCCGGTCTCTTGTTGTAACTTTTCTCCTCCTTAAAATAAACGTCCCTCCTGTTAGATCCCTTTATGTATTTAAATGTCTCTCCCATGCCCTTTCCCTCTCTTCTCTCCCCCGTCTCTTCTCTCGCATCCTCTCTGTCTCTCTTCTCTCCCCGTCTCTTCTCTCCCATCCCCTCTCTCTCCCATCCTCTCCCCGTCTTTTCTATCTTATCCTCTATCTCTTTGTTCTCTCTCATCAGCTCTCTCTCTTCTCTCCCCGTCTCTCCTCTTCCATCCCCTCTCTCTTTCTCGCTTCTATACCATCCTCTCCCTCTCTTCTTTCCCATCCTCTCCCTCTCTTCTTTCCCCATTTCTTCTCTCTCATTCTCTCTCTCTGTCCTTTGGAATAATCTTCCCGCCTGTACTTTGTTAAATCCCTTTATGTATTTAAATGTCTCTCTTCTCTCCCATCCCCCATCCCTCTCCTCTCCACCAAGCTACAGCTAGACAATCCTATGTAGCCATGGTTTCTGCCCCTTCTTCTGCAACTTTTCCATTCTTTTTTTTTAATAAGATTTGTCTCTTTCCCCAAATATTACACACTACGTTACAGCTTGTTTCCCCTACCTGACTATTCCTCCCCGTTGCGTTATCTCTCCCTAATTGTTAAGTTGCTGATTGTTGCTGATTGGTTCGGACAGTCTTTATAAGGGCGCGGGGAGGAGAAGGGAGAGGGCTTCAGATTGATTAGATATTCTTCTTTTGCAACACTTTGCCAATTATCCTAATTTTGCCTAAAATGACAAAACAAAAAAATGAAAAGTAAGGACTGCGACAAAGATACATTTTCGAATTAAATAAAAATCAAAAAATGTTGTTGGAAGACCCAAAATTGTAGAGTTTTATTGTGGGCTCTATCATTTTGGTACGATTTATTTGGGAATATTTGCTTCCTAAAATGTTTATTTTCTTTTGTACATTTTTAAAGCTCGGAAATTGAATATTTAAGTAAATTTTCAGCCCCAGTTCTTTGAAAGCTGTTTTTTTTAAAAAATAAATAAATAAATATCTTTTTTAGATGATGTAATATTTCACGCAGGACATTCCGCAGCTCTGTACGCAGCGATACCCCACGTTACACCCTTCGCTGTCCGTGACGACTTGTCCCCATAAGGAAAGTGCCCGCCGTTCGCCTGACGCACCCCCAGGGCTCGTGGCATTTCCTTCATCGCTTATTCAGGAAATCCACTGTTTCGACAGAACGAGCAAATGTGAAATGCAGACAGCTTCCTCAAACGCCAGATCATCTCTCTTTACTCATCTGGAACAAAGCGGGTGCTGTCCGGGAGCTGCAAGACCCCCATCCGCCATGACGGGCTGCAGTCCCCTGTTCCTGATCACTGTCTGCTTAGCAAGAAGGGAGATGAAAGCAAAAAGAAAAAAAAAAAAAACAATGGAAAACAACATTCAAAAATATATATTTTAAGGGGAAAAAATGACGAACTAATATAACAAAATGAAACAAAAAAAATGTTATATAATGAACTAAATAACAAAATGAAACATAAAAATATTTTAAAAATGAAAGAACTATATAAAAAAAATGAAAAAAAAAATATTTTAAGGAAAAATGAAGAACTATAAAACAAAATTAAAAAATATATTTATTTAAAGGAAAAATGAAAAACTAAATAACAAAATTTAAAAAAATATATATATATTTAAAGGGATCCGGTGATGTAATCGTGAAGTCACCAATGGGTCCTTTTTAGTTACAAGAGAGATCACTGGGATCGATAATCAAATCTGCAAGATGGAAAGTAGCAAAAAAGTTACATCATTTTTTTTTTTTTTAAATAATGGGCAAAAAAAAAAAAAAAAGGCCAAAACACTTGATACCCCTCCCAGCAGAATTTTTATACTTAAAAGCATAAGAAAAATTTCTTAGCTGCTTGCTGTCTTAAATGCCCCGAAGTTTAACAAAAAACTAGCATATCTCCTACTGGTCCTGGTTTTTGGCCTGGAAGTGGGCATTATTGGGGCCCTTTGGTGTAGGGGGTCCCTCTCCTGTGCCCCCCTTTTAAGCGTTCTGCGCAAGGTGGCTGGATGGGCAAAGTAGATGAATGGTCCTACCCCTGAGTAGTGGCAAAAATACATTCAGAAAATCTCACCCAAAAATATGTCACCTTTATTAAATAAATTACCTTCATCGTACTCTGATTTTTAACATTATCTGGGATTTTTTGCATTATTTTTATAATTGTTTTAAAAAAAAAATTTGCTCATCTTAGAGCATTGAGTAGGAATCATTTATTCTGTATATTTTATACCGTTTTATGCAGTTTATTCTTAATGTTATATTAAGAGCTGGGCGGTGTGTGGTGTTCAAGTTCCTCATAGATTGTTGTTTGGTTAACGCACAAAAGGCAAATAATTACAAAAAAATTCTCTTTCAATAACACTGAAGACGCATCAAAGCATCTCCGAGACAGAACATTAACGGAGGGTTAAGTCGGGACAGTAAAAGATCTTCATTGAAGATCCTCCAATCATGTTGAGAGCAGAACGTTGGGGGAAATGTTTTTTGTCGTCTTCTGTTCTTTTGTCAGTCTTGAGATCTAAAGACGAATACAATTGCAATCATTTGAATTATTTAGAAATCAGAATTTTGTAATTAAAAATGTTGGTAGATGTTTTTATTTCTTCCCAGTTTTTTCCTCACCTAGACCTGGACTTGGCCATCTGGCTCCTCGGTCAAGTACCAGTTGGGCCGTCAGCCACACACATATGATCAGATTTGCGGCAGCAGGATGGAAGGCTTTGTAGTCTTGGACTATGAACCTTCATTAAACGGGGTTTACAACTAAGAGAGCAAAGTGCATGCGCAATCGCCCCACCTCCGATAAATTGGGAGACATACCTGCCGAATAATATGGAAACATGTCAAGAAGCCTCCAAGATAGATGGCCAAAGATGACCGTGTTCTGTCTTAGGTCCTTGTCCCAAAGCCCAAGTGCTATCTCGGCTCTGGAGTTCCTAAACTTTTATTTAAATCCACAGCAAACTCTCTGAAAGAGCAAATATACTTTTGACAACCCTAACCCCCAACCTACTAATCCATAAAGAACAACGTGAGTGATCTACTCCCCGCACACATACTCCTCGGTGACAGCTGGACAAGATGTTTTCATGCCGTCAGATCTGGATATTACTCCGCCCCTGGCTCTGAATGGGTTAAATGATGCTGTTTTACTTGGATGGTACGATGTCTGAGTTTTTAAGGCCACGGACCGACCGGAGCCCAAACGCTGACCCAGACTTTCTTACTGTTTGTGTTTTGGGAAGGAAGAAGGCTTAGCTTGTGTTTTTTGGAAGCAGGCTTATGCCCACACAGAGGGGCAGGAAGGCTGCTTCCCCGCTGATAGTTATCTTGTCTCTCAGGACTCCACATCTTAACGCTGTCTCATCTCCCAAATGGAAGACCGTGGAAGAACGTGCCGCGTCGGCGGCTGGCCTTCCTGCGCTGTCAAACCCTGATTAATTCCTCTGTTATCGGCCTGCGATTCCGAGGTTAGTTATGAATCGGAACGACCTCTCATTTAAGAGGCGACCTCGCGTATATCTGGCCAGGACACCTGCCTTCCTAAAAAATACTGTACTTTCCCTGATTGCGTGAGAGAGCCCTATCCGAAATAACAGCCTGCACATAGTTATAAGGGAAGGATAAGCTGCCCAATTCTCTTAGCCTACGGCCACCTTCCATGGGTCTTCACGTTCAAATCAACCATAAATGTATGAATACAGACATAAGGATGATGGCATGTGTGTGAATAGTGTATAGACAGCTGGAATCTGTGGGGAACGGTCTTTCTCTAATCACGGGAAGCTGGTAACGAGTCCTAGGGTCCTCTGACTTGAGCTTCGTGACCTTCAAGCAGAAGATCGTGAGGTTTGATTGCAATTCCGCAAGTGTCCACCAGGGGCATCTAGACTAACAATGCATCTGAACTTGGTCTTTTCTGTGTTCCTTTCATAGAAACATTGTATCTGAGGGCAAATAAGAACCATTTGGCCCATCTTTCCTGATCTAAGGACCCTAATCAGTCATTGGTCAGGAGCCATATGCCTATCCCATGCATGGTTACATTCACTCGCTGTATTACCCCTCTACCACTTCTCTTGGGAGACAGTAAAGCTTCCTTACATTCCATCTAAACCTCTAGTTGTAGATTATGACCTCCTAATCTTTCCTCGACATCCCTGCTGTCCCTTCTGGAGGATGTGTAGCGGACAGGACTTGCTAGCATACAATTTTTTGTGGTCAGCTATGGGTTCTCAATCTGTATCCTGGAACCTCCAGACCAACAGATTCTTCTCCAGACACAAACACCTTAGGACGCGACACTTTCTCCTTAGCGCCCAATTCATTTGTAGCCCCCGTCGCGTCACATAAAGAGCCCGCAACAGAAGAAGACGTCTTAATGATTCTAAACGATTAAACGAAGATCATTTTAATACACGTTCCAGATATTACGATGTTCCGTTTATCTGTTCCGGTTGGTCCTCAAAGGCTAAAGTGCATTTAAATTCCTCTTCGAAGGCCTCCAGGAACGGAGGGATGATTTCCTCCACGGTGACGTCCCTTCCGAGCTCCTGGGTCAGGGACGTGACTCCTTTTCCTACGATCCCGCAAGGGACGATGTGTTCGAACCACGTGAGGTCCGTGTTGCAGTTCAAAGCCAGTCCGTGGGAGGTAACGCGTCTGGCGCAGTGAACCCCTGCAACAGAACCCGAAGCTAATCAATGCCACACAGCAGAGAACATACAGGATAAACGCGGTGAGCTTACCATAGAGAGGCACGGCCAAGCCAGACTCGGTGGTTTCTTTTGATAGAACATGGAAGGTTGGGTTGCAGATCACTACGTTTGGTTGTATTAGAGTATACTGTACAGGGACGCCGGGGGGGTTTCACTGCATGGGATTCTTCTGTCTCATTTAACTCCTCCCCCAGCCGCCTCTGCTGACGGCATGGAGCATACCATGGTATGCTTCCTGCACATGCTCAGTAGCGCTCATTAGAACTCCCATTCTTATTGATGCCCCACAGTCCCTGTAGAAAGAAACTGGACTAGCAGCCGCCAAACACATGGACGCTATCTGATGTTTTGCTAGCAGGCATGCGATTGGCTGCCGGTCTAATGACTTTTAATTTGCAGGTGGGGGGGGGTCTACGCTGTTCCTTTAATTACACTTCTAGCATACACTGATATGTCACTACATATACCGGTATATGCGTCTATTGAGCTATAGCCGGCACAATGTATAGATCAAATACTGTGCTTTCTTAATGGCATACAGCGCATCCCCTAAAGGTGCCGTCCCACTCAGACGAGGCCTGGATTACTGTCTTCTTTCTATAGAAACACAGAACCTGCCGGCAGATCGGCCCCAGTCTAGTCGCCCGTTTCTCCTGCTGTAACGACTCAAATCTTAATCAGTCGTTGGTCTCGTCTTAGATTCAGGAGCCGTATGTCTATCCCATGCATGTTTAATCCCCTCACTGTATTACCCTCTACCACTTCTGCTGGGAGGCTGTTCCACTTATCTACCACCCTCTCGGTGAAGTAAAACTTCCTTCCATTCTATCTCAGCCTCTGACTCTTAGTTTTCCACTGAAGATTTATTCACAGAACAAAAGACAGAAACTTAGGAAAATGTGTGCCCTGCTGGCATATATACATTTACCCCGGCAGGTGGGGGGTTCTGTGTGTATATATATATATATATATATATATATATATATATATATAAATATATAAATATAAAAATATAGGATCTACCCGGCCGGTGTGTGTGGGGGGGTCCATATATATATATATATATATATATATATATATATATATATATATATATATATATATATCCCCCCAGCATGCTTCGTTCGTGTGATTTGTTATCATATGTCTGACAGGCAGCACCGAACCCTTCGCCCGCATGCAGGGGGTATAAGCCCGCGTCTGTGCCCGTGCAGTAGGTGTCTAGGCCTAGAGCGCTCACCGATAGCGCAGATCTTCATGTCCCGGACCCATACCCCTGTCTCCGGGGCGCGATACGCATCCAGACCGAGGCTCCGGCACAGGCCTATGACCGCCCCCTCCAGACCGCATACATAGGCCCGCAGCGTCCGGCGCAGGGGACCCAGCTCCAGCACGGGGTAGCACACCAGCTGTCCGGGGCCGTGGAAAGTGATGAGGCCTCCGCGGTCAGTGCGCTGGAAATCGGCCCCGATCTGACGGAGCCTCTCCTCTTCCAGCACCGGGTACGGTGCCCGCCGGATCCCCACCGTGTACACGGCCGGGTGCTCACATAGCAGCACTGTGCCCCGAGGCTCCGCCGCCCGCTCCTTCACGGCCTGCACGCAGCCCTGCTGCACCCGCAGGGCCTCGGTGTAAGGTAGTAAGCCCAGCCGGAGAACCCGCAACACGGGCCGGCCGGCGGTAGCGGACATGCCGGGGACTGAGGCCTAGCGCGCTGGGAAGCGAGGGCTGCCGGTGCACTACATGCCAGTGACTGCTGGGGGAGTATCCAGCACCCGGCCGCCCATGTAGCAGAAAACACCGAGTGCTGTATATAACAAACCGCTTCTGGAAAAAGACATTGTTTATTACACGTGAAATAATAATTCTGCACAATTACAGCATATATAATAACTGTCCATCAATAAATATCTATATATAGAAACGAGGCCAGAATGGGGAGACTGAGCGGCTGTCGATATACGTACGGTCACGCGGTCTTTATACCTGCGCAGGGTGCTGTCGGTGTACCCAGCCGCAAGCCGCCGGACCTGATGAGCCCCTAGAGCGGCAGTGTTATTATTTATTGTTTTATATAGCGCCATCATATTCCGTAGCGCTGTACAATAGGGTATAGGTAAGTATGCATCCCTATCGGCCACTTTTGCCGCAGCGATAGGCGACGCGTCCGCCGCAAGAAATTCTGATGGTGACCGTTTTGGGGTAATTAGCCCATATGCATTTGCCCCTTTGCAGCCCCCCTCCTATCCTTGGTTGTGCCAGATGGCTAGTCCAGGGTGTGATCGATGGGTGAGCATACAGCGTTCACCAATGCGATGGCTGCCAAGAAGGATGAAATCTCGGGGCCTTAAAGCCAAAGGACCAGTCTTTAACCCCTCGTGGGTGCTTGGCAGCTACAGCAAAGGATCTCCCCACCTGTCTCATGGCCCCCACTAAAGTGGGACAGTGCGACAGCTAACCAGGGCAGCAGAATAACACTCAAAACTGGGACTGTCCTGCTAAAACAAGGACTGTTGGCAGGTATGGTTTCACCGTACATAACAGCAAACCAAATTTCAAGCACCGTCATCTACAAATTGAATGACTCCCAGTACGGATCACGGTGGCGTTTCCTTTGTGGTTCTTGGCTTTATCAGGCATTGTGCTTTGTTTGTGTATAGAGCTTCGAAAAACAAAATATATCAAACCAGAAATAGCTCAAAACAGGATGTATTCTTATTTTTTGACATTTGAAAAAATTTATTTTGGATGATTTTTTTTTGTCTTCTTATGGAAACAACATAATACGAGACTTTGCATAGTTCTAAAACAGAAGGTAGAATATATAATATGAGGAATATACAGGGATATCACGGGTTATAAAGACGGGATTAGTTATACGGCCGGAGAGTATATAATATATAATATGAGGAATATACAGGATATAACGGGTTATAAGGACGGGATTAGTTATACGGCCGGAGAGTATATAATATATAATATGAGGAATATACAGGATATAACGGGTTATAAGGACGGATTAGTTATACGGCCGGAGAGTATATAATATATAATATGAGGAATATACAGGGATATCACGGGTTATAAGGACGGGATTAGTTATACGGTCGGAGAGTATATAATATATAATATGAGGAATATACAGGGATATCACGGGTTATAAGGACGGGATTAGTTATACGAGCCGGAGAGTATATAATATATAATATGAGGAATATACAGGATATAACGGGTTATAAGGACGGGATTAGTTATACGGCCGGAGAGTATATAATATATAATATGAGGAATATACAGGATATAACGGGTTATAAGGACGGATTAGTTATACGGCCGGAGAGTATATAATATATAATATGAGGAATATACAGGGATATCACGGGTTATAAGGACGGGATTAGTTATACGGTCGGAGAGTATATAATATATAATATGAGGAATATACAGGGATATCACGGGTTATAAGGACGGGATTAGTTATACGAGCCGGAGAGTATATAATATATAATATGAGGAATATACAGGATATAACGGGTTATAAGGACGGGATTAGTTATACGGCCGGAGAGTATATAATATATAATATGAGGAATATACAGGGATATAACGGGTTATAAGGACGGGATTAGTTATACGGCCGGAGAGTATATAATATATAATATGAGGAATATACAGGGATATCACGGGTTATAAGGACGGGATTAGTTATACGGCCGGAGAGTATATAATATATAATATGAGGAATATACAGGGATATCACGGGTTATAAGGACGGGATTAGTTATACGGCCGGAGAGTATATAATATATAATATGAGGAATATACAGGGATATCACGGGTTATAAAGACGGGATTAGTTATACGGCCGGAGAGTATATAATATATAATATGAGGAATATACAGGATATAACGGGTTATAAGGACGGGATTAGTTATACGGCCGGAGAGTATATAATATATAATATGAGGAATATACAGGATATAACGGGTTATAAGGACGGATTAGTTATACGGCCGGAGAGTATATAATATATAATATGAGGAATATGCAGGGATATCACGGGTTATAAGGACGGGATTAGTTATACGGCCGGAGAGTATATAATATATAATATGAGGAATATACAGGATATAACGGGTTATAAGGACGGGATTAGTTATACGGCCGGAGAGTGTATAATATATAATATGAGGAATATACAGGATATAACGGGTTATAAGGACGGGATTAGTTATACGGCCGGAGAGTATATAATATATAATATGAGGAATATACAGGATAAAACGGGTTTAAAGGGCCATGCTGCTGCGCAGTGTCTATAGTAAAATTATTTGGTGACTGTTCCTTTAAGTTTTACTGTATTTTTAGCAATCTGCAGCGTTATGCACTCCCATGCGGCACACAAAGGGTCATTATGTGGTTGATGGTGCTACTCATGAAGGTACCTGGAAACAGTCCGATGCGTTGATGCCACGAAGAGGTCACCAGCTATTTGAAGCGCGTTGTTCCTTTGAGTATTTATTTCCTGACGCGTCTCTCGTTACACGTTCCATATTTATCGCGGTATTTTTAGAAGGTCCTCATGACCGATATATTCTTAATTCCCATCTTTCCGACATCTCTCCCGGCCAGGATGCGGCTGCTCCGCCAAATCCGGTGAGATCCTAGCTCTGGGCTGTTAAATGGTTCGCAGTAAAAAGGAGCGCCAGACTGCATGGAATGTGAAGTTGGCTCTAACACATGCGCAGGTAAACCCAATGCCTAGGGGCCCCGCTGATCTATGGAGGAAAGCTGCTGGATGAAATGCGACACGGATGTGTAACAATGTTATATCAATATATAAACATATATATTATATATAACCTTTAGATCCCTACGCCTGTCCCTACACGCTACATATATGTAGTACTTTTTTATGTTCTTTTAAAGGAACAGACTTGAAGAAAGGAATTTTCCTGGGGAGGGAACCCACACTAAAACACACACATCCAGACATTCACGCTAACACACGCATTGAGATAATGTACACTAACACACCCAGACACTGCCCAGCACAACACACACACCATTAGACATTTAACAATGACACATATGCACAGTCACACAAACATACCCACCTAAACTAACACAACCACACACACATACACAGACATGTTCACACAGTAACAAACCCAGACACACACACTAAAATACCCCTGTATACACTCACAAACATCCCCAGACTCACACACTAAAATACCCCTGTATACAGTCACAAACATCCCCAGACTCACACACTAAAATACCCCTGTATACAGTCACAAACATCCCCAGACTCACACACACGCTAACATACCCAGACTCGTGTTCTCACACTAAAATACCCACAAACTCTTGCATGTACGTTCAGAATGCTGGGATCTCTCCAACGCAGACTCTGCCCACAGGGCATCATGGTGGAGGAGACAACTATATTTGTTCTGGAAGCGCTTTGTGGAGATCCCTTGAAAATGAGCTCAAATAGTCGGTGGAGAGGTTCCTCTTTGCCCCTCCAGGAACTGTTTACTGTTTTTCCTGTTGTAATAGAAAAAGGGGTATGAGATGCTCACCAAGAACAGACAGCCGCTTCATAGCCGGTGCATCCCCAGCTGGGAGCATCTCAAATTTTTTTCAAATTCTTGTGCCTTTAAAAAAATAAAATATCCATCTACATATCGGCCATGAGGTCCGGACGTATATTTTGGCCTTTATTGGCCTCGTCAGTAGGGTCCGGTTGGTTTCCCTCTAGGCACAAGAGAGCAAGGAGGTCCACATCTGGACTCACCTTTACACTTGGGGTGAACCTCAAGAGATCCCTGAAGGGTGAAATGCCATACAGAATGAGGGTGAGATACTCACTGTGAACAGAAAGCCGCTTCATAGCCTGACCTGTGGTGCGTCTTCACTTGCGCCATAACAGAGAAAAAATCTCCATCTACAAATCAGCCTGATCCCAGGTGCGAAGGAACCAACAACCCCAGACATACGTTTCAGCCTTCATCGGCCTCGTCAGTGTTTTTCTTTGTTTCACATCAGTCTATGGATGATTATTGGTGCTGTGACATAATACAGTATTCATACAAGTGTTCTAATATCTAAGATGTACTGTTATTACGAGACTTGGGCGCCGGCCAAATCTTCATATTCCGCGAGTATTCGCCTGTTCCTGTGTTCGGTTCTGGTGAATATTTGTGTACATTCTTCTTGTTTGTTTTTTATCTTCGTTTTTTGATGGTTTTTGTGAAAGGGGTTAATACGGGGTTAACACGGTACGCACTACGCAGCAGCTTCGGCGCCAGGATTTTAAATGTCCGTACGAGCAACTCTATTGGTCGCCTGCAGGGGCCTCCTCTGCCATCAGCCAATGAAGTACACCTGGTAGAAACATGGGACAGGGTGGTTAGAGGAGCATAGGTCGGTATGGCCATACCTGGGAACTGATGTCAGTGGGGCCGCCCACCAAATCACTGGACCGCCCACGGCCGTCAGCGGGCAGTCCTGTCTGCCTCTCCAAAGGGTATCGGGTTGGTGAGGGGCATCGTCTTTGGGTTGGTACCGGTGCCCAAAATTTCTGATAGCGGCCCTGACCATTCAGGTTTAGGGAAGACACAAGCAATGGCACTTCACGTATTTGCGTGCCGACATTCTAAATATAACACGTGTCCTTGGATGCCGAATTATCCTGGACCTTGTCTCTTTCCCACAACCCGTGTACTTATTTTTAATTGGTGGCTCTCAGTAAGACACCTGCTGTTATTTTCTCACAAGCATTTCCTCTTCGATGAGAAGCATAAAAGGTTCGCCAGCTGCACATCCTCTATAACCTGCTTGATCTGGAAGTGTCCGTGTAATATCAGGAAAAGTGCGTCCGGCAGCTCAGGAATGTTTGTAAATACATTGCGTACCTAATTTAGCCTTATTGCGTACAACACGGATCTGAATATCCTGCTTTTCAAGATGAGAGGATAAGGAAATGCTAAATGAGCTTGAACGTAAATATCCCAACATCCCTTCTAATCAAAGCACACGAATGATTCATTTAACAAAAGCTTTCACAATTGTTTTCTGGGGGAAACTTTTTTTTTTTTTATATAGTCTTAAATGATAAAAGAAAATACATGTAAAAAAAAAATTATTTAATATTATACAGTATATGATAAAATTTTAATTTTATTTTAAATAAAAAATAAAAATAAAATGTAAATTTAAATTACTTTTAATTTAAATAACATAATACTTGATATCTGAATATGTAATATGTGATTTCCATTGAGCAAGAATAGATGAAGAACGTTGAACAAGGGTTTGAGGGAATAAATATCCTGCAGACAAAACATTGTTTTAATTACTTAAAATGTTTGATAGTATTGTGAAATTATATTTTCACTGTTTCAGTTTTTCATTCAATCTTACTGTGATTATATTATATTTTAAAGGTTTGAGAAAAAAAGTCATAGGAATTATTATTTCAATATTATTAGGCATAATAATAATGTAAATTTTTACAAAGAGATCGAAGGATACGTTAAATAATATATTGGACCATGTTTTGCAGAGTGTGCCTTTTTTTAACTATTCCGACCCCAATGAACGGTAACATGAATAGAATTATGGGATGAATTTGCTAAAAGACCCCAAATTTATCTAAACTACCGTAGTTAAAAAGGTTACACCATTCCGAGCTTTGAGAAACGTAATTCCATATTTCGATCTATTAATATGGCTAGATTAGAGAATATGAAGAATTGGTGATCTATATAAACCAAATATTTGTTATTCTTTTGATTAGCCAAAAAGAAAAATGAGGGGTGGCTAATAAACAATTCCTTATTTATTCACAAGTACGTCATGGTATATCCTCGGATATTTCTCAAAGAGGGAGTCGTTCTTCTATCATTGAATAACATTGTAAACATGCTCCTTACACCCGAAAACCCATTTCTGGTTGTTTGTTATACCTTCTTACATAAGCTTTTAGCACAAGGTGAAATACCTTGTAGGGTCAAATTGGAAGAAGAAGAATTTGGACGGCAATTTACAGTTTAAAATTGGGAAAACGACCTCGCACAACCTTTCCAACGTTTCTAGATCTAGACATTTTTTTTCCAATGGTGCCCTACCCCAGATAAATTACATTTTATGTTTCCAGCTGTAGCATTTACCAGTTAAAGCGAGAATAGGCTACACTTTTACACATTTTCTGGGCTTATTACAAAATTAAACCAATCTGGGATTGCGTGTTTCAATTCATTTTTGTGATCGAAGTCCTGGCTGCACCGGAGCTCTGACTTGCCCAACATAATATTCAAGATTACGGATTTTCTGTATTATTGGGGTATATCTTTTAAACTGCTAAAATTGCATTGGAAAGAGAATGGAGTCCAACGATCATCGTTATAAAAATCATTTTAGAAGACATTAAAAATATGGAATATTTGATTCACTCTATTCGTAAATATTCAATCCAACTTCCGTTGGCTATCGCTGAAGGAAAAATATAGTTTGAGCAGTGATTCATCTATTGTTCCTTTAAATAATTTACCTGGAAACAGAATGGTGGAGGCTTCTTGGAATCCAGTCTTAAGTTAAAATACCCATGCCCGGGTTTCCTGCTGATTAGGTCACGATACTCAACCGCAGACCAGTTTTTTTAAATTGATATACTTGTTTTGTTGTTTTTTTTCTCTTCTTCTTCATATTACTTATTTAGATTGTTCTATTAAAAAAAAAAAAAAACATTTCGACAATATGAACCAAAAAATGAATGTACATTCTAAATATTATATTGATTATATGTAGAGTTGTATTCAATTCTTCTTTGTACTAACTGGAGTTATTTTAGTTTTTGTTAACAATTTCATTGTATGTTTATACATTTTGTTTTCTTAAAAATAAATATCATCAGACAAAAAATGATAAATTCAACCAGCACACTATACGATATTGTCTGCTGGCTTAAAAAAATCTTTTTTTTGAGGGCTACTTTTGTATTGTATGCAAAAAGTTCCGCAATTTTAGGTGAACTATAAAAAAAAATATTTCTAAAAAATGATTTATTCATTAGGTTTTTTTTCATGTTTTTTCATGTTTTTATTACGTTATTTAATATGTTATTTAGGTAAATAGAATTTTTTGCATCTACCATTTCATATTATTTCTTTATTATAATTATGTTCTTACTATCACATTGGGTGCAAACTCAAATGAAGTGTGATACTTGGGAATACTTGATTTACGTATTTATATCGATGTTTCAAATGGGCAAATATGGACAATATAGTGCCCCTCACAGTCTCACTATAAAAGAATACATATTAAAGCACTCTGCAATTAACCCTTAAGTACTCTCTTAAGGTACCCTCTGTAAGTACTTTAATATATGTTCTTTCAAAATGAATAAAAATAACTTTTAGCCCTTCTGCAAAATCTTCTTCCTTCCTCCATGATTGGAAATTTCTGGTCAATGATTGGCTGCTTACGCTGTCAATCAGTGGCAATATAGTGCTTTCAATCAAATCAATTGGGGGATATTCCTGGTAATGATTGACAGCTTAAGCAGCCAATCAGTGGCAGGAAAGTGCTTGTATTGAAATCATCGGCAAGATTTTACACATGCGCCCTGGGGTCGCACTGGAGGCGAATTTAGCAGGGCATTTAGCTGGGGGTGAGGAAAAAGGTGCTGGAGCATCCCTTTAATTTGACTTTGTGATCTATTGTTAGCTCTAATTTTAAATATTAAACTATTTTGAAGAAGAGTTATATATCTTATTATTTATTAACACATTTTATTACGTTTATATTAACTAAAGTAAAAATAAATATTTGAAGAGACGTAATCCTTTGTGAAATCAGTTGACGCAGCGTCCCAGAGGCTCATGGAGTGAAACGTTGCAGTGAGTGCCGAGTTGTCCCACTCCACACGTGGCGATGTCGCAGGAATTCCTGTATTCAGTGATTTTTTTTTCCCTACTTGTCCTTAGGTCGAAGTGTTGATTTCCTGCATTTCATCTTCGGCTGGAGTCTGTCCCGCTTAGCTTTCATTTTGTTCTATTGCTAATATAAATCAATAATATTAAGGACAGGTTAAAATGTTATTTAATTCTAGCCAGCTGCATGATAAGAATGGAGATCATGACGTAGGAAAGGCAGGCAACACGTATGTCACATACATGTGTGATTGTACGCTCACACCAGCAGGGCCCTCTTCTCTTTCTGTGCCAGTATGGCTTACGTTCTTTCATATTAATGTAAATTCAGCTTTAATGATACATTTCATCTCACGTTCTCCTATATTTTAACACAATCTGCTTTTTTCTATTTTATATATCCCATTTTATCTCCATTTTTATTATTTTCTCTCATACATCCCCACCTCAGTTCACTTTGTCATCCCACCAATACGTCCCACTAACTTTTTCTATTAATCTTTGAATTTAATTTCTCCCTCTCCCCTTTGTGTTTCATTCCCTTCAATGTTTGTGTTGTCTTTTCTATAACCCACCCCATTAACTCTATTTAAGCCCCCATTTTTACAAAGGGGAAAGCGTGAGCTGAATACCTGATGTAACCGATCTCGGTACCCCCGATGGGTATATCCGCTAGAGTCGGCTTCCACGGCTACTTTGATCTCTGAACTCTCACTTTTTATCGGCCGCTGCCGTCTTCCCCTCAAGAAACATCAGCCGAGACTCGATGCTTGAGGGTAAAAGCTTGAACAAAGTTTAATGGAAAACACTTTGGTATCTAAAACAGTACAAGGGGGTAATTTACACAGCAAAACATGCATAGTTCTCCATAAGGCCCTCCTTTGCACTTGGCCCACCTCAGCCCAGTAGGCGGTCACAATTGTCCTACAGTCTTTGGACAATCTCGCTTTCCTCGAGACTGCTTCCTTTTCCACAGTTATGGATTATTGTCACCGGCGTATTCTCGTCTAGGACAACTAGACCTAGGGTAGAAGGTCCAGCGTGGCAGTACCCCCTGTCAGATAACTGGTGGAGAAGCCGTCCTATTGGTCAGTCAGGTTCTCACATCTCAATGGGCCAATTTAAAAGGAGATGACTGTTTAAAAAAAGCATCTTTAATTGGGGGGGGCAAAAATATGCCTCTGCGTCACTAGAAAAAGAAACTAAACTTGTTTTCAATATATTACATACCTGTTTTGAAATTTATAAGGTCAAATCCAAAAACCAGACCGACCAAGCCTGTCTTATCTGCCATCATCATGTATGTAATTGAGGTGACGAATATAGTGTTGATTGACACTGACAGAGGGATGTAAATGATCCTTTAACAATGGCCTCTGACATCACATAAGAAATGTACAGAATAAAAGAAGACGGAGCTGATTGATAGAGTAACCGCTTCAATGGAACAACATACCACAACTGTTTACCAATTTCAGGAAACCTTCATCCAAAGAAGCTCATAACAGGAAACTAATGTGGGAAAAAACAAGAGAAGACAAAGAAAAACGCTCTCTTGTCAAGTGAGTAAAGAAACAAAACAAAACAAAACAAAAAAATATGATGACCCGCTTTTTAAGGCAGAGTAATGACTCTGTTAACTGCGCAGGAGTCCCATGCCAAGGACAACAGTCTTTAAGGACAGGAAACGTTAGTTCGCAATATAAACAGCAGTAGGAAGAGGATATGTAGAGCTTTATGGCCATCCAGACAAATGCTCCTCTGATAATGCGCTTGTTTTGATCATCAAGGAAAAGGAATCCACATCATACCCCCAACCAAACTGCGTCATGATCTCCTTTTGATAGTGCAGCTGGCGCGGAGTCCGTAAGAACCACACGGGCAGAGGTTTTCAAGACCGGAGTCGGCTCATTATTCTGAACGCATCCATTAACGCTTGTTGGACGATGCCATGAAATCCTCAGTGGGTGTTGTGCCCCCCCTTTTCATGAAATAACTTGGAACACAGACGGTTCTTATGTAATATTTCATCATGAATGGTTTGGTTATTGGCTGACCGTCATATCTAAGCGTGAAAGTGTGCTGTCCAATTAAAGAATATTCTAGGAAAATCTTTGACTTTTGGTTTACTGCTGTCTACATGGGCTGAAATTGTTCATTGACTATTAGAAAAGACCTCTCTTCCTTACAACTCCCTCCTACACCACTCAACACCACTCTCTCCACTCCTACTATACTAACTGCCTTTTCCCCTACAACCGAAGAAGAGATAGCCACTCTTCTTTCTTCCTCTCACCCAACAACCTGTCCCCTCGACCCCATCCCTTCACACCTCACAAAGTCTCTATATCCATCCCTTGGTCCATCACTTACCCACCTATTTAATCTTTCTCTATCATCTGGAACTGTACCATCTGCCTTCAAGCATGCGCTAATCACACCAATTCTAAAGAATCCTTCCTCAGATCCCGTCTGTTTGACTAACTACCGCCCTATCTCTCTGCTTCCTTTTATCTCTAAGCTGCTTGAACGGATTGTGTACAACCGCCTCATTAACTTCCTCTCCTCTAATTCCCTCCTTGACCCTCTACAGTCTGGTTTCAAACCCCTTCACTCTACTGAAACAGCTCTAACAAAAGTCTCCAATGACTTGCTCTCTGCCAAAGCAAAAGGTCACTTCTCTATTCTAATTCTACTGGATCTCTCTGCTGCTTTCGATACTGTTGATCACCACCTTCTTCTAGACTCACTTGCTTCTATAGGCATTCGAGATACAGCTCGCTCCTGGATCTCCTCATATCTGTCTAACCGTTCCTTCTCTGTCAACTTCTCTGGCAAGACATCATCACCCCTTCCACTTTCGGTTGGTGTCCCCCAAGGTTCAGTCCTTGGCCCTCTGCTGTTCTCTCTTTATACTTCCTCTCTTGGCAAACTAATCAACTCATTTGGCCTCCAGTATCACCTATATGCAGATGATACCCAAATCTACCTGTCTTCTCCTGATCTCTCTCCATCTCTCCTGTCCCGTATTACCAATTGCTTGTCTGCTATTTCTTCATGGATGTCACAACACTACCTGAAACTTAATCTTTCTAAAACTGAACTCATTATCTTCCCTCCCTCCATCTCCACTCCACTACCTGAATTCTCTATCACCATTAACAACACGACTATCTCTCCTACTAACCAGGCCCGATGCCTTGGGGTCATCCTTGACTCAAACCTCTCCTTCATCCCTCACATTCAGTCCCTCGCCAAATCCTGCCGCTTGCACCTAAAAAACATCTCTCGTATCCGCCCATTCCTCACCCAAGAATCCACAAAAACCCTCGTTCATTCCCTTATCATTTCCCGTCTTGACTACTGCAACACTCTTCTGGTTGGCACTCCACTGTCTCGACTCTCTCCTTTACAGTCTATCCTAAATGCCGCTGCTAGGCTCATCTTCCTTGCAAGTCGCTCCTCTTCTGCTTCCCCCCTCTGTGAAACCCTCCACTGGCTCCCAATTACCTTTAGAATTAAATTTAAGATCCTGGTACTGACATATAAGGCCATCCATAATACTGCTCCTCCGTACATTTCTGACCTCATTAGCATATACTCTCCTACTCGATCCCTACGTTCCTCCCATGGGCTAAGGCTCTCCTCCTCACTCATCACCTCTTCCTTTTCCCGTCTACAAGATTTCACTCGAGCTGCCCCATATCTCTGGAATCTACTCCCAATGAACCTTCAGCATTCTCCCTCCCTCCCAACTTTCAAGAAACATCTAAAAACCCACTTCTTCAGAGAAGCCGCACCATCTTAGCTGCTAGAACTTCCTTGTCATCGATACAACCCCCACAATACCTCTCACCCTTTCTCTATGCCTTATGTTTGTCACCCCATTTCCCTCTAGATTGTAAGCTTGCGAGCAGGGCTCTCTCCACCAAATGTATCGGTTTCTCTTAGTCTGTCAATTCTTGTCTTGTCATATCCCTTGAATTTATGTATTGTATTAAGCGCTGCGTAAACTGTTGGCGCTATATAAATAAAGGATAATAATAATAATAATAATAATAATAATAATTGTGTCTATTTGTATTTAAAATAGTCCTACCATAACGGATCAAACCTTGTGCTCCCAATAAAAGAAGGGTTATCTATACCCCCTCTAACTGTGTGTGTTGGGCAATGTAGGACAATGTCCTTATACTCCAACTCAAGATAGCGCATCACCTATACATTTAGGGTTCTAGAATGTCTTCAATTGAAGTTATTAATAAGACTCCAAAACTTACCCTTCTTCGGGTTCTCTTCTTGGTATCAAGGATCAGGATCTGGTGTCGTGAAGCCTTGAAATCAGAAATTCTGAAACAGGAGAATTATCTGGTGTTGACGGAACATGTATCTGCTCTGTTCGACAAACATTCCAGATCCGGCTAAGCAAGAGCTTTTTGTGGACTGAGTGAATTATTGCAACACAACCGTGCAGCTGGACAAGCCAACATGGTCTCATGCCCATTACCTAGCTCGACCGGGCATGTTCATAGCAGACAAACCCCAAAGGATCTGGCCCCATCCCTTCCTCTGTTTTTGTCCTGGTCCAGCCAGGTAGCTCATCTCCATACACCCTCATCATATACTACTAGGAGCTCATATAAATTAAAGCCCGGCTAGAAGGTGTTCTTTTCATTTTGGCTTAGTCCTAGTAAAGCGCATCAGAAACCAAGCTTCCTTGCCAGGTGGATCAACCAGAAGATACTCAAACAAACTCATGACATTGGAAATCATGACGTGATACTATTACACTATACTTGTACTGAGAAATCAAAGATCTAGATGCACCTCTAGATTTCTTTAGTAGCAACTTTTGACCAGAATGACCAAATCAGCCATGTGTTTTGGGGCACATGTAATGTTGTGAGGTATGGGAAGTATGGGTAACCAGTTGGTCAAATGGTATCACCTACTGCCCCATCCAGACCAAGCCTTTGATCCCTGAGTACCTTCCAAAGGAAAACATGGCCACCCAACTCTCTTTAGATACCATGGATAACAACAGCTCCTCATCCCACCCATTTTCATAGTGGCCATGATCAGTTTTCAATAGAAGTCTTCACAGACGGTGAATTGATGGTTTCGTAGGGTAACTAATTCAAACATATTCCTTCTAATTAAACATAATCCTTCCACAGAGTCTTATGACTCCAGTCATGTCTTTCTCATTCCCCAATTAGACAGCACGGAGGAAATTTAACCCTGTCATGTCTTTTGTTACATTGTTTCTTTATACTATGCCTCCCCCTTCCATGATATCATAATTAAATTTCCATTTAAACCTAATTAAATGTCTTGCTGCTCTCATTGGACCTTAACTAACGAACATTCTGGAAGCCTTGGGTATCCATTGGTAAAATCATGCATTAAATATAAATAAGATGATGACCACGCAGAGACTTGAAATCATTTCACGACTGAACGTAGAAGGCTAAGCTAAATCCAGAACACACAGAGCTATGGGTCATCATATACTCATCATTCTAATCCTGCTTATAGTCACCATGGATACGGGTAAGTAATATATGTACACGGATGCACATTATCATAGCTACATTAATTCCTAATTCCAAATGCATGTATAACAGGAAAAACATTATTACATTTTGCGTATTGTCTTTCTGTAGCGGATTTTTTACATGCTTTAGGTATATGCCACGACGCACATATTAACACATTCTTACACTCTAACACCCCGCAATAAGAAAATAAGACATTATGAAAACACCAAACAACAGCTTAATTACATTAAACATTTCGTGGTTTGGCTGCCATAGAGCTTTCACATAGAAGTGAAAGATCATATATTCTAAATTGTACCTCTGGACATGTTTACAGAAATGTAATATGATAAAAATAATATTTTATTTAGAAATGTCAGAGAATAGGATAAAAATGCATTGCATGTTTCTACGTTCTCTGGCTTCTTTTGAAATGGCACGTCGCTTGGAATGGGAATAAAACTTTTCCATTGTGGGGGCGGGGTGGGGGTGCAAAGTCTCCAAAAGATCCTGGGGCCACAGCAGATTTGATAGCAATGGAGTCCGCTTCAGGAAAACCTCTTTCATTTTTCTTTATTCCCTTTGCTTCTCTCTTCAACTTTCCCTTTATCTCTCTATTTTCTCTCCCTTCTCCTTGATCACACTTCTTATTATCTCTCCTCCTCTTTCACTTTATCTCTTCTTTCTATCTCTATGATTTTATCTCTGGCAACATATCATTGTGCACTGCATTCATTTGTATTAAAAGTCTTCTTTATCCCCAGAGTCTCTATTAGCGACTTCAGCCCTATTAACCCCCTCAGTGATGCTTTTAAAAAAAATATATATATATATATTTTTCATCTAATATCAGACTAAAAATATTTAGAAAAAATACAGTTGTAGTTTTTGACCTATAATATAATGTATTCAAGGCAGCTGCATATCAGCCATTCGTAGTTCTCACTCAGTGAGAATGGCTCAGTCTCAATCACCCAGCTGGACTCTCTGACCAATGAAAGTCTATGGAGGAACGGACTTCATTAGCGTTGCCATAAAGCATCAGCTCAGTGTGGTGTTTGAGCCGAAAAAGTCACCCAAAATATCACATGACTGACAACAATGTTACATTTTATTTATAGATGAATGAGAATAGAAATAAAATCATTATTTCCTGTTTTTTTTTCCCCAGTTACCGGAGGAATCTGGGGATGTGATAATTTCATGGGGTATTGCCGAGTTGCCTGTTTCGCACGAGAGTATTCGTTAGGTTCCAAGGACTGCGGGGAAGGATTGGTGTAAGTTTTCTAACAGAAATTCAGTAAAAAAAATCTAATTTTTGTAAAAATAGATCGGTACTTTGTGCAAGATTGTGCAGTAAGGGCAGACAGACCGGGGGGGGGGAGGTTTAAAATTCTCCAAACAGGGTCAGCTAGACTTGGACTGCCTTGTAAGGAGAATATGTGTAGAAAGAGACATGCAAGAGACAGCAGATATTGATGTTCTACAACATACATGTTTTAATTTTAGGTGGAACTTTAATTTTTATTTTGTCCGTAGTTATAATATAATATAAAAATAATGCTAATACCGTATTCGCTCGATTATAAGACGACCCTGATTATAAGACGACCCCCCAAATCTGAATATTAATTTAGGAAAAAAAGAAAAAGCCTGAATATAAGACGACCCTATAGGAAAAAAGTTTTACCAGTAAATGTTAATTCATGTAAACTATTTTTTTTAATAAAAGCTATGATTGAGAAAAATATTTTGGTTTTATTTCCTTCTATTTTCCAACCTGCCCCCCAGTTATGCACATCTGCCCCAGAAATGCCTTATACCCCCTATATGCCACTGTGCCCCATGATATGCCTTATACCCCTCTAAATGCCACTGTGCCCCATGATATGCCTTTTAACCCTATATGCCACTGTGCCCCATGATATGCCTTTTGACCCCCTATGTGCCACTCTGCCTTCAGAAATGCCTTATACCCCTATATGCCACTCTGGCATTTAGAGGGTTAAAAGGCATATTATGGGGAAGAGTGGCATCTAGGGAGGTTTAAGGCATTCAGGAGGCAGAGTGGCGTATAGAGGGTTAAAAAGACATTTCTGAAAGCAGAGTGGCATTAAGGGGGTTAAAAGGCATTTCACAGAGCACTCTGCCTCCAGAAATGCCTTATTCCCCCCATTTAACACTCCCCCGCCCCCCCCCCCCCAAACTTACCGGTGCTTCTAACTTCGCTGTCAGGCAGCGTGTAGATCCCGCACCGGTGCGGGGAACTCTGATCTCTGACAGTCGGGGAAGGTCTGCACGATGGACGCAGACAACCCCCGCTGCTAGCCACACCTCCTTCCTGCTGCAGTGGAAGTTGTCTATGCGAATGTGCCCCAGCTACACACCGGGGAGTCAGAAGTACCGGTAAGTGGGGCGGGGGGTGTGGGGTGAGACAGGAGGATCCAGGTCCCCTGCAGCTGCGGGGGATCTGGATCTTAGTCGTCTCATAGTCCTATAGTCCTATTTGAGGTCTGATTATAAGACGACCCCGATTATAAGAAGAGCAAATACGGTAATAGTAATAGATAATGATAAATTATTATGTATATAGAAAGATTTCTGCATTGGATCTGAATAAATTGCTATCTTTTCGTCCAACAGATGTTGCGTCCCAAACACTTATAAATGAGTTTTGTGAGAATATCGAAGAAAACTGGAAAAAATCTTCCAAAACCCTGCGAGATGGAATTAAAATAAGTTTCTTTAGGGAGAACGTCGTGTTCCGAACTTCTGTCATTTCCATTCTTTTAATTTTACGAAGAAAGAAACTAAAGAAGAAATAACGAAATAAATATCTCTAGGGCTGTTGTCATTAATACAGTAATTTAATAAAATTTGGGTGATAAATCAAAGATTTATATATATTTTTTTTTTCCTCTCGGATACATTTACAGGAATAGGATAAATGTATCAAACAGTTTAACCCTGCATATGCCACACACCTTGACGAATGCGACCCAAATGCCCGCGTCTTGGTGGGTATAAGCAGTGACATTTCAGTCTGGATCTGGTTCCATATTCAACACCGCTGTGATTATACTGCATATAAGACTCCCAGTTTTTTTTGCTACCATTATGTTATGGTTGATATCCCTGCTTGAATGCAGGTGACTCAGTTTAGTGTATCTTTAAATAATAACAAGTCAAGGTTTCTATGAGGGCCGGTATTAGAGGTGGTAACGTTGGGGGGCGCCCACGAGCAAAGTCACCAGGACCGACCACTGACAGCAAACTGACCACTGACGGCACAGATCGGGTGCTGCAATGTGTGGCCACTTTCAGTATATGCCGGCCACACGCTATGTGAGCATACTCACCCGTCGGCGGCACTTATCAGGCGGCTGCTGGCCTTAAAGTGCCAGGACTGCCTCGTCATCGCCGGTCCGACCCTGCAGGGTTTATATACTTTCTTTTCACCTGGTTGGTTTACGTGCATCTCAGGCGTACCGCAGGTAAGACCGTCAGACGACTGAAATACAACGGTCTGACTCGTTCATTTACCGGAGGGTCAGCTTAATGTAACCGGGGAATAATAGAATCAAGTTGGGAGAAGCTTATACTCGTAGCTTTCTAAGTAAATTTGATCTTGTCACAAATGACGATTTAAATATCATTTAATAACGAATGAAGTCACCTGTATTCAAGCAGGGACATCAGCTGGTGAGAAACGTGCCACCTGGGAATCTCAGATACTATTAAAGCAGAGTGGAATACAATATGCGTGTGATGGGCGTAATGTTACGCCGACTATAAGACAAGATCTGAGACGGAATAAAGTTTAAGGCTTTTACTGGCGAGAAAGATCCTGATTGGCCGTCAGATTCCATGTTTATACACACAGCAGCATCTAGTGGTCATTTCTGACAATGTGGAAACCTTTTAAGAAGCTTCTTTCCTGTTGCCATGGACACCCATCAGCGGACTTTTATTGTGTCACATTACATAATATGTTACACCTCCCACATATCCCTGTTTTGGAGGAACAGTCCCTCTTTGGTCCCCCAAAAAACTCAATCCCTTCCCTGATGCCCCTCTTTTCTAGGAGGTCAGAATGTTTGCTGGGTATGAGGGTATCGCTGGGTTCTACGGCCCTAAAGGCCCCGATAATTTGTATAGAAACAGCAGGAAACGGGTAAATAGTAAACAGTGTAAAAAAAACCCCTTTATTATTCTTCTGAAAGCTGCGCCCCCTTGCCATACCTCTAATCACACCCCATAAATTGTGCCCCCAGTTGGCCACTTGAAATGTTTGGAGATATGATGTAAGGGTAGTGGGATGACATAATTTCTCACGCTGTAGACTTAACATGGGTGGTTATGTTTTGCCCATCAAATGCCCTTTCAAGCCCCCTCGTTGTGCGCACAGATTCCGGTTAAACGACTGCTGACCAGTCCAGGCATAAGCTCAGTTCATGGGAACTGCCCTGAAAAATCCAGGACCGTTGGCACGTATGACACCCTGCTTGCATGAACTATTAGCTATAAAAATATGGTTGGGGCATTCCTAGGGAGGGTCTGACAATAGCAGACTTAAAACGGGAGTCTCCTCCAACATAATGCGTTCTTAGCACCATAGCAACAAACTTACATCTGACGCGGCTTGACCCAATCAACAAACTGTATGTTTGTTGCTATGGTGACAAGACCACGTTTTCAAAATGTTCAGGAGACTCCCACCTTTCAAACATAAACCTTTACGTCTGTTATTGTATAAAACCATGTCTTCCACTGGTTGCTATGGTAATAAGACCAGGCGTCAAGCTGTCCTCAATAATCCCTCCAATGTTGTGCTCAGAACTGACAGCCCACAGGAAAAGGCGTGGCTACATAAAACGCACGTGTTGAGCCCGGCGCTCTCATTGGCCAGCTACGCACTGTTGCCCCGCTTCCCAGCCTACGACTGCTTTCTCCGTGCGCCACTGCGCATGCGCTTCATCCCTGCAGCGCGCCACACATCCGGCGCCAAACCATCTCGCGCCACTGAAGTCTCGGTGTACCGAACGCTGAACACGCGGCCCCGGCCGCCATGGACGAGCTGTACCTGGAGAACATCGACGAACTGGTCACGGACCAGAATAAGATAGTGAGTTACAGAGGGGCCGCGACCGACACTCGACCTCAGTAGGGTTACCCCCCCCCCCCCAAAAAAAAAAACACAAAACAACTGACTGGAGGGGAGGGTGAGGCTGGAGCTGTGTATGCTGACCCCCTGGCAAAGCATTATGGGTAAACAGTGGTCCTTTCATTGCTAGACAGTTCGCTTTCCCTGGCAATCAGAGGGTATTTTTTAAAAAAAACACACGAAACACAATTGTTTGGGATACAGCAGCTCCCCTCGGCGCTCATGGAGTTAATAAAATATATGCACTCCCTTTATCTGCATGCTAACCCCTTGCACCTGGAAATTACCCTCTGATACCCAAATGGTTAATGAAATGCAATACGCGTTCTTACGGTGACCTGGGAACTCACGGCAGCTCCATCCCTATTCTGGGATTCAAAGGGTTAATAACATCAGGTGCGTCTCCTCGTACCTTATTGTATATTGTACAGCGCTGTGGAATATGATGGTGCTATATCAAAGAATACATGATGTTGTTCTGCTGTGTGTCTGTATGTTGCCGTTATTTACCCCGTTTGATTTATAAAGCCGGTTCCTGACGTTTCTATACACATTATCGGGGCTTTTAGGGCTGTAGAACCCTGCGATCCCCTCATACCCAGCAAACATTCTGAGCCCCTAGAAAAGAGGTGCATCAGGGGAGGAAAAAGTGCCTCGTGTGTACTGTTGACTCTCAAGCTATGGGTGGGATACAGTTTTCTGACCGTTTCTATCTCTTCTGTCTTTTTAAGGTGACTTACAAATGGCTGAGTCTCACTCTGGGCGTTCACGTCAATCAAGCTAAACAGTGAGTATTCCGAAGCGATATAAATGGCGGCTCCACGGAGTTCCTTTACTGCCGTCTGTAAGAAAACATCTGTCGCGCAGCTTAATATTGTGACGTTTCGTGTTGATGATGTAGGGAGTGCTAACGCATCACTCCCATCACACCTACTCAACGTACGAAAGCTCCTCTACATGATACTTTCAACTGATCTTTTTTGTGTGCTTTATTTTTTTTTTTACTTGAACTGCCGTCTCTTCACACAGTTTCTTCTAGGGCAGGTGTTATAAGTACCCACAACCACTCAAAAGTCTGGGGGTTTTAAATGATGGGTGCGTATGCCACTGTACACGCAAACACATACACGTGTGTGTATATATATAGATATAGATAGATATATACACGCATTACTGTTCACAAGTTTGCAGTCACTCAGCTGTTTTCATGGAAAACAAGAACATTTCTGGCTGTAACATAATTACAAAAGGGTTTTCTAACCATCAGTTATCCTTTTAAACTTAAACTTGGATCTGCGAACACAACGTGCCATTGGAACGCAGGAATGATGGGAGTGATAAAGGGCCATTGGAACGCAGGAGTGATGGGAGTGATAAAGGGCCATTGGAACACAGGAGTGATAAAGGGCCATTGGAACACAGGAGTGATGGGAGTGATAAAGGGCCATTGGGACACAGGAGTGACAGGAGTGATAAAGGGCCATTGGAACACAGGAGTGACGGGAGTGATAGTCTCTGATTAAAAATCAAGTTTCCAGCTACAATAGTAATTTACAGCATTAACCCCGTCTGCGCTGGATTTCTGATACGTTTCATGTTGTTGTAATGGACAAACCACAGGCTGTACTTTTAGTCTTATGCACTTATTCTTTATGACGATGACTCGCATCTGAACTGTTCGTCTTCCTTTAATGCGCTCCCGTTTTGTCCCTGCGTAGGATGCTGTACGATTATGTCGCACGGAAGCGGAAGGAGAATCAAAGCGCTCAGGTACACGTAACGTACCTGCTAACAGGGAAGAGTATTCAGAATGGATACCCTGTGAGTATATGTTATATAATATGACGTTGCGCTGTACTTTATATAAGTATCCTTTATTTACCGCCAACCAATGACACGGCGCTGTACAGTGACATATATACATTAATACATACAGACATAACCGAAGCGGAGGACCCTGCCCCTGAGCTGCCATCTAGCCTTATGGTACCTTTACGCCACGATGGTCCACGCTCGTGAGCTTACAATCTAAAGGAAGAAAAGTCATATAATATGTGATTATCGTCCTGTACAATAGTACGGAGCCTCTGTAAATGCTATAATGTCCTATAATCACTATCTCCAGCAGCTGCACTGGGCACATAGTTTGTTCCATTTGATTATTATGTTTTATATATTGTAGATAGGTGTGTTAATTTGTCTTAAATGAGTAGCATCTTCTTCAAACTCGGTATATTACTTCCGTGGAGGGTTAGTGTGAGGAAGGAAGACGAGGCAAATGCTAGAGAAAGTCATGCAGATCTATTGCGTCGTAATAAAAGTTCCTTCCATTCTGGAAACAAAATTCCCAATCTTTGTTTTTATGTCCAAATGCAGCAAAAGAAAAAGTAACCTGATTAAAGGGACAACTTAGTGCCCAACAATCTAGAAGTACTTTTAATATACGTTCTTTAACCTAGAAGAAGCTAAAGCGCTGCCGCATAACACCCCCGGTGTCAGTGTTTTGGCTACTTGGAGTCGATGAGAGCGCTTTCTGTGGGGTCTCTTTACACCCCCCAGGTGCTCTTGCATGCGGTGATTGGCCAAGAGTTTGATTTGAAAGCAAATAGATTGGGGATCAGGAAACCGAGGCATTTCATCTACAACAAATCATCGGTTGTGGTGCATGCGGCAGCTGAAGCGAACTTTTAACATGAAGCTATTGATCCCGGAGGAAGATAGTCAGGAAGGTACCGATACCTTTTAACGGACCAACAATTTTGAAAGCCAGTCTGCTAAATGACATCACTAATTCTCCAGACATCTGTCTAAACGTAACAATGACACCGCTGTTTATACAAATCCTCTATTGAGTATAATATTCGTCCTCATATTCATAGAACACATGTATGTGCGATAGAACACATGTATGTGCGATACACCGCACGCTTCTCACTGTGTGTAATGTGCTTTCTCTTTCAGTACCACAAGGTGGCAGTAGTGAGGGAGGACAAACTGGAAGGTAAGGCAAAGGTACCAAAAACTAGATGCCAACCGGTCTTTATATATAATTTTTTTGTGTGTGTCTGTACCAAAATGACCATATCCTTGAAAATTGATTTTGCTGCTGCTGAATCCACCCTTTAAAGCGTCTCCATGCATCGCCAAATCCTAAGTTTAATAGATCTGTGCGCCGAATAAACGGGTTTACAGACTAAAACAAGCGAATTAGAAGCACCATATATGTATCTGATTGGAGTAACTTTGTATCGTAGCCACCAAAGTCTTTTGAGTCCATGGGTAAGAGTCTTGCTCTGATCACATACATAATGCTGAATCATAACCTGAATTCATTGTGTGAACGTAAACCCTCTCTGTATATTTATACAAATCAACAATATTTCTTGTCACGCGGACGCCTAAATATGCCCCTTGGCTGAAGGGTTACCCACTTCTCCGTTGATAATAATGGCATGTTCTGTTTCAACAATCTATTCAGTTTTGCTGTAAATTGGCAATTCTTTCATTAGGATGTCAGGTGCGTGTAATATATTTCATTATGTAAGAAAAGTAATGGCAGCGAATCTTCCTTTTGTACATTAAAATAAAGTAATGTAAGAAAGGTCTTATTTGTATTTTTTCACCAGTTTTTTTTCTTCTTTTGTACACTGAGAGAATGTATATATATTTTTATTTTTTTATTAAGTAAATGCATGGTAATTTGTATCTTCTTCTCGCCTTGTTTCCCGCAGCTGCCAAAGCGAAGCTTGCCGTGGTCGCCAACGTCCACGTCTACAGCATCCAGAAAGCCGCCTTGAAAGACAGCGCTCCGCTCTTCAACACCGATTATGATATCTTCAAGAACAACCTCGAGGACTGTAACAAGTAAGTGCGCACAGAAAACTCGCTGGCGCTTTAGAGGGAAGGTCTCGATCTCCTTTTAACGCGTTTTATTGTGTTAAGGGGCCATTATTAAAACAATATATATAGTGTTAAACCATGTGCGGTGCTCCTGTTGAACCTTTTCGAGACCTTTGTCCGTCTACATCTCAGCGTAGCATGATCTCGTATTTGGGAGAACATGAAAACGAACACGAATGATGAGTTTTCATTGTATAAACCGAATAAACTAATGTGTCGCGGGACAACATACATGAAGAATACACCTTGCTGCCTTGAGCTAAAGGTAAAAATCTCTAATGGGACAGAGAGGGGTATTCTCTAAACCCCTACATACTTATTATCCCCTAATAGGGACTGCATGGGGGGGGCGGCGGCAGCATTTGTAACGGTTTCAATCTCCTAGGTTTAGTGCCATTCGGTGCCCGCAGGCTGTGCCAAGGACCCCAGAACAGATGTCACAGAGCCAGCCGGTTGAACAATCGCCAGCCATCAATGGGCATCTCTCTCAACCGGCAGGGAAGTCCGGCAGCCAGCCTCCCAAGGGCATCATGGGCATGTTCACCCGGCCGCCTTCCAAAACGCAGCAAGCCGATAAAGAAACGAAGCCGGAGAGCAAGGAGCCTGAAGTAGGTCAATTTTATTACTTCTCCCTGTGTTACGCTTACTGTCTGCGTGCTGGAGTAATAACACGACCCGATTATATTTTCTACATGGCACCGTTTCCTACAATATACTTTAAAAAAAAGTGAACAGGTTGGACAGTGTGTTGTCTTCCCGTAAAATTACAGGCCGCGAGGTTCCTGCTGCCTAGCGTTTAGCATGTATGATAACCATATAAGTAATTCTGGCATATGGTTATCCGCTATGTAAAATGTGAATTTATTAGATGATACAGAAATTAAAAGCACAGATGGGGGGGGGGGGGGAATCACTAGGGATGCAAGCTTTAATTATATATGAATTACAGGAATAGTACAATTTCTGTAAAAATGAATAGCATGTTGATTTTGTTCATAGTTTACACCTTGGCATTTCAGACGGACTACGATGTCGTGGGTTTCTTCTGTCGTTCGATGCGCATAAATCCGCCATTTAGTTATGAAATGCACGTTTTCTTGATCGTGTTTATTTGGTGGGTCGGGAACGTGCGTCCGTTTCAGAGCCGTGTTTAAAACATTAGGTAGCGGATATCTTCCAGGTATTCTTCTAGATGTTAACGTTTTTATTGTAATGTTCTAAAGATTTTCATTGATGGGCTTTAAAGAGAGAGAGTATATTTCTCTCTTGGGTTTGACCAAAAGACGCTTGAATAGCAGTTAACAAAAAAACGATACTCTGTCTACGGCGACACTAACGTTTCGAGACCAGTTAACGTAAACGGAGTGTTAAAAGAAAAAAGATAATCCGTTCCTTATTTTCCTTCTCTCTCGCTAGCCTTCTGCCGGAAGCAACAAGCCACCTGCCAAGGCCGGCGCTATGAATAACTTCTTTGGAAAGGCTTCATTGAGTGAGTAATATAATAATTGCCAGGATCTTTATCAGGAATGGCGGATCTAGTCGCCCGCTTTTCCTGATCATACGCAGTCCTTGGTCTCGTCTTGGTTTATGACCTACGAGTGACCCCCCCCCCCTCGAGTCCATCAAAGCGCTCTGCCATTTATTTGTAGACAAAATCAAAGAAACCTCTTCCACGAACGAATCTGTCAAGCAGGAGGAGAAACCATCTCAGTCGGTAGCCCCTACCGCCGCCGCACCACCCCCAGAGAAGCCCGCCAAGAAAAGCGAGGCCGCCAAAGCTCCGGCAAAAGAGAAGAAAAGGTATCGAATTAAGACTGTTTCTGTACCATGTAACCGTGTTCTATACACCTGAGCTGTTAATGCCGCTCGGAGATCTCGGACTCGGCGCCAGCTTCATATCCCTCCTTGTGCAGCAGGTTGAAGCGAGCGGAAATCTCGGATAGCGACGAAGAAGCCGAGAAACTCGTGAAAAAGAGGAGACGGATCAAGCAGCCCACGCGTGACAGCAGCGACGAGGAGGGTAAGTGCCGTGAAACTGCCCCTCGACACGCGTTTCCTGGCTGTACCTGCTAAACGTAAATGGAGGGATTTCTGGTGCTTTCGGCTATTATAGGTCTCTATTAGCGTCCATTTACCCTTGGGGAGTTCTGCTCCTCGTGGCCCAGAGCTGTAGGGGGGGAAGCCGTCTTAAGCCGCGAGAATGCCAGGTGGGATCGTCTGCTGCCCCTTTTCTACACCGTTCTGATGGTTTTAACCCTTTGCGCTTCAGAATTGAGTAATTAGTTATTCATTCATGGGTTGCTTATCCACTCCCTTCAAATCTATAGAGTTGCTGCGATCCCTACTAAAAATTAAGGGGAAATTATTATTTTTATTTTTTATTGCATCTTTTCGATTGACATATATATGTGTGTGTGTGTGTGTATGTATATATATATATATATATATATATATATATATATATATATATATATATATATATATATATATACTTATTATATTGTGTATATGTGTGTATGTATATATATATATATATATATATATATATATATATATATATATATATATATATATATATATATATATATATATATATATATACTTATTATATATATATTTTTAGGCATTTTACATAAATATTTGGATTATTCTTCAATAAAAAGAAAAATGTGCTGGCACGTAAAGGGGTTAAGTCTTTTAGTAAACGGCGAACGTATTGTATTTTCTTGCCCCCCGCGGTGTAAGTCCACGTTGCGCCGGCGGCCCTGGGCTTTCACTCCCACGCACTGTTTACGCCGTCCTTTCGTTCGCTCCGCTGTAATCTCCCGCCGAGCCGGCTGCCAAAACAAAGCCACTCGCGCCGTCGGGAGCTAATTGGCCACTTGTGTTTGTCGCCCGGCATTTTCCACGTCAGGACACCGCGTAGAGTTTGCCGTGCCAGCTGTTGGTGGCGCGTAGCAGACTTCACAGCGCTCTCCCCTCCTTTGATGCCGTGTTTGTTTTTGTCACTGTCCCGCGGCGCGTGGGGATTTAATCTCGGCTCGCTCATTAATGATTGCTGGCGGCTGCTGCTTCGATGTCCCTTTACACTGGAGGGTTTAAAGAGCCCCCCCTGCACAGCTAGCGTCCGTCGGGGGTCCGAGAAGCTCTCATTTGGTCTCCGAGCCCTCGCCTCTCAGGCTGGTCTTTATTTCATCGTGTCACTTCTTGCTAAGCTGGAAAAGGTCACTGCTTTAAAGCCGGTCAGAGGTCGTCTGCTTGGAGAGCCGCAGAGGCTTGAATAATATCGCAGGCGAAATTGTACGTTTTCTTTACGTCGTCCTCTCGCTTCGGTTGGCATGTCCGTGTCTCCACTCCACTCCTCTTTTCTTTGCATGCCCGAGGCGCGCATGTTACGCATTTCACCTTTTTATCCGGTTATTCTCTTGACTCTGCAGAAATACCAGATTTACACCCCTCTCTTTTCACCTATGCGAGCAGAAAGGATAGTTCTGTATTCTATAGGCTCCCCTGGCGCAAGCGACAAAGCCGTATGGGACTTTCTTACCCCGACTGTATAAATACCCTCTGGTGGTTTATGCAAATCTGGAATTTTTTTGTGAAAAAACCATCATTTTAAGCACTTTAGCCCATGGCATAGTTAGAAAACATAAACTACTACTGGGGGGGGCTTTTTGGTTTACCATATGGTGCGAGAGCTTTGCATGTTGAACTGCTAGCCCCACAATTTAAAAAGGGACACGCGTGTTAACGTCATTGAAATGTATCAATCTGGGAGATGGGCTGACACTTGTTAATAACAGTAAATGGGTTATTTTTGTCACCTTAGCAAATGCCCTGAAAAATACCCCTCGTCTTATAATCGGGGTCGTCTTTTATAATCAGACCTCAACTAGGTCTGACTATGTGACTAAGATCCAGATCCCCCGCAGTGATGCAGGGAACCGGGTCCTCCTGTCTCTGCCCCCCCCCCCCCAACTTACCGGTACTTCTGAGTCCCCGGTGCTTAGTCCGGGCAGCGTGTAGAGCTGTACACGATTCGCGTAGACAACTTCCGCTGCAGCCGGGAGGAGGTGTGGTTAGCAGCAGGGGTTGTCTGTGTCTATCGTGCAGACCTTCCCCGGCTGTCAGAAGCACCGGTAAGTTTGGAGGAGGGGGAGGGAGTGTTAAATGGGGGTTATAAGGCATTTCTGGGGCAGGTGGCAAGCCAGAGGGCAGATGTGCATAACGGGGGGGGGGGGGGCAGGTTGGGGGAAATAAAAACAAAATATTTTTCTCAATCATAGCTTTTATTTAACAAAAAATAGTTCACATAGTTTACATGAATTAACATTTACTGGTAAAACTTTTTTCCTATAGGGTCATCTTATATTCAGGCTTTTTCTTTTTTTCATAAATTAATATTCAGATTTTGGGGGGTCCTCTTATAATCGAGCAAATACTGTATGTTGTCCCTTTATAATTGTAACCCGTACACCATCTCTTCTCTAGGTGCGCCACCATCTCGGCCGGTGAAGACCCCATCTCCTCCGCCGGAGCCGGTTCAGAAGAGCGAGGCGGAATCCCAGTCACAGGTATGGGCCGTGGACCAAATTCACGGGATTATTCCTCGTCCTGCATCAGACTCTCATTCTGATTGGCTGTCTGGTTCAGCCAATTGTGAAAAGGCTTTGGAAAAAATGGCGGGCGCCATCCCTATCAGTCTTATAATCGCTGGTCTGGGAAGGAGTCTCTGGTTGGAAGGGGTGATCGTTTATTAACATCTTACAAACCGCTGAATTTTATTTATTTTTTAGTGGCCATGTTTTTTTTCCGGCTGCTTTATTGACGTAAGCCTCTGTTTTTCCGTGACACGCCAGGACTCAACGTGTAAAGACAGACAAGCAAACGTTCTTTTCACAGCAATAAATAACATTTGTTCTACTTTTGTGAGTCAAACACCAAGATTTATCTTCTATTTTTTTTTTTTTTTTTTTTTTTTTTTTTTTAGTTTTTATTTTTTTTGCATGATGGATTTCGCTCAAACATAAACTATTTAAAAACCCATGGTAGTTTTTAGAATGTTCTCTGACTAATCTGTTGATAAATATAATGTTTATTGGGAAATCCTGGGGATCTTCAGCTTTTTCTTCGGTGCGTTTTTGGTACAAACTTAGAGATAACATTTTATCTTTTTATATTTCCATTTTATGTTTGTAGCCTTTCTGACCGGTAATCGGTGTTTGGCATTAAGAGGGATAATTATTTGCCATTCTTCAAGGCAGACTACCATCGGTGTATTTTTTTTATTTTTTATTATTATTTTAAACATTTTGTAATATTAACCCCTTCATTCCCCTATAGAAGTACCGGGACGTCCAAAAAACGCCCACAAAGAAACCCCTATGGACGTCCCGGTACGTCCAGCCCTTCGTGCAGCGTCAGGGACACATCCCTGCCGCTGCACGGGAGACCAGGCTGTCGTTTGACAGCCTGGACTCCCCACTGACAGCAGAAGTCGGCATCGCCGGCTTTCTGCTGCCCGATCTCCCGTAACAGCTTCCGGCATGAAAGCCGGTAAGCTGTTACAGTTGAAAGTGCCTGATCGCGCGGTTGCAAACGCGCGATCGGGCATTCCCTTCCGGGTTGCGTCACTGCTGACGTAACCCGAAAGGTCATAAGAGGACAGGATATCCCCTGCGGGGATATCCTGCCCTCCGATGAGGCACAGAGATGCTGCGATCTCTATGCAGGTCTGTGAGGACCTGCATAGAGATCAGTGTGATCGGTGCAGGGGGATCGCGGGGAGGGGAGTGAGAAACCATCTCTCTCACTCCCCCTCCCGTCCTGTAACACAAAAGCTGAAAAAAAAAAAAAAAAGTTAATTTATTAAAAAAATATTAAATAAATCATTAAAATTTATAATGTGAGCTGTGATGTCATTGTGACATCACTGGCATGTTCAGGAGGTCCCTAGGAGGACCTCTAACCATTTCTGTGTAAAAATAATATTAAAAAAATTTAAAAAAATTATTAAAAAACCTTACTTCCCATTGCCCTAGCATAACATCTAGCCAGTATAACCCTCCTGCCCCTGTTCACAACCCCCAAACCCGTTAAGCCATAGGCATACAAATTATACAAAATTGTACACCTTATAGTATGCTCCCTGGTGCTGGGGAAAAAAAAGGCTCCAAGCTATGGTGATGATCGCAATAATTGTGAATGTTTTTCCCTGATTTTCTTTATATTCACATATATAATATAATATATATACACACACGAGTCTAATAGTCCTCCGCTTACACAATAATCCACAAGCCCGGGTGCCATTGAGCCAATTTACAAATGTCCAAGAAATTAAATGAATTTACGGGGGGAAAAAATCTTTATTACATTGACGTCTACATTGGGTGTGCAATATTTACATATCGTCTGATGATTAGGATCTCCTGAGTGGTTTATATAAATATTTTGATGTATTTTGTTTTTTTTTAATATATTTTTTGTAGCTTAAATTTTTTTTTTACCCGTTGCTATGGTTACGACGCGTTACGCAGCAATATGTTTTAGTCCGTGTGATCTGATGTGGGTTAAACATTTCTTGTGGTGTGTGTGGATTTCACAGGTGTTTTTTTTTTTTTTTTTTTTTTGTTGTTTTTTTTATTAATTTAATAACCTTGAACATAATAAATTTATCTTGATAAAAGGTTAGAGCCCAAAAGTTGATGAAATAAAGGTTGAGTCCCGTGAGTGTTTAACTTCTTGGACTTTTTAATATATATCATAATATTTAGGGTTTTTTTTATTATATATTTTTCTAATTATCCGATTTTCTTTTCTGGCTGCAGTCTGGAGGAAAAAGGAGGAAGCGGAAGCGCGTTCTGAAATCCAGGACGTTTGTGGATGACGAGGGTTGTATGGGTAAGGCGTTTATAGCAGCAGGGGTGGGTACGTTAGATTGGGGGGGTTGATTGCGGTTGAGATGAGACGTGTTTGCGTTCCTTGTTCCGCAGTCACGGAGAAAGCGTATGCGAGCGAGTCCTGTACGGACAGCGGCGAGGACTTCTCCACCGCCTCCAAACCGGCGGCGGCTCCGAGGCAACCCAGCGCGGCGGCCGTAAAGCAAGAAGCAAAAGCCGAGACCAAATCGTCGAAAAAGACGTCTGCGGCCAGCAAAGGCACCAAGCAAGCCTCCATTATGGGCTTCTTCCAGAAAAAGTGAATCGCTGGCCCAAAAAAACCACTTATTTGTAGAAACATCTTTGGGGTCGCCATAACAACCGAATGGATTTTTGTGGCCCTCATGGGGCAGTTTGGCTATTGAAGGTAATTCGGGGTGGCCTGCGTTATCGGAACCTTGCTATCCGAGCCTGGTCGGCACGCGCATGTTCTGGCCGCTTTCGATATCCAGCCTGTATATTTATTACAAAATCAACCTTAAATGAAGCGGTCGGAAGGATGGCGACCGGGTGGGCGATTCTCTGCTCACATACACGCATCTGATTATCACTGACCTATCGCAAGGGGTTCAGTAATAAACATACATCCAATATAGTACTAAACGCATAAGTAATGTGTTACATAAGCTCTGAATATCAGCGGAAGTCGCACGATAGCATATTTGTTTCTATTTTTGTAAGTCGTCTTTTTCATATTTGTTAAACTCGGGTTTTTTGTTTTTTACATTTTCCTCCCCATACAAGCCACCACGTGGCTATTAAATCATTTAACTCTTTAAATTGAGAGGAATTCACTTCTTGGCTGCAGTTGTAGCCGTGCTGCGCTCTCATCTACTAACTAGAGCTGGATGAGACGGCGTGAGCATGAGACGGTTGCTACAATCCAAGGTTTGGGGGGGGGGGGGGTGTTTGGTTTATTGTCGGCTGCTTGTGTTTGGGTCTTTGAGCCGGGGGGGGGGGGCGGCCTACTACTGGTCTCTTTGGACCTCAGGGCAGCCATTCTTCCCTCTCTGATTTTACCGTTCCGTCCCATCGCCCGTTATTACCACCCTTTGGTCTAATTTGTGACTCAACAAGTCAGCAGCTCGCTCATTGCTTATAACCAATGTATCCGTTGTGGTTCAATGTTAACCCCTTAATGACAAAGCCCGTACGCCCCACAAGAAATGTTTTCAATGGGTTTAGGGACTGCCCATTGTCCTTAAGGGGTTAAGAGTTTTTATTTATCACCCTAGTAACCAGTAGGATGATTCTGCTGACTGTTGGTTGGTTATACAGGTTGCCGTGGTGATAGGACCACTTTCAAAAGTTGCCCGGTGTTTTTGTGGAGTCTGCATTAATACGATTATCTGCCCCCTTTTTACATGGATCTCTAAGATCTTAAACAAATTTCTCCTTCATAACTGAGGATCATGGGAGTTAAAGTCAGGCAGCTGCCGGAGCGATGTCTGTCGGCGCACCTAAACAATAAGCAGAAATATGAGACGGATTACTGTCCCTCACCGCCCCACCAAGAACTAATGCATGGAAAGTATGGGGGGGGGGGGAATCCCCTTAGGTAGAAGCTGCAGCTGCCCTCCTGTCTGTGTTCTGACAGCTCTTGGCACTAATAGGCCAATCAGAAGCAGGAAAACGATCCAATTGCCCAACAGTAAATATGAATGTAGATTGGCAGGGGTTGGCATAGGGGAATGTTATGGGGGATTCGGCCGAGCCCCCCATAAATATGCAAAAGACGCGTTTCACCTGCGTCTGATGGCTGCACTGTCCCTTTAACTGTCCCTGCGATGGTGATGATGATCGGTTTAGACAGCCGTTTTATGCGTTGGGGGGCAGCAGACGCTCTGTTTTATTTCCTTCGGTCCGGGCCGCGGCTCTATCGTGGCTTTGTGTTGACATAGACAGCTCGGGTGCCGTTTTCCACTTGTAAACGCGACCTCATGCTATAAATTCATGTTTTATTTTAGCCCAGTCATCCTAGACCGATGACAAACTGGAATTTCATGTTCCGCGTGAAAGAAGTCTTTATCCATACGTACTTCACACAAAGATCCATTTAATTCGTAGATCATAAGTCGACAGCTTCGGGTTTGCTGTAAATTACAACGGCCGTTTTGGTTAAAATAACATGAAACCGTAGAGACCCGAAAAGTGCTTGTTTATTTTATCCAGCGAAGTGGTTACATAGGACGAATGGACCGCTGGAATTCTGTGGTTTGCACCGATTTGAGGTTTTTTGGGTTTTTTTTTTTTGCCTTTATAAATGGTAAATAAGTTAAAGAAGAATGTCTTCTTACCCAAATTTGGCAAGTGGTTCGTTCAGCCACCACAAACCCCGTGCGTAAAGCCTGTTGCCCCTAAAGCAAAGTGCTCCTGTCTCAAAAATGCCCTAAGGCGATAGTGTTTGATCAATACATTGCTTTAAGGCGGTTACAAGGGATGTGGGTATAGGTGCAGGAATGCCGAGCTGTCTTCTTGGTGATAACAATGCTCGGCACCGATTGGCTAATCGGCGGCAGGAAAGCTCTCTGAATGAATCAATGGGAGAGCTTCCTGTTCATGGAGCTCGGAAAGGATCCCTGTCCGAAGCATCTGCCGAGCCAGCTCTGGAGCAGACTGCCGGGAAGGATATTATGAGCAGGGTGATGGCTTCGCGACTTATGTAGCACTTGAAGCGTCTCGCTGGATTCAATCCTTGGGGGTGGTGATTATTGCGCAAATCTGTAAAACAGTTTAAATATAGTTAAAATGGTATATTGTTTTTATAGAGACGGACACAAGAAGTGATCGGTTAGCGGAAGTAACGCGATTGTCTAGCAGCTGGATTATGTGATGCCTTCAAAAACAAGGGTACTGAGCTACTAGAAAAAAGGGTATGGGGGTCCCAAACGGGGTCATGTCAGGAGAGTTGGGGCAGCACTGTCCCAAGGGGCCTCCTCGATATACTTCATACACATACATATATACGTATACGTTTTATCTTCTGTACAGATGGATCCCGGCTCGTGGCAGCACAGAGTATTTCTGCTCCTGTGACTATGGGCTGGTAGTTGGGGGGGGATTCTGTCACGGTAACTCTGTGCCTCCGGTGACAGCTCCCCCTGCCATCATCTTCTGTGACTCTCGCTATCTGTGGAGCTTATGACTTTGTGTCCATGGACATCCCTGCTTTTGAAACCATCTGGCTCTCTTACTAAACCTGAGAGGGCACTTTTGGCGTGATTAAGCTTATCACTGAATGTTTGCCATGGTGGAATTTTGGCTACGAATGGACCCTCCTGCCGTTTCGAGAGGGTAGCGCATGGTCATGAGCAACATGAATGGATAAGCTGGCGCCGTTCGTGCACCAGGCTTCGGCTGCCTTTCGTAGGACTTGGGCTTCGTGGGTTTGGGATTCAGTTTATCACCCGTAACCCTTCTCGTTTGAGTTTTCCTATCCTTAATTCTTCAATCACAGAAGCATACGGTGGAGTGGTCCTTACCTGAAGGTTCGAGTCCATTGTTAGGGTACCCGGAGCTGTTGTCCGCAGTAGCTTTAAACCTTCCCGAGAAAACCGCTGACCTCCAGCGTCCATCCTTCCGATACTTGGAAGACGTTAACGTCGCGGTTGCCAACAAAAAGTTTTAAGGCTTGTCATGCGCTGACAGATACGTTCCCGAAGCGGCTATACGGCATCTCCCTCATTGTTTGGAAATATCCAGCAGTAAATACCATTCCGCTGCTGGAAGTCGAGATGGGAATTATGAAGGTTATTACTTTTTAGGAGCAGCGGATGCCCCAGCATGGGGCTGTCAGGGGTTTATGACCCTTAAAAAAACACTTGTTTCCATAATCCATGTCTTTGTGCCTTTTTGTCTCCATGTGTGTTTAGCAGACTATTAAAACCCACGCCGTGGACTTCTTTCTAAGATCATATCCAACATTAACAGGTTGGCCTTTTTCTCCTTGAGCATTTGCTCCACTAATCTCCCTTTAGCTGCAGACCTGGAGCCGCCGTTGCTGCCAGTCATGTGATATTTTGGATCACCTTCCCAGTTCAAACACCACACTGAGCTGATGCTTTACAGCAATGCTAATGAAGTCCGTTCCTCCATAGACTTTCATTAGTCAGAGAGTCCCCTCAATGACTATTGATGGAAATGATGAAGTTTGTGACGATTGACTGGCTGGCAGTTTAACGAGCTTAGGAAATGATCAACGATCCTGGCTAACGCGGTTCAACTCCCCTTATTTTCAGTCTGATACTAGTGATACAAACATTCTCATTGCTGGTTTAATTTTATGCACATTTTCACGCAAGACCCTTCTATTTGGATGACAAACTGGATAAACACCTAACATGGGGGGTCATGGATGGGGTTCCAAGCATTTTGTCGCTAGTTTGTTTATTTAATTAAAAATGGAGTCATGTTTTTTTCTCTTTTTGCAGCCCACGATCTTGATCTTCTCAGGCGGCAGAATTGTCACGGTCACTCGCTTGTCCAAGTAGTTAAACTCTCCTTTTGTCCAAGTTCCTTCTCTCTCTGCCATGAAATCTTTTTATTTTTTTTTATTTATTTTTTTATGTTCATTATAAAAAAAAAAATGAAGATTTTGATTCTTTTCCAGCTGCTGCTCAGCTGGGCAGGAGGGAGGAACCGGCACGAATGATCCGGGCTGGAAACTACCTCAACCCATCCGATAACGATATCAGACATCAGATACTTACTCCCTGACAATTGTCTTATGATTATATTGTCCCCTTATTATTTTATAACATTTTATCATTTGTTTTACTGGTTCTAATATAGTAGGGGCAAGGACAGCCCTAGCATATGGGCGAACAAGGCTGCTGCCTAGGGTGGAGTGCTTAGCGGGGGGCTCCACCCATGAGGTTCTTTCCTATGTTGGTAAGTGAGTAAAGAGGGGTTGCCAATAGACATTAGGGCCAACCATCAGTGGATGTCAATGTAAGCATGGGTGCCTTTGGTGTTCTGATTTGAAGACGTTGGGCTGAAGCCTCTTTGTGTATTTTGCTTGCAATTCCAGATATATCCACCAGAGTGTAACATGATCTTTATTATAATTTACACCCAGACTGGACCCTTTCTGTTATTCTTTACGTTTGTTTTCTATGTAGCCCTTCTTGGAGAATGTATCAGATGTGTTTTTGGGCTACTTTATTACTGGGCCACCTGCCCAGACTAAGTGTTGCCAGCCCTCATCTGCTTGTTAGTTCACTACACACAGGCCTAGGCCTGACCTAGGACAGCACCCCCAACCGTCCCCACCGTGGTTGATACCTTCCTTGCGTGGAAAGTTGTGAGTGTCTTTAGGGCGAGGAGCACCAGGGGCATGATGTCTTACCCGGGCCCTCAGTGACTTAACGGCGCTAAACGACTTCTCAGCCTGCATAGAGTAAAATGGGCTTGTTGGGGAGACCCATTGAGCAGAAGGACACCAGGGGTCAGATTGCTCAAGAAGGTTGATCTCCCCCCCCCGGTTTTTCCAGGAGGGGAACTGCTGCCCCCCGCTGGACCTGCAGCCCTACACCTGTGCCTACTCAGCCTAGGACAGGATACGTCACCGACTACACACCAAGCTGTTAAAGGGACAGGATCGTTTTTATTCTGCAGCCCACCCCAGCTCATTAAACCCAGCGGCCTCTCGTGTGTGGTGGTTACGAGTAACCGGCATGAAGACAAAGCAGCTTTTTGGAGAGACCTGACGCAAAAATACACAATCCGTTCCAGTCCAACGTGCATTGGCCAAAAGGAACAGCATAGAAAAACATGAAAAGAACATGTAACGGATCCAGTCAGGGTGTGAATTCTACCCTGTTCTCTACTCACTAGGGGGTGCACATTATAGCCACCCCAAAAAAAGGGGTGAAATGAACAGTTTTAAAAAATTCTGCTCAATGTGAAATCCAGCCATGCACTTGGAGATGTTGTTCCTGGCGCATGGGGTTAAAGTCATGGCATCTGTCAGCACGTCCTCATCTACAGTAGCCGGCGGCGGTGGAGGGCTCCTGTCCTGCGTGTGCATCGTTAATTACTTTTATGGTGTTTCCTTTCCCACACGTTGATGAAGTCAAGGTGAGTTAGCTATAGGCATTAGTCACTGTCCGGCCGCGGCCAACCTCGCAGTTGGAGTCATTTCACTCAATCGCTTGGCACGATATGGTTCCCATGAGGAAAAGGGAGTCATGATGTCATATTCGCTTTCATCCACAGTCCTTTGATGTCCCCGACACACATGATGCTTTTAACGGCAGCCTGGCAGAAATGCTCCGGCCCGATGAGAAAGGAACGCTTCGATTTCACACTTTCTCAGAAGATTCTGAGTCCTCGTTCTTTAATGTCTCAGAAGCAGACCGGACCGTGTCTCCTGGGGCAAAACGTATGGAATTCGGTCTGTGTCCGTTACAAACGTTATTGGAGGAAGGCTGGAACTAAACCCCAATAAATGTGCCTTAAAGTAGTTTCATTTTCCTTCAAGTGACAGATAAACGAGTATTGCGTATTTTAGCTGACCTTTCTCAATTAATGATAATAATTATTATTGTTATATTCACGGAATATTCTGTACCTCAAAGTGAAAAGTATGACAGACAAGCTGCTAAGATTTCCGAGTTACATAGAGAAATCTTGACTTAAAGAGGAATTCCTACTTTAAAATAAAATAATACTAGCGTTATAATAAATTTAAAAAAAATCTTGTGCTGTTTTCTTTTTTTCTTTTTTTTTAACAAGTTGTCATTTTGTATGAGTTCTCGCTCTGACCCCCCATCTACTAAACACACAGACTCCTTATCATACTGCCTGTGGGGAACTATAGAATGGCTCAGTCATAATCACTCAGCTGGACTCTGATTAATGAAAGCCTATGGAGAAACAGACTTCATTAGCATTGCCATAAAGCATCAGCTCAGTGTAGTAATTGATCAGGAAATATCACATGACTGACATTACTGTATAGAGCGCTGGGGGTTATATTACTGTATAGAGCGCTGGGGGTTATATTACTGTATAGAGCGCTGGGGCTAATATTACTGTATACAGCGCTGGGGGGGTATATTACTGTATACAGCGCTGGGGGTTATATTACTGTATACAGCGCTGGGGATATTACTGTATACAGAGCTGGGGATTATATTACTGTTTACAGCACCGGGGGTTATATTACTACATACAGCGCTAGGGGTTATATTACTGTATACAGCGTTGGGGGGTTATTACTGTATACAGAGCTGGGGGATTATATTACTGTATACAGCGCTGGGGGGTTATATTACTGTATACAGCGCTGGGGGTTATTACTGTATACAGCGCTGGGGGGTTATTACTGTATACAGAGCTGGGGATTATATTACTGTTTACAGCACCGTGGGTTATATTACTGTATACAGAGCTGGGGGATTATATTACTGTATACAGCACCGGGGGTTATATTACTGTATACAGCGCTGGGGGGTTATATTACTGTATACAGAGCTGGGGATTATATTACTGTATACAGCGCTGGGGGGGTTATATTACTGTATACAGCGCTGGGGGGTTATATTACTGTATACAGCGCTGGGGGGTTATTACTGTATACAGAGCTGGGGGATTATATTACTGTATACAGCGCTGGGGGGTTATATTACTGTATACAGCGCTGGGGGTTATTACTGTATACAGCGCTGGGGGGTTATTACTGTATACAGAGCTGGGGGATTATATTACTGTATACAGCACCGGGGGTTATATTACTGTATACAGCGCTGGGGGGTTATATTACTGTATACAGAGCTGGGGATTATATTACTGTATACAGCGCTGGGGGGTTATATTACTGTATACAGCGCTGGGGGGTTATTACTGTATACAGTGCTGGGGGTTATATTACTGTATACAGCGCTGGGGGGTTATTACTGTATACAGAGCCGGGGATTATATTACTGTTTACAGCACCGGGGGTTATATTACTGTATACAGCGCTGGGGGTTATATTACTGTATACAGCGCTGGGGGTTATATTACTGTATACAGCGCCGGGGGTTATATTACTGTTTACAGCGCCGGGGGTTATATTACTGTATACAGCGCTGGGGGGTTATATTACTGTATACAGCGCTGGGGGTTATATTACTGTTTACAGCACCGGGGGTTATATTACTGTATACAGCGCTGGGGGTTATATTACTGTATACAGCGCTGGGGGGTTATATTACTGTATACAGCGCTGGGGGTTATATTACTGTATACAGCGCTGGGGGTTATATTACTGTTTACAGCACCGGGGGTTATATTACTGTATACAGCGCTGGGGGTTATATTACTGTATACAGCGCTGGAGGGGTTATATTTGTTACAGGGTCACCGTACCCAAGGCTGGGTACCCCTGTTTGAGGGCTGAGGAATCACCAGTCAGTCCCTCATACGGATCGCACTCAGCTATCCACGGATCATCCAGACCACCATTCGTAGCAAACCAAGAAGAACTCTCTTTATTACAAACACACAGAACTTATATACAATCTCAATGCAATGTGTACCGAACCCAACCCCCAATCCCATCAGCCACATCCCATCACAAATCCCATCAGTATACAGGGGATGTATCAGGTGAGGGGATTACAGAATACAATGGGTTCCCCCACCTGTGTTATCCCCCCTGTAGTGCGGGTGCCGTCTGGGCAGACAGGGCTGTGTTGGCTGATTAAGAGCCCCAGCCAGATTATAGGATCGTCTCTTTGAAGGCTGGGGCTGAATCCACATCAGTCTCTGGGCCGGTTACACAATAAACACAATATAATATATTACCGGGTCACAGTATACAGAACCGGACACAAAAGTGCTCCGTGACCCGGCTAAACTTCATATGAGCCAGCTAGCCTGGCCCTGTCACAGATCTCCCCCTTGACCAACGGTCCGGCAGACCAGGCAGATCCACACGGGTCTGCTGCAGGCTGTCCGAGTGGACAAAGTTCACAGGTGCAGGCCTTAGTTCATGGCGCCCTTTGTCAGAAGCATCCAGAGAAGGTGGGCCAGGGCCCTGGTTGCCCAAAAGGATAGTCAGTAGTCCTCTTTGAATTGGAGGACGGTCCCAGCTCAGCCGGGGGCACATGGCTATCCCCCTCACCGGGGTAACAGGGGCACGTGGAGACTCTTGCTCCCTAGTCTTGGGAACTGAGTCTGGGGCAGCTGCCAGGCCAGGGTGGTTGCATGGAAGGAAAACCCTGCTGATCGGGCCGGGGGCACTCGGGGAACCAGGGAAACACGTAGAGGTAGTAAGCGAGGCCTCTACCGGGACACTGGAGTGACCTAGGGGACACTCTGGGACAGGAACAGGTGCCCTTACAGGGTTATTGGGCGAGCTAAGCAGCTCTGCGGGGTACTCAGGGGACCCAGGGGAATACTCCGGGGCAGGGACAGGTGCCAATACTGGACCACCGGGAGGGTTAAGCAGACCCTCGATCTTCCTCTCTGGGACAGATGCCTCTGCCTGGGACAGTGACCTGGGCTTCTAGGAGGACACTTGGGGAACCAGGGATCACTTCGGAGAACACAGGGATAGGAACCAGGGCCTGCGCCAGGCTACTGAGAGGACCCAGGGAACTCGGCAGCCCCTCTGGCGTCCTCGCTAGGTCGGGGAACGGTGCCTCTACCGGGTCACCGGGGACTTCATAGGGAACCTCTGGGGCAGTGACCCGGACTTCTCCCAGGACACTCGGGAAATCAGGGGGACAGTCTGGGGCACTGGCTTCTACGAGCATAGATAAGGGTTTGGTGAGGGGGATTGTGCCACTTACTCGGGAGGTGGGGACAGTCATCTCTTCTGCCGGGGTAGAGCAGCCAGGGTTGTTGGTGAGGACTTGGGTCGGAGCTTTTGGTTTCCTCCTCCGCTTCTTCTTGCTGGCGAGGAACTCGGTTCTTCTCGCCAGGGCAGGGGCCGAGGAGTAGGTGAAGAGGACCTCGGTCCCACTCCCGCAAGTTGTAGTACCATGCTCCCAGTCTCCTTGTAACTCCTGGAGCTCCACTCTCCGCAGCAATTCTTTATAGTCCCTCTCGAGCTGCCATTCCTCTTGGACCAGGCCATCCATAACAGGCTCCAGCTCGGGGGGAATAGCATAAACCAGGACTTCTGCACGGTTGTCCCAGATTTTATCCCTGCGGTACTGGCAGGGGCTTCCGAAGGACGAGTCAAATTGGAAGGCATCATATATCAGTCCTGGGTCGACGGGGCAATACAGCATCAGAGGGTCGCTGTGGTCTTCACCTGCTAACTGCTGGGAGAATCCCTGGTAGCGGCTCTGGAGGTCGAGCTCTGCATATATGAGACCCCTCAATTCGTCTTCCCACTCCGGCAACAGGTTCTCCCCCAGGAGTGGAACTCGTAGATCCCACATTGTCCAGTACTGTGCCCAGTACTTTTCAAAGTGGGGATGGGAGAAATCATCCCTCCAGTCTGCAGGCGCAGACTCTAACTGCCATTGCTGGTGTTCCAGCTCACACACCTCGGCTGTAACCCGGTCTGTCTCATCCTCGGGTTCTCGGAAGGGTTGGATATCCTGGTACGATATTTTGGGGGTCTGTTCCCCTAGTCTGGGAGATACAGACCCACTCTGGCTCAGTTCCTGGTGACACATTTTAATCACCGCCGTCACTTGCTCCGATGTAGCCCCTCCTGGGTACAGGGATAGGTGCCATAGAATGTTCTTTTGTAGAGCACTCAGTCCGAGGCTCTCCTCTGGGGCATCCTGGTGCCGGTCCATCTCTCTGCAGTCCGCAATCAGAGTAGCCTTTCCTTTGCTACAAACCTCCAGGAGCTCTCTTGGTGTCTCTCGTCTGCAATCCCAGTTGGTGGTTTGGATTTCACCCAAGTCGTGGGATTCTTCCCACCGCTGCCACCAATGTTACAGGGTCACCGTACCCAAGGCTGGGTACCCCTGTTTGAGGGCTGAGGAATCACCAGTCAGACCCTCATACGGATAGCACTCAGCTATCCACGGATCATCCAGACCACCATTCGTAGTAAACCAAGAAGAACTCTCTTTATTACAAACACACAGAACTTTATACAATCTCAATGCAATGTGTACCGAACCCAACCCCCAATCCCATCAGCCACATCCCATCACAAATCCCATCAGTATACAGGGGATGTATCAGGTGAGGGGATTACAGAATACAATGGGTTCCCCCACCTGTGTTATCCCCCCTGTAGTGCGGGTGCCGTCTGGGCAGACAGGGCTGTGTTGGCTGATTAAGAGCCCCAGCCAGATTATAGGATCGTCTCTTTGAAGGCTGGGGCTGAATCCACATCAGTCTCTGGGCCGGTTACACAATAAACACAATATAATATATTACCGGGTCACAGTATACAGAACCGGACACAAAAGTGCTCCGTGACCCGGCTAAACTTCATATGACACATGAGCCAGCTAGCCTGGCCCTGTCACAATATTACTGTATACAGCGCTGGGGGTTATATTACTGTATACAGCGCTGGGGGTTATATTACTGTATACAGCGCTGGGGGTTATATTACTACATACAGCGCTAGGGGTTATATTACTGTATACAGCGTTGGGGGGTTATTACTGTATACAGAGCTGGGGGATTATATTACTGTATACAGCGCTGGGGGGTTATATTACTGTATACAGCGCTGGGGGTTATTACTGTATACAGTGCTGGGGGGTTATTACTGTATACAGAGCTGGGGATTATATTACTGTTTACAGCACCGTGGGTTATATTACTGTATACAGAGCTGGGGGTTATATTACTGTATACAGAGCTGGGGGATTATATTACTGTATACAGCACCGGGGGTTATATTACTGTATACAGCGCTGGGGGGTTATATTACTGTATACAGCGCTGGGGGGTTATATTACTGTATACAGCGCTGGGGGGGTTATATTACTGTATACAGCGCTGGGGGGTTATATTACTGTATACAGCGCTGGGGGGTTATTACTGTATACAGTGCTGGGGGTTATATTACTGTATACAGCACTGGGGGGTTATTACTGTATACAGCGCTGGGGGTTATTACTGTATACAGAGCCAGGGATTATATTACTGTTTACAGCACCGGGGGTTATATTACTGTATACAGCGCTGGGGGTTATATTACTGTATACAGCGCTGGGGGTTATATTACTGTATACAGCGCCGGGGGTTATATTACTGTTTACAGCGCCGGGGGTTATATTACTGTATACAGCGCTGGGGGGTTATATTACTGTATACAGCGCTGGGGGTTATATTACTGTTTACAGCACCGGGGGTTATATTACTGTATACAGCGCTGGGGGTTATATTACTGTATACAGCGCTGGGGGTTATATTACTGTTTACAGCACCGGGGGTTATATTACTGTATACAGCGCTGGGGGTTATATTACTGTATACAGCGCTGGAGGGGTTATATTACTGTATACAGCGCTGGGGGTTATATTACTGTATACAGCGCCGGGGGTTATATTACTGTATACAGCGCCGGGGGTTATATTACTGTTTACAGCGCCGGGGGTTATATTACTGTATACAGCGCTGGGGGGTTATATTACTGTATACAGCGCTGGGGGTTATATTACTGTATACAGCGCTGGAGGGGTTATATTACTGTATACAGCGCTGGGGGTTATATTACTGTATACAGCGCTGGGGGGTTATATTACTGTATACAGCGCTGGGGGGTTATATTACTGTATACAGCGCTGGGGGGTTATATTACTGTATACAGCGCTGGGGGGTTATATTACTGTATACAGCGCCGGGGGTTATATTACTGTTTACAGCGCCGGGGGTTATATTACTGTATACAGCGCTGGGGGTTATATTACTGTATACAGCGCTGGAGGAGTTATATTACTGTATACAGCGCTGGGGGTTATATTACTGTATACAGCGCTGGGGGTTATATTACTGTATACAGCGCTGGGGGGTTATATTACTGTATACAGCGCTGGGGGTTATATTACTGTTTACAGCGCCGGGGGTTATATTACTGTATACAGCGCTGGGGGTTATATTACTGTATACAGCGCTGGAGGGGTTATATTACTGTATACAGCGCTGGGGGTTATATTACTGTATACAGCGCTGGGGGTTATATTACTGTATACAGCGCTGGGGGGTTATATTACTGTATACAGCGCTGGGGGGTTATATTACTGTATACAGCGCTGGGGGGTTATATTACTGTATACAGCGCTGGGGGTTATATTACTGTATACAGCGCTGGAGTTGTTATATTACTGTATACAGCGCTGGGGGTTATATTACTGTATACAGCGCTGGGGGTTATATTACTGTATACAGCGCTGGGGGGTTATATTACTGTATACAGCGCCGGGGGTTATATTACTGTTTACAGCACCGGGGGTTATATTACTGTATACAGCGCTGGGGGTTATATTACTGTATACAGCGCTGGAGGGGTTATATTACTGTATACAGCGCTGGGGGTTATATTACTGTATACAGCGCTGGGGGTTATATTACTGTATACAGCGCTGGGGGGTTATATTACTGTATACAGCGCTGGGGGTTATATTACTGTTTACAGCACCGGGGGTTATATTACTGTATACAGCGCTGGGGGTTATATTACTGTATACAGCGCTGGAGGGGTTATATTACTGTATACAGCGCTGGGGGTTATATTACTGTATACAGCGCTGGGGGTTATATTACTGTATACAGCGCTGGGGGGTTATATTACTGTATACAGCGCTGGGGGTTATATTACTGTTTACAGCACCGGGGGTTATATTACTGTATACAGCGCTGGGGGTTATATTACTGTATACAGCGCTGGAGGGGTTATATTACTGTATACAGCGCTGGGGGTTATATTACTGTATACAGCGCTGGGGGTTATATTACTGTATACAGCGCTGGGGGGTTATATTACTGTATACAGCGCTGGGGGTTATATTACTGTATACAGCGCTGGGGGTTATATTACTGTATACAGAGCTGTTTAGTAAAGTTACATCATTTTATGTTAAAATGATTTAAAACAATTACCATTTCAATATCCTAATGAATAATAAACAGCGTTTTGACCAGTTGTCATTTTTGTGAACAGGAGTTTTTCTCCCAAGATCCAGCTGTAAACGCGCTGACAGTAACTCCACGGCCGTCTTTATGAAACGGGGTGTAGTTTTGGACGGGATACTCCGGTCTCTGCCGTGGCACAACGTTACCGGCGGAATGAATTCCGGTTCAAAATCTCCGATTTTGGCGAATCGTAGTTAATAAGTAAAACCGGTAAACTTTTGTCTCAGATGGATAATGAAAAACTGTCCTCTGATTTCTTCAAAAATTAAAAAAAACGTGGCTGTGGCCAGTGACGTTTCCAGGCCTAGGTCTTCTAGCAGAGGTCCGTGGCCCGGCGGCGGTCCCCCTTCTGTTATGGGGGGTTATAATGTTATATATGGGCTCGTTAGAAGGAAGTTGTTGTCTATTTACACTGCATTAATAGTGTATGACGTCACTTTGGATGGGGGGGGGCAAATGTCGAAAATTGTACGAGTTGGAAACCAGATGGATTTTTTTCATATGAAGACATTAGTCCCAAATGGCTTAAACATAGATTTTTAAATGTCTACCTTCTTAAAATGCGTTTTTATACCCCTTTTTAGAATATTTTTTTGGTCTGACACCTTGTGTTCCTACATATATTATATATAATGGCAACATACAGATATTTTCTGTTACTGATATAAATTCCAAATAATTTAGGAATATACATATTTTATATTTTTCTTTAATAAAATACTAATTTTCCCAGGATAGGATGATACAAGCATAAGAATAGGGAGTCGGGGGATGGGTTCTGTGCCTTATTTATTTTATTTTGACCCACAATTGCATGGGGCATTGGAAGCAGTGGCGTCGCTACAGGGGGGCAATTGCCCCCCCTAGGTTAATCTTTGCCCCCCCTGTTGCCCCCCTGCTAAATTTGGATCCCGTCTTTCTTTCTTTTTTTTAATTTATTTTTAAACGCCGAGGAGAGAGAGGGTGCGGCCCGAGTAAGATCGGCAGCCAAGGCAACCGATCTTACGCGGGCCGCACCTCGAGCCCGGCTACTTACCTGTGGGAGGGTCTTCTGTACTGCAAAGAGGAAGCGGAACCTAGCAGAGTTCACGTGACATCACATGACTCTGCTCCAGTCCCGCTTCCTCTGTGCTTTACCAGAGAACACAGAGGGAAGCCGCGCCCTCTGCTGAAGTCTGTGAGCAGCATCAAGGAGCTGCAGTGCAGGTAATGGGGTGGGGAGGGAGTTTGAATGAGAATGTATGATTGAGGGAATGAATCTGTGAATGAAGTGTGTGATAGCATGGATGTGTAAGTGCTGGAACCTAGGCATGATGGGACTGTGATTGCTGTTAGCAATCACACTCCTATCATGCCAAGTCAGCCAGTACATGCTGAAACCTAGCTAGCTGCCCCCCTTGTCTATGGGTGCTGCCAGCAGTATGGGGTCTGCACATCACTTACAGCCATCCTGTACCAGCATGTACTGGCTGACTTGGCATGATAGGAGTGTGATTGCTAACAGCAATCACAGTCCCATCATCCCTAGGTTTCAGCATTTACTGGTTGGATGTGTAAGTGCTGGAACCTAGGCATGATGGGACTTTGATTGCTGTTAGCAATCAAACTCCTATCATGCCAAGTCAGCCAGTACATGCTGAAACCTAGCTAGCTGCCCCCCTTGTCTATGGATGCTGCCAGCAGTATGGGGTCTGCACATCACTTACAGCCATCCTGTACCAGCATGTACTGGCTGACTTGGCATGATAGGAGTGTGATTGCTAACAGCAATCACAGTCCCATCATGCCCAGGTTTCAGCATTTACTGGTTGGATGTGTAAGTGCTGGAACCTAGGCATGATGGGACTTTGATTGCTGTTAGCAATCACACTCCTATCATGCCAAGTCAGCCAGTACATGCTAAAACCTAGCTAGCTGCCCCCCTTGTGTATTGATGCTGCCAGCAGTATGGGGTCTGCACATCACTTACAGCCACCCTGTACCAGCATGTACTGGCTGACCTGGCATGATAGGAGTGTGATTGCTAACAGCAATCACAGCAAGCACAGTCCCATCATGCCTAGGTACCAGCATTTACTGGTTGCCTGGGTATGATAGGAGTGTGATTGCTGTGTGGGCAGTGTGGACGGCAGGGCCGGCTTTGGGGTGCGCAACCTGTGATCTATGAATGTAATTTAGGGGGTTTTAAATATACCTTTTAATGCCGTGTTTTTATGTGAATTCCAATTGATCTTTACCTGCAAAGCTGGGTTTTTGCGTTATTCTGTAGATCCATATCTATATATTTCCATACATTATTTATGTATACCTGCAAATACAGTGTTTGTATGTCTTATTCAGTTGATTAATACCTGCAATGCTGTTTCCATGTATTTATTTGATCTATACCTGCGATGCTACGTTTCATATATTATTATTGTATACCTGCAAATACAGGATTTGTATGTCTGATTCTGTTTATTTGATATATATCTTCAGTGCTGAGATCACAGGTGAATTTCAGTTGATCTATCCATGCAAAGCTTGGTTTGTGTGTTAATGTGTTGATCTATACCTGCTATCGGCAACTGGGGCTAATATTAATATATATGGGCAGCAGGGGCAAAAACACTAAGGGGGGTATAAACGACAATGCAGTGTGAAAAATCCATCCTGATGCAGACGTCTGTGACGTGGATTGTGTCCTGCTGTTTGTGTGTTTTTGGTTATCAGTGTAGCAGAGCCTGTCCTCGGGTGTGTGTGTATAGGTGTTGGTGTGGCAGAGCCTGTCCTGGTGTGTGTTTAGTTGTCAGTGTGGCAGAGCCTGTCCTAGGGTGTGTGTTTGGGTGTCAGTGTGTCAGAGCCTGTCTGTGTGTGTGTGTGTGTGTGTTTGGATGTGGGTGTGGAAGAGCCTGCCCTGATGTGTGTGTTCAGTTGTCAGTGTGGCAGAGCCTGTCCTGGTGTGTGTGGGTGTCTGTGTGGCAGAGCCTGTCCTGGTGTGTGTGTGTGTGTGTGTTTGGATGTGGCAAAGCCTGTCCTGATGTGTGTGGGTGTCTGTGTGGCAGAGCCTGTCCTGGTGTGTGTGTGTTTTTGGATGTGGGTGTGGCAGAGCCTGTCCTGATGTGTGTGGGTGTCTGTGTGGCAGAGCCTGTCCTGGTGTGTGTGTGTATGTTTGGTTGTCGGTGTCGCAGAGCCTGTCCTGGTATGTGTGTGTCTGAGTGTTGGTGTGACAGAGCCTGTGTTGGTGTGTGTGTCTGAGTGTTGGTGTGACAGAGCCTGTGTTGGTGTGTGTGTCTGGGTGTCAGTGTGTCAGAGCCTGTCCTGGTGTGTGTGTGTGTTTGGATGTGGGTGTGGCAGAGCCCGTCCTGATGTGTGTGTGTGTGTTTTTGGTTGTCGGTGTGGCAGAGCCTGTCCTGGTGTGTGTGTCTGGGTGTCGGTGTGGCAGAGCCTGTCCTGGTGTGTGTGTCTGGGTGTTGGTGTGACAGAGCCTGTCCTGGTGTGTGTGTCTGGGTGTCGGTGTGACAGAGCCTGTGTTGGTGTGTGTGTTTGGTCATCTGTTCCTGGCACTTAACTTACAGTAGGAATTATTTAATTTATATTTATCCAGAGATAAAATGCCCTCCTGAAGTTGTAGTGACTTCAGGGGACAAAACGTTCAAGGCCCTGAAATCATTTAGTGGAAAAGTTATTTATTGTGTTATAATATTTATTTCAAGGATTAGTCGCACTCAATTGTGGCTTCAGGCTTCCCATGTTGAATGATCAAGTATTATTTTAGCCCAATAACAAAAGTATAATTCCATAGCACATTATTTTTGGAAATTATGAATGCCCCCCCAGTTTGAATGTTTTATCTTGTGTGCCCCCCCTATATATTGTTTCTAGAGTCGCCACTGATTGGAAGTGAGGGGTTCAGGTGGGTTCTGTACCCCAATGGTTAATTATTTTATTATCCTTCATCCCAATATACACCCAGGGTGTATAGTGGGGGGAAGTGGGGGCAATTGTCGGTTAATAGTGACTCAGGTAGACATTTTATTATTAATATTATTACAATAATTGCTTCCTTAAATAGGAGTGCGGTGAGTATACGATCTGCTTGGTGAGTTAGTGCTCAACCTCAATGGCGGCCATTGACCATGGAAAATGGGTCACGCTGTGACGGAGCGACATGGCCAGTTGATAAATACACTAAAAGGAACATGGGGCAAGAAAAAAAAAAATTTTTGGATAGAGCCCCACTTACAGACACTCACGCTAAATATGTGAAACACGGAAAAGCCAGTTTAACCCCTTAATGACAAAGCCCGTACATGTACATGTTGTCAATGGGTTTAGGGACCGCCCATTGTCCTTAAGGGGTTAATATTCAAACGCAGGAAGACGGTGTCTGCCGTACAGCTGGTAGAAAAGCAGGGCTTAGTGAATCCCAATGCCCTTGTCCGAATGTATCAGGCAGGTTGCCATCTTGCCTGGGTTAATGCATTGTGTATTATTCACATAGCCATCGCTCCCAGAATAATATTCCCCTTCTTTAAAATCGGTGGCTTTAATTTGTAAAACATTACGGCAAGTTTTTTGTTTTTTTTTTGGGACAGATACTAATTTTAAGAAGTTAATGGAAAATTCAACTTTGCTGCCAGTCATATGATGAAGTATTTTATAAAAACACTTAAAAAAAAGTCCTTATGACAGCAGACTGCCTCAGTATCAAAATATATTATATGCTATTTACCTACGGTCTACACTGAAAAGAGACTCTGTTCTAGCCTAATGTTCAACTTTTTTTCTGCATTAATATAATGTTTTTCTTTTTTTTTTTTCTTCAGTATAAACAAGACTAATTGGGGACGACAGGTTAAAAATATTTATTTGGTCCCTTAATGTGAACGATGGTTATAAAGTAAAGTTTGACCAGAATATGGTATGTTCTATCTAGCCGCTAAATAATAGTCGTTATCATTCAAAGAAATTGGGTATATAGAAAAAAAAAGCAATAAAAAGTAATAATTTTATAATAATAATAATTATGAATAATCATTTTATAAATTAGTGTTTTTTTTGCCAAGATTTTATATGAAACAGAGGTATAGAATAGCAGTAAAGGAAAGAAAACGAGAGAGGATTTGGCAAACTGAATTGGAATAGATTGTAAGATTTTGAATCTCTTTAGATCCCTTCTTCAGCCATATTATACAATGTTTAATATTATCATATGCCTTGCGCTCTATTGCAACTTAATAATGGTATAATCCTCACAATTAACAGTTTAATGCATTAACTAGACCTATTTTGTGATATTTGCAGATTAAAATAATATATAATATTAATGTATAATATTAATATATTAATATTAATATATAATAATACTATATAATATTAACTAATATATAATGTATACACTATATGACCAAAAGTGTGTACACCACTCCTAATTATTGAGTTTAGCATCCATTGCTAACAGGTGAATGAAATCCAGCACATTGGCCGCTGTCTCCGTAGACAGTAGAATGGGTCGTACCGAAGAGCTCATGAGTTTAAACATGGCGCTGCCATAGGGTGCCACCTTTGCCACAGGTCAGTTCATGAAATTTCTGCCCTGCTAGATTTGCCCCGGTCCACTGTAAGCGATATTATTGTGAAGTGGAAGTGGTAGACCACGCACACTCACAGAGCGGGGCTGCCGACGAGTGCTGAAGGCCATAAAATCCATAACATCACTCACTACAGAGTTCTTCAGCACAAGCACTGAGCGTCGGGAGCTTCATGAAATGGGTTTCCATGGCCGTGCAGCTGCACACAAGCCTAAAATCACTATGTGCAATGACAATCATCAGATAGAGTAGTGTAAAGCCACCGCCACTGGACTCTCAGGAATGATGATCTGTCTGGGGATGTGTCAGTGTTAGTATGAGTGTCTGTGTGAGTCTCACCTGTCTCTCTTCCCAATTTTCTCTGCTCTGTCTCTTTCCTTCTTTCTTCTCCTCAAGTGCCCCAACCCTCTTCTCTTCCCATCTCTCCTTTCCTCTTCCTTTTCCCCTTCTTTTCTCTCTTCCATCTCCACTCTTTCCTCCTTTTTCTTGTGTTTCATTTTTTTGGATGACTCCTTTATCTAAATTATAAAGCCACACCCTGACCACACCTGACCACACCTGACCACACCCCTGGGAGCAACCATTCAAAGAATAAGTGTGGCAACCCTAGGCACAGACCCTGACAACTGACTGGCCTGGTTACTGGTTATCTCTATACCGGCACTGACAAGCAGACCTTGAGCCTCTGCGGTGCTTTGAGAGATTGGGGAGGTATTTAAAAGGCTCGGCGAGTTGCCTCTACTTAGCTTGGGCTATCCCTGCTATATTTAAGCTGCCTTTCCACGACTGACGAGGCAGCTGCTGCTTGAATACGGAGCGCCATGCAGGATCTGTGCTTTAAAGGAATAATCTAATGTCCCTGACACCTTAGGAGAATGCATATTACCGTATTTGCTCGATTATAAGACGAGGTTTTTTTCAGAGCAAATGCTCTGAAAAATACCCCTCGTCTTATAATCAGGGTCGTCTTATAATCAAACCTTAAATAGGTCTGACTATGAGACGACTAAGATTCTGTTAAATGGGGGGGCATAAGGCATTTCTGGAGGCAGATCTATGTTCTATGAAATGCCTTTTAACCCCCTTAATGCCACTCTGCCTCCAGAAATGCCTTTGAACCCTCTATACGCCACTCTGCCTCCCTAAATATGCCTTTTAACCCCCTTAATGCCAGAGTGGCTTATAGGGGTATAAGGCATTTCTGGAGGCAGAGTGGCACATAGGGGGTCAAAAGGCATATCATGGGGCACAGTGGCATTTAGAGGGTTAAAAGGCATATCATGGGGCACAGTGGCATATAGGGGGTATAAGGCATTTCTGGGGCAGATGTGCATAACTGGGGGGGGCAGGTTGGAAAATAGAAGGAAATAAAACCAAAATATTTTTCTCAATCATAGCTTTTATTAAAAAAAATTGTTTACATGAATTAACATTTACTGGTAAAACGTTTTTTCTATAGGGTCGTCTAATATTCAGGCTTTTTCTTTTTTTCCTAAATTAATATTCAGATTTGGGTCGTCTTATAATCAGGGTCGTCTTATAATCGAGCAAATACGGTATTATACTTTCATGTGCACTTTAATATGTATTTCCAAAAAAATCAATGGGCAGATTCCTATCACTGATTGACATCTTAAGCAGCCAATCAGTGGCAGAAAAATACTGGCATTGAAATCCATGGGAAGACTTTACACACGCACACCCTCATTCTGTGCCAAAGCGAGACCCCTATGCCGGGACTTCTATTTCAGTGAATTAGTTGAGATTCACTTTTCTTGCCTAAGTTATACAAAGTTATGCTGCTTTGATTTATTATTGTATCTGTGGATCTTGCCTGTTGGATTTCTGTAAATTATTTGTGTTCTAAATGTTGTCAAATTGCTCTTTCATTGATAGAAAGTTCCTCATAGGCTGTCCCTTGCTATTTAGCTCCTCCCACTCAATATATGGCCCATTCCCCACCCATTTTCTTATATATTAGTAGAGAGATCTAGGGGGCAAGCCTTTGGAATTTCCTTGTTATATGTGCTCTTAAATTAATTTTAAAAAAAAAAACTCTAAAAAATATCTTGCTCCTTTAGGGTTCTTTAGCAGCATTTAATTATCTTTTAGGAACTCTACTTTCTGATAGGAATGCTAATTATCCAATGGGTGGTTCTGGCATCACACAAAAGGTGTTTCTTCTGAAAAGCTCCAGCAGTCCAATTACATTAAATAACTTCGTAGATTTCAGAGCCAAGACGAAGTTATAAGCATAACAGCTGGTGGCATCTGCCTCCATGATACATCTGTTTCATATCCAGCATGGCCGATGACCCCTCTCTGAAGAACTTCTGTCGTTATGAGGATTACCTGGCTTTTTATTGAAAGAAACGGGGACGTTGGGCTCTAAATGGATTTGGACAGAGGCTTATCGGCTCCTTCGTGCCATTAAGCTCTCCTAACCTTCTCCAACAACCACTTCTCCTTCTCGGCTTATCCTGTTCTTTCTCCTCATCTCCACTTCTCCTGCTCCGCTTCTTCTTCTCCACTTAATTGCTCCTCTTCCAATTACTTCCGCTTTAGGGCAGAGCCTCTGCGCACACCATGGGGACAACCTCTCCTCCCAATGGCACCAGGGGGCTCTGGAGATGGTGAAGCGGAGAACGAAATGAAGAAGCGGTTGTCGGAGAAGGTAGGGATAGAGTAAGAGAGAATGAGAAAAAAACCAACAAATTTCCAACTAATATTTAGAGCTGTCTCCTTTGTTTTTGTTTGCTTTTTTGAGGCCCACCTCCTTGTGTTTTGGGCCATTCATACAAATCAACAAAATTCCTGATGGTTTTATAATCTGTTCCTTAAATTCTAAAGATTATTTAATCAATAATTTAGACATAGGGCAACCATATAACCAAGACGTGAGACCTTGGCAGACAAGGATCATCTAGGAGGAAAACGCAGGAAGACAGACGTTTTGAGGGAATTTCTTTTAATTTAAAAAAAGTACATCAAAATGTGTTACTTGGTCCTCATTGATCAATCAAGGGGTTGCGCATTATTGCTGTTCTTGATACCTGTCCACCATGTCCCTAAATAGGTTAAAAGTCTCATTCCATGTCATGTTATTCCAACAAATGTTCCCTTTAAGAAACAAAAAGTCATGCCGTTAACTTGTTGGAGAAAATAAAATATCCCCAAAAAGTAGAAGTTACCTAATTTGCAAATGACAAAAATGTCATTTTTCTTCGGTCAAAAAAAGAGCCTTTCTTTGCATGCATGTAAATTATGGCGTGTAATAGACGGCATATTCCAAACAAACAGACTAAATAGTGAAATTAATCCCACTAAAAACATGCGCCATTCCAAAATCCGGCAAATTGATGGACCGCAAGTACCAGATTTCTTGCAATCAAGAATTTGGCAGGTCCCGTGGAACATTAGAGCCTCGCACAGCATAAGGAGCTGCTCAATTAGTCATTGGTTGGTTATTAGTATCATGTTCTGTATGGCACTTGGCAGGCTTGGATCCTACTTGAATTCAATTTTATTTTTGCCTTTGAAAAGAAAAAAAAAAAGGAATATTGAGGGGATTTGTTGTCTGGGTTTGGAACCTACCTGACAGAACAGATTTGTTAAAATTGAACACTGAAATGGCACGGCCAAAAAAATTAAACTTACGGAACGGTGAAAGAATCGGGGTCTTATTGGAGAAACTGGATGTGCTATAGCCTACGACGATCAATGATCTTTACGATGGCCGAAGAGGCCACAAGATGGCCGAAGAGGCCACAAAACACAAAGCCCAATCGCCCCATGTAGCGCCGCTAGTCAATGGTGCCTGAAAGGAAGAATCACTGATCTCATCAACCGGCCTGTTACCGGACCAAGTCGTTACAGCCGGGGATTGGCAAAGTGTCTGTACGAGGACACAAGTGTCCATGGCAAGGTTGGTGGAGGTCCATAGAACATCATTAAATTGTCCACCACTGACCCCAGTAAATGTCCACCATGAGTAATGTTGGGCACATTCCTCTATAGTTTCCTACTGTGCAGCCCTGCCTTTGGAAGTGGAGAGCCGGGATATGACCAGGACGTCTGATAAGGCCAATGTATATACATATAGACTTATGAATGCAGGTTACAGCAAACCGGCAATTACTGGGACATTTTACTACAAGTTAACTTGAATATACAATTAAAAAGAATAGCTCTATGTAGTAAATAACATACTTCACTAATTTTGCACGGGAGAGTAATACATTTGTATTAAAAACTATTTTTTGTATATTTTTCCTCTATGGATAAGTAGACTTCATTCTTTAGAGCTGCTAGTGTTGGGAGCCAATGAAATAAATGCACGTTCTTACTTCTTATTGTGTATTGGCACCGGTAAGACAGAATTTTTAGATGTTTGTGTTGGAGATCCAACAATGTCATCAATGGAATGCATGGGATAGACATCTGAATCTAAGACGAGACCAACCACCAATTAGGGTCTGAGTCTTTACAGTAGAAGACGGTGCAGACAAGATGGCTCTGATCTGCCGGCAGGTTCTGGCATTGTTTTTAGAACCTCTTTCTTTGTGACTTAAACTGTGAATTCTAGTAACTTGACTAAATAATAAATATTAAATAAATTTAAATAAATAAATAATGAGGAAAACATATCCGGAACCTTTGGTGACTTTGACCCAAGTCGAGGAGAAGCTCTGATGGCCCTTTAACTCTACGTAGGATGAACCAACGTAGCTCCTCTAGAAGACCTGTAGTGGCCAGATTCTAAGCCATTGAATAGAAGTCTTGTACTGCTTTGTAGACTGTAAGCTCCTAGTGACCTGCTTTCCTCGATTGTCTAGATTTATGCAGCTCCACCAATTGCGAATGATAAATTAGCCACTAATTATTTTATGATGATACCGAGATGGCGTCTTACGTCTAAACCCAATCGCTATTTTTCACTTTATGAATATCTGCGTTTCGTCTCTATAAATTTTCTCCTGGGGATTTTTTTTAATTTTTTTAAAAAAATTTTGGTTAGATAATCTTGATCCGCATTCTCATAACACACACACACACGTGCTATGCCATAAATTACATTCTGCACATTGTAAACCTCAAATGGATAATAAGAAGTGTTTTCTAGACCTATTTTTGTGAGTTGTTTTTTTTTTTACATGCAGGAGTTCCATTGTGAAGGATCATTAATAAAGGGTCATCTTTGTTTCCCGTAGCTTATATCCGGACTCTCTTGGCATATGTAGTATATAAACTTTATAGCCCCAAGCGACCTCTTTCTAATTTTATAAATGATAACAGCTGTCCATCTCGTCGCATAATAAACTGCAATAATCAAATGATTTGTTTACCATATTGAATTAAGTCATTGGAGAATAACGGGTTGACATCATTCTCTGTTTAACACCTTAGTGCTCAGTTAGCGAGAGGATGCATGAAGTCACATGTTACGCATTTGGGAGACGTCCAGCGCGTTTCTGATGCAATAGGCTGCAAAACCTCTCTGCTATGCAGAGTTAACCCCGTTTCCGTTAGTGAATAAGAGTGAGATAAATAGATCTTTCATTTCTCAGCAACAAAACACGAATACGAATCCCCCCCCAGGCACAGGAGATCGTGGTATGATCCATCTATCACACCTGCAAGGGTCCGCCCTGCAATAGAGCCTCCCCCGAGGATAAGGAGTGAGGCTTCTTCCCAACAACTGTCAATGAGCACATAATCTTTTCCTATGTAATGGCCTTCTAAATCTTGGAAAGCTAATTCTTGCATCCTGATCCACTACTCCCAACCTGCGCAACTTGGTCTGTTTTAGATCTGTTTTAATAAAAGATTGGACTTAGGACTGAATGCAACCATTTCGTCTACCACCATCACCCCTGCTTCAGGAAGAGAGTCTAGGTTACTCTGAGAACCTTTCTTAGTATCTGTAAAGCTCTGTTCCAAATATGTTTCCAGAAATTTTGCGGGCAGTGGCAGGCTGGCTGAGAGGGCAGAGGGGCATTTGCTCCTCAGGGGCATTTGCTCCCCAAAATAGTTCACAAACGGCCAGTCCCACGGGCAGTGGATCACCTACAGAGGCGGGAACACGGTAGGGTCCCATAACAATATGTTACGTGACCCCGGAGTAAAAGTAAAGCTGCTCACACAGTGTGCTGAGTGCGAGGTAAGGGAATGATGGAGGGAGTATGTATGTGTGTGTGACTGTGTACATGAAAGTGTGTGTTAATATGAATGTATATGTGTAAGTATGTGTCAGCGTGTGTATGTGTGTTAGCTTGAGCGTGTACGTTTGTGTAAGTGCTAGAGTGTGTGTAAATATGTGTACCACTGTGTATGTTAGCTACCACGGAGGGGGCAAGGGGACACTCGGAGCACTTTACCTGTCCCCCAGGCCAGAAGGTGCCAGCCCTCCCGTCTACTACTCTCTTTTACGTAGTCCTCTTTGCCCAAATTCTGCCTTTAATTCTTACGGATAAATTAAATATAATCAAACGCCATTTAGTGTTTTATTGGAAATTAGTGTTTTATGTGAAATTATGAATCTAATTTTCAGTGTCTGCCGTGGTTTGCATCAGTATTCCAGTAGCTGTAACAAATGTAACTAGTCCCTGTTAAGGAGGAAGGCTCCTACTATGTAGTTTGTACGATTTCTCCCAATTTTAAAAGCCTTATAATAAATAAAGCCAGCTTGGGACTGCATAATATCAGCAACAGATATTTCTCCACTGATGTCTTCTTAAAACTTTAGGATTGCCCTTTGTGTCCCAATTCACACAGGATGTTCACTGTTTAAGAGCTTCCCACAGTTAAAGTGCGTGATGACCTAAACATATGACTCTCCGATGGATTAAATAATAAGGTCACTTAGGTAATTGCAATTTGCTCTGCTGATAGACGGACAGCTGTTTGTAACGTTTACTGCTTGGACACCCGGGAACATAAACAAGTCATTTCATCATGAGTGCCTGGAAATAACAACCAGAAGCAACCAAAAAAAAGAAGAGGCAGTCTGAGTTCATCAAACTCGTTGTAAATCATTTATTTCAGACACAAAGTATCCATAACCTTTACATTTATTTTCCTATATACAAGGCTGGTCCCACCACGAAGATGTCCTATATTTCTCGGATTGTATGCTGGTGGGAAACACATTTTGGGTGGTAGGAGACAGAAGAACAGTAGTTTTCACTCCTTAGTAAATCAGGTTGTTAACTTCCATGGGCGCATTTGAGATGACCGGTGACAATGTCCCCTGACCTACTCAGGTGCCATGCTTTGGTCTGTGGAGATGGTGCAAAGAAGAACAATGAGGTTCTAAAGAGAGTTTGGCCACCGACTATCGACTACATCTAAATCCATTGAGACAACACTCATCCAGTTATTGAACAATAAATCCTTCTCATCTCGTAATCAGTTGTGTGAAGGTTATCAAGTCTATGGCCAACCTACGATCAGCACCATCTGTAACCCTGTAATGTCAGTGACAAAATCTGTAAGGCTGAAATAGTTTCAGAATCATTGGGTCATTCGCTGATGTGCGTACCTATCAGATTTCGAAAGGATGACGAATTCTTGGGAGCAGTAAGTGCCACCATCAGCCAAAATGCAACGAACCACCTTTCCAATATCTGTCTATAGAGATGGCTGCCTATATTTTATACACCTGTTAGCAATGAGTGTTGCTGAAACTCAATAATTATGAGGGTCGTCCCAATACTATTGACCATATAGCGAATCTTTGAATGCAGACTTTTACGTAGATATCGGTTCTTCCACATTGCCTTCTCCACAACCACTCTTCCAAGAGGAATAAAGTCAATAGGTTCCACGTTGTGCTTTTTTTTTTTTGGTTAATATCCGCGTATCATGAATGTCTCCAGCTTTGGCCTTTGGGACCTCCAACTTAAAACAAACCAATAACTTCCCGGCCGTATCAATACGCATTACACACCATACCCCAGAAGTGTCGAAAGCACAGGATGTTAATGAGATAATTATAACAGATTATGGAAGCGATGGCGTGGTTCCACCTGGTCCACTGTGAGAAAGATACTTACATGAGCAGAATACGACGTCACTTGTGGGGACCCTACAGTAGCCAAGTCTGTCACAGATGCATGGAGTAGAGAGAAACATTTGTTATGTGATAATGCTATAAAAACCCTGAGCCATTCACAGCTGTGGACTGAAACTGGCTGCGGATCTACGTCCGAATCCCTGGTGTTCTGGATCCCAGCCCTCACATAATCAGTAACAAGATTAATATGCTTCCCTTGGCATCTCAACCATCTCTACTCTGGACAGTCTGTGTCTGTATGAAGACCTCAATGTCTAAAACAGGTGGACAGCGTTATAAGTGACAGCTTGTGACCAGGAGTGAAAGGGGATGATGGAAAAAAAAAAAAAATAATTGCTAAATATTGTCACCGTTTGGGGCAAATCTCTTAATCTCGATTACTGGAGTATTCCAGGTAGCTTTGTTGATATGTTCATACGACCCTTTTTTTTTAAATCAATGTTTTCCATTTTTTTTGTTTCTAAACTTTCCTTTTTCATTACTTTAACAGAATTAGAATATATAATTGTTATAATTAGATACGGGGGAGGGGTATATATAAGGAAACCCCCTATACAACATAAACCGTTCTAAAAATACAATAAATAAAGAAAATCAAGCCAAATTCTAAAAGTTACAGAAAATTATTATATATATATATATATATATATATATATATATATATATATATATCCAATGTTTTGTGACCTGGTGCAATGACTTTTGAGGGTCCTCATCAAAATTATGAGTTAATCAGTCTATTTTTTTTCTATTAAAATTAAATTTATATTTAAATGATTCTTGGTAATTTTGTGTTTTTATTTTATTTTATTTTTTGTGGGGGGGGGGGCACCTGTAACATCATTCATTTCTCACCATAGCTCAACTCTCTGCAACCTTCCTTTTTATTTTATTTGTTTCTTCTTTTTTTTTTCTTAATTTTTCTGCTTATCTTATAATGGTAGCAAGCGACCATATTAGACTGCCTGCTTCATGGATGGATCGCTAACAAAATGCAGCAGATCTTGTGGTACCTTCTTTTTTTACAGATTAAAATCAGCAATATATGTGTAAAAGCATATAAAAACATACAACTTAACTGTAAATAAGAACCACACGGCTCATATAGTCTGCCCGTTTTAAAGAACCTTAATCAATTCAGATATAAACATATTATATAAAATATAATTCTGGAATTCTACCTCAGACAGTTGACTCTAGAGATGGTCTCCACTGGTCCTTCTGCTTTTGGACTTCACAATAACAGGAGACTCTCCTTCTTTTTTACCAGTAAGTTTTTAGTAAGTTTTTTTGTTTGTTAATGTTATATTATATATAATTTTATGTAATATAATGCAATTTTGTACATTTAGCATTTCCCCCTTTTTGTAAAGGAATTGCATTAAATTTTTACGCTTGGGCAGCAAGCCCACCGGGCCAATTCAGAGCTGCTACCCGCGTTAAGATTCAAGCTACTTCTCATTCATACAGACCTGCTGCTCAAAACATACTTGACCCCTATCCTTGGAAGTGATGATCTTACTTAATATTTGTGCCTACGACATCCTGGGGTGTGAATCCAGTCCAGAATGTATCACTTTGGCCAATTACACATGGACGGATTTTGCCCTGGAGACTCCAGGAGAAGCGTCGCTTCTCCAGTTCTCCATGTCTCCATGTCGGATTCTTAGGGTCGTCGGAGTGGGGTCCTGACAAACCCCACTCCCCACCCATTTCCTCCTTAAATGGGAGGGTTCCTGTGATGTCAGCACGAACACCCACCAACGTCAGTTGGACCAATCTAGCACACCCATACCTCTTTATGGTCCAGAATTTATTTTCTTCCCTTCGTATGATTACTAGCTTTTAGTTATAGAAACATGGAATTTGATGTCAGATTAATGTCATTTAACAAATCTAGTCCGCCCATTCTTCCTCCTCCTCTAAGATCTCAAACCTTACCTGGCCGTTTGTTTATCATAGCCTTATTGCTATCCCAACGCATGATAGTCCCATGTCGTTAAACAAAAGCTGGACTATATATAACAGATCTTTACAGCTAACGTGTCCATTTAACCCCTTAAGGACAATGGGCGGTCCCTAAGTACGGGCGTTGTCATTATAGGGTTAAACCCTTTAACTAAACTATTCCAAACAAATCTGTTTTCTCTACTGTCAACATATATATGTGTAAAAGCTTTTATGTGAATAAAAAACAATAGGAAGCATAAAGTAACCCACTGGATTCTACCCCTCGTCTGGACATTTGACATAACTGACCTACACACATTTAAAAAGAAAAAAATATATATATTTTTTTTTTTTTTCCACCTGTAGCCTAATTTTATCCTCGAGCCATTGAAGATAAATGACTAAAGGCAAAACAGTGAAACATAATAGTGTGCTTCTGAAATGTCATCACGTCTCATTACCATGTAATCCACGCTGAGGAGCCGTGAAGGAAACGGACTCGTGTTTCACTCATTTTTTAAATTTTTTTTTTTTGTTTTAAAATAACCGTATTTTAATTTTTATTTTTTTTGTAAGATTCTGCAGTGCGTGTGTCCTACCCGGGAACTCATGATCTCAGAGCACATGTATTCAGGATATAACAATGTATGTGCATGAAATTGCAGTGTTAAAAAAACAAGAGCTTGTGAACTCACAACACATTCCGAAACCAAGCTCTGGGATTCCATGTGGGTGAGTAATCGGCAGTACGGTCGATATTTAGACCCCTTCGCTGTTGCTCTCGGCAACCGATATTGTGGTACCTTCTTCGTTTACAGATTAAAATAAGCAATATATGTGTAAAAAGCTTATACAAATAAATAAGAACCACATGGCCCAAATAGAGTTTTAAAGACTCAAGCCTTAATCAGTCGTTGGTCTTGTCATAGATTCAGGAGCCGTATGCCATGTCTAAGTTACTTTACTGTTCCACGTACCTACCACCCTGGCAGTAAAGTAAAACTTCCTTGCGTTGCCTCTCAGCCTTTGGCCCTCTAGTTTTAGATTGTGTTCTAACATTTCTCCTCCTTTTCAAATAAACTTCCCTCCGGCAACAAGAACCTAATACCCCCATCGGAACAAAGCCAATCATTGAGCACCTAGTTCGCTGTAATTGGACTTTCGGTTTAAGCCCCACCCATCATGACTGACAATTCCAACGCTGACAAACCCACCGTATAAGCATACCGTGGAAGCAGCCATCTTAACTTCCTTTTCTCAGACTCTACAGGAAGTTAATTGTTATCTTAGTTTTGCCACAATTTACAGCGTCTCTAAGGCAACATGTATTTTCTATAATATCAATAGAGCAAGTATTTTTTCTCACACTGTGAATTTATTGACCTAGACCTTTTTTACCCTCACGGCGACAATGACATGGGTACAGGAATCAATTAACAAAAACCCCTTAAAATTAAATGCAGAACATGAATTCAGTAACAAGTCTAAAAAGTGCTAATTATAGAACAATTAGCTGTCAGATTCTACGTTTCAAGGAGAAATGAGACTTCTGTATTATTTGACTCCTCCCACAGCTTCCTCTACTGAAAACAGGAAGCATTCATCAGTACACTTCTCGCACATGCTCAGTAGCACTTCCTTTCTAGTCAATGGGAGCTGAGCTCCCTTTGAAAGCTGAGTAGCAGCAGCCAATCACATGCCTGCAATCTGGTGTTTTTCAGACATACATGTGATTGGAAGAAAATTAGAGAAAAGTCTAATTTTCTACATGCGATAACTAAAGAATACATGCTCCGATTTGTATGGAGTAAAATGCATTGGGGTCATGCAAACAAGTTTAAACTATGAATAGTAATTTTATGAATAATAAAATGAATTTAACCACGTCAACCACTGACGTCAGCGGGACCCCCTACTTAAATTGGTTGTGCGATTCTGGAATATCTGTTAATGCATTGATTATTTTTTTCTATGACTTGGATTTACTAGATTGTGGGAAATAGGGGAATGTTTAGCTTTTTGGCTCCTAATATATATAGTGAATCAGATTTAAAGGGTCGGATAGGAATTGACAGAATTGCTAAATCTGAGTTCCGTGGATTATGTGTTCCCACAGTCCCATTATCACACCTGGGAACCCCAAGGGTCTCGGGGTGAAGGGGCAGATTCTCAGGGGCCACACATCTGGAGCTGACTCCTCTATATTCTACACGGCTGTGATCATATATAAGACTCCCGATTGCTTTTGCTACCAGCATGGTATGGCCAGGGAAATCTTTAATATTAATTGGATCCTGCTTGCCCCCCCCCCCCCCGCAATTGGCCCCTGTCCTTAAGGTGCCAGAGCCACCTCATGTTCAGTCCGTCCCTGAGCTGGAAACAGGGCCGGCGCCACCTATAGGCATAGTAGGCAAAGTAGGAGCCCGCTGTCACTATGGGGAGGAGATGGAGCGAATCAGCCAGTTAGGAGTGGATGGGTGGATGTGGCAAAGGGGGAGGGGCTTGTGGGGGTGGAGCCATGGGCGGCAAAATTATGTTTTGCCTAGGGTGGCAAGAATCCTTGCACCAGCCCTGGCTGGAAATGACCATCAGGCGCTTGCAAACCAGGACCTTGTGCTTTTTCTTTAAAAAGCTATTTCAGCCAAACAGCTGTTACTCAAAATTAACATTTTTAAATTTTGCGTCACAATTGTACAGGTGACTTTATTTAGAATATGTTTTTGTCCTGACAAGTCATGATTTTTACGGATTGGATAAGGACTGTTATCAGAAGCATTTGGTGGCCAACGTTAGCTTACCATTGGGGTAGAAAGTTTGAAATGCATGATGAAAAGTTTAATAATTGGTAGTAATAATAATAAGAATCTCATGTTATCTGGATTGAAATGATGAACGGGTTGCCCTTTTTACCCTGTGAAAAAGAGAGTGATTAGTTCAGGGCTGTTGGCAGCTATGTTCTAATTTAACCTACCTGTGCGTATAGGTAACACTTTTTCTATGCATTATTCGTTTGAACGAGATTGTAAAAGAAGTGTTATTTGGTTAAATGTCTGACACAAATCAGGTCTGTCTCTTTTTTTGGCAAATTTTGGATGATTTTAACATTCTAATGGATTTTTTAAAACACGATATAGTTTAATCTGCCTACGACATAAATAATAGTTCCCGCTCTAATTGTTACAAGCCTGGAAGTAAATAACCCAGACAGATCTTTGATAAATGATGGTTACAGAAGTACAGATCTTTTTATAAATCTGCGTTATGTTATCTGAATTCCACGTGCAAACCATTGCTCATGCGCTGAAATAAACCAGATCTGAAATGTTCTGATGGATGCGCCTCCCGTGACAGGTACTAAATCACTTTAGGACTTGAACTGGATATAGTAAATGTGAAAACACTGATGGCTATTAACCACACGGACCACTCTCAGCCACAGGAGCATGTATTCAACCAGATAAAGCCATCTGATACGGACCACCCTTTACCCACCAATGCAAATTCCCACTGATCGCGCTCATTAAAAGGGAAATACACTCAAACACACGCACCACACTCAGCCAAATGAACACACACACAGTGTGTCACTCAAACACACATCACATCCAGCCCTAGTTAACAACAAGAGCAGGAGGTTCTCCCCTTTATATGTTATTTGATCAAAATCAACATGAAGGAATAACTAATGATATATATTTATATATATATATATATATATATATATATATATATATATATATATATATATAAATAACTAAAAGGATAACTAATTGCCAGTGCAAAAAAGTCAAACAAGTAGTGTTTGTAAAAAAAAGTTTTCATAAAGTTTATAAAAGTCAAAAAAAGGACCAGCCACAAAAATCACACTCAGCCACAAACAAAACATTCAAACACGCACACACTACACCCTCACTCACATGCACTATACTCAGCCACACATGCTTCCCATGATGGTGTTGTGTGAACTGCTACACTGTTGCTGAGTGACTAAGGAAGCTGATTAAGGTTTGAGTCTTCATGGCAGGAAAAAAACATGCAGACAGATAGGACAAATGGGTCTGATCTTCTGTGTCTATAAGTGCTCTCTCCTATATGGGTGCCGGATTTATAAAGACACGGAGGCTCATATTATGCATAACTCTTTTCTTTAATCCCTCAGCAGCAAAGAGAGAAAATAAAACAAATACAAATAGTAAACTCCTCCCTTTCTCCATATCACAATGTACATCCCAAAACTCCTCCTCTTTTCTTTGCTGCTTCCCTCAGATAAGTACATGTTTTATTTGTGCTCCTCCTATAGAGCATAGTTATTACTTGTTTATACTTTATGTTAAGCACTGTATTTAGTGAATTATTATTTGTACATTGTTGTATTAGTGTACTGCTGAAGTTTTCTTTATACATTCTCTATACCCTTATTCCCACTGCTTTTCTCTTCTCTCTTCTCACTCCTGGGTCGGTTGTGTCCCTAGGAGTTTACCCTCCCCTTCACCTGGGTACCCATTTTGGGCCCCAGGCCCCTCTTTTTATTACCAAACTACCGTTTTTTCTCTATTTCTATTATTTTCTCCGTTTTCGGCCGTCGCGCATGCGCAGTTTTTGCCGCGGCGGCCATTTTGTTGTAGCCTTCTGGGCATTTTTTGAAGTTGTTCCCGCCCCCTATGCCCTCGTTTTGGCGCCAAAACGTATCATTTTTGCTTGGAACATCTCCCTCTATCACACCACACCGTCCTTTTACCTGCCATTTGGTTTTTTCTCTGCCTTGGTGAGTTACTTGCATCACTGACTCCTCACTACTCCCACTAGTTTATACTTGTAGCATGTCTCACAGAGATGGTGCCCAGACTGGAGCTACTGCTCCTTCTGATTTTGACTGTCAGGATGCCCCTACTGACATGAATTCTGAGGAATTTCGTTCCTTGTTTGACAGCACTATGCAGCGTTCTGTCTCCCTTGCTGTCCAGTCAGCCATGGGCCACATGTCCACTACCCTAGCGGATTCTATAACTTCTGCCATTAGAGCTACCCAGGGCCCCCAAGCCCGGGACACTACACTGACCGGTGGCCCTCTGGCCCCGAAGTCTGGACCCCCTAAAAAGGCTAGTGTTAAATCCAGACACACGATTACCCCGGCCTCATTAATCCCTGACACGGGCATGGTACGTCATGCACAGGATGGCACGGTCGCACCGCGCAAAAGAGCCCAGTACCGGGCAAAACTGGTACGCACCTGGAAAAAGGCAAGAGCCGAGGCTTTGAATTCGGATTCTGATTCCGACATAGAGGAGGCTTCTGAAGGGGACGTGGGCATCGATCAGTCCACCTCTGACGATGAACCTATATTTGAAGTCCCACCTATCGGTGAAAGACCTGACCTTGATGCAGACGCTAATGCGCTGCTCGACCCCCAGGGCGAACCCCTGTTCGACCCTGATAATCTAATCCACCCCAGGTCAGCCGACTGGTTCCCAACGGAACACGTGGCAAAATATATAGCTGCCAGGGTTCGCCATCCCCTAGATAAAGCAACCCGCAATAAGTTAAAAGCCGAATGCCCCAGACCCACGGTCCCTGACCTGGCATGCAATACACCTGACGTGGATCCTAAAATCGCCCAATTCCTGGGAAAGACCGGCTGGAGGCCAAAGAAGGGCCTGGACTTTTCCCTACGGAATTGCCAGGATAAAGTTCTAGATGTACTGGGCCCTTGTGCCCGTATCTTTGAGATGGTGGAGGAGGCAATTTCTGGAGTGACCCCCCTGGACCTTATGTCCATAAGGGGGTGGATACAGCGGGCCATATGCTTAATAGGCAATGCCAATACGGCCCTAGCCAGTGAAAGGCGCAGGGCGATCTTAATTAAGATCGAGCCTAAGCTTGTTAACATGGCCACTTCTGAACCTGGTACCTCAGCTAAAGGCATGCTATTTGGGGACAAGTTCGTAAAGGACTTAGGCTCTTTCGTCCAGACATTCACTGCACTGGATAAGGCCCAGGCTAACATGAAGAGAGTGTTTAGCCCAAAGGTTTTTGGAGGGGCCGGCAGAGGTCGGGGCCGTCTGGCCGGCCGTTATCACAGGGGTCCAAACCACGGCTCCCGAGGTCCCAATACATCCAGGCAAACCCACCAGGAATACAGGCCCGCAGCTGCCCCATTCTTCCCGCAGAGGAGCCGCCCTTGGCAAAATCGCGGCGCAAGAGGATCATACCAATCCAGACGCCCTTATGGTGAGTACCCATGCACCCCTCTACCCTCCCAGGGTCGGGGGCAGACTGCGTCACTTTACTCACAATTGGCACAGATTGACTACAGACCCTTGGGTTCTGCAGACTGTAAGGGGATACCAGATAGACTTCCTTACTTCCCCTGTTCAGTCCGTATTTCCTCACGCGATTCATTTTTCCCCGTCAGACAGACTGTTAGTCACTCAAGAGGTTCAATCCCTCTTCAACAAAGGGGCGATCGCTCCCATTCCCATGAACTCCCCCGGTTTCGTAAGCAACCTTTTCATGGTTCCCAAGAAGGGTGGAGGCATCAGGCCTGTCATAAACCTCCGACCCCTGAATGCCTTCATCTCTTACCAACACTTCAAAATGGAAGGTATTCATTCCCTGAGGGATCTACTACGCACAGGGGATTGGATGGCGAAGTTAGATTTACAGGACGCGTACCTCACCGTCCCAGTGGATCACTACCACCGAGAATACCTTCAATTTGTATGGGACAATCAGAAATGGCACTTCACGTGCCTGCCATTCGGCCTATCTTCCGCCCCTTGGTGTTTCACCAAACTGTTAAAACCCGTAATCGGCCATCTGCGCCGGAAAGGAGTGCGTCTAATTATATATTTAGACGACTTATTAATTATGTCGCAGGACAAACACTCCCTAGAACGCCACTTACATTGGACCACGAGTCTCCTTCGGGATCTGGGTTTCCTTATCAACTGGGACAAGTCTATCCTGATCCCGTCTCAAAAGATGGAATTCCTGGGCTTCCTGATAGACTCGGTGCAAACATCCCTTCACCTCCCGGTAGCCAAGGTCAGGTCGATCAAAAAAGAGATCAGGAAGGTCCTCCATCGACCACTGATTACGATTCGTCATCTTGCAAGGGTCATTGGCCTTCTATCCGCCTCCATTCAGGCGATCTTTCCAGGCCCACTTCATTACCGTGCTCTTCAGCGTTTGAAGATTCGGTCTCTCCGACAGGGCATGTCATACGATCACGCCATTCCAGTGGATTGCGAGGCTGCCGAGGAGCTTTCGTGGTGGCTTCAACACATAGATGGCTAGAATGGCAGGGCAATTTTCGGGACGGCCCCGGATTTAGTGATAGACTCGGATGCCAGCCTCCGGGGTTGGGGGGCTCGATGCGGAGACCGCTCCACGGGAGGGAAATGGTCCAGACAGGAACAGAACCTCCACATAAACTGCTTGGAACTGCTAGCGGGCGCATTCGCCATTCGCAGTTTCGCACAACATTCCTCAAAATGTTCCGTATTGCTACGTATGGACAACGTGTCCGCAGTCAGGTACATCAATCACCTGGGCGGCACGAAGTCTCAAGACCTGACCCACCTCGCGTCGGAGTTCTGGCATTTCTGCCTAGCCTCCAATATCTCGGTACAAGCGACCCACATACCGGGCATCTCCAATGCAGAGGCGGATTGGAACTCTCGTTTTCTGCGGGACCCGAGCGATTGGCGCTTACGTCAAGACATTTTTCAATGTCTCTTCACTCTCTGGGGCCCACTAGACCTGGACCTCTTTGCGTCCCGTCTGAACACACAGCGTCCGCGTTTCTTCAGTTGGAAGCCGGACCCAGACGCGATAGGCACGGATGCCTTCCTGCAATCTTGGCCGATGGGCAGACACTACGCGTTCCCACCATTCTGCCTCATTCCCCGCACACTGCTGCACCTCTGCAGACACAGATCGGAACTAGTCTTGATCACCCCTTGGTGGGATTCGCAGCCTTGGTTCCCGACTCTGTTGGAAATGGCCATAGATTCCCCACGGTTACTTCCCCACTACCCGGACCTTCTAACGAACATAGACGGTCAACCTCATCCGTTGTTAGTTCAGAAGCACCTTCCCCTAATAGCCTGGCTACTCTCCGGGGACCTTGGGTTGTCGCGGACGTTCCGCAGGCAACTCTCGATCTCCTGGAAGGAGCATGGGCACCTGGTACCAGACAGGTCTATAGAGGTGCCTGGAAATACTGGGTTTATTGGTGCATGGGACGACACGTGGATCCCATATCTGCCCCTTTAAGTATGGTATTGCGTTTTCTTACTCAAATGTTTGAGGATGGTAGAGCCTACCGTACAATCAATACATATCGGTCCGCAATCTCGGCGGGACACGTGGGAGTTGAGGGTACACCGGTTGGTAAACACTCAGTCATTTGTCGTTTGTTAAAAGGCATTAGACTTTCTCGGCCTCCTCGTCCTAGATATAATGCGGTCTGGGATGTTACCTTGTTGTTACGTCTGTTTACCCGGTGGCCACCCAATGACGAACTGTCCTTACGCCAATTATCGGCTAAGCTGGTAGCCCTCTGTTGCCTCATCTCATGCAAGAGGGTGTCAGATGTCAGGGCTTTGGATATCTCCGGTAGATCTTTTACCCCCGACGGAGTCACATTTGATATCTCAAGGAGAACTAAAACATCTATTACCTCAGTTTCTTATCCTTCTTTCCCACATAATTCACGCCTGTGCCCCGTCTCCTGTCTAAAGGAATATGAATCTAGGACTAAAGATTTTAGAGACATCTCTCGTCCTGATCTATTTTTGGCATTACGCAGACCGCATTTACCTGTTCGAACACCTTCACTAGCTAGATGGGTTAAGTGGGTTTTAACTGAGGCAGGGGTTGATACTTCTATATTTGGGCCCCACTCTATCAGGAGTGCTATGGCCTCTAAGGCATTTACCTCTGGTTGCAGGCTTGAAGATTTACTTAAAGCGGCCGACTGGTCTAGGGATTCTACATTTAAGGAATTTTATTTTAGACCTACTATTCATTTTACCTCTAATGTTATTGCTCAGCTTTGAAGATGCATAATATGAGCCTCCGTGTCTTTATAAATTCTAAGATTTTACTAGTTACATGACGTAAGGTCATGATTTATAAAGACACGGAGGCGAGTATTATTCCCACCCGATGCCTTAGGGCTTGATTATGATTTATTATTTTATTTGCCCTCCCATTGGTTAAATGAATGTTTATGACTAATAATTTCTTATGTTTTAAAAGACTGGGGTCGTTTAATATCCTGTGGTAATACAATTCTGATGGCGTGATTTTACCATATTGTTTTTCCCTTTTTAGCTTGACAAGTATACGTCTGCTAAGAGAATGTTTGAATAAAGTCTCGTTGGGCTTTTTTTGTTCGTGGATGATCACGTGGCGGTACTCCGTGTTCCGTTGGAGTTCATTGAACGAAGATTCTGCTGCTGGATCTATGTTTATGACTGTTGGATATGTTATCTGAGCCATGTCAAAGAAAAGAGGAGGAGTTTTGGGATGTACATTGTGATATGGAGAAAGGGAGGAGTTTACTATTTGTATTTGTTTTATTTTCTCTCTTTGCTGCTGAGGGATTAAAGAAAAGAGTTATGCATAATACTCGCCTCCGTGTCTTTATAAATCATGACCTTACGTCATGTAACTAGTAAAATCTTAGAATTTATTGCCACAGCATATCGCTTTCCCAATTTAAGGCACTGCATCAGCTATTCAGTCCAATAAGCAGGTCAGTCATAACTGGGAAGTCAAACCGGAGGGACTAGGGTCACGAGCGGTCAGGCAGGTAACTGAGACAGGTATATAGGCAGGTAGGAGTAAAGGGCAGGGAAAATAATGTTCAGGGAGAATCGAGCACTTTTATATTGGTACAGGCAGGGCCGGCCTTAGGGGTGTGCGACCTGTGCGGCCGCACAGGGCGCCATGGCAACAGGGGCGCCATCCGGGACTTAAATTAAAACATTGTGTTTTTTTTTTGTAACTTTATTTAACATCCTCCATGTTAAATAAAGTTTTTTTAACTTTATATAACATGGCGGATGTTAAATAAAGTTAAACAAGTTAAATGTTTTCATTTAAGTCCCTGCCAGGGGCGCCGAGCGGTTGCTCGTGAAGTTTTCAGCGGCAGATCGGGAAGAGGGAAGCCTCCCACCCCCACCGCAGGACTCCGGCAACGAGGTAAGTAAGGATAGGGGGTTGATATAGTGATAAGGGGCAGGGGGGGTAGAAAGTGATAATGGGCAGGGGGTAGATAGTGATAAGTGGCAGGGGGGAGGTAGTGAGAAGGTGCAGGGGGGTAGATAGTGAGAAGGGGCAGGGGGGGCAGTGAGAAGGGGCGGGGGGGGAAGGCAGTGAGAAGGGGCAGGGGGGGAGATTTTTTTACTTTCTTTTTATTGGGATGGGGGGGCGCCAGAGGAGTAGTCCGCACAGGGCGCCAGAACACCTAAGGCCGGCTCTGGGTACAGGCACACAATAGAACGAGCACCTGCCCACAGGTGTTTAGTCATAAAAAAAGGTGGTATTTGACTCTGAACATGCTCCTCCCAAGGTTGTAGCAACTTTAAGAGACCCTCCACGGGCCGATGCGTGATAAATGCTGTGAGAATGAGCACCTATTATACCAAATGTAGCAAAGTGTACCTGAGTATGCTTCTCTGGCTCGTGTTTCCAGCAAGGGGCGGTGCTTCTGAAAAAAACCTCTCAACATATTTTCGTGACATACAAAGGCCACAAACAGGGTGTTCAATGTTTTAAAAATGCGATATCGCAGGTAATACATTCCAAAGGTGTAACATATTCGTTGTACTGACATTGATGCAGTACAGTCTCTTACCACTTGGTGGCAGTAGCAAGCAGGTCCGGTGCAATAGAATCAGAGGTCTGGTAACAGAGGGCATTCTAAGGGTAGTCTCTTGAAGTCTCTGGATCTATGTGAAGAATAAACCACACGTCTCCTTCGACAGATTTTGTTGATTATCTGGAATCGCATCGCGGCAAAGTTCCATGTTGTCTTCTGAAAGTTAGAAATTGGAATTCTGACTTTAGTAATTAAGGATGATATGACTTGTCTTCAAAAATGCAGAGTAATAATTTTTGAACCACTGGTCCCACATGTTTTTTTACCTAAAAACCAAAAAAATTTAAATATTTTATTTGTTTAATTCCAATAACTTGTATTTCCTACAAATTCTGCCCCTGTTGCATTGCCACGCAAATCAATGTCACATTTTTAACAAATTATATTTTTCTTGATATCAAAATGTATCAAACTATGGGAGCGATGCATAAAACAAGGTCGTCTTCAATACCATTACTTTTCATACCATACTACCACATTCTATAGGTATTAAAAACACCACCTCGCACTTTCTACCTAAACTTGGATATACATAGTGCTCACCCAGTACATACATACTGTAAATCCTATTCGGGATTTGGTTACCCTATATAACCATATTTTGTGTATCCTGTTCTATCTAATCCTAACAAGGCCGTATCGGTGGCTGAATCGGTGGGAAGACTTTGGCCCTTTAACCCGTCTCCTGTATCTTAAAGCCCTCTTTGGACGCCATGAATGAGGCACTTTTGTGGTGGGAGGGCTGATAACCCAAAAGTATGGTCAGGACCTCAAAATAATGAAATCCAGCCTGGAATCGTCCAATCAGAGTTGAAGCCTTTTGAATTTGGGTGGCTTTTCTTGGCAATCCGAGTGCCAATTGGTAATGGGAACCACCACCGTCATCAGTGCCCCCGACCGTGCCCTCAACAGCCTGTTTTTTGTAGGTGGAAATTTTGTGAGCTACATATACATTAAATAGGCCAGATTTACTAAAGGGACGCTAAGTTACCTTTAGTTCCCTTTAGCAAAATAAAACAGTAAAATGATAGTTCCAAGAAACAGCATTGCATTATATTTCACTAAAAAAAAAAATTGCTGTGTTACATAAAATTACAATAAATAAAAAGAAATGTAAAGAAGGAGGTTCAATTAACCCCTTAATGACAAAGCCCTTGTTTTCAATGGGTTTAGGGACCGCCCATTGTACTTAAGGGATTAATTTCAAGTTTTAAAGCATCGAAAACTAGTTTATTTTCAAACAAGATGCTCCAAAGTGTACGGCGGCTAAATTTCAAGATGCCTCTGAGGTCCAAACTTGTTCTAGGCTTCTTCTATACAATCTCAGCTGCCTGCCACGTTCGTAGAGATATCGGTCCCGGATACTAGCCTGTTTCGAAAAAAAAATTTAAAAAAATGGAGACTTTTCCAATGGTCCCGTACTATACCTTTAAGATAATAACAGGACACAGTGATATCGAGTTGCTAACGATCCGTGACCTTTTTGCTCTGTGACATTATCGTCAGATCTTTCCCGTTTCCCGGAAACAGGATCTGACCGCTCAAGTCTTCGGATTAGGTGTACGGATCCCAGTGTAACGTATACCGAGTCTTGGACGTTCACGGCCGATCAATAGGAAATAGTTCAGATACCTAAACGCGCCTTCACATCCGTGCTTTCGGTACGGAGGTCTGACCGTGTTCCCATTCCAGGAAGGTATCAAGATGAATGCGAACTGGTTTCATTGTAGCCCCCCCTCCAATCTCTTGCTCAACGATCATTTTCTAATTTGTCCTTGTCGTCTCTAAATCTTGTCTCGCCAACCTCAGTGGCCTGGCACCACGCCATGTCTGACCTCCAGTTCCCAGCCCTTGTGTAAGAAAAAAAAAAGCCCGCTTTGTGTTTTCACCATCGGATCCCGCTCTGCATACGATTTCAATTAGCGTCTGGTTTCAAGCTTCAGCAGATGTGGAATGTATTTCTTAACCCAGGTGGAAAAAATCTATTACCATTAAAAAAAACAACACAGTAATGTGATTAATTCTAACTTTAAAAAAAAATAAAAAAAATAATACCAAACATTGATTCCATTCTTCCGACGCTTTTTTGGATATGAATTTGACCGGAAGCTTAAGTGTTAATTTAGTTGTGTTGGTTCTCCAGATTTGAACACTTTCTACATCAACGTGAATTATGTAATGGTGGTGGTCTTTAGGGCAGGAGTCCAGAGATTGAGGGCATTAACCCCTTAATGACAAAGCCCTTGTACGGGCTCAAAATGCATTGTTTTCAATGGGCCCATTGTCCTTGAGGGGTTAAAAAAAATAACTTCTGAAAAATTAAGGTAAATTATCACTTTGTTACAAAGCATCCAAAGGCAAAGCTGCTTTGAATCCGCCAATGTCTCTAATCACTAGTATTAACCATTTACTAGACTGACAACGTGAGCTGATGAGTAATGCTCACTGACCGTTTTAACCCATAGAGTGCCAGCGATGAAGAGGATAGGTCGCTCTCACAGTGGGCTCCAATACCCAACGATGTTTCTCCTACTGCCGTCTGATGGGTCTTATGAGTAGTCACATTTCTGTACTGTGGAAGGGATGCCAGTTCTAGTCTAGGCCATCGGGTAGCCTTCACATACCTCTTCCAGCTGAAGTCTTGCGTGTTTAAGACTACATGTGAAACTTTTCTATTACAGGCAAGGCACTGTCTTGGGGAGAACAGAAACGTTGTGTTTAAAAAATGCAATCACTGCTTTAAGCAGTGGTGGGTCCATGGGGCAGGCAACCAACAAGGCTGCTCGCTGCCATAAACAACAATGCTAAAGCAAACCTCAAAAGGATCCATTCCTCATCAATTTCTGGGATGAAGGAAACTTGTGTAGATGAATTCATTTGTTTATTTATTTAATTATTTAATGTATATTTACATATCATCTTTTCTTACTGTGAAAAAAAAATATTTGCTTGCTAAAATTTGGAAGACAGCTTCTTCTTTCTTTGAAGGGACAAAACAGTCGCCATATGTACTTTAATGAGAGGTCCCTTTAAATGTATATGGTGTCACCTTTGCAAACACATGCAGAATCTCCCAATCTGCATATGCCCCTCCCACAAACATACCTCCTGACATGTGATATACTTACTACTCCAACGCTGGCTCAGCGAACCTTGCAATGAGGTCTAATGAGAAAGCTCTTACTTTGATTTCAACAAGGAGTCCTTTCCTGCCGCTGATTGGCTGCTAGAGGAATAGTGGTGAGAATCATCAGACCTCAGAGGGGAAGCAGAGCTGCAGCTCAGTAGCTGGAGCTTCTCCCTAAGGTTAGTATTTTTTTGGGAACTTTGAAACCAAGTACTCATAAAGGACCTTAATATACCTACATACTTTTTGTTGAGGCTGCCTTAGACATTAAACTGTCCTTTAGTAGACAGGCTTGTACATGTCAATACATAAGAATTCATCATTTTTAGTGTTTTACATGATTTATGAATTTCCATTTGGTCCATTGCCGTTGAAATGTCCACCGACGTTCCAACCTAACGTGCTGCATTCTACTCTTTCCACATGTAATAACTTCAGCTACTCAACGACAACTTCAACAAAGGATTTAACTAGACTAAGCTGAGTTGCCAACCCACAATCTGGCTTCCACCACAGTCCGAGACGCTGCACAGCAACTGGTGCTTCTCAACACCAGCGAAGATTGAATACAGGTGTGTGGGGGGGGGGGCTGACAGAATTGGATAGGAACGGGGCACCAGTCGTGGTCCAGCTGCTGCTGCTGCCGTCGCTGCCGGGAGCACGCAATATCCACCAGCAGAAAAAGCAGGAACAAACATCTTTTGTGATCTCCTGTTTTCACTTTGTAGAGTTTCGGCAGCTGAAATTAAAAGCACGTTGTATTTGTCTAAAATGTTGTAAGCCGATACTGGAATGAGAGGAGAGGCCTGCATCGGCTGCCACCGACAGCCTTTCTCCTGTTTCTCTAGTATTTATATAGCTTTCTAGATGTATATTTTTTATATAGCATTTAAGGTAAAAATGACAACTCAACTTAACCTACACTATATGACCAAACGTATGTAGACGCCCCTCCAAATTATTGGGTTTAAGTGTTTTCTAAAAAAAAAATTGCTGACAGGTGTATGAAATCAAGCACACACCGGCAGCCATCTCCATAGACAAACATTGGCAGTAGAATGGGTCGTTCTGAAGAGGTCACAGGGTCACAGGGTCCACTGTAAGTAGACCACATAACAAGAGCTCAGCCTCAAAGCAGTAGACAACTAGACAACGCACATTCATAGTGCTGGAGTGCAGGGGAAAGATGTTCTCTGGAGTCAAGAATCTGGATCTATCTGCTGGAACTACCTGATGGACAAATCTGGGTTTGATGGACGTCAGGAAAACGCTCTGTAATGGCATGCATGGTGCCTCCTGTATGTATCTCACAGCTTGGGGAGGTTATGAGATGGAATCCGTAAGCTCCATCCCTCCCCAAAAGGATAACCTGTACTTTAGCTAAAGAGATAAGGCCATGGTTGGTACCTTGTCTATCCAAAGGAATAATTTAAATTTAAGCCCCAATCTCTCCCACGGAATGGGCAGTGGGTCCATTGGTGGACTCTAGGCTTCATCGGGCATACAAGAATGAGTGGGGACACTAACTTTCCAGTGGTTCATAGGGATATCAAACCTCATTATTCTCTGTTTTATTGGTGTATAATAAAGAGAAAGCATTTCGTAGGAGTGGTTGGGAGGCTCTGAAGAAAACCCGGCCTAACATATGAACAAATAGGCCCGGACTGGCGATTATCACACTGACCTGTCGCTTTAAGGCCAGCAGCCACCTGATGACTTAAGTGGGCTTTTGCCCAGTGTGCCAGATGGAAAGTCGGGACCTCTGAATGTTTAATGTAACGGTTTCAAGATTTTTTTTATCAACCTTTAAATTCCATTCAAGGAAAAAAAAATGAAAATGATAGAATTGAAAATTACGCTTTTCATTCACATTACGTACAAATGATTGATTCAACGTTCCGCTAATCCCCTCTCTTCCGAGGTATATAAATGTAAAATATGCAGTCGTGTAACAACTGCTACATATTTCATCACTTCCTCTCAGCTAAGCCAATTGATATCTGATATTTTTGTTTAGTTGTAGGGTCTGTATTTCATCAAAGGCCACTCTTTAAAATCCACCAAGTAATCAATTTCCTACTGTCAGCGCCATGGATGCGGATTGAGTAATGAGATTTTCTTGGAAATTCAAGGGACCATCGAATTAATTAGTCCAGAAAAAGGATGATTTACTACTAAAAAAAACACGAGGGGCATTTCTCAATGACCCCAGTCATTCTAAAACAAAAATTCAATCCTTAAGCACGAAGAATGTCTCCTGAATGGGGGGGAACCATCTCCACCGCAACGTTTACCATTTCTCGGCAGTACCTTTCTAACTGTCAAGCCGTTTTATTGTATTTTTTGACTGTTTTCCAATAAGCGTACACCGATATATTGGGTTATTTCAAATATAAAACTATGAAAAAGTCAGGATTTGACACAAATGACAGAGCCACGTTTCTGCCGACAATGGCAGTGAACTCCAGGTACACATCTGGTCCTGATATACATTGATATTTATTCTGCAATATCTTGGAATTCAGGATTCTTTGAGCGGGAGGCCATAAACGGCATTTTAATCCCGTCAGGGGTTGAGGTTGCCCTCTCACCCTTAGCTTTCAGTAATATTTTGTCAGTCCGTATGAATCACGGCAGACGCGTTGTAAGGTAGACTATACGAGGAGATTTTTGTGTAGGTGGAATGTTTGTATCTTACGAGCAAATTCACATTTTTTTAATAAAAAGTACGTCAGAGGCCATGGCTTGCCTCGTGCCAAGGAATTGTGCTTTCACATTTCAGATCTAGAATGATCTTTGTGGTTAGAATTGCAAGGCGGTGATCTTATCTTATACCCCCTTTAATACACAGCAGAATTACTTTTGGCTCTTGCAGCAGCTGACTGACATTGAGCACCGTTACTAAGTTCTCATTGTCTACAATTACTCCTAAATTCTTCTTGGTTAAATATTTTTGTGTGGCATATTGTTTGCTCGGTAAAAAAGTGTTCCTCCCTTGTCCATGGTGCTGACAAGCAATGGATCAAGAGAGTTCCCAATCTTCTATCAGCACATTGAAAGAAAGAAGACTTGATTATGGCTTGGTATAGATGTTTATGGTACTCCATTACCCCGTTTACATGCTTTCACAAAAAATAAACGGACTATACCTACACTCCTACCTGGATCTCAATTCTTACGTAGCTCGTCGAAGAATGAAGGAGGTTTGCTTGGCAAGGTCCATTGTCCAGAAAACGTTGACTGATACCAATAATTTTGTTTGCTATGATAAAGACCCACATAAAATCCCCATACCATATGGGGTTTCATATATTGGGTTTCATATATTGGTTTGTTTCCTCACCATAATATTATATTAAATAGAATTTTTTGAATTAATTTTATTGAGCGCCCCAAAAAAAACCATTGAGTGAAGCTCATCAGATCCTGGCACCTTATTTATCTAGACATTAAACATCTAGACTTCTTCCTAACCAATATTCTTCTGGGGACATTGTCAAAGACCCACCAGTGGCACATAAATAATGTGAAGAAGGACCTAGCCACGTTAAACCAAAGAGTGTCTTCTCCACCAGTCTTGCCAACCCATTGGTGTTACTGGCCTGTATCACTCGGACCCATCGGCTGGGCAGTCAGCGCCTATTAATTCAATAACATAAAATTTAACCCCTTAAGGATAATGGGCGGTCCCTAAACCCATTAAAAACAATGCGTTTTGTCATTAAGGGGTTAATAAACGGGAAGATGAACGAGATGCAGTAGAATGTTAGGCGTTTTGACTATTCATGTATTTCTGCCTCTGGGCCATTTTTTCAGGATAAGGAATGAGATTTCAGTTTGTTGCAGAAGCTTAGAAAATGAGACTGATTAAATTTCAAGAGCCCCCATTTTTTTTGGGGGGGGGTCTCTCATTTTACCATCACGCTCTGGGCAGGTAAGCATAGAGATGAAGACTTTCCAGAAATGTTGAAGCTATGGGAAAAAAAAGATTGAAAATCCATGTATTGTTTTTTTGGTATAAAATGATCTTATATTTTTACATTTATTTTAAACTACAAGGCATCTCTTTGGTTTTAAGGAACGGGCATAGAAAACAAACCAAAGACAAAAAAAGCACTAAATAAATAAAAAAAATAAGCAAAACAAGAACTGACGGTAAAAAGAGGGACCCCAAAAAAAGGAAGACTCTTGAAATTTAATCAGTCTCATTTTCTGAGCTACATTTTTTTCAACTGTTTTCCAAAATGGGCTATATAAACCACTTATGTGTGATTTATTTATTTTTAAGGCTTTTGGTGCAAAAAGGTATATTGTGAACCCCGCTCTCTAATACATAAAACTTTCTATAGTATTTCAAATCATTACACATGGAAAAGTACTCGTACTGTACAAATAATAAGTGATAAATAATAATAAGTAATAAATAACCATGATAGTACTAATAATAATAATAATTATTATTATTATTATTATTAAAATAATAATTATAATTATCATTAAAATAATAATAAAAAAATAAAATAATAATAATAACAATAATAATTATAATTAAAATAATAATTATAATTAAAATAATAATAATAAATAAATCATACCCCATTAAAGGCACAGATAGATGTTTATGTGTCTTTTTAAGGTTGGGATTTTACCTAGGGACCAGCTGGAAGGAATTCTAATCCAATTAGAAAAGACATCAAACATTATGGGGTTTTTTTGTTTTGTTTTTTTTAAAAACTCACAGCTTCTCAATGTCAGTATAAGTTACCATACTTATTAAGCGACGTTTCCGGTGAAGTATTTGCCTGCTTATATCAGTATGGAAGAGGTTATCTTGTCGATATATGTGTTTGAGAAAAAGGAAGGGTAAAAAAAAAGTCATTGTAGCGAGGGTTGCGTGCAACAGGCGGAGAGATTTACCATCTAGCTAGCCTGCCATCTCCTGCCAGTTGGGAAATAGTTTTCATATGCCCTAATCTTCTGATAAATGTCAAGGACCACCTGCAAAGCTCGCAGCTTGGTGATGGCTGGAGGAGATAATTTGTCAAGGTCAACATCACTCAACATGTTCAGGCTAAAGCGGTCCACGCAAGCCAACAGATAAGGGGCAGCCAGTGCCAAGACAAGCAAGGCTATTTCTTTCCTTGCGAATGGGTACGACAGATGTTAGTTACTTTATCTAAACAGATAAGATTTAAAAAAAAGAAGAGGATGCGGCAGATTTTTATGGGAAATATTGATTTTTTTATGGTTTGAGAAAAGGAATATTCAGCTATATCTCTAAATATTGCAGAAAAATGAATTAATGTGCCTGACGCTAAGGCCGCTGGATTAGATAGAGAATTGACTCGAGTCCGTACGAGGACACCAGTGTCTGTGGCAAGGTTTGTGAGGTCTATAGAACATCATTAAATTGTCCACCACAGAGCCCAGTAAATGTCCGCCGTGAGCATTATTGGTGCCTACCCCTGCTCGATTCTGGGCAAGTTTTTTTCTGAGATGGGGCATAAAAATGTATATCCCAATGGTTTCATATGTTGGTTTGTTTTCCCAAGTAAGAGTTGATCCTTTCCCAGTAGAGTGATGTCCATTGTCAAAGGATTAAACTACTCCATACTATTGCTCAATCAATGGTCTACTCTGCATGTAGGTAGCATGTTATGTGTATCATGTAAGGTTTTGCTGTCCATCTTTCTAAAAAAATCCATCTGCATATTCCTAAACCTTGTCCCCCATAGTCCCTATAAACCTACAGCCCCTATAGTCCCTATAAACCTATAGTCCCCTATAGTCTATACTAGGGACCTACAATTTCTGGAATTCCGGTTGTGTCTGTGGGTTCTTCACTGGAGAGTTCTCAGCTCTAATAAATCTACCAACAAGGTCCATAATTCATCTAAATCAATGAATATTTTCCGCAACGATGATCTCAAACAGATGATGTCGAAAGAGCTTTCTCTGTGGATGGGATGAAATGTCCAGTATTGACCATGAAATATCTCAAAACAACATTTGTTTTTAGGAGGACTTGATCGTCTTTTTAAACAAGATATATCTGCGTAAACAGCTTGTAGATTTTGAGAGAGTTGACAGTCAACAGGGGAGGATGCTTTCATAACATCACCTCACATTTTTTATGGACGAGTCTAGAATGTCTTATGAAGAAAAGGCTCTGTGACATGCTGTCATGATGTTTGTCTCCATGCTGAGCGTTTTTGGAAGACCATAGCAGGATGTGTCTGTCTACCCCTCCAAGTGTCACTTGGACTGGCTAATAATGTGCTTCTTCTCCTTCGGCGAAGGGACGTATGACAGGGGCCAAATTAAGTCAGAGGTGCTGAGAAGCGACGGCGAGACTGGGTTCTCTGGTGGCACTTGGAAAAGACGTTCCTTATAATTCTCAGCAGGTGTCCTGAATGTTGTCCACTGGGCAGGGACGTCTCGTTTGGCTTCTGCTCGAGCTGCCTGTCTTGTACTGCCATTTACACGTTCTCTCCATCAAAGGAGCGGCTGTCAGCGAAACTCCTTAAATCATGTCTTCTAAAAGTAGCAAACACTGCATGAGGCCTTCTGCCAGGGACTGAGGGGCAAGCCGAACCGGTTAACAAGCTGTGCGTATGATTCATAGCCACTCATAACCCCCTCCAGCTGCCATTTTATTAACCTACGCAGTGGTTCTGACTTGGCTGCCAAAGAGAGCGCTTTTTTTTTCTAACATTTAATTATACAATTTATAGAGTGCTTTAAACAACCTCATCCCAAGACATAGCTGCAATAAAACGCTTACACACATTTTCGTTAGTGTGAAGGCTTCAAGTCTAGGAAAGTTGGCCTCTTCTTACCACGGTTCACTAAGAAGATGAGCATCGGACAGAGCAGAGAACGAACAGCAGTCGCGCTGGGAGGGGGGTGCTTGCGTTCCGGTGTCCAAGAGAAAATGACTTCATGTGGAAGTCATCAAGAAAAAGAAGAACTTGGTGGTCTCTCCTCAAACTACTGTGAACCAATAAACATAACAATGTAACCCACTGGGGTTATTTTATTAGTAAATTAGACAGACATTGCTGTTTTTACTAGCACTGATTTATGGTGGACCTTGCTGTCTGACGAGTGAGTCTCCTCTTTGGTCTTCAAGGTTCTAAGTGCAGAGATGTTAATATTTCTTTCTTGTCCTCTGCAGCTCAAAAAAAAAGAGTAAATTCTTGGGATTTACTAAAAATGGACCCCCAAATATCAATCCATCTGCCACAGATAGATCTGGTATCTGCCTGTGGTGTGAGCAGGAGATAGGAGTCACTAAATTATCCCATTTTTATCCCTGCCTAAACTATTCCCCATTGTCGCGTACAATAATCGTCGAACACAATGAGATTAACAGTTACTTTATTATTAAAAAAAAAAAATCAAACACAGGATTCACAAATATGAATTATGACTTCAGAAAATACTTTACTTAGATTTCTCAGATAGAAATAGATATTAAAATAAATAGATTGCTTTTTCAACAATGGGCTCGGTACAGTATCCACAAAAAAAAAAAGACATTCCACCACCGCATACCGGCCCCAGCGCGTACCTTTCATAGCTCGCCTGCAAGGTTGTCCTCCTGTCCTCTAGGACCTTCTTTATGAATATAATACAGTAGATATTGTTTAAGATACATACATCTGAGCTTGCTAAACATTTTTCTAGGTATCTAAGTGTCTAGTGCTTGGTTTGCAAAAACATTGAATATAATATATGTAGGACATGATAGAAAAATAAACATTCTGTGTGTCTGAGAGACGTTCCACCCAACGTCGGTGTGACCTTAGACCGGGACACTAATATCACACAACCCCAAGTGTCAACATACACTTCATTGTCGGCCTCGGTGACATCTGCAGTTGTGATTGAACATTGTAAGGTTGGTAAAGGTTTGATGCTTTTGATTTTTTAGAGGTTTTTTTATTTTTAAACTAATGGCATTATTGGGAAGAGTCGGAACTTTGGAAGCTGCATGATCCATAGATCTCATTATATCATCTCATGGGGGCAAAGAGAAGGTGGTTCAGGGTTTGGGTGAAGGACCAGAGAAAGGACGTTCTTGGCAGGTTCTGAAGAAGGCTAGAAAAATTCAGAATTGCATGAATGAGTTCCTAGAGGAAATCTAAGGGTTACGTATAAATATTTCTTAACGATTCTTATTTTGATGTTTAATAATTCCAGTTTCCAGTAACTTCATGATGTTGGAATCAGCTGTCCATGGTCCAACATCTCTGCATACATTCTACATTAAAAAGGAAATGATTTGAGCTGCAAACAGCCAAAACCTGTCTATGTTCTAATCACGAGTGACAAAGAAGTGCAACTATGTAACGAAACGCATCTTAAAACTCCAAAAGTGTGTAATGAGGTCTGCGACTTTACACAACTTCATCATGTAGGGTCTGCATTTCATAACTGTCCTTCAAAAATACGAAATCTTCACAAAGTAACACTTTACCAATTTAGCCAAACTGGAATAAACCATGTTTTCACTTATATACTAAGGAGTCGTTAAAATAAACCGCTCCCGAGGGGCAAGCTGAATGGTCTTACAGACTTAAGGATTTTATTTGAGAAGCTGACATCGCTCTACCTCCTCTGTGCCTACCATTAGTGTGTGAAAGTATTAAGGATACATTATTTGCGTGGGAGAGAACGGGGCAGGTATATATGTCAAAGCTGTCAAATTTACACCTACGCCCCCATAATCCTTCAAATATTTTACGTTTTCTCTAATTTGTGCATAATTAGCGTGTTTTGGGCATACTAGATGGGCCGAACATGTCTTTTTAACCATTCAGTTTACAAGTAATGTGAATATATGAAATAATTGCAGCATACGTATAATGGAGTACTGTTTTACAAGCATATTGAATAGACGGATAGTCAAAGGTAGGTTGGAGAGGCCAATAAAAGCAGCACATGAACGCATCATACCCCAATGGTTGACTATTCCATGTGAGAAATGTCCAGTTAAATACAAGCACTTTGGCTTAAAAGCAAGCAGTTGACATTGTAAGACCATGGACGTCTGGTCTGCAGTCCTCGAGGACTGGCGTTGAGTTAGGTTAGTACAAGGAACCTTTAGAGAGAGTATTATTGTTGGGTTGTTTGTTTCTTTTCTCCCCAGATAAGCTGTATGGATAACAGTCGTCTCTACAGTAGGAGCAGCAGGGGGCAAATCTTCAGAACAGTGGCCTTCTTCTGCGTTTCACAAAACCGTAGGCTTCCTCTGGACTCCAACCATCTCAGAAGTTGTCTTTTTGTTGGGTTGTTGTCTTGTATTTAAAGATTTCTGGTCTTCTAAGGTCATTGCCGTACACTTTACAAGTCTTTTTTCTGAGTCTTAGTGTTTTTCAGTTCTCTGCTTCCTTGCTTGGACTCTCTGTAATACTGAGATGGGGAGGTTGTGGACTGAAGATGTTCCACTGACCTTTTTGATAACAAGATAAGAAAAGAATAGTTAGCTTAATGCATCAGACGCTTGACTCTCAAATAAACCCTTAAAGACCACCAGTGATCCAAATCATAATGTCATAAAGACTATGGACAAAAGCAGAACGGTGTGTGGCTCTTGATAAGAACCACTGCAAGAGTCCATTGAGACGTCCAATCATTTAATGTTGATACATTTTAGAAATTATTAAAATATACAAGTACTGTTTTGGTCGTACAATCTTACAGGTCTCCGTGTTTCTATATAGAACCTCTATCCCACATGCTTATTCTCCTTCTCTGGTTGACCAGTACTGAAGACTACCCCACCAGTTGTCCAGTATGGAACATGGATACTGGTACCAAGTATCTAACAATAGTTATGGATACATCATGTATCCACTGCAGATGTTCCTCAGCCACGTCGGGCACTCAACTGACTTTTCAGGAAACTTTATATGCGTTGTGATGTCAGAGGGCAGAAAATTGGTAGCTTCTGCCTGCTTTTGCAGAGGTGATATATGGTATAAAGCAAAGGCAGGTCCTTGGCTCTAGAAAGGTTCTTGTATGTTCCGTAGACGGCTGATAAGCAAACATTAACTTATGCTGCATTTACTAAGTATTCACATTACTAATTCAGTTTACTATCTGGTTTGGCACAATTTGGGGCTCTCAGAGCTGGCTTAGAAACCTCAGCATCTCACTTTTTTTTTTTTTTTTTTTTTTTCTGGCCGCTGAGGTTTTTACGAGTCATGTCATGAAATTCTCACTGCTTATGGCGAGGGCTCCAGAAACACACAGAGACTGATTTACGAGTGCCAGAAGAGACTGCTCCACACTTAGTCCAGACTTCCTTACTCCGCGTAAGGGACTCGTTAAAACTCAGCCAAGAGCATTGTGGTTGCCCATCGTAAATTAGAGGTTTGTAGTGAAAATGATGTCATTTTCGAAAATCACAAACATCCCTGTAAGCGTTATGTGAACGCAGGCAGAGATGCATCGCAGTCAGACGGGTGCCCGCTGAATAAAATAATCTAGATACATTAAATAAAAGCACTTTGAGTGCCAGGGATGATTGTGTTTCGACGTTATGCACTTGACACACCAACCACTAAACTACTAAACCTAAAAGCTCAGGCACTACATGCACTGTGGATCCCTGTGGATACTTTGTCAAGGATGATGGGAATTGTAGTCAGCGGCACATAAAATCCAGAGATCACATATCCCTGCCAAGTCCCCGTTTTTTGGTCTTAAAGCCGACAATGTACATTCTTGTATGAATAGAACAGATGCAGATTTTTTTTTTCTACGATACATGAATATTCAGTTCTTGGTTGGATTTCATGATTAGAAATTTCCGTTGGTCAATAGAATTTTTTTGTGTGACTCTTTTTTGTATATCTTTATAATAATAATAATAATAATAATAATAATAAAAAAAATAAAATAATAATAATAACAATAAAAAATGTATAAATTCAAGAGATAGGGTGCGATGACCAATATGAAGGACATAAGCTCCGAGTGACGGGGGAGAGGTTGGCTCTTAATGTCCATTAGTCCTACTCTTAATATTTTAAAATTTAGATGATAGAGGTTAGAAAAGTCTGTGAAACCTTTCGTAGGGGCATTATAGTCATACAGTATAAGATAGGGACACATACGTTTTGAAGACCTCTCCGAGAATCTAAAGAGGTCTTCTCGTTTCTAGGTGTAGGTCTTGTACCGAACATAAATGGTTCTTGTGTAATAAAAAAAAAATGCATATTTCTAAAGGAGCTCCAGAGACTGAAGGAGACGAACAGTAAAGTCCCCATAAAATGGTAGGAGAATCCGTACAACATTGGAATCTCCAAACTTGGGAGGTCCTGGTCCCACCACAGAGCAATAAACATTCCTGGTTATACTACTCTTTATAAAAACCAGCGTGATGAAAAAAGTGACAGGGAAATGTCTTCCAATAAATACCTAAAACATAAATAAATAAATACCAAACAGCTTGACTCCGTTTCTATTGGGAGACATGGGTTTATAGCCATAAACATATAAACAATGAATCTACCATAAAGGTAATTCGAAATATGTCTAGTTCAATGAACAAAAAAACTTATGTGTTCAAGGGCCAGAAGCTGTGGGCCAATTACATTGAACGATCAGCATCCGGATCTAAAATGTATGCATCCGTTTTGTATGAGGGACAGATACTTCTCCTCTCTGTTCTATTACTTTAGTTACTCGGTCGAGAAAATAAATGAAATTAGTTTGAGAAGATCTTCCCGGGGTAAACCCATGCTGTTTCTGATCTTACAAACCATTTAGATCCAGATATTTATTATTTTCCTTTATCGTGGTTTCCATTTATTTCCCAACTAGTGGTATATGACTTATTGGTCTGTAGCTGGCCGAATCTGCTAACAATTTTACCAGGACACTCCGAACCTCTTTTAATAACTTTGGGTTATTAAAGGAGTCTGATGGACTTGTCTGTTGTTACTTTGGAGAACTCAAGTAGAACGTCTTCCTCCGTAAACACACATGCTTTATGTGTCTCATTGCCTATCCTTTCCAGCAATGGAAGACCTTGGGATGTCTTCCATTGGGAAGTCCCTTCTCTTCATCTTCCTTTGAATAACTGCTCCTCACCTTCAAATGAACAATTTAGCGAATAAACCCCATGAATGCACCATCTTGCTTCCTGCACTTGGTGGGACTACTGGCTGTTATACCTGAAATGTTGGGTTAAGTACTACAGAAAACAGATAAAATCAGTACGGAATAGGGCTGCATGGTTCGTGACATCATAACAAGTTCACATGCTTTTGTGATGGAATGGGTCTACTGCCAAGCTGGAAGACTGTTCCTTTTGGGACGATACCCTTGGCTAACCCCTGGTTGGAAGATTAAATTATCTACACACACAAAGAATAAATATTCTAATAGTGGTAAAGAAATGTACGAAAAGAATTATATGAACAATTTAGGTCGTAATCCCCTTTGTTCGTCTCACGTGGCTTGGAGTAACACGTGCTGTCGAGGAAGGTTGTCGATTAGACACTTGTGATATTATCTGGCAGGCCGTTTACAGTAATGAGATCTTGGAAGCCATGTAGGGTAAACAGAATGGAGGAGACGGCATAACACGGAATTCTTAAAATACTCAAAAAAAACTCTCTAAATGAATTGGCTGAACAGAGACGGGGAAGATCTTCCTAAACGATACGGATAAATTACAGTTCTAATTTCATGCATGTCTAACACATCCAGGCTTCTTTGTCCGTTACCTGTAAATGTATCATTTTTGTCTCAATTTAGTTATTTTCTAATTTAGATATTTTAGATATATGTCTTATCCGAAGCTAGAATGGCTTGGCAAATGCTGCCGATCAGGGTCTATTTGCGCATATACACAAAAAAATGATTTTAATGCATAAAATAGCCGTGTCCCTTAAATTTACAACCCCCCCCCACCCCGTGTATGTACATGGAGAGGTTCAGCAGACACCCTAGGCCAGGGGTGTCCAAGTTTTTTCTGCAGTGGGCCACTTCATCAGAATTGTATACGTGCGCGGGCCGCACTCATTTTTCACTGTGACAAAAAATATGGCCTTTAATAAAATATGCAGATTAAAATAAAGTAAAATGACACAAAACCTTTACTCTTCCTCTCACTGATTTCTGGGCCTTGAAAGTTTTGCGACTACAAATTCAGGATTCCCTAGATTTCTAGGGATGAACTAAAATGAAAATTCTGGACCAAAACATTCAGGGTTCACTTAACCAAAACCGAAAATGACCCCCACCTTCAAAAATAATAATAAAAACTCACATGTTTAATAAAAGTAGGTAACACACAATTGGACAAAATTAGCAATATGACTTGGCATGATAGGAGTGTGATTGCGAACAGCAATCACACTCCTATCATACCCAGGCAACCAGTAAATGCTGGTACCTAGGCATGATGGGACTGTGCTCGCTGTGATTGCTGTTAGCAATCACACTCCTATCATGCCAAGTCAGCCAGTAAATGCTGGTACAGGGTGGCTGTAAGTGATGTGCAGACCCCATACTGCTGGCAGCATCACTACACAAGGGGGGCAGCTAGCTAGGTTTCAGCATGTACTGGCTGACTTGGCATGATAGGAGTGTGATTGCTAACAGTAGTCACAGTCCCATCATGCCTAGGTTCCAGCACTTACACATCCATCCAGTAAATGCTGGAACCTAGGCATGATGGGACTTTGATTGCTATTAGCAATCACACTCCTATCATGCCAAGTCAGCCAATACACGCTGGTACAGGATGGCTGTAAGTGATGTGCAGACCCCATACTGCTGGCAGCATCAATACACAAGGGGGGCAGCTAGCCAGGTTTCAGCATGTACTGGCTGACTTGGCATGATAGGAGTGTGATTGCTAACAGCAATCACAGTCCCATCATGCCTAGGTTCCAGCACTTACACATCCATCCAGTAAATGCTGGAACCTAGGCATTATGGGACTGTGATTGCTGTTAGCAATCACACTCCTATCATGCCAAGTCAGCCAGTACATGCTGGTACAGGGTGGCTGTAAGTGCAGACCCCATACTGCTGGCAGCATCACTACACAAGGGGGGCAGCTGGCCAGGTTTCAGCATGTACTGGCTGACTTGGCATGATAGGAGTGTGATTGCTAACAGCAATCACAGTCCCATCATGCCTAGGTTCCAGCACTTACACATCCATCCAGTAAATGCTGGAACCTAGGCATTATGGGACTGTGATTGCTGTTAGCAATCACACTCCTATCATGCCAAGTCAGCCAGTACATGCTGGTACAGGGTGGCTGTAAGTGCAGACCCCATACTGCTGGCAGCATCACTACACAAGGGGGGCAGCTGGCCAGGTTTCAGCATGTACTGGCTGACTTGGCATGATAGGAGTGTGATTGCTAACAGCAATCACAGTCCCATCATGCCTAGGTTCCAGCACTTACACATCCATGCTATCACACACACACACACACACACACTCATTTATTCATATAATCATTAATTCCCAGATTCATTCCCTCAATCACACACACTCATTCAAACACCCTCCCCACCCCCTTACCTGTACTGCATCTCCCTTCGATGCCGCTCACAGACTTCAGCAGGGGGCGCGGCCTCCCTCTGCCTTCTCTGCTAAAGCACAGAGGAAGTAGGATGTCACATGAACTCCGCTTCCTCTGTGCTGTCCAGAAGACCCTCCCACAAGTAAGTAGCAGGGCTTGAGGTGCGGCTCGTGTAAGATCGGTTGCCCTGGCTGCCGATCTTACGCGGGCCGCACCTCGAGGTCTCGCGGGCCGCATTTGGCCCGCGGGCCGCATGTTGGACGCCCCTGCCCTAGGCCCATATGCATTTGGCTTCTTTCCCGCTGTACTCATTGGCATCCATGTATATTCCGGGAGGTCTAACGGGAATCCCGGGTTCATGCACAAAAAGGGTTCCCACTGATTTCCACCGGAGCACTTTCCTGCCGGTGATAGACGGCATCACGCGGCCTAAACTGTCGCAAAACCGAACCAAAGAGGGGCCGTGCGTTACAGCTTAAGGTAACCTGAGTTTTAATTCCTACTTTAAGTTTTACTTTTCAAGATGTCAAATTACCTTCACTTGTTCTGGTGACCAGCCTGAAATTTTCAGCTTCTTGTTTGAAGTCCTGCTTTGCCACTTTTTTAATTTGGATCAAATGAAATATCCCTGCAGGGAGGAGAAAAAAAAAAACAGAATTCAGAGGATTTTTTAATTCTATCCGTATTCTAATTCCAGAATATTGTAAACAGATTCAAGGAGAAAGAGAAGCTTTTTTGCATTATTCTGGTTAGTTGGAGTACTTCCGCAAAAGGGCGGAGCCATGGAGCTTACCACCCGGACAACCCCTCCCAGGTCTCTCCAATCGGGGTAGAGGGGGTGCACGGAGGCTCCGCCCTTTTTGCAGAAGCGCTCCGGGAGGCCTTGTTAATGGAGAGCAGGGAGAAGCAGTAGAAGAAAGAAGACCAAGAAGAGGCAAGAGAAGAAGAAGAGCTGTGAAAAAGTAGACCGGGACACAAAAGTTGTTGGTGGAGAAGGTAGGGAGACTTTGATAGAGAGCACGTGAGAGAGTGAGTTTGAGAGAGTGTCAGAGTATAAAATGCAATGGAACTTAAAAAAGACAGCTACTGGCAAGCAATTCAAAATAGTCACATTTAAACAGTCCCTTTTTTTAAATAAAAATGGCAAGCACGTATTTGTGCAAAGTCTGCAATTTTTATTGATAGCCGAGCTGTCATATACCTATCACAGGCCCTCAAAAACACAAAAAAATTAAGACCAAAGTTTTATTTGGTAGCAAAGATGATTGATAACACGTCTCATTGTAGCATACTATCCGCCTCTAAAGTATATTTTAACAAGAAAACATAAAACCACTTATTGCAGTCTGCACCTGTTTTCTGTATTACCTAGCATCATCCTAAACAGGAAGTAGTGAGTGCAGCGGTAAACTGCTTCCCCCAGACTACAATAAAAAAAAGCAACACAGAATACAAAAATGTACAATTCTAGGAGGATGCTTTGACTTATAGATCTGTAAATGTTTTTAGATTTATTTAGATGTCAGTACCTTTAATCATTTTCCAAACGTAGATTTCCACATCCTCTGACGCCTCCTTCTCTATAGCGATTTTCCGCAGGTTTTCCTTCAGTCCTCCAGTCGTGGGTGACATGTACATATACACCAAGATCCTGTTGGGGTTTTTTATGCAGCGAGTCGCAGGGACCTCTTCTGTGGGTTTCACTCTATCGTCTTGATAAATTAACAAAACACTAAGTTGCTCTGTGCATGGAACATACCAGGCAAACTGAGTGCTTACATTTCAATTAGAAAGAACAAGGGACCCCATGAGTTTTGTTGGTGTTGAGCGTTTACCTATGGTATAAGCCGGAATGGAAGTGTGAACTCATTCCAGTTGGCCCTTGGTGTCTACTCGATCACCGCTAACCTCAAAAGAGGCTGAGCAAATACAAGAGTGCTGATTTCTTTTATTAGTTATTGGGATCTCCATATAACAGTCGGTGAAGGACCTCTCATGCCGTCATGGAATCAACCATAGAGGAGATCTGGAACATGGAGAGGAAGAGCTGAACCCACTAACCTGGACATACTTTGCAGCATTTGCCTTCCACCTTCTCTGGAAATTCGCATGGATATTCCTCTGGACAGGTGACCCTCTGACAGTCCTGACTCCCGTCCTTACAGGTGCACACGATACACGGGATGGCGCCAAAGTTTCGGAAAACCGGGTGCCAGACCTCTCCGTGGGAATATGTCTTCGCGTTATAAACGCAGGCTGAGGGGGCAAATGGAAATCCATGAAGCATTCCCCATACACATCTCTATACCCTGGATATAGGCAAACCTTATTAGCTGCAGAAGACCCTATGTACCGTCATGAGGTTAAACCCATTATGTGAATAGATATAGCTCTTTGCTCTTTTTCTTTCTAAGGCTAACCCTGTTATACCATTATCAGGTTGGATACACAGACAGCGGGTTCTTAATTTCCATACATATATTTCTCAGCCTCACCTTTTTTATGCTTTTCTTTCATTAAGATTTTCACCGTCGTGCCACCTCCCCCGCCTTTTTGTTTGAAGCTCCTCGGGTTGAACCCGAGGGACGAGCTGATGATTGTAGACGCCGTGGCCCCCACTGACTTTCTGTTGAGTACTTCGCTCAGACACTGCTCCTGAGAATGCCTCTGATGTCCAAAAGAGACACACGACTTTCACAATCGACACTCCGGACCACAGACACTTCATTACATCATCTCAATTTACAGCAATTCACACTTTCATCTATTTTCGACCTGATCTGAAGTAACATCAATGCATGTTGTACTGTATGAGTTATAGAATTCGATTCATATAGTTGAGTAAACATTGAGTGCTTGGTCATTTATAAATTGAATACCAGACCTTAATTCAGGAACAAAGCCAGATTTATATATTTTTTTACTATATAAAACTCAGACTTAAGCTGAATTATTTAATTATTTTTTTTATTTATTTTTTGGTGTTTGAAGTAATCCTGTCTTCTGTTGGAGTCTCAGGGTTTTACTGCTCTTAAACTGCTCTTAAGCTAGTCCTAAACCACAAAACCATGCTTGCGCATTGGAGTAGCTCTCCGAATGTCGTTGAACTACAATTCCCATGATGCCTCGCAGCTGTAAAGTAGCAAACCCTCATGGGAACTACTAGCTACCTCTGATCTGTACTTTCTGACTTTTTAATAGTGCGAGAATTACAATGTTCTAATGTGGATGTCCACCATTAATGGTATCCCAGAGATCTCCCAGCCCAGAAATCAGCTGCCATAGTCTAAGACGAAACATTGCCAAGATCCCAGGTGTGGACTTTTTGATGTTTCCTCAAGGACTTGGGAAACTGCTGATTTACTGGAAGCTGTAATCAGATCAGGATCATAGGCAGGGGTATAGCTAGAAACCACGGGATCCTGGTGCGTTAATTGCCTTGGGGCCCCTCAACTTCACCAAGCAACCTTTGACCCAAAACAGTTTATGAGTGCCACTTTTGCCTCTAAAAGGTTATCTGTGCCATATTTGCCCACAAACAGCTTGTCTGTGCCATCACTGGCCCTTCCCCTCTCCAAGATACACTCTGGCACACATACATAAACACACTCACTACTCACTAACACACACATAAACACTCATTCTAACACACTCCCTCTCACACCACTCATGCTAACACACACTCCATTTCACGCCACTTTACACATCATGCCCACACACAAACACATACATGCTCACACAAATATACTTCTATGCTCACACACATACACATGCATGCTCACACTCACTTAAACATACACATTCATGCTCACATACACTTTTACATAGACATTCATGCTCACACACACACGTATACATAGACATTCATGCACAGATACTTACACATAGACCTTCATGCACACATACACGTATACGGGGCTCGGCACGGTCCAGGTCAGAAGTGCCCTTTCAGAACAAGTGGTCATGGGGGTTGTACGGGACCGCTAGAGAGACAAATCCCGCTTGTAACGCCACTGATAACAGGAATTACAAGTGTAGCATGAAATGATTGTGTGGTAGATGCTGATTAATGGACCTTTCTGGAACTGTCGCTTCTCCTAGGATTCCGTGATACATTAGCGTTAAAAAACACATTACGGTAGAGATAATCTGTTTAGAAAATCAAATGTCACGTACAACACCTCTGTTTAACTGCAGCGGCTCCTCTTCCACGGACCTTTCATACGAACCGTCTGCAAAACACACACCACAAAACTTTAATTTCCGTAAAGAAAGTTCTGTAATAAACATTCTGCGGTAATAAATGTCGCCGGAAGGTGAAAAGCATTCAAGTACTGTAAAATCCTTTACTAAGCCAGTAAATATCAGGAATATGTAACAATGTACATATACAATAGAAATTCACCTATAACTCACTATTTAGTAGGTAAATCCCCGCGAGTATTTTGTGAGGAGCATTGGGATTGGTTGATCTAGTTAACAAAAATATTTATATAATGTGATATATATATAGGGGTGGTGCTTACCCTTGGGTATATCTCGGGGATCATGGGGGTATCAGTTATTGTCATTGTAACAAGGGTGGCACTTGCATGTTGGCTTGTTGCTTACTATGAGTTTTCTGGGCAGTCTCTTTCGGTGAGCGCGTGTTGGACAGGACTGGATGATGTACACTTAGCTTGTTCTCTGGCAAATGTGTTTTGGGACTCTATAGACCTTGGTCATTAGGTTGGAACAAATCACACCACAACCCTGTCCTTGATAAAACTGGGCAAACATACACAGAGTTGGGCAACAAAAATTCTCCTACAAGAGATACAATGAAACCTTGTGATGAGTGTCAACGTGGGGGGGCTGCCAGTGTCCATCTCTGACATCACATCCTACATGCATTTCTGCATCGTGACATCACAAGCTGTCACAATACTTGTGATCCAAACAAAGAAGGAATCATATGTTTCCATGGGGTCAAATGGCTTAGTTGATGCCATTTTTGAGACACGCCTCTATTTCACTTCCCTTCAGGGTTTTCCATATGGCAAATCTGAATCAGCTATAGGTGGTGGAATCCTGCTTCCAATGGCCTGTTCAAGATGTACTTTGTGCCAGCACCATTTTTTTATTTGTAGTAAAAAAAATCGACCATAAGATGCCTATCATTACTCAATGAAAGTGGCCTAAGAGGTCCCTAATACATTACAATACAAATAATCAACAGAGTTGAACTTAATGTGAGTTCGCAAAACTGCAAAGATATAAAACTCCAAAGATCAGGTAAAACGACCATTGTCATTGATGAAAAACCGTGTACTAGACGTGGTTATATAAAAAGGCTCCCGGCGTGCCCAGACCTTACCTCGGCAGACAGGGCAGCATGAATCGGGCACAGTAAGAGGAGAAGAACAGACCAGCTCCGGGCACGTCACTAAACCGCAGTAAATCTGTCCATCCTGGAAGAGAAACCGATACAGTACACTCTCACAAAGTCGGCCATTGGCTATTCACCAGTGACTTAAAAGTGTCTTACACACTGAAAATATCACATAATATACACTCGCCGTTAAATATGTGGGGTGAGGCATCTGTACAGACAGGACATGGGAAGAAGGGGCCGGGGTTAACATTCAGACTGATATCAAAGCACAATAAGTATAATTGCTTCTTATCAATATAGATAATGAAACCACAGCAGTGATTAATGAGTTAATAGGAGTTACTAATCTATACCCCCAATGTAAAATAAAATCAAGTAGAAACAAATTGCACGTAACGAGAAATTTTTCTTATGGGAGGTAGAAGGATTGTGAGCTGTCACCTGAGGGTTCCAAAAAGCAGAGCTCTTTACCAAGTTAGTATGTGTAATCTCCCACTCTCTGTCCCTTTACAGTCTGTTTGTGGTTAGCTCCGCCCTATGAATAGCAAGCCCTGCCCCTTATGTCCTACAAGGACAACCCACGAGGAGCAGAAAAAGGGCTAGCTAAGGGTCAAGCCTGGGAAATTCTTAGACATGGTCAATGGTCTATAAACATATGTTTTACAGGTTCCCCCGCAACCAGTTTATATACACTTAGAGACGGAGGAATGTTACTCATAATTGTTGCTCCAATATGCTCACAGCCATCCTCAAACCTGGCAACATCTCAAGGTAGATTACCTGGAACTCTGCCTTTTCAGGTGTAGACAGGGAGTGGCTTCATGAGGGGGTGGGGCTAATCATGCAAAAGGTCATTGTTAGCTGCACAGTAGGTGTGGCTGGCCATATCAGGGGAGGAACAAGCACTAAATGGTTTGGTAATGGGGGGGGGATTGGATGGAGAGTGGGCGTTGCTAAACCCGCTCCCCTGCCTGGAGAAAAAGAAGAGTGACCCAGAGACTCCAGGTCAAACTGGAGAGATTCCAATTGTGCTCTTAAAGCTTAGTAATTAAATGGAAGGCTAGGACAGGGACTCACGCGTTTCGCTTTGTTAGTGTAATCAATGACAATGGATTTATGAGTATTGTGTTTTTTTCCGACACTTTCACAATGTGTTTCTCATACGTATTAATTTGTTTTTAGCCAACCATGTATTTATACGCTAAAGCTTTCATCTGAACGCAAAATGAATTACCGAAAAGGTTGTCTGTTTTTTTTCAGGGAGTTTAAACTGAAAACCATTGTGGGACACGGCATTCCTGAGCTCCCTCGGACATAAATAAAAATCACAACTTTGGCCATAAAGTCGCTACAAAAAATCTTGTAAAAAAAAAAAATTACACTAAAATAAAGCGATGCTCAGAATTTCCTGGAAGAGACAGAGTTCAATACTTGAAGTCTGGGTTACACAAATATTAAAGGCCTCTTAGCGGCTCAGCGATCTCTACAATAACAGCACAGTGTAAGATTATAACGTTTCTCACTCAAATGTGATTAAGCGCTTTTGATGGAAGAAAAGTCTGCAGTTCTCTGCATTTTATAAATATCTATTTAACCCCTAAAATACCACATGGGTGAGTTATGAATGTAAGCTCGCGAGCAGGACCCTCTTTACCCAACGTAGCGGTCCGCGTTAGTCTATTAAGCCTAGTCTTCTCATACCCTTTCAATGTATGTACCAGACAAGGACGGGCCATCTGGCACACCAGGCAAATGGGAGGACAGCCAACTCACCCAACCTGCCGCGCTAGATCGGGTGAACCAGCGCGCAGCCGGCAGCTGGATGTTAAACGCCAGAATGGCGTCAGCAGATGGCCACAATCCTTAAAGGTGCAGTTTCACCTAAAGAGCCTCTTAAAATATTTGTGAGATAGGTGTGATGGGAGCGATGTGTGATGGGAATGATGTGTGATAGGTATGAGGTGTTTTGTGTGATTGGTGTGAAGGTTTTGTGTAACTGGTAAGATGGGAGTGATGTTTGTGATAGGTGTGAGGTGTGATTGGAGTGATTCACGATTTGTGTGATAGGTGTGAGGCTTCCACCTGGCCATTATACCAACAGGGACTTTGATGACATCGCATTCTAAATACAGACATTAATATGAAGTTGGTCCCCCTTTATATGGACAAAAGTATTGGGACACACCTCAGTTATTGAAATCAGGGTTTGGGCCGCTTACTTCCAGTGAAAGGAAATCTTAATGCTTCAGCCCCAAAAAAATTTGGAAAATGCTCGGCTTCGAACTTTGTGGGGACAGTTTGGGGAAGACCCTTTTCTATTCCAGCATGACTGCGCCCCGGCGCACAAAGCGAGCTCCATAAAGACATGGTTGGGTGAGTTCGAGGTGGAAGAACTTGGCCGGCCGCACCAAGCACTGACCTCAACCCCATCGAACACCTTTGGGATGAATTGGAACGGAGATTGCAAGCCGGCGTCTCGTCCAACATCAGCCCCTGACCTCACAAACGCTCTACTGGATGAATGGGAAAAATTCTCACAGAAACGCCCCAAAATCTTGTGGAAATCCTTCCCAAAAGAGTGGAAGCCGTTATAGCTGCAAAGGGGGGGGCAACTATATATTAATGTCTATGTATTTAGAATGTGATGTCATCAAAGTCCCAGTTGGTGTAATGGTCAGGTGTCCCAATACTTTTGTCCATAAAATGCATGCTTGGTCTACTTCAAACGCAAGTCCAAGGGCCACAGTGTTAGAATGGTCATTATAAAGCATTTCCGTAGGGTGTCGGTGAAACGTACCGAGCAGCTGCATTGAACGCACTGGTTGGGCTGCCGTGACGGGAACAGCTCGTACGTGGTGAACATCTCTCCCTGCTGATAGGTCGTTCCGTTGTGCTGACAAATCTTCACGGACGCACGGAGCCCAGAAGGAGAGAGGGGCTCTGTGGTGGAGAACACAAACACAGACAGGGTTAAGACACCATAAATTAACCCCTTGATTCGCCGGGGCAGAATTTATGAATCACACACACCTATCAAAGGGTTAAAGCCAAACGCCGGCAGCTGACATTGAGCAGAATGCTTTTATCGCTGACTAATGAGCCCGTCTTTCCGGGAGACAAATATAACCATATAAACAGCTTTATCAGAGTTTAGAAGTTTTGAAGATTAAACAAACTTTTGTAAACTTTTAATCCTAAAAACTGTTGTATCGTTTATATATATATATATATATATATATATATATATATATATATATATGCTGCATCTGTTTTTTCTCCCAAAAAAGATAAAAAAAAAATAAAGTCCCGATATTTCTCCTATATTTTTAGGTAGTTGTTATTTCATATACTGTATATACTTTTAGTGTAATACTGTATACATAATAAACCCTTCCTCAGAAATATATATATATATATATATATGAAAAACTGAATTGGCCCTTGGTGGCCGTGCTTAGACCGGCTGTTAGATGATGCAATCATTAGGGTCTGGTCTGGCATTACATTACAGTAAAAGATGGAGAGATTTACTAAGATGTTCTTCAGACATAATACACTATTGTTCTGCCCACATAATTCCGCTTATGTCACACGGAGTTGTGATGTCATGCAGTGTTCTGCGCATTTCCTCCCCTCGTCCCGAGTTCACGATCCCCGAATTGGTCCCAGCTATAGAGACATCTATTGGGACATCCTGATGGCCGCGGCATAAACTGGATTGTTCTGTAAATTCAAGACTTTTGGCAGCTATTTTTTTGAGGCACGTTCCCACTTACCGATACATCTCGGACAGCACTGGTGCGGGTCCGTGATAGTGTGGACGCAGTGCAGAACCGGACACTTTATCCTGTAACAGCTCACATTCCCACCCTGTGCAAAAAATGAAGAAATATATAATTGTTTGTGCGTCTGTACCCCAAGTAATGAAAAGGATTGTAACCTCGCCGCTGTATAGAGTTCTAAAAACCCCAGAATTTGTTAAACAATTGAGCCACTATCTCAAAAGAACAGTTGTTTCTTGGTTAGAAAGTTGGTGTGGATAGCTCACTTTTAGTTTCCGAAAATATACATTAATAAAATGGGTTTCATTAAAAGTAAAGTCCCACTGTTCAATCAATAAAATAATTTTAACACATTTGGAGATTTTTCTCTTACAGAAAAATTGTTTTGATGAAATTGATTATACTTGATTACATTATATATAGTAATGCATACATAGCAATAACCCATTTAATAAGAAGTGCAACCTTGCTGTTGATCCAGAAGAAGTGATTTCCAATTGTGTCTCAAAAATGGGGAAAAAATACTTTTTGACTCAAAAATGGCATCTGATTTCTCACTAGATCAACAAACTATAACTTATCCCATTGTTATATCCCTGTATATTCCTCATATTATATATTATATACTCTCCGGCCCGTATAACTAATCCCGTGCTTATAACCCGTTATATCCCTGTATATTCCTCATATTATATATTATATACTCTCCGGCCGTATAACTAATCCCGTCCTTATAACCCGTTATATCCTGTATATTCCTCATATATTATATACTCTCCGGCCGTATAACTAATCCCGTCCTTATAACCCATTATATCCTGTATATTCCTCATATTATATATTATATACTCTCCGGCCCGTATAACTAATCCCCTCCTTATAACCCGTTATATCCCTGTATATTCCTCATATTATATATTATACACTCTCCGGCCCGTATAACTAATCCCGTCCTTATAACCCGTTATATCCCTGTATATTCCTCATATTATATATTATATACTCTCCGGCCATATAACTAATCCCATCCTTATAACCCGTTATATCCTGTATATTCCTAATATTATATATTATATACTCTCCGGCCCGTATAACTAATCCCGTCCTTATAACCCGTTATATCCTGTATATTCCTCATATTATATATTATATACTCTCCGGCCGTATAACTAATCCCGTCCTTATAACCCGTTATATCCCTGTATATTCCTCATATTATATATTATATACTCTCCCCCGTATAACTAATCCCGTCCTTATAACCCGTTATATCCCTGTATATCCCTCATATTATATATTATATATTCTCTCCAGCCGTATAACTAATCCTGTCCTTGTTCTTTGCACAGTCCTATTAACGAGGGCGGCTGGTATTTTCCCCGTATGTAGTTGTATAATAATATTATATCCCCCTATACAAAAAGCCTGAATAGGAAAAAAAGTTTTACTAGTAAATATTAATTCATGTAAACAATTTTTTCATATTTAATAAAAGCTATGATTGAGAAAAATATATAATTTTTTATTTCCTTTTATTTGCCAACCTTCCCCCCCAGTTATGCACATCTGCCCCCAGGGTTGCCACTCTGCCCCCAGAAATGCCTTATACCCCCTATTTGCCACTCTGCCCCATGATGTGCCTTTTAACCCTCTATATGCCACTCTGCCTCCAGAAATGTCTTATACCCTCCTATATGCCACTCTGCCCCATAATATGCCTTTTAACCCCCTATATGCCAGAGTTTCATATAAGGGGTTAAAAGGCATATCATGGGGCAGGGTGGCATATAGGGGGTTAAAAGGCATTTCTGGAGGTATATATAAAACTTTTATATATAAAACTGCTAACAGCAATCACACTCCTATCAATCCAAGGCAGCCAGTACATGCTGGAACCTGGGGATGATAGGAGTGTGAGTACAGCCTCCCTATGCCATGCTACCACCACCACCCCCCCTTACACATCCATGCTATCACACACACACTCATTCACAAACATTTAAATACTCATTCATTCCATTAATCACACATACTTCACACATTAATCACAACCCCCCCCCCCCCCCCCTTACCTGAACTGCAGATCTCTCGCTCGCAGACTTCTGCAGGGGCCCGGCTGTGCGAGCAACTTCTCTGGCCCCGCCCCCAGAGGAAGGAGGGGGGAGCAGAGTTATGTGACACTCTGCTAGCTTCCTGTTCTCCTGCAGCTAGAAGAGACGTTGCTCGCGACCAAAGCACCGGTAAGCAGCCTGGCCCCAGCAGACATTTTTTTGAGGTCTGATTATAAGACAACCTCGATTATAAGATGAGGGGTATTTTCCAGAGCATTTGCTCTGAAAAAAACCTCGTCTTATAATCGAGCAAATACGGTATTTACACATTTATTTAATTCCCAAAATGCATAACTGTGCATTTGTCAACATTAAAATTCACCTGCCACTTGGTCACCCCGTGCTCCGTTACTCTAATGGAATAGCCCCGCAGACTTGGGGTCGTGTGCAAGAAGAGATTCTCGTGTAAAGTTTGAAAAGTGATCTTAACGTGATAGGAGAAGATAGTCCTTGTTATATAGCCATATAGTAAGCAACATAACGCTTCATTCTTCTCACCCATCCAATTCGATAAACACATCAAACAACTAGCAGACCTCATCTGATCAAGAGGACTACATTTCCACCTGTGTGCAGGTGACACTCATATAGACCTTGGTGCATCAGAACAACACAAAAAGCATACCCACATCATCACCTTATGCCTCAGGATAATCCAGACTGGATGACCACTAACGTCCTAAAAGCACCAGACATGACTTTCCAACAAACTCCAGTCCTCCATAGGTAACTCGCCCAAGTCCCCCCTCGGCAGGTCAAAAACCTTGGAGTTGTGGAAAAATATGCTCTCGCTAAAATTTTAGATTGCAGAAACTGGTCTGAAATGCTACAGTATGTACGATACGTAGTATAGCATGACTTCCAGGCAAAGGGACCTTGAGATTCTTATCATTTTGCCCCATATGTAGACGTGCAAGATTACGTGTTCTCTGCACTACAAGGAACTGAGAATACAAGCGCTACAATTATCTGCGAAACGCAAGTTTTATCGGATATCTGTAGAACTGAGACAAATGCATTGGAGCCTCTTTTCACCTAACAGGACAACCACCCCACATTCAGGTGGAAAGTAAAGACTTGGCTCTTCCTCGAGACATCTTGCCTCTTCCTCGAGACATCTTGCCTCTTCCAGACAATCAGCCCCCTAGTTCCCCCTTTCTGGTGCAGGATCTATATGCTACAGTTGCTCATAGAAACATAGAAAGTGACGGCAGAAAAGAACCATTAGGCCCATCCAGTATGCCAAACCGAGTACTTTCCTTTAGTACTTGCCCTTATCCTTTATCTAGCTTGGCCTTATGCCTATCCCATGCTTGCTTAAATGTCTTCACTGTACTAACATCTACCACTTCTGCTGGAAGGCTATTCCATGCGTCCACTACCCTTTCCGTAAAGTAATATTTCCATGTTACCATTAAACCTTTGCCCCTCTAGCTTATGGCGTGTTGTGGTGGTCTTTCTCCTTTTAAATAAACTCTCTTCCTTTACCTTGTTGATTCCCTTTAAGTATTTAAATGTTTCTATCATATCCCCCCTGTCACGTCTTTTTTTTCCAGGCTATATAGGTTAAGATCCTTTAACCTGTCCTGGTAGGGTTTATCTTGTAATCCATTAACCCTTTTAGTAGCCCTTCTCTGCAATTTATGTCCTGTCTACCCATTGTACAGCGCTACGGAATATGATGGCGCAATATAAAACAATAAATCATGAACATTAAAGCATTCATTAAAAATGTTAGCAGTTTTTTCTCTTCATTAGCTGTGTAGCCGGAAAAACACTTAAAAATGTCATCCAGCATTCGCTTTCTGTTTTCGCTAAACATTGTTATATAATCTATGTGCTCTTTGTGGCTGGACTTGACCGAATTAATCGGGTGAGGGGGATTGCCGAAATGTTTTTCGGATTTTTTTTCTTCATTTAAAAAAAATAAAAAATCTTAAACTTAGAAAAAAAAAAGAATAGATTTTTTTTTTTCTCAGCCTGAAATTATCTCCTCGCTGCAGAAATTCCAATGCGTCCAGTATTCGCAGAGTTAAGTTATACTATAGGGGGCTCGGCTAATACACTGCTCTATTATACGGTGGCGTTGGAGGGTTTTGCGTGATGCGGTTTTTTTTAACGTCCCTTTTTTTTTATTTTTTTTTAACAAGCTATAACATTTTTCACTAATCCCTATCCCCGAGCACTTTTTTGGGCTCCAGCTGTATACCAGGCGCTGTAACAAGGACTCATTCATAGGAGTCAGAGTTTGTTCAGAAGAGGACTGGGCACTTAGGAACTAAACGATAATGATGTGGACCCAGCTTGCGATCCTCAAGAGGCGTCAAGTGTTGGGATGACACTGGAAAAGCAGCTACGCGGTGGGACGGTGGACAGCTGTGCCAGACGGCGGTGACATCACTTGGCTTCCTTAACCCAGACAGATTAATTGCACTCACTTCGTTTCAAGCAGAGTAAAGTACATGGTGCGATTGTCGGTAGCCGCCTGGGCTGTGTCCCCCCCCCCCCCCCCCCCGGGTATACAATTGGTCCTGGTATGTTTTTGGCAAGCGCTCTGATTCACGTCACCGACCTGCCAATCATACCGAGCTCTGTGGGAGCTTTGCCACCGGGGGTAGGTTTGTTGTGTTTATTTTTCAATAAAAGGAGATAGTGTCTCTTATTTAAGGTGGAATAACATATGTATTGGTTAATGCCGAGAAAAAGATGTATACAGCAATAAATATATGCGCCCCCCCCCATTATTTCAGGTGTCTAAATTCAGACATTTGTGATGAAGGTGTGGCAAGATGTGGCAGTACTAGAGACTGTAGTGGGTGGGGCTATAGACAAAAGGGGCGGGGCTGGAGGTATGTTTGTTGTAACCAATCAAATGAAGGGAGGGTACTTCTGATTTCGCATCACCCTATAAGTTTGGATGGAACTAGTAGCTTAGCATGGTTGCCAGTTTCCAAGGTAAGAAAAAAGATAGGCAGCGCTAGGCTAAGGCGGCAACTGTGTGATTTGGGGGAGGAGTTTTAGAGGCGGGTTATTTAAGGTCGGTGGTCATAGTGGTAAGGAGCCATTTTTGTTTAACCTTGCCTGGTGTTGTTTGTCCCTCCCTCCCCTAATGTCGTGGGTGGTAGCTTGCCAGGTATCCAAGGGGTTAATGTGGTGGTATGATCATTGGTGGTCATAGCTGGTGGGAGGTTCCTTGCGGGAATTGGTGCTTGGAACCTCAGGCCTGGGTTGGGGCATCTGGGTAGGTCTCTTCCCAAAATTGGTGTGTGGTACAGTACCTCCATCTCCAGAGACAAATATTGGCAGTAGAATGGGTCGTACGGAGGAGCTCTGTGACTTTAACCATGGCGCTGTCATAGGTTGCCACCAACAAGAACTTGACCGGCCGCACAGAGCCCTGACCTCAACCCCATCGAACATCTTTGGGATGAACTGCAACAGAGGTTGCGAGCCGGGCATCTCGTCCAACATCAGTGCAAAAATTCCCACAGAAACCCCCCAAAATCTTGTGGAAAGCCTTCCCAGAAGGGTGGAAGCCAATATAGCTGCAAAGGGATAGGACCAACTACATATTAATGGCCATGGTATTGAAATGGAATGTCCGACAAGCTCATACAGGTGTGATGGTGAGGTACCCACATACTTTTGTTCAGACAGTATCTACTGTGGAAAAAAAAATACAAAGTGGGGTCTTTATACAGAAATATTTACTTTGTATATTTGGTTTGGCAGAACTGGGAAAATATGTTTTGTATGTTTTTGGCAGTTGTACAATTACATCATGAAGTGTGATGCGTAGTTTGTCTTCAACTAGACATTTAAATGGCTCAACTAAAAAAATATGTTTCCTACGTGTAAGCTATTTATATGATTTTTACCTAAATATAACTATAGAAAAACTAAGACAATTGTGTAACGGGGGCTATGGACATACCTCAGAGCAGGTGCAACGGATACAATACACAATTCCTTGAGGTTCTAGGTAGGGGTGCCAGCTCTCTCCTGGACCATACTTCTTGCCATGAAATATACAGAACATGTCAGGACCTGGAGAAACACAATACAGACAAACGTAAACGTATGCATTATGGGAAGATAATAATGCAACATTAAATGGCATCTCCCTGGGGGAAAAAAAAATACTAAGGAGAAGGATTAAGGAATATCTGTAGAGGACAGACTTAACAGCAGTGCTCAATGCCAGTCTGCAGCTGCAAAGGCATGTAAAGCAGGGATTCACGGTAGGAGGATACCATCTTGCCTCCTTATAAGTCAATGGTAGGACCTTCTTGCCACCGTTCCTTAAAAAAGACATTATGGAACTAGAAAAGGAACATAGGAGGGCTACAAAATTAATAGGGGGGCTGGAAGATCTTAGTTATGAAGAGAGACCACAAAAAGTTGTGTCCATATACGCTTGAAAAACTGCGTCTTAGAGGGGATATTATAAGTTAACGCTGTATAAATATGTGTGGGGCCGATACAAAGAGCTCTCCAGCTAAACGCACAAAGAACAAGAGGTCGTCCTCTGAGACGGGAAGAGCGAAGACTTCATCCACAACAAAGGAAGGGATTCTTTACAGTGAGGGCAGTAAAGGGTACGGAATCCACTGCCGAGAGAGAGGGGGTTCTATCAGATACAACAGATGCCTCCAAAAAAGGGTAAAAGCAGAAAATACAGGGGTATGGATGATAGAATAAACAGTAATATTTCACAGCTTCTCGATCCAAGGAGAAATCCGATTGCCTTTTGGTGGCGTTTTAAATGAATTCATACGTTAACACGATCATACAGACTTATTTAATGTATAGAATTTTAAAGTGTAGGATATGGGAAAAGTTATTTTATTTTTAAATGTTAATATTTGAATCTTTTAATAGTTTGATATGTTGACGGACAGTTTTTTCTTTAATTAATGGTAAGTTTTTTAGGCCTGCTTTATGACAGAAGCAAAGTAAGATCTTAAGTTTCTATAAGATAGACGCGTCAGGCCGTAACGTACTGACAGTCTCTGGCTCCGAGTATATACTTTAGGTGTGCAGTACGCCTGTTTATTTATTTTTTTCTTAACCCCCGCAGAAAACGTAGCCATTCACTCACACGTTCCGCAGACCAGCATCTGTGGCCTGGATAAAGGAATGTTTGTCTTGAACCTGTCTCCGTACAATAAGAGCATTGTGAGACCGGTGAGAGTTTCCAATAAATGTTACCGCTGGCTAAGCATGCTGGTATGGACGGTGGCCACTTTCTGAGCAATAGGGCTAAGCATGTGGATGGCAAACCGCACTGCCGTAGGAGACGTTGCAATCTAACAGCAATGTTTTGAAATGAATGTATGGGTTCTTATTGGTATAGACGCTCATTCTATAACCCTTCCTGCGACCTACGCAGAGCAACAAGTATCATATCTCCCATCACTTTAAATGACCAACGATGGACACTTTTCTTTTACGGGGTGTAAGAAGGGGGCTTTACCACAACTTTATATATGGACCTTGTGATAATCCAGTAGACAATGCATTGACATACCTGGGAACTTCTTCACTCCGGCTACCCGGAGCCTTCCCTTGTGGGAAGCGGCCAGGACTGCCCGTTGACGTCAGTAGGCCTTCACGCTGAGGTCAAGGGCCTTCACGCTGATGTCAGCGGGAAAAGCCCCATTTAAAGGGAAAATGGGTGAGGAGCGGGACATGTCAAAACCCCGCTCCCGCAACCCGGAGGATTCGGTTCTTGACCCAGAGAAGCGGTGCTTCACCCAGAGAACTCCGAGTCAAACCCAGAGAGTTGCCAGGTATGTGCATTCAAAGACACAAAAGCTTTCTTCTGAACAGAGTCCAATGGCCGGACTGGCGATGTCGAGGTAGTCGAAGTGCTGCCGATGGCTTGATATCCCATACACTACGTTTTTATGCTCACATTGCCTACAGCCGGGCATATCCAGCCGTTGGCTGCACGCAGCAGCACCCAAACTGCCACTGGAGCAGGCAGATGCGTGGAGCTGTTGGCCATCAGCCCTCCAAGCTTTTGGATGGAATGCCAGATGGTCATTTCAAGCCTCCACAAGTTATGTCACTTTTTGAGTTCTTACCCATGGTTACATGTGCTTTCTTGTTTGCTAATGTCTAAATTATGGACATAGGCAAAAAAAAGGAAACCTACTGTATGTAACCATGGGTATGGAATCCAAGAGTAAAGGCTCCATATTGGTAAAGTTTTTGCCTACACTGCTAGCGTAAACATCTTTACATATGTGTCTTTGCAAGATTATTAATATTACGGAGTATTCCCAACAGTTTAAAGAATGCCATTGGATTCACACAGATCATTAATGGATTCACAGAGACTTTCACTTGGTTAATACATTATCATCAATATTAGAGAATTATCAATGGATAACATAGTAAAATTATCAGCAAGAGTGGAAACATATTTTAATCTAAAATATCTCTAAAATCATCTAAAGGCAACCAAAATCCATTCCTAAAATTTTTACCAATTTTCTCCAAGAAGGGGGATGTAATTACTCCTAACTCCTGGGGTCATTTCCTAAATGTCCTGGCTTGCCAAATATGAAACCTTCACAGGTTGAGCATTTTCAAAATTTACCACCTTCACGTAAAAAAATGACCTTCTAACTCGTAATTATTATTTTTCTTATGCTCATATTTTGATTGCTTTTGGAAGTATCACTTTTACTGTTTTCGATCACTGCTCGTATACACATATTTTGAGCGTAATATGTTTAACTACCCAAATGCGTTACTTTACACTTATCAATGTTAAAACTCATCAGCTATTACTCATCATTGTCCAAGCTACCAGTATATAAACTACTAGTATCCAATCCAATCAAACGTGTAAGATAAGTCACAATCAATCTTTGACATTGCCGTGGAGGAATTTTGGCCTACTCTAATTGTTTTAATTCAGCCATTTTGGAAGGTTTTTCGAGGAGGAACTGCCTTTTTTTAAAGGTCATGCCTCAGCATCTCAATCAGATTCATGTCAGGAATTTGACTAGGTCACTCCCAAACCTTTATTTTGTTTCATTTCAGCCATTCAGAGATGGAGTTAGCTTTATGTCAGATGTAAAGGGACCTACATCTTCCAAAAAGTACCACTTTTGACTCGTCAATCCATAGAACATTATCCCAAAACTCTTCAAGGGTCATCAAAATGTTTTTTGGCAAATGTGAGACGAGCCTTTTTGGTCAGCAGTGGTTTTCGCCTTCCAGCTATCCCATGGATGCCATTTTTGCGCAGCCTCTTTCTCATTGTGGAATCGTGACCACCGACCTTACTTGGGGCAAGTGAGGCCTGCGGTTCTTTACGTGTTAGTCTTGGGTACTTTTGTAAACTCCTGCATGAGTCGTTGATGCGTTTCTAGAGGAAATTTGGCTGGCCATTACTGGGAAGGTTTACCGCTGTAGTCCACCATTTGTAGATAATGGCTCTCAACATGGTTCGTTTGAGTCCCAGAGCCTTAGAAATGGCTTTGGAATCCCATCCAGAGGTTCTTGAACTTCTTCAGATGGCGCCATCATGTGCTGCTTTCTGATACCTTTTAGCCGACTTCACTTTGCAAGACAGATTCTTATTTGATGTTTAGAATCACAGGGTTGGCAGTAATCATGGCTGGCCGCGTCTAGTGAAATTGAACCCAATTATCAATTAAATCTGGCTAATTGGTTGATTTAGTAACTAAGGGGACAATAACTTTTTTTTCACATAGGGCCAGAAAAGGTTGGATAACTTTGTCCCGAAGTAATAGGATTTCTCCCCGATTTCTCAGTGTGATTGGTCAGATTCTCAATCATACAGTCAAAAAAAGACCATCTCAACCAGCGCTTCTCTCCCTGATACATCACAGCTGAAATCCCGTGCTCAATGCGCAACATAAAGGGACTGTTTGATGTCGCAGGCCGAAGAATTCATATTAAAGTCATTTTTTTTATAAAATCTGTTCTATAAAATATTTTTACTATGCTTACCTTCAGGAGAAGCTGCAGCTCCAGAGCTGCATTGGGACATCTCCTCCATGGTCATAAAACAGAAGAAAATGGGAGCGTTTGCCCCCGTTAGACCCCCCAAGACCCACTGCACCGGCAACTTTCAGAAGGGGCAAGTCAAAGGGGTATATACATATGTTGGAGTTCTACAAAATCCCCCATGCGGTTGCAAAGGGGCACATATCCTAAACGGTGAAAGGATCTCTCGCCTACATGTCCATTAAAGTGCTTACGATGGTGGGACTGCCCCTTAAATTCAGAATATCTTTACCTCCTGAAAAGCCATGGTTTTGGTTATGGTTTTACAAGGTCCGTAATGACGCCTACTGCTTTTACACCAATTATCGCTGTTCTCGTTGCGTCTTATTTCTAGATCATACAGATTATTCCTGGGTTTATACAGATTACTATATAATACAGCTTTATAGAACGCCCGTCACTGTATTCATACGGCGTGTTACTGGATTTATAAAACGCCGTTATTGGACCCATAAATCACCCCGTAAAATGGCAGCCGCGGCCTCCCGTTCCATTTCTTGCATCGCTTGTTCTCCCCAAAGCAGTTTTATTAAAATCTCTGGTAGTTTAAAAAAACATTGACACATTTTATAATTTAATCGTGTTTACTTTGCTTTTTATTTAATGAGATTTTCCGCAGCTGTTTTCCATTGGCTCACCGATATTGTAATGAAATGATTTATTTATACACATATTTTTTTTGACCAAGGCTCCCAGAACGTCTCAGCCCCGGGAAAGAAAAATGCATGTCGAAAGAAAAAAAAAAGACACGTAGCGCAGGTGTGCACGTCGAAAGCTCGCAGGAACATTGACGGCAGATAAGATTCATTTGGCCCATCGAGTCTGCCCTCTTTTTATGATGTAAGACTCTTAATCAGCCTTTGATCTTTGGTCAGAATAGTTGAACGCCCCTTATTTTATGAATCTCTACCACCTCTACTGGGAGGTTGTTCCATTTAACTACTACCCTCTATGTAAAGTAAAACTTCCTTACATTCCATCTAATCCTCTGATCCTCTGTTTTTTTATGTTCTAACATTTCTTCTGCACTTCATGCCATAGACAAGACACTACTTCACGGATGATGAGACTCGCAGGAGTTGTGGTTCCTCCATACTTGGAAGTCTACCTGTTATTTACGATTGTGGCATGAAGGGGGGGAGAGACATCAGCATTTACACCTGGGATGTCTGTCTTCTAAGAATCAGTGGTTTCACGGAATAAAAATAGTACCAAGACATCGTAGCCAAGGGGTGAGTTTTTTGATGGGTGGTCTAGGCAGAGAATTCCATTCCTAGCTCATAATTTTCCACTTGCATTGATTCGCCATCATCAGTAACGAGACACTCACAAAAGTCGTGTTTGTTTCTGTTTAAATGGTTTTAATGAGCTCTGTTCCATTAAGTAGAGCCGTCTCCGGCCAAAGGCAATAATCTCCTGTCCAGGGAGAACTTACATTCTTACGGCTTAAGTTCATGTGGGAATTGGCTTATAGTAAATACGAGATTCACAGGGAGCGTGTTGTTGATCCTAGAAACGAAAGCCATCTCTGGCGAGTGGCGGTGTCATATGGACCCGGGAAGGTAGGGCTATGTACTAAGACATGGGAAGTCGGGTCCAAGCAGAGATGTGGTAACATCAGAGGGCTAATGAGCTACAGAGCTCAGAACGCAGGTTGTAGCAAAGCAGGGAAAGAAGGCACATTTTCTGGTGGGAGAGCGGACAGATGATGACAGGGTACATTTGAGAAATTGAGAGCTCTTGGGTTACTTAGTAACATAGTAGTATAGATCAATGAATGGGCTTCTGTCTAGGGATCCTAGACATCAGGAGGACTAGACATCGGTTTATGGGGCACAGTGAGGAGTCTAAGTCAGGTTGTGGCATGTACTAAAGAGTAGACCTCAAGTTTTGGTATGTAGTGAGTACAGCTAAGTGTACGGCCTGTACTAAGGAGTAGACCTCAGGTTTTGGTATGTAGTGAGTACAGCTTGGTGTACGGCCTGTACTAAGGAGTAGACCTCAGGTTTTGGTATGTAGTGAGTACAGCTTGGTGTAAGGCATGTACTAAGGAGTAGACCTCAGGTTTTGGTATGTAGTGAGTACAGCTTGGTGTAAGGCATGTACTAAGGAGTAGACCTCAGGTTTTGGTATGTAGTGAGTACAGCTTGGTGTACGGCCTCAATTGAGGAGTAGAGCTGAGGTTTTGGTATGTAGTGAGGAACAGAGCTTGGTGCATGGCCTATAATGAGGTTTACAAGTCATAGTATGAGCTGCAGTGAGGAGTAGAGCTCAGGGTATGGGATGCAGTGATGAGTAGCGTTTGGTATATGGGCTCGGTATAGGAGTAAAACACAGGGTATGGGATGCAGTGAGGAGTCAAGCTCAGGGTATGGGATGCAGTGAGGAGTAAAGCTCAGGGTATGTTATACAGTGAGGAGTAGAGTTTGGTATATGGGCTCTGTATAGGAGTTAAACACAGGGTGTGGGATGCAGTGAGGAGTAAAGCTCAGGGTATGGGATGCAGTGATGAGTAGAGTTTGGTATATGGGCTCTGTATAGGAGTTAAACACAGGGTGTGGGATGCAGTGAGGAGTAAAGCTCAGGGTGTGGGATGCAGTGAGGAGTAAAGCTCAGGCTACGGCATGCAGTGAGGAGTAAAGCTCAGGGTATGGGATGCAGTGAGGTGTGGAGCTCAGGGTGTCGGAGTAGCGAGGAGTAGAGATCACGTTATGCGGAGAGGAGTAGAGCGCACTGTATGGGATACAGTGAAGAGTAGAGCTGGGGTTATAGCATGCAGCGAGGATACAATGGGAAGCGGAGATCGCTTTATAGGATGCAGTAGGGTGTAGAATTCCAATGTGGAATAGAATTCAGCTCAGAGTTCAGGTTTTTGCATGCAGTGCAGGAGTAGATAAGTGTGTGAGATGCAGTGAGATGCAGTGAAGTGTAGAGCTCAGGTTGATGAATTAAGTGCAGTAAAGAGCTACGATCAGGCTATGTATGCAGTGAGAAGGAGGCGCATTGAGGTGTAGAGCTCCGTTTATGTGATCCAGTGAGATGCAGCGAGCAGCCAAGATTAGGTTATGGAAGACAGTGTGGAGTAGAGCCCAGGGCAGTAGTCATGTAGAACATGATCATGCTATATAAATCAATATATAATAACTTAAGGGTAGGTCTTTGGTCCTTGGTCTTGTTGTATTATTCATTGTTTTATATAACGCCATCATATTACGCAGCGCTGTACAAAGAGTAAAAAGTAGTGGGAAAAAATGTAAACTTACTGCGCCAAAAGAATAGTCTCATATCTACCCAGTGTGTGTTTAAAGATAACTAATGGGGATCTCACGAATGGAAACAAGCTCTACAATACAACAGAGCATGAAACACAACCCTTTAGTATCAAACACAAGCAGACCACACAAAAGATCTCCCAAGCACCGGAGAACATAAACAGGAGAAATAAAAAAATGTATCCGCACGTGGCCGGAAGCTGCCTCCCGCGCGGCTGGATCTCCCGAGAAATGGGAAACGTCCTCATGACATATCCCTGGCAAAAGCGTGATGGCCAACTGGCAGCGAAGTCGTGTGCGTTACAATATATTTCCCTGCGTAAAGACTTCATTGGTGGCAATCGGTCAACGTATACCCCAAGGAGACATAGATAAGTCCAGAAAGTATGAGCAAGCAGTATTTCCCAATTTATTGGATCATTTTACCCCAAGAAGATGTCACACTCCATCTGTGACCATTTTAATCATAAATAACTCATTTATTTTATTTGCTTCTGTGACCAAGCTACGCAACGTAGGACAAATGACCATTTGGATTGTTACTATATAGAACAACATAACTATATATATTTTTTTTTATTATTATTTTATTTTTTTTTTTAGAGTTTTTACAGGTATAGGAACAAAATGTAAAGATCAGACCAAAGAGGCTTTTCGTTTGTTGGCCCTATTCTGTCTCCACACCGTAATAACGCAATACTTTTTCCCAAACCCAGCGATTTTTAAGCATTAAATGAAATAATAAGTCTCAGACCCGGACTGGTCACCGGGCAAGCGGGGTAAATGTTCTCCCGATCTTCCTGCTCCAGGAGGACATCAGCTGCTGCTGCTGCTACGTGACGACTTAAGTCATCAGACGGCCGTTGGCCTTAAAGTGCCACGTCTACCCTGTCAACACCAGTCCAAGCCTGGTTATGCATCAATTATTAGTAAATACAGCCCCATGGCAAGAAGTCAGCCATAGTTATCAAAAAAGAACAATGAGTGTTGCCTAATACCAAACCACAGACACATTATCATACCTGGGACCTCTCCGGGTTTTGCCAGGAGACTACCTGGTTCTCCGGCTTGGCACCCAAATCCTCCAGGTTGCAGGAGTGGGGTCCTGACGTCAGTGGGTAGTCCTGACCCCCATCCCGCAAGGGAGGGCCCGGGTAGCCGGAGCCTAAAATTTCCCATGTTGAGGTTGGTTTAATTAACCATGGCGACAACATAGCATCCCATACAGATTGCTTAATATTATTAAACCTTGAATTCGGAAGATGCCGTACGGAAAGTCTCCGAATTACGTGAGAGGATCGTTCGACAACTCTAAGCGTAAGTTGAGTTTCGAGTAACTCGGAGACATGTGATATCATATATAACAGTTTGTTCTGTAAATTCCGCACCTTGTTTGCACGGGTCAGTATTTATTTCGTGTTTTTTTTACGTACGTATGGAGGAGCTGCGTAAGTCGGGGGTCCATCTGTATTTTGTATCCCTCTGATGGCTTTATATGTGAATAAAACTTGGACAAATCTAGTAAATATTTTTGATCGCCATGATTTTGCACGTCATGCACAGTTGCAACATTTTGTAAAAGTCATTCCGAATATATTATTACTTAAACAACTTTTAGACTTTCCCACCGAGAGGTCATTTGAAGTTTCCTTGAGAAAAGCCTTGTTACTGTGATTGTGAACCCATAATTACTGGGGTAGAGTATAAAAATAATAGTATCTGCAGGTCGCACGATATCTGAATAGGTGAGTGAGCTGAGATGGAACGGTGTGCAGCAGAGCCCCCTGCTGGCTGAGCCGAGTATTACGCCGAGATTCAAAGCACTTTGAACTATCGAAGTCACGGCTTTTAGCATACATGTAGCATGTGCCTTCTTGTTTATTAATCAGTGTAACCTTTGTCAATGTATCTAGTTAACGTCATGGACGCTGAGATCTGCAGCAGCCCCCAGCATCATATAGCCTTAAATTTCCATCCCAACCCCTTAAAAAAGCCGCCTGAACCAATCAGCAGCAATCAGCAACTTCACGGCAGATGAGAGAAAACTTAACCCCTTAATGACAAAGCCCGTACATGTAAGGGCTCAAAATGCATTGTTTTCAATGGGTTTAGGGACCGCCCATTGTCCTTAAGGGGTTAATGGGTAGGAAGCATAACACGGACCTCGAGAACAGTAAGTTAGTTAGTTTAGTAGTTTAGTTAGGAGAGTTAGATATTAAAAATAAATAAAAATAAAAGCTTAACAGGAAGCATACTTAAGTACACTTCCTGCGCATGCTCTGTAGTATTCGCATTGAAGTCAGAGGGAGCTGGGGTCCATGTATATGTGCTGTACATATATATATATATATATATATATATATATATATATATATATATATATATATATATATAAACATTACATGAATTTAGTGTACTGAACTATGCAAGATAGCTTGATCAATTTTATCTATCAAAAACATACATTTTCTCGGGATTATACAATTTCTGAGAGAATAAGTGACAACGGCTAACGTATTTTATATAAACGGATCACATGTGATGAGTTCACCCCACAATTCACTGTAAACATTCTCTCATTCCTCATTTCGGCAACGGCGGTGCCTCTCTTGGACCAAGTTCGAGTAAACCATGTCCGTTCTTTAATGTCCAATTACGGGTAAAGTATAGATTTGTAGTATATAAAGATGGACGTTTTACCATTCCCATTACTCTCATTCTATCACCGCAGGAAATGTAAATATTTCACCATGTCCTGCATGACCACAGGTGGCCTTTCCATAAGAGCATGCGGATGAAAGGACAGATAGTGTATCTATGTGAAGGGGGACAGAAAAACCCTAAATACAGAATTTCTGGAAAATCTGGAACCGTTGCATTAAAAGGAATGAATGCAGACGTTAATGGATAATTCTGATTAAAGGGCTGGACACCGTCCACTGTCCACGGGCTTTCTAAACGAAGCCTGGATTTTCAAACAACCGTAAGATTCCTGTTTAATCTCCTGCGGATTCTGTTTAACGCGATTATTTGGCTCGGCATTAAAGCGTAAGTGATTGACGGAGCCGATTTCTACATTAAAATAAGATTCACGGACTGGCTTTTGTATCCCTTTCCGCGTCAAAATTCCATCTCTTTAATCCAGAGTCAAGTGGTGGCCTGACCTCGGAGGGTCACTCCGCTTTCTTCACCTGATTTTTTTCCCCCTGATGAACTCGATTAGAGGTTCTGAATTTTCTTGGAGGGCTCCAGAAGCACATCTTTCATATTCTGGGCTGATTTGGTAAAATAAATCATTCAGGGTGACTTTAGGGTATCCATCAAGGTTCTACAGGCTTAGGTTCTCTGGCTGGCTCATTGATGTCAAATGTACTCTAAGGTCTAACATCTTAAAAGGATCAGGAACCTCCAGCTGGCTTGCAAGGAAAGACATTGATGTCCTTCAAGTGCTTCTCTGGCCAGGATCTGCATGTCCCATCACAGGCATACCCGGAAACTTCCCCGGGAACGTCACTTTGGGCTCTCCTGTTCCTTCTATGAGGCAAGAAGGAGGTTTTGTCGGAGGTCTAACACCTTAAGAGGATGAGGAACCTCAACATGGCTCGCAAAGAAAGACATTGATGTCCTTTAAGTGTTTCCCTGACCAGGAAACCAATGTCCCATCACAAGCATACCTGGAAATTTCCCCCAGGAACGGCTCTTTGGGCTCTCCTGCGCCTTCTAGCGGGCAAGAAGGGGGCTTTGTGGGAGTGGGGAGCGCCCCCTGGTCTTAAACTGCCAGGGCTGTTTTTCTTTCCCAGACCGGCTAAGATCCCATCAAGCCACTCTTATGGGAACATAGAATTCGACGACAAATAAGAACATCTAGCCAAGCTTTCACCCTGTAAAGACGCCATAAGTTGGTCCTTGGTGGTTCCTTAGGTTCAGATATCCATATGCCTATCCCATGCATGTTTAAATTCTCTCATTACCACTTCTGCTAGGAGGCTGTTCCACTTATTTACCACCCACCTGCTCAGAAGTGCAGTTAATCAAACCAACAAAAAATATTTATATACAACAATCAAGGGGGAGATGTTGATGGCGTTTCCTGCCTGAACTGGGCACAGAATTAAGTGACCAAGGTTAAGAATACACAGGTGACCTGTGCCCCCCCCCATTCTTCACGCATTAACATGCGGTTTGCCTATATGGTAGGATTGGCCCCGTGGGCTCCGGAAGTCCGGCGACGCTCACTGTGACAGACTGGCGGAGACGCCAATTCATGGCAAACAGTGTCCAACCCCGGCTTGAGTGCCCGAGGCTACGTGCCCATCTATTATTAATGTAAGGAAGATTTACTGTATCTCCGCTAAATCCCCCAAAATGAAAACACGTTCTCGTTTCTCAGCGGAGATAAAGCATGCGCAAGTACGGGACAAGTCTGTCGGCCGAAACAGCTGCGTTATATCCGGCTTCTGGCAGCAGCTGGCGAGGCCGTCCCGGCATCGAGGCAAACAGGTTAAAACAGGTGTTTGTGTTAACTTGACATTTATATCGGAATGACAGCAGAGCTGGCAGCGGGAGTATGAAGAACACCAGAATTATACGCCGGTTTAATGGTTAGAAGCCGTTACGGAAGATCTACTGCCCTGATTTGCATAAAACCCCCTTAAATTATCACCAAATAACTAAGAGACCTCAGTATGTCCGGCTTGGGGGAGAGAAGACAGGGAGAGGGGATGGGATAGGAACATTTAAATACATAAAGGGGTTTAACAAAGGAGGAGAAAAGTTACAACAAGAGACTGGAATCTAACACTAGAGGGTCAGAGACTGAGTTGGAATGGAAGGAAGTTATACTGAAAGGGTAGTAGATAAATGGAACAGCCTCCCAGCAGAAGTGGTAGAGGGTAATCCAGCGAGGGGATTTAAACATGCATGGGATAGACATACGGCTCCTGAATCTAAGACGAGACCAACGACTGATTAAGGTTTGAGTCGTTACAGCAGGAGAAACGGGCGACTAAACGGGGGCCGAATGGGGCCAATCTGTTGGTGGGTTCTATGCTTCTATTTCCAAAACTTCATTCGACACATTTTGGGGTCACTTTTCATCCACATGATTTTAGGAGGAATATTAATCTTAGGAGTAGTAGAGTCTGGATCACCGGTGCATTTTAAATACCAGTTGAGCAGCGCCTATGATGGTTAGGGATGTAGCACACGAAGTGTTAAAGGGCATCTCAATCGGGTGTACAAGACAAGAATGATTTGGGAAAGCTGATGTCCCCAATCCACAAAGAAGCACCCCAAGATCGGCATCGAGCAGCCCGTCCCCACCGAATAAAACGGAGAAGGTAGGCTCTGGGCAAGACCCGGGTATGATCAGAAGACACCATGGAGAAGGTGGCCGCTTCTCCGATTAGTTGTCTACTTTATTGAGTAGAGGAGGCTGATGCTAAGTCCCCGCAAAGCAGCAGAGAATTAGTTTCTGCCTGGATGGTTCACAGGATCATCCCTGACGGACCTGAGAAGGACATCAGCACGGCGGCCAGGCGAAGGTCCCCGACGTCTACTCTACTGTGAATAAACCCCAGGGACTTCTAAGTGTCATAAAGCACGTGATCAGAAGAAGGAGAATGTGATACTTAAAGAAGGCCAAATCTAAAACACTCCTAAGAACTCAACTACAAATTATGGCGGCTAGGTGTCCTGAATTGCCTAGGACAGTCCCTACATCAAAGGGCTTTGTCCCGGTCCCTGGCCGCCATGTCCTGGCACCTTGTCGTGTTCTGGATTTAATGCAGTACAGACTGTCCTTCCGTCTGGCTGATAATCAGGGACTGCGTCGCATGCCTTACTGAAATCAAGATAGACCATATCTGCTGCTCCTCTCTGGTCTATACCCAGTCCAAAAAAAAATAAATTAAGTTAGTATAACAGGGAGACATCTTCTGGGGGAGGGGGCAATTGCATTTTGGGGGCATTCTGCACAACCCCCCCCCCATTTACTTGCAAAACAGACCACATAAACATTTAAAGGGACCGAGGAGCTATCATATGCATCAAAGTGCATATTATGGCTGGACTGTCCCTTTAAATAAGTCTCCCAATGTTTTGGGGTTTATTTCCACCAAGACTGGTTGGCAGCTTCATGCTGGATCCTCGTATGGCAGAGAGTTTGGCACTGAAACAGTTAAACAGAGCTTTTAATCTCTTATTTCAGCTTTTCTGTTTTCGTGACCCTGGCGATGTATAATCACTCATTCTTTTGACCCCGTGTCTGGTCTCCTACACAGTCTGCCATTGCCCCCATCTACCCCCTTGGCCAGTAGGCTGACCACATCAGCCATGTATCCCAGGGCAGGTATAATTTTCACATATTGCGCGGAAAGTGGATTCTCAATACTCATCTAGATTGCCTGTTGTTTCTGTACATCAAGTTGTAATGTTATATACTACTTGTTATGTTCTGTCTACCTATTGTACAGCGCCACGGAATATGATGGCGCTATATAAAACAATAAATAATAATAACAAATAATGCTCATTTATATATCCCACATACCGCATGGGGCCGCGCTTTACATCTGCTGCTCAGCGATATGGACCCGGTATTACGGTTTGAGATGCGGGTGGGTTTGTGCATCATGATGGCAGATGTCTACCCCGTGTTGGGATATAGAAATGTTAAAAACTGGAGACAGAAACAGGCATAAAACGGGAGTGTGTAAGAATTTATATATATATGTGTACTTTCTTGAGGTGGCGATGGATAAGTGGAACTGCCTCCCAGCAGAAGTGGTAGAGGGTAATACCGTGAGGGTATTAAACATGCGTGGGATAGACATACGGCTCCTGAATCTAAGACGAGACCAACGACTGATTAAGGTTTGAGTCTTTACAGCGGGAGAAACGGGCCAGATGGGGCCAAATGGGGCTTGTCTATTGTCAAATGAAGTGTTTCTATGAATACTTTAAAGGAGGAGAAATAGGATAAAAGCTCATAATCTAAGACTACAGGGACATTCATTGTGAGGTAACATTAGCATTTTTCAATGAGAGAGTAGTGGATAAGTGGAGCAGCCTCCCAGCAGAGGTGGTACAGGGTAATACAGTGAGGGGATTAAACATGCATGGGATAGACATACGGCTCCTGAATCTAAGACGATTAAAGTTTGAGAGCTAAACTAGATTTAAAGGCATCTCTCAGCAATCGTATGCATTAAAGTGCGTCTAATGACTGGAGTGTCCCTTTAAACTGTTAAAGAGACAGTGGCGCAAACATTGCTTTTACATTAAATGCAATTTTCTTAATTTTCCGTTAATTGCCCCTTTGCGATTTTTGAAATGTAACTTTACTAAATGCAATTATGCGGGAAGCTGTAGATGCGTTACGCTGAAATCACTCAGTCTGCTTATTACGCTTGCGCCCAATACGCACAGCTTTGCCTTCGTTACCCACCGCCGAGCGACGTAAAGCATTTCTTCACAAAACAATCATTTTAAGATTAAAATATATTTAATAATAAAGACATGTAGTAATAGCTGCACAGTGTGCCCATTTCCCGCTACTATCGCCCATATCATTATCCTCCTCATTTATGTTCTGATCCTGCATTCCAAACACGTTCACCTCATCTTACACTACATCTCATATCCAATCTATAAAATGTATCGAGATCTAAGACGTTTGTGGCAGCTTTTACTGACCAATACTTAGAAGATAAGTCACATAAGAAGAGGAGACCTCTGAATTCTTGAAGGTCTATGCTTTACAATTAAAAGACCTTCTTCCTAAGATTGTATCTTCTCCACCACCAGTATTTCACAGCCTTCTTCTTTAGTTCAGCACAATAAGACCGGAAACCTCTGTCTCTTCCACATCCTCCTATTCCATAACTCATACCTCACTTATTATCACCATCACCCTCCACCACACTGAATATCTTCACGTTCTCTTTGAACATGACCTTTTCAGATCACCAAACTTACTTTCTGGGTTCCAGTTCTCCTTTAGAAGTGGTCTGGATTGTCCAGTTCACTATTATTACCAAATAACTAAACCAAAAGATGACAGCTAAAACTAACCAAGTATTCCTTGTAGACATCTGTGCCACTTCATCACAAATGGTCCTAATTCTCTATCTTCATAGCTCTGTTCTCTCCTGCTTCTCAATCTACTTCTAGAATTTCTCTTCCTCCCCCCTTCCTCCTTCAAAGTGTGCTATAAGGTTCCGTTCCTCTACACTTTCATGCTTGACAAACTAATAAGGACCTCCAGACACTGGTACGTTCTACACTCTGAACATACTTAGGTATTAAAGCTTCCCTCCTCTCTTGGACCATTTGGTTGGCTACCTTATCTCCATTTGTAACCAATAGTCCTTAAAATATTCTACTTCTTCTCCTCCTTTTAATAATTGTCCTCCAGACAATATCTTCCCTGCAAGCAAAGATGCGTCTATCGATCATTCACACCATTGGCTTGTGACATTATGGACTTTGTCCTCCACCTTCACCATCGCTGGACCATATCTCCATGATTACTTTGCCTTTTCCAGATATAAGAACTTAGCAGAGCTCTAGATCAAACACGTTCTCTCCATCTGTGTATCGATTCCTGATTCCTGCATCCCACTCTAAAATAGTCTATGAATGAACTTCTTCTCTCGCTTACAATCCATGCTCTCTGTTCTCTCCTTTCCTTGTGAATTCATCTGTCTCTTTATCCCGGGACACTCACTTCTCTCTGTTCTCTGTCACTTTACCACTCTCTTCTCTGTCTCACAGGAAAATCACCTCCCTCCACTCCTTGGAGCATTCACCATTCTCCGTCCACTGCCGAAACTTATCTCTATACTCCATACCACCAATGGACTCACCCCCCTCTCTCTATACCCTGAGGGATCTACCTCTCTCTCTCTCTACCCCATTGCGTTTACCTCTTACTCCTGTGCTCTCAGTTCTCAATCCCCGACCATAGCTCCCATTACCATGCCTTACACCAGTTACACCTTAACTCCCAGTTCCTGTACCAGCCTCTGTCCGGGACTCGCTTGTCTGCCGCACTCAGCGCCGCGTACACTCATCACCGTAACAAATCTCCCAAACACATCGTGCCCTCCGCGGTATACCAGTAACACCAGCGTGATCATGTTACATGCCAAAACTCGCCGCCATCGCGTTTTACACACTTGTTGCTCTCGTGTTTCGGGTTTTTACAGACCCGGCTCTGTTATATTAAAGACATTTCCATCCGCCGAACCAAAACAAGACAAAAAAAAATATCAGTAAATGTTGCATCCCGGCTCCCTAATTTCCCCACGTGTGTTTGGGGTTTTTTTTTTTCGCTCTTTACTTACGAGGTCTGGCTCTGGCTTCTGTGTGAGAGGCGATAAAAAGCACAGAAAATCCCAGTAGGAGCTGCACTTCTCTCGATTCGGGAAACATGTTTCCAGCCCCAGGGATCGCTGAGCGTCTTGGCTTCGGTTGCTGGATCCCCGAGCTATAAAAGCAGCGGAGTCCGAATCAGCATGACACAACTACGTCAAGGGCTGTAGTACAGACTCACAACGGCTTTTTGCGAGGAGGGCAGCACCACAACAGACTATCACCAAAAAAAAAAAAAAAAAAAAAAAGCACCTCCTTTAAGAGAACGCAAGAATTCCAAGCCTGGGATTAACCCTTTCCGCACCAGACCCCATTTGTCATACCTTATCTCGCTTGTGCTTTTTTTTTGGGGGGGGGGGGCGTTAGACGATCTCATGTCCCATAACTTCGATCGTGTCGCCAACATATGCAGCGGCGCCGCAGAGATGATAGCTTGGAGCTCATGAGGGTGGCGTTTAACCCTTCACATGCTGGGAATGCGGGAATTCGGGCCCCTAGACGGCTCGTTTCATTTGCATTTTCGGTTGCGCCTGGTATCAAAATAAAAAGGTCCCTGGAAACTGTGACAGGGCCAGGCTAGCTGGCTCATGTGTCATATGAAGTTTAGCCGGGTCACGGAGCACTTTTGTGTCCGGTTCTGTATACCGTGACCCGGTAATATATTATATTGTGTTTATTGTGTAACCGGCCCAGAGACTGATGTGGCTTCAGCCCCAGCCTTCAAAGAGACGATCCTATAATCTGGCTGGGGCTCTTAATCAGCCAACACAGCCCTGTCTGCCCAGACGGCACCCGCACTACAGGGGGGATAACACAGGTGGGGGAACCCATTGTATTCTGTAATCCCCTCACCTGATACATCCCCTGTATACTGATGGGATTTGTGATGGGATGTGGCTGATGGGATTGGGGGTTGGGTTCGGTACACATTGCATTGAGATTGTATATAAGTTCTGTGTGTTTGTAATAAAGAGAGTTCTTCTTGGTTTACTACGAATGGTGGTCTGGATGATCCGTGGATAGCTGAGTGCGATCCGTATGAGGGACTGACTGGTGATTCCTCAGCCCTCAAACAGGGGGACCCGGCCTTGGGTACGGTGACCCTGTAACAGAAACTCTTTTGCTTACTTAAAGAAGTAGGTAGCAAGGGGATTTTACTAAAGTTTGGTAAATCCACTCCGATGAGAGAAACGTCTCCAGAGTCTATGGGGGTTACATATACAAACGTCATGAGAATACTGCACCCATGTAAAAAATACATATAAACTAAAGATATATATATATATATATATGTATAAAATGTTTTGTTATACCTATACAATAATATTAAAGCTGAAAATGCCCCCTCCACTATAAACTACAGCCATCGCTGGCTAGGCTGTGATTGCTTGGACCTGTTGGGCTGTGAGTTCCGGATCTCGATGAATAACCGAGACTATCCAGAAACGGGAAACAACTGGCACTCAGCATGGCACTACCACTCCCATGATCCCTGACCAAAGGACTGTGTATACACTCGCCAGATATGTTGGCCAATCTGTGGAATACCCAACTGATTTTTGGAATACGATAACATCTTTAGTCTGGCGAGGAATGCCTTGGCGTGTAAGCGGAGGACTCACCGCGTTGCAAGGCAAAACGCAAAATCTTTCATTACAACTCGTCCTGCGCAAGGAACTCACAAGCCTGGTTTATTATAATAATAATAATAATAATAATAATAATAATAATAATAATGGTAATAATAATAAAAATAATAGTGGTAATAATAATAATAATAATAAAAATAATGATAATGAAAATAATAATAATAATAATAGTAATAATAATAAAAATAATAGTGGTAATAATAATAATAATAAAAATAATGTAAATAATAATAAAAATGGTAATAATAATAATGTAAATAATAATAATAGTAATAATAATAGTGGTAATAATAATGAAAATAATAATAATAATAATGTAAACATAATAATAATAATTATTAATATTAATGTTATTATTATTATTATTTACATGGGGTATTACAGTCAATTCCACTGTCTGGTGAGCACCACTTGAACTGGTAGAATGTGGGGGATGGCTGAGCAATGTAGGAGTTATCGTCCACAGCGGCAGCAATGACATATTTTAGCATATGCAGCGTATAGGTGTGTCGGTACGATACGATTTTATCATTAGCTTTGGGCGTGAATATGGATCATTTTGATTGATTCGATCAGCATGCTCTTGTCTGGCCGCCTAAGACGGGCGCTGATAATATGACCTTTGTTTGTAGCGGGCGCATTTACTCCTGAGGAAACACAAGTTAAAACGTATACGCCACATTTCATTTTAACAACCTCCCCCTGAGCTGCCGCCACTGGACTCAATTAAACGTGACCCCCCCTTGATCCTTCCATAAAGACAAATAGCCCCGGCACAGAAAACAGAAGCCGCTCTCAGTAAAGAGGCTCTGTTCTCACACATGGAACGCGACACATTTACGGGGCGCACGGGTCAGCGTTCGGGGGGTTTTTTTCTCGGAGTAGTGTTACTCGCTAACGCAGATCTCCTCCGGAACGGAGGAACGAACAATGGTGCGCTTGGGCTGCCGGGTTTAAAGGGACAGGAAAGAAATCTAAGAAATGAAAGAAACCACATGATCCATTCAATCCGATCCATTATTTCTCGTGTATCGGGGCCATCGTGGCTCTGGCAGTGGCTCGTTTAAGCTGCTGTCCCACCTACTCTGCTGTGTTTAACACTTTTGTAACTAAACCACATAGCATTAGAAACTTAAGCCCCCAGCGCTGTAGAATGCGGAAGATTTCCCAGGAATTATGTGTTAATAATCAAATACAAATGGCCTCATTCATAACTATTTAAATGCCTCAATAACCAAAGATTCTACAGAATGTAATTTATAATTCAATGTATAAACCTTTTTCTATCTGTCTATCTATCCATTATCTATCTATCTATATCTATCTATCTATCTATCTATCTATCCATTATCTATCTATCTATCTATCTATCTATCAATATCTATCTATCCATTATCTATCTATCTATCTATCTATCTATCTATCTATCTATCCATTATCTATCTATATCTATCTATCTATCTATCTATCTATCTATCTATCCATTATCTATCTATCTATCTATCTATCTATCTATCTATCTATCTATCTATCTATCAATATCTATCTATCCATTATCTATCTATCTATCTATCTATCTATCTATCTATCTATCTATCCATTATCTATCTATATCTATCTATCTATCCATTATCTATCTATATCTATCTATCCATTATCTATCTATCTATCTATCTATCTATCTATCTATCTATCTATCAATATCTATCTATCCATTATCTATCTATCTATCTATCTATCTATCTATCTATCTATCTATCTATCTATCCATTATCTATCTATCTATCTATCTATCTATCTATCTATCCATTATCTATCCATTATCTATCTATCAATATCTATCTATCCATTATCTATCTATCTATCAATATCTATCCATTATCTATCTATCTATCTATCAATATCTATCTACCTATCTATCTATCCACATTTATCTATCTATCTATCTATCTATCTATCTATCTATCTATCTATCTATCTATCTATCCACATTTATCTATCTATCTATCATCATCAGTTGTTCAAAGAAGTTTGTAATACCTTTGAATGAGTTAAAAGACATTTGATAAGCTGTACATATTACGTTTTTAAGACCTTTGAAGTCCTTCCTTTAAATTTACATATATTTTCTTATATACACAATGCAATTTACTATATAGATATATATTTAAATATATATTACAGTATATATTTGCTCGATTATAAGACGAGGTTTTTTTCAGAGCAAATGCTCTGAAAAATACCCCTCGTCTTCTAATCGGGGTCGTCTTCTAATCAGACCTCAAATAGAGTCTGATTAGGAGACTAAGATCCAGATCCCCCGCACCGCTGCAGGGGACCTGGATCCTCCTGTCTCACCCCCCCCCCCCCCCCCATCATACACACTTACCGGTGCTTCCTGCTGTATTGCCGGGGCAGCGGGTTGACGTCTACGCGATCCGCGTAGACAACGTCCGCTGCAGCCGGAAGGAGGTGTGGCTAGCAGCGGGGGTTGTCTGCGTCCGTCGCGTAGACCTTCCCCGACTGTCAGAGATCTCTGATCTCTGACAGCCGGGGAAAGTATACGCGACGGACGCATACAAACCCCCGCTGCCAACTCCACCTCCTTCCGGCTGCAGCAGAAGGCGACGTCAACCCGCTGCCCCGGCTGGAAGCACCGGTAAGAGAGGGCTGAGAGGGGAGAGAGAGGAGAGAGGAGAGGAGAGGGGAGGGGAGGGGAGGGGGGGGAGAGTGTGTGTGTGTGTGTTAGTTAAATGGGGGCATAGGGCATTTCTGGAGTGGCGTTAAGGGGGCATTTAATAGAGCACTCTGCCTCCTGAAATGCCTTATACCTCCCTATATGCCACTCTGCCCCATAATATGCCTTTTAACCCCCTAAATGCCAGAGTGGCATATAGGGGTATAAGGCATTTCTGGAGGCAGAGTGCTCTATACAATGCCTTTTAACTCCCTTAATGCCACTCTGCCTCCTGAAATGCCTTATACCTCCCTATATGCCACTCTGCCCCATAATATGCATTTTAACCCCCTAAATGCCAGAATGGGATATAGGGGTATAAGGCATTTCTGGAGGCAGAGTGGCATATAGGGGGTCAAAAGGCATACCATGGGGCACAGTGGCATATAGAGGGTTAAAAGGCATATCATGGGCCACAGTGCCATATTGGTGTGGCAAGCCTGGGGGCAGATGTGCGTAACTGGGGGACAGGCTGGAAAATACAAGAAATAAAAACAAAAAAAATATTTTTCTCAATCATAGCTTTTATTAAAAAAAATAGTTTACATGAATTAACATTTACTGGTAAAACTTTTTTCCTTTAGGGTCGTCTTATATTCAGGCTTTTTCTTTTTTCCTAAGTTAATATTCAGATTTTGGGGGGTCGTCTTATAATCAGGGTCGTCTTATAATCGAGCAAATATGGTATTGCTGTATAATTGCTAAAAATATATATTTTTCGTTAATTTTAGGGCTGTAGAACCCTGTGATTCCCTCATACCCAGCAAACATTCTGAGCTCTTAGAAAAGAGGGGCATCAGGGGAGGAAAGAGGGACATTAGGGGTTTGGGTTCCAAAAAGGAATTCTTGAGAAGTCTGATAATGTAAATTCATAATAAAGGTCAAAGGGAATCTATAGGTTGGTAACGGTCAGAAATGTTCATTAATGATACTCTATACCTTAACAGAAAGCCAGAAAGTTTACATTATATTTTTTGTAATGGGCAAGTAACCTTCTCCGTTTATTACAAAATATTACAGGCTACCTTCAGGTGCTCAAGAAGGGAAAATGAAAAAGAAAATAATAAAAATATATATATATAGATATATGTTTTTTGAATAAACAGTGTATTGTGTCACCCATCATCTGGAACCCAAAGCAGCGGGGGGGTTGGCGTGACCTCCACTACAGTCCATTAAGGGCCACACTGGTCCCCAGGACTTCTTGTCCTCTATGAGGCTGATTAATTATTACTGTTATATGGCATATCTGTCTTCGGAGAGGTCCTAGGCCTGACTGAGGGCAGCGCCACCAGCCGCCCTCACCACGCTGCATTGCTTACGCTGAGTCACGGGATGTGATGTCATATCCTGCCGCTCTGCCACTTAAGAACATGCGCCGGGAGCTGACTCTGCACAGTACTCCGTAGTGTCAGTGGGCCAGATCGCGGAATAAATAAAATATGACTCCTATAGAGACACAAATCTGGTGGTTTGTTTTTTTAATTCACTCATTTAAAGGTGAACTGAACCTTCTTTAAATTTTCGCATCTGAATAAATGGAATAAAACCCCATTTAGCTTGTACTTTGTACCTTGTGTTTTTCCATGAATTTGATTCCCGCGGATTTATGTTGATTAAAAATTTAACTCAATGAAGCTTAAGTCTGCAGAAAAAGGTGCAAAATTACCATTTCCTGTCCTACAACGGCTGTCTGAGCCAATCAGGAACTTAATAGAGGAGAGATAAGTAATGGGGAGGAATCATCATGCAGATCACGAGATCAGGAATTTATGATGGCACATAACATTTCAAATGTTTTATTAAGGGTCGTTAGACTGGGGCAATTCTTTACCAAGAAAAAGTTACTTTGTAACCTATTGATATGATGGAGTAAGGAATTAAGTAAAAGAATAATGTATTTAGTTGACACTATTTCATTTATAAAACCATCTTTTAGGGTTTGTTGGGGTGTTTTCTGGACACTCTCTGAGAGGATGTTTTCATGGCTTTATTGTGACAGCTAAAATGTTTGATTACTAGAGAAAAAAAAGAGAAGAGAGGGAGATTAAATAGAAGAGAGGAATGTGAGACAGCAGAGGAGAGAGAGAGAATAAAGAGCAGTATGAGAGAGAAAAAAGAGGGAATGGAACAGAAAAAAGAGAGAGAAGATAGAGGTGAAAGCAAAGAGAGATATTAATGAAAAGAGAAAGAAGAGAAGAGAGAAAGGAGAAGACAGAAAGAAAGAGATATGAGAAAAGAAAGGAGGAGGAAGAAGAAATGAGAAAAGATACAGAAGTGAGAGAGAGAGAGAGAGAGAGAGAATAGAAAGGAGACAAATGAAAAGAGTGAGGAAATGGATAGATGAGAGAGAAGAAAATGGAGAGAATAGCAAATGAGAGACAATAAGAGACAGACCAAGAGAGAGCAAAGGAGAGAAAAGTAGAGTAAAACCCCTTACCATAGCTGGGAACTTCTTAGCTCAGGCTACCCAGAGCCTTCCCTTGCGCGACGCGGCCAGGACTGCCCACCAACGTCAGCGGGAGGTCCGGGTGACCTCGGTGGGCGGTCCCGTAACGTCAGTGGGCAATCCCAAGTCAGTGGGCGAACCCACTGACGTCGCGGGCACCTTTGCTGATGACATCACGGGAAACACCCCCATTCACCCAAAGTAGTTCAACCATCTCTTGTAAGCATGCGCAAATCTCTCCCCGCTACCTTTAATTCATATATACGTGAAACAGGAAACTAAAACGTAATAAAGGTGTCGCAGTAGGTGTAAGAACCATCGCTGGGGATAATGTAAGAGACTCGATGATATAAGAAGTCGGTCTAATCTCTACCAGGAGACCTCGGCTCTTAGGGAATACAAACCAAAGCCCTTAATCTTTGAGCGTTAATTATTTAGCTGGAATCATTTTCCAAGGTAAATTAGTTTCTGCGTTCGGCTCGCCTTGAGACGCCGCGTTCACCGCCTGCTTCTTTATTTATAGCGAGGCAGCGAGCCGTTCCCAGATTTTGATGAATGGGATGAGGTTTTTTAAGCCGTAGACGGTGACCTGCGCTATCTGTCTTGTTAGACGTGCCATTTCTTTTTTTTTTTTTTACACGATCCTGAGTCCTCATTCCAAATTTGATTTAAAAAGCTTTAGAATGCATCTGGAGCACCTAAAACCTGACCTTATTTAGAGACTTGCGAAGACGAGAGCTGGAATTCGGCCAATCGCGTCAATTTCCAGCAGCGATCCTAATCCAAGCTCCTTGGCCTGCGTAAAGGTTCGCCGGCCGCACCGGTGTCATGATGTGCGCTTTTCATAATTATCTCGGATATTTCACAGCACATTCTGGGACGTGTGTTCTAATTCCTTTGAAGGAGACCTACCCCGAAATCTTCTGATACCTCCTAGCTAGTTAACCTCTTTATGACCACACGGGTAGAAGCGGCAGAATTAACCAATGGCTAGAACCGGACAGGAAAGTATGGATTTTAGCCCGATACTGGGCTACTTGTTTTAGGAGAACGCCATCAGATATGGAACTCGAATGGGTAGAAGGTCCAAGCCATCGATTCGGGAAAAGTGTCCTGGTGGTGTCTTCTGAGTTGCCCTTGGGGACGTTTGTCTGCGGAGTGTCTTTGTTTGAATCACACAATGACCCCCGTAAGCAGACTCGCCATTAGATCCAACCAATTATTAGCCCATGTATAGATCAAGAGACGTTTGATGACACGCTGGTTGGCGTTCCCATGGCACAAACTATATTTCAACCAACACATTTTCCAACCCACTACACACATAAAACAGCGTGACAACGTTGTAGAACCTCGACTGTTATAGCATCCTTTGAGGACAGAACTTTCCTTAAAGAGGGGGTCCATCAAGTAACTCAAAAGGAAAACGTGCCATAAGAGCCTGATTTGGAGTATGATATAAATAATATAATAGAAAAAGAATACCCCATCATCAGCCCAAAGAGAAAAGACTCTTTAGTCGAAATTGAGGCATATAATTGGGCCAACATAGAAAAAGTTGTAACGTGGGGACCACAGAGACCTCTCCTTCCTGAAATCAGTGGGTTTGGTGGCAACCATTGGTACGTAAGCCGGATACACGTTGCAATTGTCTACCTGCAAGAAAATGCAGCGGAGTCCAATCTTCTGACTGGAGAAGAGACAAGTGAGATCTACGATTGAGTCCACGTGGACTGACGAAACGCGTCGCTTGATCGCGTCACCTGCAGACACGTCCTGTATTTTAATGATGAATCAAAAGTTACGTCTTACACGGCCACCCCGTGCATCCATTTATTTTGGGACCCCTAGGCTTTGTCTCCGAACAAGTTTTGCTTGTGAGAAGAGAGAAGTGCCCCGAAGCCCCCCCGTACATAACACGGTTAAGGCTTTAGCCGTAGAAATCAGCTGTGGGCGCCACAAGGGAGGTCTTCACCTTTCTTGATGCTGATGGACTCTGGTGGACTCTGATGTTAATGCGCTGCCAATATGTCCTGAGTATGAAAGTGGAGCCAGCTCCAGACTGTGTGACCATTAGAATCTGCCCATTCATCCTCAGACTGGGGGTAAAAACTCTAAGAGTTCTGATTTGATTGTAAGAATTCCGCGGTAACGGGTTATGTCCCAATTTCCGCTATTTTGTGAAGAACGTTTTTTTAGGCTTTTCTGAAAAATATGGCGGAGCCATTTACTGGAGCAACAAATATATGTGGCTGGCATGAATTCCATGAGTTTTTTTTAAGCATAAAGGGTTAATTGCGGTATAATGCCCGTAAAGTTGTCTCAAGGACGTTAAGGTAAAAGCTATACGTTAAGCTCACCACTGTTTGCCCTTCAGAATGTAAAAGGAAGTCAGGGACATGAAACTGCAACTCTCCTGCAAACTCTTCTAACTCCCTCTTTAGTGATTATATTACACAAATTCTCGGATTTAAGGCTGCGAGGACATCTAGTGGTTTTCACATTATTTGTCTGCTGTAGTTAAATAAATTGCACCCGTCAACTAAAGAATTTATCTCTCCAAACTGTTAGGTCACAAAGTTATTAATCGTCAACCAATGAATATTAAAGCTTATGAGGGTGCTTACACATAGACGTCTCTTTACATTGACATGTATGTATATATATATATACACACTATATACATCCTAACGTAACACATGCACAAACACACACATATATATATATATGAATATATATAATATTAGAATTTTTATATATATATATATATATATATATATATATATATTAGAAATGATAGCCATTTACACAATATATATATATACTTTATACATACTAAAGTTACACACGCACACATATATATATAATATCAGGATTTAGAATTATATATATGTATATATATATATATTATATATATATGTTAGTAAATGATAAATTATAGCCATTTGCATAATAAATATATTATATATTCATATAACGTATGCAAAATATACATATATATATATACATGATGTAATTGTAATATATTCAGGCTGAAAATTATGGATAAAAATGTAACGAGGATACTGATATATCCCGTTGGGACGCGCAGCGGCAGCCCTCAGTATCTCCTTATATGATAGCGCCATCTATGGGCTGAAGCTGCATCTGCACTGGTCCTATATGTATATACGGTATAGAATGAGCGGTACATGCCCAGACGTGTTTCCATCCGAGCCGCATTGAGAAATATAGGCATATTGGTTGTAAAAGGGCACGGTATATACACATAATGAAAGCCGAAGTGATACTGTGGAAGGAGAGACAAGCCTGGCCGCGCATGTCCTGCCGCCCGCCGCACTTACGTCACTAGGAGACCGCCAGCCTTAAAGTGCCAGGGCCGCCTCGCCATTGCCAGTCCTGGCTGAGAAGATGGCACTTAATGCAAGTCACGAAAAATGGATTCGGGCACAAAGTTTCAAAAGTGGCTTTATCACCATAGCATAGAGGATGGCTCCATTAGTTGCCATGGCGATAAGACTACGTTTTAGACTTAGCCCCAGTATCGGTTTTTTTAAACGCCACGCCTCAACCCACAATACGATGCATGAGCCATGGGGCATTTAACCCATGGAACACTATGTCTTCTCCTGTGCCTGATTGGGCGCTATTCGCGCCAAGGTGGAGGCAGCTGTGGCAAACAAGGCATTCGCTCAGACATCCAACGCCCAGCACAACGAACGGGTCTCTGAGTTTAAGGACTGTTGGCAGCTATGTTTCTCTTAATGATTTCATAACATCCTCCTCCTTCTGACTGCTGAGGACCGATTGATTCGTGAAGCCAAATCTATTTGCCCCCATGCCTGAATATTGCCACTCGGCGGAAACGAGATAGTTGGCATTCGGTTAGTAGCCATTTAACCCTTATAGCGGGGCAGCCGAGGATATCGAGCAGGCTGGATGTTACCCTGGTACATGGAGAGCTGGGAATTCCCCGACGCAGACATGTGCTGACATGTACCTTGCAGTACTTACCCTGTGCTGCACCGTGCGGGTCGGCATTGCTCCGTGTGACAGCGGCCGTGCGATAGCACCGGGGCTACCAACACGCTACAAACCACGGGAACATGGCACCGCTGCATGTAAGTACCTAATCCACGTTAACCAGAGCCAGGAACCCGATAGTGTTATTTTACATGAATTCTCTCTGATCATTATTATAATGCAAGGTGTCATTTTTTTCTTCATCTGAATAAAAAGATATCCTTTATATCTATCTATATAATTAAAATATATACTGTATGTACAACCTGACAGATAGAGAGAGAGATAGATAGATAGATAGATAGATAGATAGATAGATAGATAGATAGACAGACAGACGCTGTCATTCAAAAGTTTGGGGTCACTGACCTGTTTTAATGGAAAAGAAGGAGATTTCTGGCTGTAACATAATTACAAAAGGGTTTTTTAACCATCAATTAGCATTTTAAACTTAAATCAGCGAACACAACGTGCCATTGGAGCACAGGAGTGATAGGAGTGATAGAGGGCCGTTGGAGCACAGGAGTGATGGGAGTGATAAAGGGCCATTGGAACACAGGAGTGATGGGAGTGATAAAGGGCCATTGGAGCACAGGAGTGATGGGAGTGATAAAGGGCCGTTGGAGCACAGGAGTGATGGGAGTAATAAAGGGCCATTGGAACACAGGAGTGATAAAGGGCCGTTGGAGCACAGGAGTGATGGGAGTGATAAAGGGCCATTGAAACACAGGAGTGATGGGAGTGATAAAGGGCCTCTGTACGACGGTTACATTCAATAACAAATCAGCTACAATAATCATTTGCAGCATTAACCCCGTCTGTGCTGGATCTCTCATCCATTTCATGTTATTTTAATGGACACAATATGCCCCCAAGTGACCCCAAACATTTCAATGATGTGTGTATGTATATATTTATATATCAGTATATTGGTTAAAGACGCTGTCCCCACCCAGCCCTTTAACGCCCTTCCTCCACCTGCAGCCGCATTGGCGTTCTGTTTGTCTAAAATGAAGCCCAATTCTCACAGCCCGCATTTTAAAAAACGAGAACAAAAATTATCATAAATATACAATGGATTTCTCATTTAATGAGACAGCTGGGGACGGGGGCTGCCCCGACACATTAGTAGTGTTTATTGATTATCACTCCCATCACTCCCATGGCCCTTTATCACTCCCATCATTCCTGTGTTCCGATGGCTCTTTATCACTCCCATCACTCGTGTGTTCCAATGGCCCTTTATCCCTCTCATCACTCCTATGTTCTGATGGCCCCATTATCAATCCCATCACTCCTGTGTTCCAATGGCCCTTTATCCCTCCCATCACTCCTGCGTTCCAATGGCCATTTATCACTCCCATGTTCTGATGGCCCCATTATCAATCCCATCACTCCTGTTTTCCAACGGCCCTTTATCACTCCCATCACTCCTGTGTTCCAATGGCCCTTTATCCCTCCCATCACCCCTGTGTTCCAATGGCCTTTTATCACTCCCATCACTCCTGTGTTCTGATGGCCGCATTATCACTCCCATCACTCCTGTGTTCCAATGGCCCTTTATCACTCCCATCACTCCTGTGCTCCAATGGCCCTTTATCACTCCCATCACTCCTGTGCTCCAACGGCCCTTTATCACTCCTGTGTTCCAATGGCCCCATTATCACTCCCATTTTCCAATGGCCCTTTATCACTCCCATCACTCCTGTGTCCCAATGGCACGTTGTGTTCGCTGATCCAAGTTTAAAATGCTAATTGATGGTTAGAAAACACTTTTAGCAAATTATGTTACAGCCAGAAATCTCGTTTTCCATTAAAACAGTGAAGTGACGCCAACCCTTTAGCTCGTACATTGACATGTATGTATATTTAGATATATATCTGATTTTAGATATTATATATATATTTCATATGTATTATTAAGTATTTTTAAAGCACCAACATATTCCTCCGTATTTATTAATATTATGTAGTATATATATATATAAAAGCGGTTTTCGCAGACACTATTAATGTGTGTCAGATTCCTCTGGCCCCGCCCACAGTACAGTAATTTCCGCCTGAACCGGATATCCGGTGTCAGTGTCGAAGTTGGGTTGGATTTTTACTTCTTTTCTTTCTTGGCGGTTTTTGCGCTGTAGTTTCGCGAGCTGGTCGGCGTTGCGCCCGGCTGCAGAGCTCCGCTTTTCTCGGGGGCACAGCGGGCTCATGCCGGAGCTCCGTCCCGGTGGGGGAGACCGGAGACACTGGACAGCGAGATACAGGAGCCCGGCCGCGGACTGGGGAGATCCCCCCCGGCCGGACGGGAGGCGGTGACGGGACGGCCACTGAGGGAATATGTCCCGGAGAACGAGGAAAGGCCAGGCCCAGGTACCTGAGGGTTTATGTGTATAACGGCTCCGCTTCGTGTATACGGTATGCATAGGCTGGGGCAGGGGGTTCCCGTTAGTGGTATTGGCCGTTTTTATATGTCTATACTGACTCTGGGGTTTATAGGGCTGGTTTCCGTGATATTGGCTACTGTATGTATGTCCATACTGGCCTCTACGTATATATGGTATGCATAGGCGGTGGGGGCAGGGCATGGCTATTGTCTGTTTCCCTGGCAGGTGCAGATCTTGCCCCTCTGTGATTACATTAGACACAGTTGTCGTGCCCCTGTGTGACGGTTACATTAGACATTGATTCGGGCCCCCGTTCCCCTGTGTGACGTTTACATTAGACACAGTATTTGGCCCCCGTGCGACGGTTACAGTATATGCGGTATTTGTGCCCCCCCCGCGTGGCGGTTACGTTGGACACGGTATTAACCCTTTTGCAGAACATACAGATCACCTATGGAACTGATTAAAGCGTTTAACGTTGCCCTTCGCGGATCACAGATGACCTATGGAATACATTTTTACCTTGAGCCCATGATTGAGCTGTAAGTAGGGACGTTTTGGTCATTTCGTGGGTTTGTAGTGATTTATGTTGCGATCGGGAGTAAAATATATGGCTACATGTTACAAAGATTCTGCAATATAACATACAATAAATGGGAAAAGTCAGATCCAAAGACCACCTTTATAACAGCGACCCCTTATCGCTTTCTATAAGTAACCCACTGTCTATTATAGGAGTCTATGCCCTGCGGAAAAGCCAGGTGGCCAGCAAGTAAAAACCGATAATCTTAATTGTTTTGACGTTTCACGTGCCACGGTCTCTGTTTCAGACAGGTGGGGGGGTTGGAAGGAAGACATTTTTTAAGTTGCTGTACATTACGTGGATTGTAACGTATAACATTTGCTACCCGGTTGTTCCCAATAATTGTTTGCGAACCGCCGTGCGCCTGTAACAGTGCGGCTTTTATTTCCTCAGGTAAACGATGGTCAGGATCAGGCGAAGGATTTGAGCCACAGGCTGCCCTTGGAAGAGACCGAAGAGGCAAAGCGGAGAATGGAAGATTCTCCGAGACGGGAAGATAAAGCCGCCGTTAAACCGGTAAGGCTTTGTGTGTTTGTAGCGCGGTCTTTGCTGAAATGGAGCTGCGTGAAAGCGCCCGGGGGTCTTAAGATTTTTCCGCAGGATTTCAGTAATTACCATAAATAACCGGTAATGTGCAACGCTACTGCTAAACGTGTCTGTTTACTAAACAAGGTGCAGATGTGTGGGTTTTTTTTAATTATTTCTCGTAAAACCAGAGTATATATTTTGTTGCAGCAGATGACCTCTCCTCTTCTGTTTACAGCACTTGCTGCATCTCTCTGACTCTGAGAACGAGGAACCGTTTGCCAGGAGGATCCCTTACAAATCTGCGTTTGTTCCAAAGAGCAATGCAAACACCCTGGCATCGCTGACTTGGTAAGGTGGGCCCCAACTGGCTCCCGGGGGTCCCTCACAATATTGTTTGGCGTCCGATACAGATATTCATCCATCAGATTTGTGCATAAAGATGCTTGTCTCTTGTGCTTGGAACCTGCTGGGCAGCTGCAGCCTTCCTTATACAATGAGGCAAAAATACATTACGTTTAATTTATAGAACGCCAGCAGATTCCTTATTGTTATAAAAAGGGAAGCAAAAACTCGCCTTAAAGCTAACAATATATAAACGGTGTTTAATGCAGGTGTGGATGAGGAAGAGGCTCTGGCCCATGGGAAGAAGGGACGAATATCTTGGTGATTTTAGATTCATATTTTCTTTAGTCGTGTACATTATGCGGCATTTTTAGTATATACTTTAAAGCGCTAACTCTCTGGTCTGCACCGTTATCCCGCCAGGAATATTCATTCAAAGATCGAGAGGAGTCAGAGCTGCAATGATACGGTGTACGAGTGCCGTACAAGGAGCCAGAAGGCTGCCCCGCTGCTTCACAAAACAAAAGTGAGTCTGGTACCTTATTAAAGCGCATCTGTCCCCGTCACAGAGCGTGACGTATTACAATTCTGTACAAAAAAAACGTATTGTTTTATATAGCGCCATCAAATTCTGTAGCGCTGTACAATGTTTATTGATGCTTAGACTAAAATAAGTAATAATGCATCCTATGTGTATACTGTGGAAGCAGCCATATTATCTCCCTGGTCTCAGGATCTGCCTCATTATTCTCTATATAGTACTCTCGCAGGTTAACTGTTTGTAAACGGGCAGTCTAATGCCCCTGCCCCCACACACACACACACAATATTGTGAGTAATCCTAACTTAATATCTATTCGTCCAAAACAAAAAAACAAAATGAAAAGTAATGCACTTAACATGACACAAAAGTTGCAGCCATGCTGCAAAACCTGCTTTCCAAAATTTCAATCCGGCCATTGGTTGCTCGAGATATGCGCCCTTCCTGTCTGCTGCAATGTGGGTGCGGATACTGTTTGTTTGTTGAGACAAAAATATTATGTTTTCAAATATCTTCAGTTTCGATTCGGTTGACACGATCTCGACAGGTCCAGCTAATTAGATATGAAGCGAGCGTTATCGCATGCCGGGTTTGAACAAATACAGGCATGATAAATGCTAAAAAAATGCTAAATGAGCATTTTTGGTGGTCCTTTAATAATATAGCATGACCTTTTAAGAACATTAAATTCAAGAGATGGCCCCCTTCTCGCAGTCGCTGTAGTTATTTTGTTTGAACATTTTACATAAAATCCAACTGTACTTATTTTACTCTGCAGGGATCTCCTGGCGGTTGTGCTCCTTTTGGGATGCTGGGAGTCCTCCTATCTACGGAGAATAGCCGTTCCTTTTCTGCTCCTGCCCTGACCTCGGAAAAACGTCTCGCTGGGAACCCTTTGAACTCCTTCACCCCCCTGCAAAAGCCAGAGAGGTCCATCAGTCCGGATAGCAACGACAGCATTTCCGAGGAGTTAAATCACTTCAAGCCAATTGTCTGTTCTCCTTGCACGCCACCCAAGAGGCTTCCCGACGGCCAAGTCCTGAGCCCCGTCATCATAAAATCCACTCCCCGAAATTTAAGAAAGAGCTTGCAAAAGCCCACGACGTACGAAGCCAGCCCTCTGATTTTGAAGAAATGGGAACAGATCTTCCAGGACCGTCAGATGAAGAAAACGCTATCCAAAGGCACTTTGACGTTGGCAGACGAAGGGTTACCTGTACAAAGTAAAGCGGCGGCATCAAGCAAGCATCTTCTCGATCAGAACAGCACAATAAGTAGCTCAGGAACGAACTCTGAGTTTCTGCCTTCTTCTAGTAAAGGAGTGCTTTTGAAACGTGATGAAGGTCGGCAGGACTCGCAGGGTAACGATTCTTTCCCTGGTTCTGGTCAATCCTCGGAGACGACTCGCGCTAAAGACTTCCTTAATACGGATGCCAACTCAAACGACTACGCCAGCACCAAGGTGTCCAACGCTAAGACTGTCCGCAAGTACGTCGGACCCACTTCGCTAAAACCAACGTTAAAGCGGGCGCACAAAACCGCTTCACAAACTGTAAATATGCAAAACGGCACATGCTGCACCGCCGCCGAGAATATCAGCCCGGTGTTTCAGCTGCGCAGGGGGCAGAAAAGACGATGCAAAACCAAGCACTTGGAACAGAACGGTTCTCTAAAGAGGTTAAAAGCTCCCCGCGGGGAGGGCTGCGCTCAGGGCTTCAGCTTCGTCTGGCGGGAGGCGGAAGAGAGACTGCACCAGGAGGAGGAAGACGAGAAGCTTGCGTTGAAGCTTCAGAAAATCTTTGACAAGGAGCATCGGACCGTAAACCGCTGCAAGGGGAGCAGGGATGAATACCCCCTGCGCTCGAAAAGCACTGCTGGCGCAAACTAGCACTTAAAATACTTTTTCTACGTCAAAATGATGCACAGGAAGAGCTATTTTTTCCTTTTTAGAAACTGATGTTGACATCTAGTTCTAGCAGAAGCCGCAATAATTGCATGCGGGGCTCTTCTCGTATCGCAGCGCTCCTCGGCCTAAGCTGAATGTATCCGCCGCGGCGGTTTGTGGTCCGCGTATATCGCCCGTATAAAACCAAACCTCCTGGAGGCTTCCGTTGTTTCTTTGAGAGCGAAGGGCCATGTGTTGCTTGCTCTGATTAGTCCTCTGTTGCTTTTGATCTTTATTTTTCTGTAAATGAGTGGGTTTTTGGTTTTGTTTTTTTTGCAAGGGCTCTGTGTTTCTATGCATACCGCGGCAAAAGAAAATCCTCCAAATCGAGGTTTATTCAACGCTTTTTTTTCTGGACATGGAGGCGTTCAGTGTTGTAAAAATATATATATCTTTTGCACATCCCATCGTGTAATCGAGGAGTAAAGCCTGAGAGCTGGAGAGGGTCCATCCCTTGAACACAAAAGCTTCAGGGAATCCGGCACCAAACTTTGGCTGCGGAGAGTTGTAGCCCAATAACATGGGCTGCCATTGGCTGTCCCCTCCTGTTCTAAATAAATGGAAGCTGCTCCTTGTTGCGGTGGGTCCTTTAAATGAACAGTCCCTTTAACCCCTAGTATGTGTATAATATACACGTCATTAAGCTCAGCGTTCAGACTTAACCCCGTTGGTGTTTGAAGTATCGACGGCAAACGGGTTTTGCGTTAATCTACAGTTTGACAAGCAAGTCATGTGGAAAAATCTAATGTGATTATGAGAGTAAATTCCTCCAGTCTACAATTGGTATGAAAAGCTGTATTTGAGTCATTTTAAACCTTTTTTGTAAGTTTAAAAAAAAACTAGTGTCAAGTATTTGAAGAAACTCACTTATAGGCTACACCCCCAAAAACTACTTGGCAGCCTCTTTCTGTCCACAGGGGGGGCACTGCTAGATATAGCTTGTGGGTTTCTATCCGTTGGCGAAGGTGGAGGACTAACCCATTAAGGGCCACATGTCATTTTTATTAATGTTAATACTGTCGGGGGGGGGTATTCGCGGGTGCTGGCGGTGCCCAGCGACATTCTGCTGCCTTAAGATGTATAGAGGAGCTGGATGGATGTTTGGTAAATAATAACCCTTTTCAGTGCGAAGGTTGAGTGACGTTAGGATAAAGTGCAAATGCTACGCGATGAACGTGCATATAACACTAATCGTGAAATATATTTTCCCATGTGCTGGTGTAATATAAGCGTTTCACTGTCTGCCTATGTGAAATATGCTCAATAAAACATTGTGTACAGTTTTTAAAAGGGTTGTCGGTCGGCTGTCGTGGTAAATCACAAACAAGGAATTCCCCCCCCCCATAGAGCCATATGCCTTTATTAACCTTCCGATTAAGTTTCCTATCGATGATCGTCCTGTGTTTGCATTTCTTTGCTAGTGACAGCGTCGTGATTATCTCTCGACCCATCGGGAAGAAATCTGGGTTTGTACTTGATTCAGTAACTCTGTATGACTCTTTGCAGTGGATGCAACAGGGTAGATCAAAGAAGGTTAGCGTGTTACTGTAAGGGGTCAGTGTGCGTGAGCATAAGACGTTGGCGTGCCCCCCCCCCCCCCTTCTCAACAAACCTTGGCTGCCAGCTCCCGGTTGTGACTGAATCACTTTCTGGAAGCAGGGGAGCTGCCCCACTTCTTGGCTACAAAGGGTGCTGATGAGAGTGCTGGGAGTGAATACAGGCGCCCGTGTTATGTGACCTGGTGGCGGCAGCGGCAGGCAGTGCAGACAGGTCTCCACTAGGTAAGGGCGAGCAGTGGTCTGTCTGTCTGTCTGTCATATTTAAGCAAGAACATGGCTGCACTGATTATAAGAGTTTAACAAGCCCCCCGTAAATAATAATCACTAATATGAATATGGCTTAATAAGAAACCTTGAAATAATTTGGCAGTTACACTAAAAAAAAAAAAGAATTAACCATACAAGCTTGGGTGTTTATGGTGTAAAAAACGCCTTGTCTTGAAGGGGTTAACTGCAGTACGGTACAAAGTGGTGCAGCGCAGAACAAGTGTGTTTTATGTCGTATTCCCCCAATAAATGTCCTTAAACTGCAGACCGGGGGCAAAATACATGAAAAATAAAAACAGAATGTTTTTATACACCTGTGTACGTTTCAATACATCACATATTCCCTAAGGAACTGAAGAAAATAGGGGGATCGTTTCTTACAGGGTGGTAGATACGTAGAACGTCCTCCCTGCCGAAGTGGTAGAGGCTGATACAATAAAGGAACAGAATGGAATAGACATCAAGCTATTCTGAGACCAAGGGCTGATTAAGGTTTGAGTCTTTACGGCAGGCAAAACAGGAGAACGGGGCCGATCTGCAGGCAAATCCCAAAGCGTTGAGGATTTTTCTCCGTTGTGTTATTAAGCATGAGCTAAACGATGAAAACTAACTTTCAGAAAACCAAAAGGATCTGAGGATTACATCCAAGTGAACGGTCCGCAGAAAAGAACAAAAAAAAGCCAATCATGATTTTTACGTTTATTTGAATTTACCCCATTATGGAAATCCGCCGCACAAAATCTTCCTGACTGCTTTTTTTTTTTTTTTTTTTTTGCCAGGAATTAACCGGATTGCTGGAATTTGTGTGCCTGGCCGCCTGTGGTCACCTTTCCCCCGACTTCACCCCGTCCTCCATGGTTCCCAGCTGCTCTTCAGCCTCCCTGAGCCTCCGCGCGGTGTCTAGGAGGCTGCACTCCAGTTCGGCGGCTCGCTTTACCGTCTCCGCGTAGAACGTCCTGTACTTTTGCTGCAGTTCGTTCAGGAGCTGTTGGGCTTTTTTGCGATCTTTGCTGGAATTTTTCAGCATGCGCTCTGCGAATGACATAAAATAAGGGCGAAAATGCTACTTTTTGTTTGGTTAAAACCAAACCTGTGGCTAAAAAGAAAATGACGCGGTATATCAGAAGACATTTCAGGATGGGTTATTATATCGGGCAATATGTTTACAGAACTCAAAATAATTTTGTAAATGATCTTCAGTCGATCGTCTAAGCTTAGTCTTGGGTATAAATTGTAGAGACGGAATAGAAGGAAGTTTTACTTTACTGAGAGGGTGGAAGATAAGTGGAACAGCCTCCCAGCATAAGTGGTAGAGGTTAATACAGAATTTAAACACGCATGGGGTAGGGATATGGCTCCTAAATTTATGACAAGACCGACGACTGATTAAGGTCTTTGCAGCAGGAAAAACGGATAGACCGGACAGGCTCAACTGTTCTTATCTGACACCTAACTTCTATGTTCTGCGTTAAGAAAGGCTAACCCTATCGGGTCTTTCCGGGAAGAATGTCCTGTATAATGCATAGATTAATCATTGAAATTGATTTCTAGAAATCTCCCCACATTAAGTATACATTATACAGGGCCAGCACAGCCCTTCCTGCAGGTCCGTGCATAGTTTGTATGTTTGTAGTGAGTCAGGATACGCACCTAGCGGTTCCTGCGTTACTTGCGTTGTTTCTCTCATACTTGTTATCACTTCCGCCGCGACCTCCCGTTTGCTCTTCCGAGGCGAGGAACGCGTTTTTAGATCACTCTAAAAGGCGTCAAAGAAAATACAGATAATGTTTTTAATACGTTACTTAAAAGGGGCCTTTCTGGACGGGGTCCCTTGATACATTTTATAATCTGAGCTAGAGCCCTGTGCGGGACTGTTTTCTTAATCCTGCTCCCGCAACGTGTGTCCAATCCCGCCCGCTCCCGCAACATAAGTGTCCAATCCCGCCCGCTCCCGACAAGCATCATTCAGAAACATTAATTTACTCATTCATATACTCACTCATTCACAGATACTAATCATTCACTCCCTCAATCACGCATACTCGTTCATACAAACTCCCCCACCCCTTCGCGTTGCTCGCACACAGCGTCTCTCTTCGCTTGTCCCGCCAGAGCGGAGTCATGTGATGTAACGTAAATTCACGTGACTCCGCTGGGTTCCTGGGTGGAACAAGAGAAGCGACGATGTGTGGGAGCAACGCGAAGGCAGCCTTTGCGGGATTACTGGGACCCGCAGGTACATCGTCTGACCGCCCGCTCCCACCTGAAAAAACCGCCCGCACTCTCAAGTTTTTTGATGGGTCCCACAGGACCAGCCTTCGCACATAGAAAGGTGGGGGAAAAACCACAGCTGGCCAATCAGCCACCAAATTCTGTTCCCTGTGCTTCATGTGCTGCAGATGCGATCCCGCCACTCGGATTTGCTGGATACTTTTGTTTATTCGGGGGCAAAACACTCAACAAGTATGTATGAGAAGCACGACGTCGCATGGCGTGGTGGTTCACCCTCTCTTTACACAATTACTTTTTTGGCGTTTCAGAGGATACTGGCGCTATTACAATTTTTCGCCAGTTTTGCGCCTGGGTTTGATGCCCTTACCTTGTTGCTGGCTACGACAGCCATGTCCGTGGGTCTCGGTACGGGATCAGCCTTGTGTTTATTAGGCAGCGCCTGTAATACACAATCAAGAGTGTTACATCTCGAATCCTGAAGACACAGCTTTAAACAGCGGTCGTTAAGTCTGCTTTCATAATCAATACACGCGGCTGTGTTTTCGCTAATTAAAAATACAACCGGCGGATTGTATTGTGCACAGTGTCAGTAGGCTGCCTCCAAGCCTAGAGTGGGAAGGAGAGGAAGGGTTATGGCTGTACCCCGATGACAAGGTCATAAAAGCACCAAAAAATATATATATATTTAAAGGGACAAACGTAAGAATTTGGATTTACGGAGACAAAGGGTGACAGCAGCTCTGCCCAAAGATCTTACAATCTAGAAGAGGTCTGAAAGGTGTAAACATAAACCTTCTACCTTTTCTTAAATGCAAGTCTTACCTTAACTTCATTCAGCACAGATGTTTTCTGGATACGAGGCAGCCGTGGCTTAAAGTCCCTGCATAAAAGCAGGTGCTTCAGAGCATATTCCAGAGCCTTGACGTTGTTCTGGATCCCTGTAACACATGCACGGTAATCTTTGGGATATCGGTACGTGAGATACTGAGAGTTCTATACCCTGACGTTGTTCTGGATCCTTGAGTACAGTAGAAGGTGCTATTCTAGAAATGTGGCATTTGTTCTGGATCCCTATAACACAGACACAGTATAATTTGGGATTTCGGTACCCGAGATACTAAAGCACAATAGCTATTCTAGATCTTATTCCAAAACGTTAGCATCGTTCATGATATAATTTATATATATATATATATATATATATAATACAGACACGTGATGCTCTGTGAGTTGGGTATATCACAAACGACGAAACTGGTGATTCCAGAGCCCTGTCGCTGTTCTGGATCCCTGTAAGCGAGAGTGGTGACAGTACTATGGAATCTGATGGTGCTCTACAACTAACATTTCTCACTGAAAACAATGTTTTTATCTTCTGGATTAACCATAATGGCGGCTCTGATTTCCAGGGGAACTGTGAAGGAACCTGGTGCCTACAATCTCCTACTGAATTTATGCGAAGCCTAACGTTACCTTAAAGGAGGATCTCCCACTCATTTATTTAATTATTAGTATCCCATAAAAAATATGTTCTTAAAAAAATGTATTGGAGGAATGCTGGGACTAAACCCCAATAAATGTGCCTTAAAATAGTTTCATTTTCGACAGATTGACAGATAAATGAGCATTGAGATTTTTAATAAATAATAATTATTATTTTTATTCTATTCACATAATGTTCTTCTGTACATCTGAGTAGGAAAGACAAGTTGCTAAGACTTCCATTGAGTTGAGTTCCATAGAGAAACGTTGACTTAAATGAGAATTCCCACCATTTTTTTTCAAAAATATTGCTCTATTTTCTTTTTTGAGCCCGATCTACTAGACAAACACCCTGACTCCTTATCATACTGCCTGGGGAAACAATAGAATGGCTCAGTGTTAATCACCCAGCCAGACTCTCTGATTAATGAAAGTCTATGGAGAAACGGACTTCATTAGCATTGCCATAAAGCATCAGCTCAGTGTGGTGTTAGAGCAGGAAAAGTCACCCAAAATATCACATGACTGACAACAACGGCGTCTCCAGATCTGCGGATAAAGGGAGTTATTTGGGGCAAAATAAAATAAAAACAGGTCATTACACTGAACATCTTGGAGAGCTGATATTACTCAAAAGAGTAAATCATCTTACCTACGGGTTCTTTGAACGCCGGGTCCGTCTTCACATCAAATAACTCTTCATAGCCTTTAAACTTTTCTGGGATGTCTTTTTGCGCCACTACAACTTCTTCTTTCTCGACATCTAAATGACTTGCAGAAACTCGTCTGGGAATGCGCTGGGAATCTAGCACATTATCCACCTACAGAAAAGAAGAAAACGTGCTAAGAACTTCTGCTGAAAACTGTCAGAAAACACCAGGAAAGGGTTAATACAGACACAGCAGATTGTATATTATCCTAGGGGTAGTAGAAGTCTTATTAAACACTCATCTACAGACACCAGACAAGCCAGAAGGCTTTTTTTGCCCTCAGAAATGTCATGGTGCTGCCACAACCACAAGGGATTCTGGGTAGGCGCATGCAAATAAGGCCAACAATAATCACCTTTATATTATCCTAAAAACATACAATTTGATGACAGATATTTGTCCCGTCTAGTCTACATCTCCCCATATAAAGACTCAAACTTTAATCAGTCTTAGATTCAGGAGCCGTATGTCTATCCCATGCATGTTTAATCCCCTCACTGTATTACCCTCTACCACTTCTGCTGGGAGGCTGTTCCACTTAAAGTAACACTTGCTTACATTCCATCTAAGCCTCTGACTCTCTAGCTTTAAAATATAGCCTCTTGTTCTAACATTTCTCCTCCTTTGAAATGAACCTCCCCTCCTGGACTTTATGACTGATTGATAGACACCGTCATATTCCGAACCGATCTAAAAAAGCTTCTTGCCTGTCTAGTCTGCTATGAAGCAAAATCTTACGTAATCTCTGGCCTTGTCTCACGTTAGGGTGGGCTTAAGCCCACTTGTGTCATCTCAAGGAGCAGATCTGGCGCTTTTCCGAGATCCTACATTTTCCAAGCCGTTACCCTAAATAGCTTTGAGTGCTAAACTGACAGATCTGCCCCAGGGATGTTATATCTACCGGGTTGCTCACCTCTCAGGCAGGGGCGTAATTCAGAAAGCATGGGGCCCTGGTGCGAAAAATTGTCCCGTCCCCCCCCCAACTTCAACAGCTAGTCTGCGCCATCACTGCCCCCCCCACACAACTGGTCAGAAGTGCCCTTTCTAAACTATTTTGAACCGGTACGAGGAGAGGGGAAGAAGGGGTCGCGGGGGTATCAAGCGGATAATAAAATGGTTACGGAGATAGAAGCCAGAAGAAACTCAGAGGTTAGAGATGTGGAGGAACATTCAAACCTGGGTCATAAAGACAGACTCCACGGCAGGATCAGAGCCGGGGAGAATTTCTTCCTCCCCTGATGTTTCTGGAGAAACGCCATGACTCGTGTGTTGGGCTTCATCGTTCTCCGGCTGTGTGGATGTTCTGATAGGAGGAAGAGGACCGGGCGACCTCCGATATTGAGTTTCGCTGCTCGTCGGGCCACTGCGATCAAACAGGAATCCCAGAAAGGGGTACGATGGCGGCTCCAACATTAGAGGCTGTTTGGGGATCTTCGGGACGTGAGTTTTTACCTGTAAACACATTTAGAGTGTCTGTAAACAATGAAATTGTTCTGTATGGTTGGATCAATGCTTTAATGGGGAACTGTCCTTGTAGCCTTTACATTGAATACATCTGGAGGTATCAATGGGTGGCAGCCTGTGGCAGAGCCAGCATTACAAAATCAATTTCCTTTCTCTGAAGTTTTTCTTCCCTCTCCCACCTTTACAAAAACTGCCTGAATCCACAGCAATCGGCAGCTCAACCCTAGACGAGAGATAACTTAATAAGGGGGGAATAATCATACGGATCCGGAGAACAGGATGTTAAGGGTAAGATATAACGCCAGCAGACGCCGTAGCGCTGCACGTGTATGTGTATACACATAAGGTGGGTTTCTAATACTCTTCTCCTTTTCTACCGGTTTACTGTTGTGTGTGATTTTAATTTATTTTATTGACTCTGATTGTACTGCGCCACGGAATCTGCTGGCGCTATATAAATATGCGGGGTGTCCTCACACGCCGCCAACAAATGCGCTACTTGATTCCATACGTTGCAGAAAGTCCAGTTTCCTCCTACCTTCCTTGTTTCTTTCACCGGTATAAAAATGTGCGGTTTGGGAGTTCCAGCCGTTTTCATTCGGATAACGCTGATCCCCAAGCGTTCCTGGAGGAAACTCCGAAGCAAAGTGGAATCACCTGTCCGTTCAAATGATATACAGTCAGAGTTTCCAACAACTATGCGTGATCCACGTTACCGTAAACACTACTTTTGTATATTTATTGTGCTATATTTGCAGGTTCTGCTCCTTAGGGTTGAGCCGCTCCTCCTGCCACACAGGAAGCTCATCAATGGTGCCCGAAGAGGGCTTTAAATTGCTTGAGAGCCTCTTTTGGGTTAAAATGCAGTGCAGTCCCACTGATTCAGCTCATCGAAAAGACTCGTCACACTTGGGGTACTTTGACGCGGTGGCGGGGGAAGCGATATGTGGCGGAATCCCCAGTATTTATGCCGTAGATCTGTGTTGTTTAAATGGCATTTGCTGGGCATGCGCTGAATTCTTGCTTTGTTAAATGAATAATTATATTGTCGCTTTCTAAACGTTGTGATATTTTTTGTGTATTTTCACCCTTTCTCCTTTGTTTTGTGAGAATAGATTGTTAGATAAACAATTACCCCAATTACCTTTTCTGTGGGTGGTTAGGGGGTTCCTGTGAATTAGCAGCTCCTCCAAGGAGGGGAAAAGAGCCACCGCTAACAGGTCCTCTTCGTATGCAATCTGAGGAACATAGATTATAACATGTTCGATTAACACGAGACACGCTCCACACGCAGCGCTGCCTCTTTGAGACACGGGAGAGTACAGAGCGAAACGCGTTTACGAACTCTGCAGCTACGGACATAATCCCAAACTTTAGATGAGATCTTAAATGGTATTAAGTGTATGGTTGGACACACTTACATCATCGGGCTGCCACTGGCCTTAAGATGCCAGGGCTGCCCTTCATTGACCACTCCTGCCCTTGATTGGCCAGTCCTGACCTTGATTGGCCAGTCCTGCCCTTCATTGGCCAGTCCTGCCCAGGACACGTGATACTTTGTGGACCTGATAAAGGCTTTCAAAGGAGGGACCATGGAAGAGGTTTCGGCTCACATCAGTTCTAGATTTATCCAGAAATATGTAAAATATACCTTGTTATCCACCAGGCTCAGGTGTCTAAGATTTGGGAAGGGTGGGGAGAAGATCTGACTCGAACTGTCTGTTGAAGCCATGGCAGAAAGCGTACTGCTGGGCAGAAAGGAAGAATTTCTGGGCGTAACAGTGAATTTCTGGTAAAAAAAAAGAAGAAAAAAAAATAACAAGCGTATTAATCAAGTTTTAACACCCGAAACACAGATCCATAGGTAGACCCACTCTCCCCGTTAGAGGTGTATAGTTCTTCTCCGTAGTATTTGATCCGGAGCCGTGACTTTATTAATGTGACCGCAGAATTTGGTTGAGTTGAACGTTTCCCGTATCTGCAGATTGAGGTTTATTTCTATATATTAGCTGTGCAACCGACAAACACCAGACAAATCATTTAATACACGGCGGAAATCCCGGGTGATTTTCAGAAAGTTTACACCAAAGTTGACCTGGTTCCTTCCACGGACCAACGGCGGATGGGGGCACTAAAAGTTTTAAGGTTCAGCTTTAGGTGCAAAAACGTGATCTTATTACCAATACAAACAATGGTATGGTCCAATCGGCTATAAGCTTACTAGGAAAATTCACGAATACACCGTATGACCAGAAGTATGTGGATTCCCCTCTCCTTACTATTGAGTTTAGGAGTTTCAGCTGCACTCAGGTGCATAAAATCAAGGACATCAGCAGCTTTCTCCATAGACAAACATCGGCAGTAGATTGGGTCGTACTGAAGTGCTCATTGACCTTAAATGTGGTGTTCTCATGGGATCGCCACAAGTACCGTGTTAAAATCACCTGTCCTCTGTAACATCTCTCACTATAGAGATCCAAACTGTCTCAGGAAGCAACATCAGCGCAAGCTCTGTGTGTCGGAGGCTTCATGAAATCGGTTTCCATGGCCGAGCAGCTGGACAAAAAGCCGAAGATCATACAGTATATGTGCACAATGCCAAGAGTTGGCCGGAGTGGCATAAAGCACTCCGCCACAGAACACTCCGAGCAAGGCAGCTAAATACACCGTGACCATATCGTATCGCCGTTTAAAAATAAATAGTTAGAAGTACGAAAAATGGATATTTACCGGCAAATGCCTGTTGGGTGAGCTGTAAGTTGAGGAAAATATAACATCTGGAAATAAATAAAAAATAGAAGGAATGTTTATAATCTGATTTCCAGTTCCTTAACATTTGCCTAAACAAAATAACTTTAATTTATTCAATAATTCATCTCCTGCTTGTAAATACAATTATTTTCTGCACATGCGCTCCATAGCTGGTCGCTGTTGACGTATTCACTATAAAAAAAAAAAAATGTCCTCTCAACATCGCTGGTCAGCAACAAACCAGCCCTAAGGTTTAGCAATCAGAGAGGACTATGTACAGACAATGTGGCCTTTTGGCAGAGGGAGAAGGTATAAAGGGGTGAAATAAGGAACGTGCATGGAATATGTAGGACGAGGGGAGAGTATAGGAGTCACCACCAGGGCGGGATAAAAGAGAAACCAGTGGAAGTCCTGGGGACAAGGCAAGATTAAGGAGCTTGGGGCCCTGGAACACTTATACAAAAAGTTCCCCTCTAGGTCTACTCAACTACTACAAGATGGGGGCTCAGGGGTCCCTACCACTCTGTGTCCCAGGAGCAATTGCTCCATCTGCCCCTTGGCTTATCTAGCCCTGGGGAAAAGGGGAGTGGAAGATCAGGATGGGATTTGGGAAGAAGGAACCAGATTGATGACTGAGAACAGAAGTAGAGTGGAGGAAAGAGAATGGTAAGAGCGGGGGACTTGGCGGCGAAGGCTGAGATGTACAGTGCCAATGTATCCATATGGACACTGAGAAATACCCAACATGCTCTTCCGGTAACCGCTATGCCGATGATCGCAATACACATTTTACAACCATTTTTAAAAGTCATTCAAGGAAACCATAGCCCCCCACAAAGGATAAGGAGAAATCTGCATACGCGTTCTATCCGGATCGCTTGCATTCTGGAGCACAGTGTAGCTGATGTCCCCACCGTCATCTGACGTGGCTTCCGGCATGTTTTGTTGGCCACGTCTCTCGTACATGTCTGTGTCAGAGTCCTGTTTTATCTGTCCTCCAGACAGACTATCCGTGGAGGTCGCCAGGGCCGTTTCACGTAGGTATGGGACTTCTGCGATGCCATTTCTATCGAGGTTTAGCTGACGTAGGCTGTGAACAGAAGACCAGAAATCCCTAGAATATGTGCGTATAATTCATAATTTGGTTAAAGGTCGAACAGCACCTTTAAATGTGTTTTAGAGTGTTGGAGGCTGTCAAGGTGAACCCATTACTAGGTAAATGTTAACAAGGATGAGGTTTTATTAACTATTTTTGACTCAAAACACAGGATTCAAAGATACCAAACCTTGAGCACTGGTACTGTATCACACGTGTGTCTGACCTGACATCTCCTTCAGTCACCAGAGTCGGTCATCATCTATACAGTAAGGGCCCTATAGAACGTAGACGTTGTCCCTGCGTGGGCTCCTACGAGGATCATATAGCGTCCTACCTCTTTAGGTTGGCCAGGCTCGCAAACACGGCAGGATCAGACAATTTATTGTCCTCAAGCATCAGAATCTCCAGCGATGGAAAGCCAACAAAATCTGGATCTTTGCTGTTTTAAAAAAGAATATAAGTTGGTGAACACAGCATTTTCTACAAACCGGAATAAATTCTCCCACCTCTTAGTAGTTTTTTGCCTACGCCTTACGTTCTTCTAACTCAACCCTTAAGGTTTTCCCAGTGAGGCTCCAGTCTACTACATAGGCTGCTGGCACAATACATGGTGGTGAAAAATCTGGATGCAGAAGAGGACTCTACTTACTCGTGAGGAACACTCATGTCCGCCGGGAGATGAGTGAGCCTGTTCCCAGTCAGATGCAGAACTCGGAGCCGAGGCAGGAAACTAAGCCGAGAGATGGCCTTTGGTGTCAGATTATTGTATGAAACGTCCAACACCTAGAATAAAAGAAAGAAGAACGTGGCTGTGAAGCGACGTCACTCAAAAGCAGGGTGACTTGTTGAGACTAGCCTAAAAAAGGAGGTGGACCTATTCCTGGTGCTCATTCTTGCGCTTTTCTGCTTTCTCCATGCCAAGTATGGGAGGCAGTTCCTCTCCCCCCCAAGGGGTCCGTTTCAAAATGGGTTTTATCATTGGGAACTGGTGGTGTTTTTGAAGGGTGTCCCTGGGAGGTGGTGGGGTGGGTCGGAGATGGTATGTGTGTTTTTGGTGATGCTATATTTTTTTTACAGACTAGTCTCCACCTAACTCATCATGTAAGATACCGCCTTGCTCTGTCACAAAGAAAACATCCGTTAATAATGAATTACAAAAAAAAGGGAAAGAAAGGAGGTGGAGACGCCCAAGAATGCCCCAGTTCAATTCGTCGACTCAGAGATGGGGGGGGGGGGGGGGGCAATAGCCGTCCATGACTAAAGCTGAGTGGTCATTGTCACAGCTTTTACAATGTATCTAAAATAGGGTTTGAGTATATAACAGTACCAGGAATCCAGGAATCCCGATTAAACAAGGAAACATAGAGTTTAACAGCAGATCGGCCCCGTCCGGCCCCCATCTAATCTGCCCGTTTTCTCCTGCTGTAAAGACTCAAACCTTAATCAGTCGTCGGTCTCGTCTTCAGGAGCCGTATGTCTATCCCACGCATGTTTAAATCCCCTCACTGTGTAATGCACATACAATATAAGGAAGGATCTTGTATATAACAGCGCTGTCAGTCCGAGGTTAAGGACATTTGATGGAAGTTCCCCGATGCATTAAATGACGTACGTTTGCAGAAAGAGACGTGACTCACTTCAAGGTGGGGGAAGTCTCCGTGTTTTATGCGGATCTCGGTCAAAGCGTTCATCGACAAATCCAGTTCTCGAATTGCCGGAAAAGTGAGAAAATCCTCTGACAATAAAACAATAATAGCGCAGAGATCGTTTTGCCATCATGAATGATTATTGAATACAAATGAAATCTGGTTTGGCTGTCCCTAAATGTAAAGTTAATTGAGCTTACAAAGCAATCTAATTATTGGCTTACCTAAAGTCAGCATGTTCTCGGCTGCGTTTATATATGCCACGGAATTAAACTGTACAAAGTCGTCCCTTTTAGCCTTAAAACGAAGGAAGAAATATATAGAATAAAGTATTAGATTAGTGAAAAAAAATATGAGCATTTATGGACGCGAGTTACATGATAACAGAGTTAAAGTTGGGCTAAAAGTGAAGACCTTCAGATTTCTTCCCTCTGCCCCTCAAGACGCCATTAAAATCGGGCTGAGTCTACAGCTTCAACCCATCGATGTCACGCCGTGAGAAGTACGTTGTGACATCATGAGCAGTGGCATGATGTAGAGTGAAAACACGAGTGACACAACAGGACAGGGAAGCACGGCCATGGATTCCTAGCACTGGGGTCTCCACAGGGCAGAAAGTGTTAATTTGCCCCATTTTCCTTTTTCAGCTCTTGTGATATCGTTTAACTTTTTATAAAAGATAACTGGTAATTCTAATCTGAAAATATACGGCAGCAGGTACTGCGGGATATACCAACGATCAAGTACGGGAAACCTGATCATTAAAGCAGGCTATACAGGATTACACAAATAAAATGTAATTAGCGAGAAGAGGCCCCGACCAACCTGCGGCCCTCCAGCTGCTGCAGGACTACATCTCCCATACTCTTCAGCCAGCCCCTTAGCTGAAAGAGCATTATGGGAGATGTAGTCCTCCAGCAGCTGGAGGGGCCGCAGGTCAGACACCCCTGTGTTCTAAGGCAAATTAATTCAGCGTTCGTGTGTCAAAGTATCAAAACAGTTATTTAATATAAAAAGGGATGGATGGGTACATGATCCGGGTTATAGGCCTTGCCCGCGGAGCTTGCACACTTACGGAAGTCAGGTTCCTGTCGCTCGCATCCACAGAGCACAGATCTGTCGGCCTCGCCACAAAGTGCGTTTTCATCTGAAGGAAAGAAGGGCGACTTGCTGAGCTTTACTCTCTTTATACATCTTTGGCCTGTTTTACACGACTGAATTTTATTTGGTTTCACCCAGGTTTTTACCCTCCAACTGACACAGAAAATGTGCTGCATTGTACATTATACTTATCGATACCTCTAACTCCCTCTAGATTGTAAGCTCTTTGAGCCGGGCCCTCCTCACCAATTTGTTATGTTACATACTACTTGTTATGTCCTGTCCACCCATTGTACAGCGCTACGGAATTTGATGGCGCTATATAAAACGATAAATAATAATATAATAATAAAAATAATAAGAAGAATTTTTTATATCTCTTGGATGAAAGCTTAGCATTGAAGAAATAACTGTGACTTTTTATTTATTTATTTATTGTCACTTTAAAGACCTTTAAAGGATTTCTAGACTCCCTTGCTGTAAAAATTATCTGTCCAAGTAAGGTAAATATTTCCTGGGTTTCATCTTCCTGTCCAGTCTGTTTCTTCTTGGTCTTTATGGCTCACAGACCTCTCGTATCTCATAATCATTGAACTTTCTGCTGAGACCTGACGAATTTTATTCACTCACCAGAAACGAGCCATCCAGGACACGTTCTAGGTTCTCCGAAGTTCCGTGTAAGGAGCTCCTGGTTTGCCGGTGAATGACCGATGTCTTCTCGGGGTCGGAGCGGCTGGTTTGGTTGGATGATGCTGAGCCGACTACAGCCCTGAACCTCCTTTCTGGGGCAGCTTTGTGGACCATCTGCCAATGACCAGCTCCTGTAAAAAGTGGAATATACCGTGTTAGAGACGTATGATCGCAGTCAAGGAACACAAAACGTTATTACCAAGTGGCACGATGGAAAACATTATATAGAGCGGGCCTGAAGATTCCGTCGCGATATAACAATGGGGTATAATAAAAAATAACAATAATTAACCTTAATAAATTAACAATAACATGGAGACACTTAGGACATACTAGTAATGAAGGAGAAGAGGGTCCTGCTCTTGGGAGCTGACAATCTATTAGGTGGTTGAGGAGGAATAAGTGTGCAACGGGTATACATTGTGTAGCGCTCTTTTACTCTTTAAATTAGTGTTTACCTTTAAAGGGGGAATTGTCGAGGTTTCTATGGATGCTAAGACCTGTGTTGTTGATATGCAGGGCTAGTAATATCTAATCAAATATTCAACCGTAATCTATCATTTCACTTGTTGCTTTGCTTAATAAAATGCCTCCAAGAAAATATTCAAAAAATGACTTGTGTACAAGTTGGAAAGCTTTTAACCTATACTTTGTGTTTAGTAAATGGCTAGGAAATGTACAGATCAAAAAGGATATTTACAGAAAAACATACGTTGGGGGTCACTTAGAAATGTCCTTGTTTTTGAAAGAAAAGCAGATTTGACTATTGTAGCTGGAAACGGCTGATTTTTAATTGAATCGCTTCATAAGCGTACAGAGGCCCTTTATCACTCCCATCACTCCTGTTTTCTAATGGCCCTTTATCACTCCCATCACTCCTGCGTTCCAATGGCCCTTTATCACTCCCATCACTCCTGTATTCCAATGGCCCTTTATCACTCCCATCACTCCTGTGTTCTGATGGCCCTTTATCACTCCCATCACTCCTGTGTTCTAATGGCCCTTTATCACTCCCATCACTCCTGTGTTCCAATGGCCCTTTATCACTCCCATCACTCCTGTGTTCCAATGGCCCTTTATCACTCCCATCACTCCTGTGTTCTAATGGCCCTTTATCACTCCCATCACTCCTGTGTTCCAATGGCCCTTTATCACTCCCATCACTCCTGTGTTCCAATGGCCCTTTATCACTCCCATCACTCCTGTGTTCCAATGGCCCTTTATCACTCCCATCACTCCTGTGTTCCAATGGCACGTTGTGTTCGCTGATCCAAGTTTAAGTGTAAAAGGCTAACTGATGGTTAGAGACCCTTTTGTAAATTATGTTACAGATAGAAATGGTTTCTGCTGAATGAGAAGACGTACACATTGAACTGTACTATAGCTAGGGGTTAAACTTAGTGTTCTGATGATGATCTTGTACCATAATAAACAATCTATGAAAATAAACGCACCTCTATTAGTCAATCGAAAAAGGCTTCTAGCTGGGAAGCAATTGGATACAAATATTCCTCCGTTGTCCATCCTGTAGGGTCCGTCAGACGCCATATCTGTTGGGATATAAACGTTTTTGTCTGTTTTTACTATGAACCATCAGTTATTCCAATACGGATCGACGTGTCGGGAACCTGCTCGGTCAGACACAAATGGCGTGGTCTCTCTGTCCATGTTTTGGTGTTCGCTCAATACTCCTGTAGATTGTAAGCTCTTTCAGCAGGGCTCTCCTCACCTGTAAGTCAGTTTGTTATGTTACATACTACTTGTTATGTCCGGTCTACCCATTGTACAGCGCTACGGAATATGATGGCGGTATATAAAAAAATTATAATAAAATAATAATATTAATAAATAAATAAAAAATATTATTATTATTATTTATTGTTATAAATGGATTATATCAAATCCATCAAATTCCGTAGCGCTGTACAATGGGTAGACCGGACGTAACAAGTAGTATGTAACATAACAAACTGACTAACAGAAATACCAGGTGAGGAGAGCCCGGCTTAAAGAGCTTACAGTCTAAATAACAATAAACTTCTATTTTTTGGATGAATATACTTTTTTAGCAGCGGAGTGCTTTGTTTTTGTGCTTTTTTCTGGTGAATATTGTCAGCACGTTTGATTCCATTCATGATAATCGTTCTATAAACGTAGCCGCCTTGCTGGAATGATCTCCATTCAGTAGACGCGGTCAGTAGACATGGCCGTCTCGCTGGAATGATCTTGATCTCCATTCAGTAGACACGGCCGTCTCGCTGGAATGACGACTACTCAGACGTGGCCGTCTCGCTGGAATGATTTCCATTCGGTAGACATGGCCGTCTCATACACTGATATAATGTTATGTGAGGCAATTTATATCAACAAACAGGTCAGGTCTGGACAGTCCCTAATTCTAGGCCGATATAGTACTAAAGATACTGAGGCTTCTACTGAGAGTATACTTTACCTGCACCCGCCTAATTAGGATCCCCGATGGGGACCAAGAAAGCCCCAAAACTCTGCTCCCAGCACCATGTTCCTCTCCCGGGAACCTCGGTCTCCTAGCAACAAGAGACGCTATCATTTTACCCTGACGCAAATGTAGACTACGACTCCCGGCATGCACCACTCTCGCCGCATGTGTCCTGACGTCACGTCTCCGCGACCAAGGATTGCCGGGAGTTGTATTTCTTAGGGCTTCTTTCTAATGACAAGCAGGCGAAGCAGAAGGTAGCGGGAGAAACGTCATCGCTGCCGTTAGCCAATCAGCAGCTGCCGGGTCAGAAGACAGCGGGATGAGAGAAGATGGCGGCGAGAGGAGGCAGGAACGGCATACTGGAGAAAGTAATTGGGGCTGAGGGTGATGGTTTGGGGTAGGGGTGCAAAGGAGGGGGCTGTTTGGGGTACTTTCTGTATTGCTAGGGGTAGTGTTAACCCTTGCGTGTCTTGGCAGGCTGCAATGTGAGTCCTTCACAGGATGCTACTCCCCATGAATAGAGAAACCAGGGCCGGGGACCTGCTGGGGTGGGATGATTTTTAGTAAATTGGCCTAATGTGTAGGTGTAATCGCAAACGCAGTCACCCAGCGGGGGTATTATGGTGCTAAAGCTGCTGGGGCTGCACAGGGCAGTCTCTCGGCAGAGGTGGTATGGTGCCTAAAGCTAATGTAGTGTGACCGGGAACGGACTCCTGGCAGAGGTGGCATGTGTCTAAATCCTCTTGGGCTAACTGTGGGATGTGGTGTATTGCCTCTATGAGGGGTAGGTCCCTGGATCCAGGATTAGGTACCTTATGGGTATATAATAAGTATGTTATTAACCATGCAGGGGACGGGCATATGGCTCCTGAGTCCTGGGACTGGGGCAGACTTGTTAAGTTGGTTTTCCCCTGAAGCGCCTGATGTGATCTCGGACGGCACAGTGACAGCTGTCGGTCTTCCTGACGTCCGCCATGAATGGTTCCTGCCCCGGGGGGGACCCTGATGGCTCTGCGGGGGTGTAATTAGGTGTATTTGGCGTCCATGTGTCTGTCTACTGCTGCAGTCCCACTACACACCATGTGTTCGGGGGGGGGCGATTAACTACCGGGTGACGGGCCAAGTTCAGGAGAGTAAATATATAATGTAATGGGGCAGCGGATGTAGCCATGGTAACGGGTGATGACTGTGCTCGGAGCAGCGAGTGTAGCTGTCATCAGACCCCGACGCGTTTCGCCTCTTTCCTGCTGAGATGAGTCGGATTGATGCGATTTATTTAAAATCAGCCCGCTGGTAACGGACTAACTGATGGGGGGGACGCAGCCAATCAGGGCTTTGCTCAGAGTACTTTTTTTTTTTTTGTTTACTGCGTTAACACATTAAGTACTGCTGACTCCTCTGGAACCTCGACGGATCTTGAGACGACTCGATTCCCGTAAGGCGCCGTCGCTCCCTGGACGTCAGATCCGGTCCCCACTCCACAACTGCATTTAAAAACTTATAACCTAATTAGAAACATAGAATCTGCCGGCGGATCGGCCCCATCCGGCCCCTGTCTAGTCGCCCGTTTCTCCTGCTGTAAAGACTCAAGCCTTAATCGGTCGTCGGTCTCGTCTTAGATTCAGGAGCCGTATGTCTATCCCATGCATGTTTAATACCCTCACTGTATTACCTACACTACCACTTCTGCTGGGAGGCTGTTCCCTGTATCAACCACACTCTCGGTATTAGTTTCCTGGATTGCGGTCTGTGTTTTGGAGATCAGATCAGATGCTGAAATGAGTAAACATTTCATCAAACTTATCTTAGAAACCCAACTTGTGAATACCATGGGAGCAGCTATGTGAAAATGCCCCGTTCTCAGGATCTGCATGATTATTCCTCCCCAGTGGTCACATCACACAGTCTTTGTTAGGGTTAGTTGTTTGGTGAATTATATATTATTGATGTATGGAGTTCATTTTCCGTACAGGTTTATTATTTTTTATAAAGCCCCCCCCCCCAAGCCATCGTAGGCAAATGTAATCTGTGTGCTCCCTTTGATGCCCCCCCCCCCAGCTAAATGCCTTGCAGTGGATGGTCCTGAACGTGATCTACTCTCCGCCGAACAGCTCCAGCTGCGCCCGGGGGTCTTTTTAGACCCCCGTGCACATGTGTTGAAAGTGCAGCCCTTCATTTCCTGCCACCCATTGACTGCTTTAAGGCGCTAATCGGAATAGGTGGGCCGTGGAGGAGGAAGGGGGCTGCTGCAGGCTCCATCTTTTGTTTAACTGATTATTTATTTTAATTTTGGAACAATCCATATTAACTATGCATTCTTCTATAGTAGGGGTCTCTGGGACATCAGACTCTCACTTAAAGCGACCTCAGAGACTTATTATTATAATTATTATATTTTTTTTATTATATATATATTTTTTCTTGAGAAAGGACCAGAGGTGGTCCGAAACGTTGGCCGTGCTGATTGAAATAAACTAGTGTTTAATGCACTTTACTACAAAGACCCGTGAGTGCCTATTTTTCTTTGGTTACATATACATATATTATATATATATATATATATATATATTATTATTTATATTTTTTATTATATATATATATATATATATATATTTTATTTTTTTTATTTTTTTTTTTTTATTTTTTTTTTCTGATGAAACCCTCCATTTGTGCGGGGGGGGGGAGTCAATGTAATGGTGATCATACGCACTAAATTCAAGTTTGTTTTCAGTGACAGAAACTTTGTTGCATAGTTTCAGAAACTAACTTTGTTCCTCTTTCCCATCGAACTCGTTGCCTTGAGTGACATCCTAATAAATCATTCTTATTTTATTTTTATTCCTCGCAGTGGAAGATTGATGACAAACCGGTAAAGGTTGACAAATGGGACGGCTCGGCAGTGAAGAATTCCTTGGACGACGCTGCCAAAAAGGTACAATATACGGTTACCTCGCCGGTTAATGTGATGCGTACCGGATCCTGTCTTTTATAACATCGCACGGTGTTCTTGTATAAAGGTTCGGGGGTCTGAGCTTGGCTTGGCTCTCCCCGTCTTGCCATAAATTGTCCGTTTTAGGAATGCATTTGGGGCGAGTCCGTCTTGGGTCGTCGTCGTGTGTGTGAATGTTCACAGCGTGTCTGTTTCCGGATCAGGTTTTCCTCGAGAAGTACAAGTACGTGGAAAACTTCAGCCTGATCGATGGCCGCCTCGTCATCTGCACCATCTCCTGCGTCTTCGCCATCGTGGCCTTGGTGTGGGACTACTTGCACCCGTTCCCCGAGTCCAAGCCGGTTCTGGCCTTCTGCGTCATATCATATCCTTTCTGATTATATACGGATTTGGTTTTCTTTTTGGTTTATGATCGTTTCGCAGGCTGGTATACGTCCGTAAGGGGGGAATAATAATAATTCCGACTTTTTCTGTATACGCCGTCGCTGAAATATCCTGTACATGGATCTGTGACGTGGCGGTGGTTTGGGTATGTGCCAACTACAGAGTTCCCACAATGCACTGCGTGCCCCGTGCATTCATGGAGAATTAATGTGGCTTTATGGTTTAATGGCACGATTATCGGTTAAGTTGGATCTCTCTTTAGGAAGAAGCTGCAGCCAGATGGGTGAGGATATCGGAGGGTAGATCAGGGTAAGGAAGTCTTGGTTACGGAGGACTTGTTATCAACTGCCACTCAAGTCGGGTTCGGTAAAATAACCCCCTTCCTTTTCAACCAAATATCACTAAAACAAATACTGTGACTGAAAAACAAAGTAGAGATCGGTGACTGAACCGCTTCCAGACCTCACGGCCTCAGCGCCCTGCGCGGATCTGACTGGGAGATCACAGTTTTGTAGTGGTTTTTATTCAAAAAGCGTCGGGTTTTACCAAAATTAGACGTGCTTGTTTATGCTTTCTAGATCTTATTATGTGACGGTTACACTAAGGGACTATTTTACCCCCCAAAAAGCTAGATTTTGGGGCCGAACCAATATATGAAAGAAATTCATGGTAGGTTTTTAATACCTGTGTGTTACTTTTTAACACCATTGGATAATTATTTAGTGTAAAGGATCTGGTAAACCTTAATCGTCTACATCCATGAACGTTGTAGTCTAACGGCTGGACCGAGGTCAGAAGGTTTTCATTAACGACCGCTAATGATTGGTGTTTCATACCTTAACTCCTGTGAACCTATTTCCTGATGATGGGGGTCTTGACGATTTACACCTCGTATAAGGAGAAGAGCATTTTCTTGGTTGCTCACAGGAGGGACCCTGCGGGAATGGACCCTGATGACATTTGGCACCTCTCCTCCAGCCTGAAACGGTAATCCAATGAGATTCAAAGCTTAAGAGAAACGGGTCACGTAAACGTAACGTAAAAGCAAATGAGCCGGCGGCTTGTGTTTCAATCTGTCCCTCCGTGGCTCTTGCAGGTTTGACGACAAATACACGCTGAAAGTCACCTATATAAGCGGCAAAACCAGGCACCACCGCGATGCCGAATTCACCAGATCCATCGCCAAATTCTTTGACGAGAGCGGAACGTTAGTGATGGACGTGTTCGAGCCGGAAGTCTCCAAGCTCCATGACAGTCTGGCTGCCGAGAAGAAGACAAAGTAACCCTTCACATCAGGGCTTTTTCTGCCAGGCTGCGGCAAGAGGGGAACAAAAAACAAAACGGAAGCAATGTGATTTAATCTGGGGTCTGACAACCTGTAGCTCCTCATCTGTTAAACTATAACTCCCATGACTCGGGGGGGGATGTAATGGAAGATCAGCTGCGGAGCTACTGGCTGACTTACCCCCTTACTCTAAACCAGGGGTTCTCAAACTGCGGCCCTCCAGCTGCTGCAGGACTACATCTCCCATACTCCTCAGCCAGCCCCTTAGCTGAAGGATCATTATGGGAGATGTAGTCCTGCAGCAGCTGGAGGGCCGCAGTTTGAGAACCCCTGCTCTAAACGAATGTTTATCCTGTAACTCTACCCCAAACACACGGAACTTGCAGGTGTTTTCGGCTGGGAAAGGTTTGATTAAAAAGCTTTTGTCCTGAAATCCTCTGGTCATGGTTTTTGTTACGGTAACAAGTCCTCTGCCACCAAGGAGTTTTAATTCCGCACCGAGGCATGGAGTGAATACGGTTCTTCGAACCTGGAGCATTGTTCCTCCTCTAAAAAAAAAATTAAAAAATAAAAATACATATTCCTACAAACCCCCAAAAAATTTAAATATAAAAAATCTGGAAAAAAAGATATCTTAACCAGCGCCTGGTTCCGCGTGCATTACCAATATTAGACTGTAGAGGGAGCACTCGCGCATTTAAAATGCATCAAAAGAATACATTGCTTAGGGGTACATAATTTCCTCTATACATTGTGCTAACGATGTAAGATTGGAAACGCATTTCAGTTCTTACCTCGGTGCTGACGGAGATAAAACTTAAATTATATATATATTTTTTTTTACTTATTCTTTCCCCGTTTGATCCAAAATCCAATTATACAAAAAGTTATGCTTATAGAATTTCAGGACAAAATCTTTACTTGAACAGAAATCTGTCCATTTCTTTATATATATTTTTTTTAAAAAATATTTATTTGATGGAAATAAAAAGCATTTTTTTTTTTTGTTCTTTTGTACACCGTCAGATAAGCAGAGCCGTTCTGCCTGTAGCTGTAAAGCTTAGCTTTGTCACACGGCCGATTAATAATAATATTAATAAAAGAAGAAGAATCCTTTTTAGATCTGTTACTGTCCAAGTTCCGTCACGTTGTTACATTCCATTACTCGTCTTCTGTTGAGCATTTGTTTTCGAATGGCTATTTTCTAAGTATTGTTTTCCAATAAAAGAAAGGAAGAGGAACGGGCAGCCTATTTGGTGTGTCGGTAGATGTCCTCTTGCACGAGGGTTCGTGTGTCTACTTCAAAAGCTTGGTTATTATAAACACTTTTGCCCCCAACGGTGTGTCCGCGACTCTCTTTTAAAGGGAACAAGTTTGTATCGGCTCTTGGTGGCATCTGGTGTAGCGCCAGAAGCGGGTCTTGGAAAGGTTCCAGGAAAAAATCTTCTCCATATCCACCCTACTCGATTGAGTAAAAAAAACATCAACAGTCCAACGCTTCAAAAAGCCTACAGGATCTACTGTAGACAACCTGGGCACATGCGTGGTGGGCTACCACTAGCCATATGTGTCACCCATGCATTAGGTGGGAAGCGTTTTATTTCTTGGAGACATCTGGCCGACGTAATGTATCTGAGCGTAACGGTCTTAGGAAAGAAATAATCACAAGGTGAACGGGACGGGGCGAGAGCTGTTACATTGGCTAAAATCCAAACGCACCGTTTATGACGAAGCCTACGTTTTTTGGGTGGGTTTGCAGGAGGTTTAGAGTTTCAGCCCGCAACATCACCCTGCATTAAGGAGGACCAACGCTGACATGTCTCCTTTAGAAGGTCCACGCTGGTCCTGAAGAATAAAGAGTTAATCTGTAAAATCAAGTCATTTTAGTTTGGGGCATCACAGACTTTTTATTTTTTGTGGATACATAAGATTTTAAACTAAAACAATGAAATGCGGGTTTCTGCTGGGATTTCCTGGTGAGGATCTGTATCCTCGGGGCACTAGGTTAGTATTTTTAGTAACGGTGCTTGGTCGTGTCTACCCTCCGCTCAGGTATCGCTGCTGCCTGTCCCGCCAAAGTCTAACTGGGAGGCTGTTCCACTTATCTACCACCCTCTCAGTAAAGTAAAACTTCCTTCCGTTCCATCTCAGCCTCTGACCCTCTAGTGTTAGATTCCGGTCTCTTGTTGTAACTTTTCTCCTCTTTGAAATAAACTCCCCTTCTGTCCTTTGTTGAATACATTTACATGTTTGTAGCTTAGGGGCATAATCCTTGCCGTATAGGGCAGAAATTCTGTGTCCTGCTCTCACTTCGTGGCTCATACGGCTTCATGTTTCCTTCACAGTGAACGATCATTATTACTTATTGTTTTATATAGCACCATCATATTCCGCAGCACTGTACAATGAGTGATCAGGAGGAACTGTTTATCAGTTTTGCACAGAACCATTTACAATTCTCTGCCCCTGAGGCGATATTTTTAGCTCATGGGAAGGATCATGTGATATTTTCATAAACCTTCCATCGTTTGTCACATGCGGAATAGATGATAGATGTGATCTGCCCTAGAACCACAATAACAATCATCATACTGACTATAAAACATTGTGCTGCAATGGCAATGGAGCAGGGAGCAGGTCCAGCAGCACTCACGGGGTTAATCGTACACCAGTAATGAGAACTGTTACAGTAACACAGCTGTGCCCTGTCACCAGCACAGCCAATGCACCAATCAGAGACAGGGTAACAAGCATACGTTAGGGGAACGGCTCTGTGCTGGCAGCGGATTGGCCTGTTGTGGAGGCGTGACCCTGACATCCAACAAGGAAGCAAGTAGGTATGTCTGCCCTTATTATATAGGGGGGTCTGATATAAATCTACTGAATTCTATATGTGTCATAGCAGATTAGGCAGCGTATGGGTGTCATATATAGCACATACGGAGTATATAGGAAAGGGGGTACATATAGATCTATAGATTGGCATATCTGAGATTGCCTATACAGACAGAGAATATGGATCTATATTGATATGCTGTATACAGATACATATATATTATACATATATATTATAAAAGTGTATGTGTCTGATTTTTGTTTTGTTTTGCAGGAGACAAAATATTGATGTGTAAATATTAAACATTTTAGTGGTAAGAAAAACTACATTTTCTGTCCAAACTGGGGTGTGTAGCTGTTAAGTTGAGTGGTATATTATATATTGTATATGTTGAAGCCCGTGTTTAGTGAATGTCCTCTACAGTCCAATAATTTTGGCATGTCAGCTGCTACCCCTGTGAGTGATTGATTCGCTTTCATGAGTCTATACATCCCACATCCTGCAGGGGGCAGCACTGTACATGAAATGTGTCTACTGGAAAACATGGCCAATGTGGTCATCCTGATCCAGCCGGTCCTATGCTGAGTGGTCTGAAGGGGCGCAGAGGGACCTCCGCTTCTGTCTGCACCAATATCTCTTCTCACGAAGACTGAAGGTGCTGCTTTATAATGTTTTATCCCTGAATCTTGATGCAGACCGGCATGGGAGAAGGAGACGGGAGATCGGTGGCAACAGAGGCTCCGTCACTGGATCCCAAGCTACTGGCGGTGCAGCCAATATTTTACCTTTTGGGGACCTTTAACCAAACAGTTTACTGTCCCCGGTTCAGAGTTAATAATCCCATTAAAGAAAGACCTGCCTATGCCAAACATTGTACAGAAAAATGTATTTTACGTGATACGGCCATATTCTCGTCATCACATGTGCGTTACGCAGAAGTGTTGTTCTAAACAAGACACCAAACATTGTTAAAGCCTGTCGAGAAAGAGAGAGAGGAACTTTAATTTTAGGAAGAGGACGCTTCTTGTACGGTGACCAACATTACTGCCCCGGCGCCTAAAAGGTTAACTCTACTCTAGTAGCATGACCAAAAACCATAGGAATGGCCCTTTTGTTCTAAACGCTTCATAACGGAACCTAAATGTTTTTGTTAATATGTTGCTTTTTCTTGTTTTTGTTATTAATTTACGTTTTTTTAGGGAGTAGTCATGGCAGACCCGGACTCCGCAGACCTGGTAACGCTGTTCCAACAGGAGCCCAGTGGGATCACATACCGGATCCCAGCTCTCCTTTATATCCCCGAGCCACCAGCCTTCCTGGCCTTTGCTGAGAAACGCTCATCTCCTGATGACCAGGACGCCCTGTACCTCGTAACGAGGAGAGGCGTGGAAAAGCATGGGTCTATTCACGTAAGTCGCGATATATCTGCTACTCAATACTTAAAGGGTTAATACGACACTTGTGTGTCTCAGTTCTTTTTTGTATCCATTGCCTCTCGAAAGCTCTCCTCCTTGTGGCCTTTCCCTTATTTCTTGTAGTGGGAGGACGTTATTGCCTTGACATCTGCCAAGTTAACAGGCCACCGAACCATGAATCCCTGCCCCGTGTATGATGCGCAAAGTGGGACGATATTCCTCTTCTTCATTTGTGTTCGGACGAACCGCTCCGAGCTGTTCCAAATTCTGACGGGTAGGAACGCGGCAAGGCTTTGCTATGTGACCAGCAGCGACCACGGTAAAACCTGGAGCCAGCTGCGCGATCTCACAGCGGAAGTTATAGGTGATGACCTCAAGAATTGTGCCACGTTGGCTGTGGGTCCTGGCCACGGTATACAAGCTCCATCGGGGAGGCTGATAGTACCAGCCTACCTTTATTATGTCCACTCTCGTGTCTGCTGCCTCCCTGTTCCCTGCAAGACCAAGTGTCATTCGTTTGTCTTCTACAGCGATGACCATGGTAGGTCATGGCACAAAGGGAGCACACTGTGGAATCATAAGACATGTGAGTGCGAGGTGGCCGAGGTGGCCTGCGGCAATAATTCATCCGTCCTGTACTGCAGCGCACGGACCAAGGAACATTACCGAGTGGAAGCCATCAGCAGGAGCCAAGGTTTGGATTTTGCCAACTCTTATTTTTGCAAGAGCTTGTGTGAACCTCCCACCGGCTGTCAAGGAAGTGTGGTGAGCTACCGTCCACCAGAGTGGAAGGACCAGAAACAAGAACTCGACGGCTTTTCCCAGTCAATAAGGCCCTTAATGGAAAAAGGCACACTGTCTTGGCTTCTTTATTCCCACCCAACCAGCAACAAGAAGAGAGTCGACTTAGGAATCTACTTAAACAAGTCTCCTCTGGTACCGTCCAAGTGGACCCAGCCATGGATCATCAATAAAGGTCCAAGTGGTTATTCTGACTTAGCAGTCTGCCAAGATTCCCACAGCTTCGGGTGTCTGTTTGAGTGCGGCGTGAACGCATGTGAGAAGATCACCTTCAGGAGGTTCACACTGGAAGAACTAATGAAGAACGTGTCAGACTCATAAAGCTACGTGATATTAGAACGAGATGAGGACACCATCAAGGCACAGTTAACTGGGCTGGTGGCCATGATTACTACCTCCTCGATCTTCTCATTGGATTAACTGTATTTATTGAACACCAGCAGATTCCATAACACTATTACAATAGGCAGAAGAAGAGGAGGGCCCTGGTCTAGGGAGCTTACAATCTATTACAGTCGCAATGATTTCTTGTTCCTCAGCTGAGATGTGATTTGGATATTTGGAGCTGCGCCTACCTGGTGATCCGTGTGCCTTAAAGAAACTCCGAATCACTTTACCGCATGTAACCGCTAAGACCCCGGGTCAACCAGTTTCTCCATTCAAGGAAAAAGTGCTGCAGTCACCATGGCAACCAATGGAAAGTTACCCGCCGATTCCTCCAATTTCACCAGCGGTGACCAGAACTCTTCTCTTTAATTTTTATTAACATAAAATTCATCTGCTGCTTGCCAATACACTCCTGAAGAATGACCCGCATTATGCAGTGAATGAGTTAATTTGTTAAACTTTCGTTTTACATAAACCTCTCGTTAACCCTTTCCCCACCAGCGGCGTTTGGAATCCAGATGCTATTTTTATACGCTAAAGGGGTAGTTAGTGGCAGCTACAGTGCTTTTTAATAATGTTGGAAAGATATCCGCGGCCGTCGGCTAACGTTACTGTGTGTCGGGTGCTAAAACCTACTGTTTACAGGTTGTTTACAAAAAGCGGAGGGGAAATTCTTAAAGAATATAGTAAATTCTAGATTTTTGGTTGGCTCGATAATACGCAGGTGTAGAACGATGTTACTGAATTCACTACCCTGCGCGTTTCGCAGCTACTGAATGGCTGCCTATAGGCTCCCAGACTCCAAGTTTCGCCCGGAGGCTCGGGGGCAAGTGCCGCTACTCGAGTTCTCCTGGTGCTTGACACCTGAGTCCTGGGATGGGGGTTCTTGACACCCTTATATGGGGGTGTGTCCCACTTCCAACGCAGCATATAGTGTTAATGGCCAGTTGGGGACATCCGGCAACCGGCCGATTAATGAGTTCCACACCGGGGGCCTTCTCGGGCGATCTGCCCCTGGTTTTGCCCCTAGGCCTGGGGCTAGTCAAAAAATTGAGATCAGGTCTGTAATGGAGACATAACTTATTCCGCTGAAATATGTTTTGACTGTACAGCAGCCGATCTGATTCTGTGCTTATTAACACAGTGTTTCCACACTGGATACAACTAAAGATTGTGGAGTTTTGTCTTCCTGTTCAATTGTTCCAAAAACTAAAAACATATTTATAGAAGGTATTATTGTTATTATTATTAATAATTATTACTGTATTATTAAATATTATTGGAGGAATGTGCCAGTGAAGACGATGCTATATAACTACAGTATGGAAATTGCTGCATGATACACTGGAAGAGATGTGAACCATCAAAACCTATTAAATTTTAGCAGTTTGTATTTGTGTTTGTATTATTATTTTGATTGTGTTTTATGATTCATTTGACAAAATATAGTTGTTGTTAATTCTTTAATAATTAAGCGATCACCGGCGACATCAGCGGGTAGTCATGCTTACCCATTGTACAGTGCTGCAGAATATGACAGCGCTATATAAAGTAATAAATAATAATTAATTAAACCTTAATAGATGTCACATGATCATTAAGTGCTCCCAGTAAAAATGATGAATTACTTGATATATAATATATATTTTTCTTTTGTAAAGCAAGTGGTTGTCGGTGAAATTTTTTGATGCATTTCTGTGGACCTCTGGCTCAACATCCCAAGCCTCCTATATACAATATTCATTAGTGGATATAGTTTTCTTCTGGTGTAAGGGGTGTTAAATATAGAATGAAAAATAAAAGCGGATGATGATCTAAAAAAGAGGAGAGGGGGTTAAGAGTGACAGGCTGAAAAGCTAGGATGGTGGAAAAAGTGAGAAAGTTTAAAAATAATTAGAGAAAAATACCATAGACTAAAACATTTGGAGTAAATACACTGTGAAACACGTTTGTCATGGTGAGGTTACCACGTGTCGGTATAATGGAAGATCGCGGTAGGATGAGATAAAATTACCTTGTGCGTTCTAGATCTTAGTCATGAGTTGGATGGAGGGTTCCTAAATGTGATAAAACCCCTCTGTTCTGTGTGAGTCTCAACATATAGGAGTGGTTGGTCTCCAGTCATCAGCCATAATATTATATGATGGAACAAGACCAGGTGTCCACTTTCCTCATTACTATTGTCTCCATGGCACCTTTCTCAGGGCAAGTGGACTTTAGTGATCTAAAGTCATCATATGGGAAGTGCCCATCCACATGGAATTTTGATTTCTCTAATGATGTAAAAATTCTATATCCAGACAGGCTCCTGTCCCTATAATCAGGGCTGTCCCAGCTTAACCCCTTGCATCACCACATCGCCAAACAACCGAAGCGGACTAGGTCAGACATCTACAGAGGACACTAATGATGGAATTCGTTGGAATCATGTTGGAATCATATAAATAGAGCATTAAATTATATATATATATATATACTGTACTTTACCATTTAGACCGTTATGTAGTGATGCCCCATTCCTCTTTTTTTTTTTACAAAATTGCTGACACCGTTTTTAGAAAATGTACTATTAAAACAGCACAATTGTTAAAATTTGAAAAAAAACCAAACGTGTATATTTTAAAATAACATTTGGGAGCAGGATATGCAAACATTTGCATTATGTAGGCACAGCAGGGGCCCCCAAATGGAACTTGCGCCTAAAGGATTCTCGACGAGTCGGTTATCAGGAAGGAAACTCTTTCTAACGGGGGCGATAGCATACGTACTAAAGGAAGCGTTTGTTTATTAATTCTCAAGCCTTATACCAGCACCGACAGGCATAGGGGGTGTCAGACGAAGGTCATGGGGGTTCTGCAGCAACAGCAAGAAACATTATGTGTGTGTATATATATATATATATATATACAGACTATTATGGACAAAAGTATTGGGACACCTGACCATTACATGACATCATATTCTAAATACATAAACATTAATATGAAGTTGGTCCCCCTTTGCAGCTATAACGGCTTCCACTCTTCTGGGAAGGATTTCCACGAGATTTTGGGGAGTTTCTGTGGGACTTTTTGTCCATTAATCCAGTAGAGCGTTTGTGAGGTCAGGCGCTGATGTTGGAAGAGACGCCCGGCTTGCAATCTCCGTTCCAGTTCATCCCAAAGGTCTCTGATTGGGTTGAGGTCAAATTCTTTCACGCCAAACTTATCCAAACATGTCTTTGCGGACCTTGCTTTGTGCACCGCTATATGGAAAAAAGTATTGGGACGCGCCTCTTAATTATTGAAATCAGAGTTTGGGCTCCTTACTTCAAGTGATGGGGAATCTTAATGCTTTAGCACCATTACTTTTCGGACAATGTTCTGCTTCCAACTTTGTGGGAAGAGTTTGGGGAAGGCCCTTTTCTATTCCACCATAACTGTGTCCCAGCGCACAAAGCGAGGTCCATAATGACACGGTTGGATGAGTTTGGTGTGGAAGAACTTGACCTGACCTCAACCCCATCAACCACATTAGATGTCATCAAAGTCCATGTTGGTGTAGTGGCCAGGTATCCCTATACTTATGCCCACATAGTGTATATATATATATATATATATATATATATATATATATATATATATATATATATATATTAATTTGTATCATGGAGGGCATTAACCTTTACAGATGTGAAAAAACAGATGTTAATAGTTTATTTATAATCATTTAACATAAGGCAAAGTGAGTGAACAGAAGTGTTTGTGTGCGTGATGTATATTGTCGTGTGGTGTTAGCGTGTGTGAGCATATGGTGTTGTGATATAGCAGGGAGAAAAAAAATATGTGGGGAAAAACTTTTTTGTTATTGCTAAAGAAAAACCATATTTGAGAATATTTTCTTGAAACTCTTGATGAAAAGTGATTATTTTTCATTGCCACTCATGGGCACTTATCGATGTCCTGAGAATAAACAAACGCTTCCCTTCATATATGTGTCGTTAATAAGAGTTTCCTTCCTGATAATGGACTCGCTGGAAACCCTTTAGGTGCTCCAGGCAGTTCATACAAAATGTGTTTTTTTTGTGTACTACCTCATATTCTATTTTAAATCCTTAAGAATATTTGTTTTTGGAAAATTGTTATTTTAAGTTTATAGTTTCTAACAATTATATTAGAGGAAGGGTCATGCTTATTTTTTCATATTTTTTTTTTTTTTAAAACATAATATCGCATCCCTCCTTTTCCTCTCTTGCCTATTTAAAGCTTACTTTTTTCTGCGCAAACAATATGCTTTTGGACCCAGTGGGGTAACTACAGGCCCCTGCCTCTGGTGACCCCTGCGACCCCTTGTTCCTATCTCCTCGTACGGGTTCAAAATTGTTTAGAAAGGGCCCTTCCGATCTGGACTGCACCGGTTGGAAGGGCACTTTCTAAACTATTTTGTATGGGTTGGTATATTTTTTGCTTGTTTTTTTTATATATACCGTATTTGCTCGATTATAAGACGACCCTGATTATAAGACGACCCCCCAAAATCTGAATATTAACTTAGGAAAAAAGAAAAAGCCTGAATATAAGACGACCCTAAAGGAAAAAAGTTTTACCAGTAAATGTTAATTCATGTAAACTATTTTTTTTAATAAAAGCTATGATTGAGAAAAATATTTTTTTTGTTTTTATTTCTTGTATTTTCCAGCCTGTCCCCCAGTTACGCACATCTGCCCCCAGGCTTGCCACACCAATATGGCACTGTGGCCCATGATATGCCTTTTAACCCTCTATATGCCACTGTGCCCCATGGTATGCCTTTTGACCCCCTATATGCCACTCTGCCTCCAGAAATGCCTTATACCCCTATATCCCATTCTGGCATTTAGGGGGTTAAAATGCATATTATGGGGCAGAGTGGCATATAGGGAGGTATAAGGCATTTCAGGAGGCAGAGTGGCATTAAGGGAGTTAAAAGGCATTGTATAGAGCACTCTGCCTCCAGAAATGCCTTATACCCCTATATGCCACTCTGGCATTTAGGGGGTTAAAAGGCAGATTATGGGGCAGAGTGGCATATAGGGAGGTATAAGGCATTTCAGGAGGCAGAGTGCTCTATTAAATGCCCCCTTAACGCCACTCCAGAAATGCCCTATGCCCCCATTTAACACACACACACACCCTATACCCCCATTTAACTAACTAACACACACACACACACACACACACACACACACACACACTCTCTCCCCCCCTCCCCTCTCTCCTCTCTCCTCTCTCCCCTCTCAGCCCTCTCTTACCGGTGCTTCCAGCCGGGGCAGCGAGTTGACGTCGCCTTCTGCTGCAGCCGGAAGGAGGTGGAGTTGGCAGCGGGGGTTTGTATGCGTCCGTCGCGTATACTTTCCCCGGCTGTCAGAGATCAGAGATCTCTGACAGTCGGGGAAGGTCTACGCGACGGACGCAGACAACCCCCGCTGCTAGCCACACCTCCTTCCGGCTGCAGCGGACGTTGTCTACGCGGATCGCGTAGACGTCAACCCGCTGCCCCGGCAATACAGCAGGAAGCACCGGTAAGTGTGTATGATGGGGGGGGGGGGGGTGAGACAGGAGGATCCAGGTCCCCTGCAGCGGTGCGGGGGACCTGGATCTTAGTCTCCTAATCAGACTCTATTTGAGGTCTGATTAGAAGACGACCCCGATTAGAAGACGAGGGGTATTTTTCAGAGCATTTGCTCTGAAAAAAACCTCGTCTTATAATCGAGCAAATACGGTATATATATATATATATATATATATACATGCATGTGTAATTGTGTGTGTGTGTGAGAGCATGGATGTGTACTATTGTGTGTGAGAATGGGTGTGTAAGTCTGGTGAGGTGGAGTGTGTGTTAGAAAGAATGAATGTGTACATATGTTGTAGTGGGGGCGAGGGGCAAAAAAGGCACAGATAGGTGGTTTGGGGGCAATGATGGCACATACAAGCTGTTTGAGAACAATGGCACTAGCTGTTTGGGGTCGCTGACAAGCTGGGACAAAGATGACACAAACAGGCTTTTTGGGGGTTAGAATGAAACTGTGGCACATGTTGCTTGGTCAAGTTAGGGGTCCACGGGGCATTTTTAACGCCACAGCCCTGTGGTTTCTATTTACGCCCCTGTTTGTATCCTAGCCATACCGGCCCACTGGGTTCTATATTACAGTGGTATAACTGATGCAAATTATAAATGGCCACATAGGCACTTTTAGCTTCTAAAAAAGAAGTACATCGGGGAGTAAAAAGGGGCACAAGGACTTGGGGAACAAAGAGGAACTGGCCAAACTAAAGAAGACACTTAAGAGGTATGAGCTATGAGGCAGGGATTTATTTGATTTTGTCATACTTACCAACACTGGTTCTCCTTCGTGCTTGACTGCGGGGCGTGTGACATCACAACACACAGCGAAATGGAGTGGCAACATTGGGACCGTTCAGTACAAAAAAGGACATTTGGGATCATTTTGAAGACGACAAAAAAAAAAGGGGGTCTTACACACATTTGCACAAAGAAATTAAATGCACACGAGTCAGCGACACTTCTGTACTTTTTACATTTTATTTTGAATATAAAAGTATTGTGATAGATGCATTAAAATGAATACAAATGAATACAAGAAACATAAAAAAGAATTCTAAACAAATAAACCCTTTGTCGACCGCAGTGTTCCACTACCTTGGTTGCCCCTACCAGGGCCAAATATCATCTTCCATAATAATAATAAAAAATATTGATAATTTTCAAGGTGAATTTGAAGGACTAAAACCTGTTTTATTTTATTTTATTTGCTGTTAGAATGAAATAAATTAATTTATTAACACTTGCTTGTCCAATTTGAAGGTTATGTACAAAAAGCGGTTCTGGTGCATAACAAAACCGGTCTCATCACCATAGCAACCATCAGAATTTTAGAATCGCTAGGGTGATAAGACTACTTTTCATACTAACCTGCACCATCGTCACTTTTCTCCAAAAACCCATTTATTTTAAAGTTAAGGGACTGTTAATATCTATATGAAGTTGAGATCTATAGTAAAATAGTGATACATTTTCTATATGTCAATATATTTTATATTCTATCCTAAATACCTAACGAAGGTATCAAATCAATCAGCAACTTTGCAATAGGGGAGAGGTAGCGCGATGGGGAGGAATAATCATGCAGATCCAGAGAATAGGAAGTTAAGATGGCTGCTCTCATGGTCAATGACGACTCTTGGCCTAGGGCTGCAGGTTCAGTTGGGGGGGCGCGGGAGAGCCCTGACTTGGCTCTTGTCCTAAAGGTATTTTAATGGGGTGAAGAAGCTTACAGCAGAGAGGGTGGCTGGGGGTGCTGCCCTTGGTAAATACCCAGGGTAAACAAACCTCTGCCCATGGTATACACATAAGGGGGGGTTTCTAATACTTTTGCACTGGTTTATTTAGCATATAGAACTATAAAATGTAAGTTTGAAGGAAAGCGACCCGTATTAGTATTAGAACATGCAGATTTGTGGATAGAATACAAATATTTTATGCACCAGCCATTCACAGAATCCAACAACCTGCTACTTTGCTTCGGTTGGTTCCATGCATAAGACGTTCCAGCACATAGAGTGATTATTTTAAAAGACATGGTGGCTTTTCCATTAATTATTTTTTGTGCAATATAATTCGATTTTCCGGAAAATGTACAGTGAGGTTATTAAATGATTAAGGCCCAAGGTCTGAATGTACCCATCCAGGGGTTTTATACATACCCCTATCCTGTAGGCTATAGTGCATTATGTGATTTCATTCATGGCCCACGAACATGTAATTCTTCAGGCAGGGGCAAAATCAAAAGAATAGCTCCAAGATATATACCGTATTGGCTCGAATATAGGCCGCACTTTTTTCCCCCACTTTAAGTCTTTAAAGTGGGGGTGCGGCCTATATTCGGGGTCTAGCGCCCGACGCCCGGGACATGCAGTCCCGGGCGCCGGGCAGGCAGCGGGGCTAGGATACAGATCCCCCGCAGCGGTGCAGGGGACCTGCATCCTACTCTCTGATACGCTCAGACAGCCTCCCCTGCCGGCACTTCCCACGTAGGGGGGGTGCCGGCACGGGAGGTTGTCTAAGCGCATCGTGCGGTTGTCTAACCGCACGATGCGTTTTACCTCTGGCCCCACGCCTGACTTACCGGAGCAGACTCCCGGGTGTCTTGCGGGGCCGGCGGCGGACATCTACGCAATACGCGTATACAACTTCCGGTGCCGGCACATCCGGCACCGGAAGTTGTATACGCGTATTGCGTAGATGTCCCCCGCCGGCCTCGCAAGACACCCGGGAGTCTGCTCCGGTAAGTCGGGGGGCAGAGGAGGACAGTGGCAGCATATCTCGGGGGGGGGGGGGACGCACAGTGGCAGCATATCTCGGGGGGGGGGGGACGGACAGTGGCAGCATATCTCGGGGGGGGGGACAGTGACAGCATATCTCGGGGGGGGGGACAGTGGCAGCATATCTCGGGGGGAGGGAGGACAGTGACAGCATATCTCGGGGGGGGGGGACAGAGTGGCAGCATGTTTTTTTGGTTCTTTAAAAAAGCACCAAACTTTTAGGGTGCGGCCTATATACGGGGGCGGCCTATATCCGAGCCAATACGGTATATAGGTGCGTGACCTGTAGAGGTCCAAAACCTGGCAAGCGCTGTGAAGGGTTCTGACTATGCCTTCAACATCTCAAGGAGGTAATCGTGCAATGGCGTGACACATGGGCCAAAGTTCCAAGTGGACAGAGGGTGTCATCATTTGTCCTACCTTATGAACAGCCATGGTCCCCCTTTTAATAATGCGACCTCTTATTTCTTGAATCTTGCAAACAAACTCTTCTTCTTCTTAATGTTTTCCAACACGTCTTCTAAGGTGAAAAGGCAGAAATCTATTTTGTCATACTGAGTTTCCTCGCCACACTCAAACAAGATGGCAAACGTGTTGGCTTCTTGACAATCAACAAGGTTTGAGTAACCGCCGAAGCCTTCATAAATGACCCAAGGTTTGGACCAAGACTCAGAGACAAGGGGATTCTTGGTCAAGAAGACTCCAAGATCTCTATGATCTTTTTTTAGGGGATGTGAAAAGAGGAGCCAATAATTGCGATCTTGTCCTGGTTGTTCAGCTCCAAGAAAACTTACAATACTCCCTTGGCAGCCGCCACTTGTCTCTTTCAACTTCTTGCTCTTTTCTACAAACTTAAATTCACCTCCAACGTTCAAGCTTAGAGCCTCCAACCTTTTGTTTCCTGTGGACTGTGCGTTGCAATAGAGCATGTTCTTGCCTTCATCGCTTATTTCTGCCAACTCACATTCACCACACTCATATCTGGTAATCCGCTCAGATATTTGCCACCGGTGCCCCTGGTCCTCACTGTACAGATAAAATGACTGTTTCTTCCCAAACCACCAGCGTATAAACCAAAATTTAGCCACATGGACATATGCTGGAATAATGAGTTTCCCAGCTTGTGTCTGAATTCCGTGGCCTGGAGACACGGAGAAGGTAGCCATATTCCTAATGGGGTTGGTCACTTCCGTGATATCTTTGATGGTGCTCCACGTCACCCCACAATCGTTGCTGGTGATGTAGCACAGCTTAGAAGAATTTCCCCAGATTCTCATGTGTTTCTCGGTAACCCCAATTGGGATACAATTAAAAAACAAGAACACAACTTTGGAGCTTGCCTCGTAGACGGCGCATGGATTCATCGAGCGATGGTTCTTTAGGGTGGCTTCATGTAAAGGTTGGATTCCTTCCCACTAAAGACAAAAGAAAAAAAAACTTCATTATGGTTGAGAACCCACAATATGATCCATATCAATGCATCTGTTCTGTTTTCTTACAGGTAGCTTAAAGTTTGTTCTTAATAACTGTTTAAACGTACCACATGACCGACCCTGAAGATATATGTATACCCAGGGTCGGACTGGTGATGACAGGATGGCCCTGGAACTTTAGGTCCAGCGGTCATCTGATGACCTAAGCAAGGCCAGCTGCTTAATATGTACGATAGGTTTTTTGGTCCACTTAACAGCCTCCCATATGCCACTCCAGCTCCAGATGGGGTGCTGTAGCAGAAGGCCAGTGGCTGGAGATGCCTGGCCGGACGCTACTCTTGTTGACCAGCGGCTCACCAATGCATTTGCCCGTTGTGTCAGATGTCTAGTCCTGGGATTGACCAAGACAAAGTCACACTGAATTGTCTTTAAAAGATGAGGGTGCACACACTTGTCAACTCAAGTATACGCGACTCAACAGAAACTTGACCATTGGTGAGGTGAGCAGATGCAGTAGGTAGTCTACAGATGATGGAAGGTAGCAGCAAAATCGGGAAATTACCTTCACATATCCAGTCTTGTAGATCCCTCTCCTCATGACCAAATATTCCGCGTTGACGTCTTCATAATTCTTGCGCCTTTCGGCCAAGGCCAGGAAGGTGTTTGCCTCTTTAATGTAAGTGAGCGAGGGGGCTCTATACACAGGCCCACTGGGTTCATGGATGAACAGCGGGGTTTTCTCTGGAAGAGGAGACTTCATGTCTGGTTCTGTGTAAATAAAACGAACAAATCTGTGTAATTGCACATTTTAAAGGTTAACCATGTGCAGCTATGTGAAGCATTGCATAGTAATAATTACAGAAGTGATTAGCATCAGACTAGTGCCTGATTAAGGGCCCTTTTGCGCACCAAAAAGATTTGGGGGTTTCTTAAAATCAAAGACGTCATCCATTCAGACTTGAAGAAAGGAATTTTCACTTAAAGCAGAGAAAAGGGGTTCTTTACAGTAAGAGCAGTAAAGATGTGGCCTTCACCAAACACGGTGGCTGAGCTATCAGACCCAATAGAGGTCTTTAAAAATGGGTGGGAGAGTATATAATATATAATGTGAGGAATATACAGGATATAACGGGTTATAAGGACGGGATTAGTAATATGGGTCGGAGAGTATATAATATATAATGTGAGGAATACACAGGGATATAACGGGTTATAAGGACAGGATTAGTTATACGGCCGGAGAGTATATAATATATAATATGAGGAATATACAGGATATAATGGGTTATAAGGACGGGATTAGTTATACGGGAGGAGAGTGTATAATATATAATATGAGGAATATACAGGGATACAACGGGTTATAAGGACAGGGTTAGTTATACGGCCGGAGAGTATATAATATATAATATGAGGAATATACAGGATATAACGGGTTATAAGGACGGGATTAGTTATACGGCCGGAGAGTATATAATATATAATATGAGGAATATACAGGATATAATGGGTTATAAGGACGGGATTAGTTATACGGCCGGAGAGTATATAATATATAATATGAGGAATATACAGGGATATAACGGGTTATAAGGACGGGATTAGTTATACGGGCCGGAGAGTATATAATATATAATATGAGGAATATACAGGATATAAAGGGTTATAAGGACGGGATTAGTTATACGGCCGGAGAGTATATAATATATAATATGAGGAATATACAGGATATAACGGGTTATAAGGACGGGATTAGTTATACGGCCGGAGAGTATATAATATATAATATGAGGAATATACAGGGATATAACGGGTTATAAGGACGGGATTAGTTATACGGGCCGGAGAGTATATAATATATAATATGAGGAATATACAGGATATAACGAGTTATAAGGACGGGATTAGTTATACGGCCGGAGAGTATATAATATATAATATGAGGAATATACAGGGATATAATGGGTTATAAGGACGGGATTAGTTATACGGGGGGAGAGTATATAATATATAATATGAGGAATATACAGGGATATAACGGGTTATAAGGACGGGATTAGTTATACGGGCCGGAGAGTATATAATATATAATATGAGGAATATACAGGGATATAACGGGTTATAAGGACGGGATTAGTTATACGGCCGGAGAGTATATAATTCTCCCGAGCATAAGACATGACCAAGGACTGATTAAGGCTTGAGGCTTTATAGCAGGAAAAATGGGCAGACTAGATGGGCCGAGTGGGGCAGATCTGCCGGCTTAAAGGCATTAAACAGATCCTCCTGGAAAAAAATACTGTATTATATTTTAGATTTTTTGGTGAATTCTTAGAAATTGGTTTTATATTATAACTAGTTCTTAGCCGCAAGCCTTATTCTAAAAAGTATGCATTCCATGCAGCACACGAACAGTTAACGGTCAGTGGTATGTGGGGCAGGAGCTGGTCCGGTTCAGAATGGGAGGATACGGGAATATATTTACATTCTGCAAGCGGAGAGAGAGAGAGAGAGAGAGAGAGAAAGAGAGAGAGAGAGAGAGAAATACCGGAGAGAGAGAGAGAGAGAGAGAGAGAGAAATGCCGGCACAGAAAATAGCTGGGGGCAGAAAAAGGGGCAAACATTGGCAAGGGTAAATTCACGTAAATTTAAAGGGACCTCGCAGCTATCACATGTACTGTACATGATGGCCAGAGTCTCCCTTTGGCTGAAAGAGGTTTATGGGAGTTGTAGTCCAATAATCCCAGAGGACCATTTCTGGTAATCTTCTCCTAACCTTGTAGTCAACTAACCCTTTCACTGCCTTCTGGTAGCCTATAGGTCTTCTGTTTAAACCATAATGCCGGCAAACATATTCTAATAGACAATAGGGCAGAGTCTGCTGGGAGTTGTAGTCCACGATATTCAGAGATGTATTTACAATAACAAGAGTTTGCGACAAAGCCCCCTCTTTTGCTTATTGGGGATGGCCCTTCACAATACAGAGTGAAGTCAGCGAGAAGAAACGTTTAGTGAATACGCCTCTCATCGGGTCTCTAGATACTACTTCTGCTTCAGAAGTTGAGAAAAGCTCCTGTTTTTATCCCACGTGGGGTAATGATATCACAGAGGCTGAGTCATCGGAGTGAAATATCTCCTGCCGATCCGACGAACAGAATTTGATCAAACAGAAGGATAACATTTGATACATTCAGTCCTCGATATCATTGCTGCGAGTTAAACAACAGAACGCATTGTATGAATACAGTAACGGCATCAGAATCTTCGCTTGTTACAATGTCACCAACCTGTTAACTGCTTGTGTTCTAGCAGATCGCTCTAGTACTCAAAGGGTTAAAGGCCGACGCGTTTCACCCAGCAAGTTAGGCCACCGAGAGAAGGCGACTGCTGAGCCGGATCCGACCTCTGGCTGCTGGAAGCCGATGCGGGATGTGAATTGTTTTCCCTTTTCGGTTTGGGAGACTCCCAGATGGTCCGTTTTCATTGGATACGCAGTCCGGGTAATTCCAAGCCTAGTACTGCCTAGTACTCCGTGCATCCCACACCCTGCCTCTGATCACAGATTCCTCCCCAAAAATACTGACTTATCTAAATATTTATTACTATTTAATCATATTATTTGGATGAAATAATGTCGCACGCGACGGAGAGCAACTTGTATCATCTTTTTTTTTTTTTTTTTTGCTGGAAAATAAGAATTTTTTAAATTTAATTTTCTTTTATTGCCACCACTTTACACGTTCTGGAACTGCTCCATTTTTATCAGTTTTTTTTGTTTTTAACGTGCCGGTTTCTTTAATATCGTGCGCTTTTGAGCCAACTATACTGGCTTTATTCATCTTCCGGTGTAAATTATCTTCCTGTCGGGAGTCATCTAGATTAGATTAAGAAGACATTATCTTTACTGCACTGTGTTAAACAACATAAAGAAAAGCCATGAAGGTTTTTTTTTGGGGGGGGGGGCTTACAGGACTTAAAAGGGAAAGTTTATTAGAAGAACACTTAAGACATCATCTGTACTTTAATGAAACGTAGAATTTAACGCTAGATAAGAAGCATTCGGCCCATAAAGTCTGATGTAAGGACCTTAATCAGTCGTTGGTCTCGTCTTAGATTCAGGAGCCGTATGTCTAGCCCATGCATGTTTAAATCCCCTCACTGTATTACCCTCTACCACTTCTGCTGGGAGGCTGTTCCATTTATCTACCACCCTCTTAGTATAGCAAAACTTCCCTACATTACATCTAAGCACTTGCTGAAAAGTGATTGACACTCAGGCTCACACCCTGGCTGATGCGTCACTTTTCCTAAATCCTACATGTTACAGTCCTATACACTAAATAAACCTATGTAAGGGTGCTTACAAATTAAAAAAAACATGTATGTGTGCACCATGGGAGAAGCCGTCTTCCTGTCCTCAGGATCTGCAGGATTATTCCTCCCCATTAAATCGCTGATCACTGTTAATTGGCTCAGGCAGCCTTTGCAGGGTTTGGGGAGAAGAAAGGAGAGAACTTCAGGACAGGACCTTGAAGAGGAATTGGTGGCTTTGCAGTGAGGTGCGGATCTCGGCTTCGATAAAGTAAATTTGAGCCTAAACACCTCCCAAAAATAAGGGGTTTCGACCAACTTATTTAGTAGAGTTCTCCTTTAACAAGGATTTACTAATCCCCGCGATAAAACAATTGTCACAATGGGGCTGGGGGGACCAAAAAAGCACGGAAAGACAAAATTTTTAGGTCAACAAAAGAAGTAACTTAATGAACAATTTTCTCCAATGCCCCACCACATCACCGTGTTTGCTGCCCAATAAAAAACATTTCCTTTTGTGGTCCGGATCCTGGGTATTATATCATAGAAAGAGGCGATTTGTCGGGAGGACTAGAACAGTCGAGAGTCGCTGAATGCGGCCGAGATGAAATGCTGACTGTATGTGAATGAGATCCAGCTCATCCCGTCTCACACAGCACGGGTTCTAGAATGTGGCCTTTTAACTGGGGCCAAGCGAATGATTCCCGTCTACTAACCTCCTAACAGTTTATGGCCACACAATGTAGAACATAGATGGAGAGGAGCAATGATCTGATGCCTCTAGACATATAGAATGGGGGGGGGGTTAATAAGGCAGTTTTAATTCATTTGTTTTTAGTAGCCATGGCTAGTCAGCGCCTGGGATTTGCACTGGTTTATGTGGCTACACTGTATTTCAGTATAAACACTTATATGATTTTGCAGTTGGGTGCAAAAGACACAACGTGGCAGCCAATCGCATTTATGATGTCAATTAAACAAAGCAAGAATTCCGCGCATGCCCAGTGACTACTATTTAAAAATACATCTGCGGCATGAATACTGCGCATGGTCATATATTGCTTTGCTGGCCATTACTTCAAGCTATCCCGACTTTGGCGAGTCCTGTCTAATTTTTCGTGGCTTTATTGCTTACGAAGGGCCTGAATCAGTGGGACTGCACTCAATGAGACTCTCAAGTAATTTAAAGCCTTCTTTGGACACCATTAATGAGACTCCTGTGGATGTTTTTTGCTGCTCCAACATCCATTGAGTCCAATATACTTCAAAAGGAGTGCTACTGAGCATGTGCAGGAAGCATACTTAAGTATGCTTCCTGGTTACACTTTCTGGTTTCAGTAGGAAGTCAGGTGAAGGAGGAAAATTCTAAAAAAAAAAAGATTCTATAAATAAATATATATATATATATAAACATATAAATGATATATATATTTATATATAAATATATATATATATAGAGACACATATACATACGAGAGAGAGGAGAAAGACAGAGGAGAGAGAGTGATACATGCAGATGCAGTAAAATACACTGTAGACCATGCAAAATGCATCTTTTTATATTATTATGCATTGAAAATAGGACTGGAGCAGACATTTAAAAATGGCTTCTGTGTATGCATTGCATTATGTATTGACCCCCCACATAAAAAAAATAAATAAAAAAGACTTAGAATAAACATAAAAAATTCAGATCTTCTTGATCCACGGAGAAATCGGATTGCCTCTTGATGTCGAGGAGGAATTCCCCCCCCCCCAAAGTGCCAAAATCTTTAAAAAAAAAAAAAAAAAAAAAAAAACTTGAGTAGGAAGGATATTGAACTTAAAGGACTTTTTTTCAACCTAAATTACTATGTTACTGGCAGAAAATTAGGATGAATCCTTTTACTAGATTTTGCGGGTCAAACAATAAAAATATAGCATCCTGTACCGGAAAATGAACATTTAAGCGAACATTTAGGCCAAATGACACAATACAATACAGTACAATAAATAAACAGAAACAGATCCCTTGGCATCACGGCAGGATGACTACATTCCAGATACGCTGCCAAGAACATTGGCAGATTATTCGCGATGCACGGATGAAATAAAACAGACAGGAGCGACGCCTCCACCGCATCAATAAATATTAGCGGGAATGTAATAAAGCCGAGATGCAGTCACGAGAGATGTCAAGACATCGGAGGTCTCTTCTTGGGATGTAAGCAGAGTTGTTTTCGTATTAACCAGACCAGCTACCATGTTCCTTTCCACAGAACGGTCCTTTGGAACAAGACTCAAGATTACGGCGAGACAACAGAGGCAGCAGCTGAAAGGTTTGGGTGGGGAAACTCTAAATAAAGTAAAACTAAGGCGATGCGAAGTATGTTTTATTTCCGCTACGTATAAGGTGTTTATGAGAAATCGATAAAACGCAGGGGACAATGTCATGGGAAAAGGGAGTACGAAAAGACTCTGAATGCCTAAGGCAGGAAGAGGTAAGATCAACATAGAAAGGTAATTCAACCGAATAAAATGATGTTGCCAAAAACTATGCTTTAAGTAAACATGGAATCTTCATGTTTAAATATTAATATATTAAGTAAATTTAAATATTGGGGGGTCCCGTCACACTATACCGTCATATGTTGTTAAGTCCGCCACTACGTCAGAGTACCCCAGATTTGGCGAGTCCTATTCAATATAAACACGGCTATATTACTTACCAAGGAGCTGAATCAGAGGGACTGCACTGCCTTCTGACACAACGAGACTCTCATCCAATTTAAATCCCCCCTCCATAAATGAGACACCAGTGTATTCGGCAGGGTGCCTAACGCTTGCTCACAACCTGCAAATATACACATATATAATATATAGCATTATATCCAAACACAGTTTAATCAAGGGGGGGGGGGAGTAATAGGCAAAACCGCAACCTGTGATACCACTGGGAGTCATTTTCTCTTTTTTTTTTGCATATCAACGTGTAATACCTAACATGATGTAATATATACTTTTTCGAGAGAAAAACCCAGCCACGTAAGATGTATGTATTTTGGACAATACAATACTAAGATCTCCTAAATGCTATATATTTGTATTTGTTTTTCATCTTTTTCTGCAAATATAGCCACATTTTTAACGACGCAGCTATAACTCAGGTCTCCATATCTGCTTAAAAAGGACCTCGTTACTAAGCAGTTTCATAGATCTTACAGCAGATACGAGCACATCTTACAAGAAAGTCCGTGGCTTTAGACCGACCCTAGAAGCTCCTTCCTCCGACCCAAGGAGGAGGCTCAAAATAATTTTCTTGGACGCCCATGTAAAAGACAGCGTTTGAGTTCCTCTGTAATTAATGCGGTCTATAGGGAGACAAACATACAAACCCAACCCACATTAACTATGCATTACACAGGGCTAGTCCAACCCCCTTCTTGAAGCAAAGCTCACCAGGATTGGCCCTTCATAATGTATAGTGAAATCAGGCAACTGCCATGTTCAACTTTCATGCAAACCTGTGGGTCAATAAGAGAACATATATTGTGGTGTCCGCCACACGGGTGTATCCGAAGTTAGGAGAGGCAGCACCCTTCATGATTAGTATTATTACCAATATTATGCATATACCATCAAAGTTTGTCATTCCTGGCATAGAACATAAAAATGACTTATAGGTCAGGCTATTGGTGGTATAAACAAATGTACTGATTGATTAATCCAGTGATTGACACTATATAATCATTTGCATAGTGGGTGTGGCCAACAGTTTTAAACCTATGCTCTATTCAAGGCTAACGGGATCCCTATATAGACTCTACGTGTTGGTCTCTTTTTCCTGGTAAGTTATGTTATTGTTCACTTCGGTGGAGAATAAATGAATAGAACTTCAAATAAATAAAAAAATTTAATAGAAACGTAAAGAGTTTAATTTGCATACTATAAAAAATGGCCTGGTCTGGAATAAAGAATAAAACACATAAAACTAACATGTTTTTTAGACAATGCACTGTATATCTTCTCGCGATCCAGGAGGTGGCTGGTGGACGCAGCGACTAAGAGTCCAGCTCCGAGTTGGAGTCCGACCAGTCCCAGACGTGGAAAGATCCGTCTGTGGCTGCCGATAAAACAGTCCTTTCTTTCCATGGATGCCAAGAATGTGCTGTGACTCTTGGGACGCTTCCATCCTCGCACCCTCCTATCACAGAATGGCCTTTGTGAGCGAATAGAGGGTCTCTCTCTTTCATCGTCGTGTCCCAGGATTTAGCGCTGTAGATTTGTACGGTGCCATCAAACCCTGCGTCAGAAATGAAGTACGAAGAGTTAGTGGAAGAGAAGAGAGTTCATGGCTGATTACAGAGAGCTACTCATGGGAGGCTTCTCTCTGGACATCTGACAAAATCCCACCTGTTTATAAAAAATATATATATATATTTTACTCATCAGTCTCCTATTCCTGCACTATTTAACCCTTTGAGTGCCAGTGCTCTTGAAGCATTCCCCTTCCCTATAGCTTTTCTTTAGTTACATTTGGGGGACAGCACTTTACCTAGAGATACCTATATATATATTTTTTTCCCTTTGTCATTTTAAGTGGCATATACAGCGAGATCCGCAAACTCTCCCAAACTGAAAAGCCATACAAGTAAATGTTGTTAGGTCTCCAACTAGAATGGATTTAGAGTCATCGTCCTCTAACCCTGTGTGGGGTAGAGTAGTGAGACGGACAGGGAAAACCTGGCAAAGCATCAAGAGCCTAATATAGTTTATTAGTTAGGTAAAAATTTCCTTATCCTGGCTAATTACCTGAGATGGAAATGGTGTCTTCAAGCACTGGTGCCCAACTGATGCACATTAAAAGCTCTGCTGAAGTAGGACCAGAAGGTCTGCATCTGGCATACTTCACGGGAGTGCTTAGGTCCCGGGTGTCTGTAACGATAATGTGTCCCTCGGAAGAGAGGCTGGCAATGGTGGACCGGGCTTCTTGTTTCGTGGACCTGACAGCTGCACACCAATGGCCATTAGAGGAAGACGACACGTCTAAAGTGCCCTCACCGGCTGGCTGCGGCTGCCGGACATCAGCCACGTATTGACGTCCACTTGAGCAGCACAAGAAGAATGTGTTAGAATCCAGGGAGGAAATGGTGCTCACAGGATCACGGCTAGTTACACCTGGAAGGGCAGAACAATAAAATAAAAGGGTTAAATAGCAATTTCCTTGAAATTTATGATTGGACTGCTTGTGAATGCGTTTCAAATTACCCAACGACTGATGGCACATTTGCTGATTAAATCAGCTTCTAACTCACGTGTCAGTAGAACCAGACATGTGAACTACAGAACAATTCGGTCCAGGGAAAAGAATTGATGGCCCAAAGACTTAGAACTATTACAAGTAAAATTACTTCATGAGTTAGTCAGACAAACCCCCTGACTACCTATGATACAGCCTTGTGGTAAACAATAGAAGGGTTCAGTCTTAACCATTCAGCTAGACTCTGACTAAATAAAAGTCTATGGAGGAACGGACTTCATTAGCATCGCCATAAAGCATCAGCTCAGTGTGGTGACTGAGCAGGAAAAGTCACCCAAAATATCACATGACTGACAACAACGGCGGCTCCAGGTCTGCAGATAAAGGGAGTTTATTGGAACAAAACAAGATAAAAACATGTTTTGTCAATGCTAACCTTTGTCGTTCTAGTGACACGAGAAGTCCTTCACGTAGTTACTTAACATTCAACGCAACACTACAACACGCACAGGTGTACCTAGACTGTAGATCTGCTTGGAGGATTCCACCTCTGAAACACGAGTGTTGCCAGCCTGTGAGCCATGTATAAGGCAAGGTGCTGATGACGAAATAGTTGCTATTTTCGTCCACGTCTCCTTCCCGGCTTCCGAGTGAATGGTGCTCACTGGTGTAATGACATCTGTAGGAACATAAGGGGCTAACGTTGCGTGGAAACATAAGCACAGGTTTCCCGTCAAGCGGTGAGGGACGAGAGTTTTACAAGACTTACGTGATTCTGTGACTCATAGATACTTATATTTTTAGATGAGTGTAATTTATTTATAATTTTTAACTTATTAACCCATTCCATGATGTGATGATGATCACACAGATACCCTCAACCCCAGGAAATATTCTGAGCTCCATAGAATATGGGACATCAAGAGAGGGACGAGGGGCACTGTCCTCCATAGCCATGGACATACGGGAAGTATGTTTATAGACTATGCCAGATCGGATAAACGGTGGTTAAAAACGTTTTTCAACTGCCAGACTCTAAGCTCAGCAGAGGGTCCGGTCACCCACCTTTGTCTTCTGCTCCAACCTGCCAAACCTGCACCGAGCCGACAGCTGGACCACTAGTGACCAAAAGACTGCGAACAAAAATAGATCCTTAAGGAAAAGGTGGTCTGATGCAACAAATATTTAAACGTCTGTACAGTCTAACAATACCGCGTTCTTTTATAGGTGGTTTGTTTCAATCTATAGCATTAACAACATAAGATAAATACATCGATAAAAGATAATAAAACCAACCACGCTCCAGGATTAAATTATGGGATATTAAAAAAAGAAAAGAAATCATAACAGCCCATATTCTGTGTTCGATATTCAAGTCAATTGGAAAAGGGAAGTGGGTGTGCGAATAACAGGAAGGGCTGTAATTACACCATCAGCATACAGAATCCTGTTCAGATAATTAGATAGAAGTACAATGCTTCGGACATCTGCATGGCCCTCCCTGTGCCACACACATAAGCAGAGGCAAAACAGCATATCGGGCCCGCACAGGACTTCATGTTGACTTTCGTCCAAGAGCGGAATGGAAACAGGATCGTTAGCGGACAAGAAATCAAAGTTTCGGAAACCCTTTCGTACTAATACCGCCCGAGCTGCAAAAAAACATTCGATGGGAGGAGGAAAATGATGTGTGGTTGAAGGCAGCTGCAGCACCTCTTGCAAATCAGAAGAACATCTAGAATGAACGAATGATTGAATGAGATGCCGTCTCACATTTCCTTCTCTACTCAGGACAGAGTGTTGACTTAGTTTAGTTAGCAGCCTCTTGGTACAGCCGAATGCCCAAACTATTGCTATGAAAGGGTTAAAATGAACAGAAGAGAATCCACCACCATCTTTGTTGAAGGAGATGCTGCACAGGGCAGATATGTTGCAGCGATTCCTCCGCTGTCTCCACACAGATAAGAACCATTCATTCAATCTAATCCGCCAAGGTTTCCCGATGTACAGATTCAAACCTTAATCAGTTCTTGAGCCTGTCTTCGATTCAGGAGCCGTATGCCTATCCTAAAATCACCCCCTCGGTAAAGTAAAACTTCCCTACATCTGACCCTCTAGCAGTAGATTCAGGTCTCTTGCTCCAACATTTCTCCTCCTTTGTTAAATCTCTTTATGTATTTAAATGTTTCCCCCCCTATCCCTTCTCTCTCGTCTCTCTACCAAGATGTACGTATCCAGATCCTTGAGTCCAGATCCAGATTTTTATCCTGCAAAGCATCACCGTTTTAGCCTCCCGAAAACTCTCTCCGAAAGGTCAATATTCTTCTGGAAATAATGGCCCCCGGAATGGTTCCCAATTCTGCAGGCGATGTCTCACCAGAGATCTGTAAAGTAGCAATGATACCCGCTGCCTTTCACAGAGGAGGAATAAGTATTGCTGATATTCGCTACAATACAGAACAATAACGTCTGGATTCTACGTCCTATGTCCCGGTGCGCACCTGATTGGTTGGCAGCTTCCTAGAATGCAAGCGCGTTGTCCGTAGAGGTTTCTTGGCCCTGTATATTTTAAGCTGTACATCCTTGATTCACATTGAAACTTACAATAAATCTATTAGTCTGAATGCGAGTTGTTACCTCGTTTCTGGGATGTGTTTCAGGCTGTATACGGGATGCTCTGAAAACCCGCCGTGCTCTACTTTCAAATCTCGCTCTGGACACAAACCCTAAAGGGAAAGGAGAAAAACGAGAGAAAGCGAGTGGATTCCAGAGCAGCGTTTACATGGAAAGTACAAAGCAGGGAAGCTGCCAGAATGCGGCCAAACGCGGCGACAAGTCTGGGGAGCGTAAAGGGTTCGGACACAGATCTGCCACACAGCGATTCCGGCAATTACTGAACGACTTTGCCGATGTGAAACCTCAATATGCCAATATTCAACCATACCCTGCTTGCTTAAACTCCTGGGCGAACAGACAGGTGTAGACTGCAAATATATATATATACACACACACACACACATATATATATATATATTACACCGTACGATAAGAACCATTCGGCCCCATCTAGTCTGCCCATTTTTCCCAGATGCAAGAACTCGGACCTTGATTCGTTTTTGGTCCTGTCTGAGATTTCGGGTAACTTTATGCTTATCCCATGCATGCTTAAATTCTGTCACTGCATTAGCCTCCACCACTTCTCCCGAGAGGCTGTTTCATTTATCTACTACCCTCTCAGTAAAGTAAAACTGCCTTGCTTTACATATAAACCTTCAGAGCTCTGGTTACACAATTGCAAAACTGAGGCCCATATGAAATGAATGATAAACGACAGGAGGACAAATACTAGACCCATTGGATTGGATGAAAGCAGCCTTATTTTTAATGCCTACTTTACACAATGGTTATTTATTTGTTAAACATTTTATCAGGAAGAATACATTGAGACAGGGCCGGACTGGCAAGGACAGGGTGGTCCTGGCACTTTAAGGGCAGCGGCCACCTGATGATATACGCGCGGCCGACGGCTGTAATACGTGTGGCTGAATGCTACACAAACATAAAAGAGTAGTGCGCTGCCACGCACACCCAGACTCTGGCAGCGGCAAATCGCGCGAGTGCCTGGCGGTGACAGTAAGCCTCGAATAAATACGTAAATTAAGTAATTAAAAGGGCCATTTAGCTCTTTTCTGTCACTACGATTGTATTTATTTGAGCAGGACAATTGCGCCACCTAGTGAGTTAATATAAGACTGCAGAATCTGAACTCAATACAGAGCGTTACTGTCAAATCAGGGTGACCAGAAGGCTCCTTAAATAAGGACAAGTTTATACATGTCACTGATTATGTGAACGCAGCCCTGCAGTACAGATCTTCTATATCAAATGGCAAAAATAATATTGTTTTTATTATTATTTACAAACAGCATAAAAGGCACAAAACACTGCACACGCATTCAGCGCATACCCAGCAAATACCATTCAAAAATACCTATCTGAGGCATAGATATTGGGGATTCCATCACACTATACGGCCATATATCGCATTGCCCGCCACTACGTCAAACCACCACAAGTTTGGCGAGTCCTATCTAATTTTTCGATGGCTATATTGGTTTCCTAAATATACATCTATATATATTTTTTCTCTTTATTTTTTCACTTTACTTTTCTGTTTTAAGAGAGAAAAACATTTTCTATGCTTCTGCATTCTGCACCATTCCACCAGAAGTAAGCTCTGGTTCCTTAAAGAAGAGATCAAAGAGCTGCCATTCTTAGGACAAACGTTCATCTCCAATTTATCTGCCTTTTATTGGTCAGGGAAACACAAAGAAACAAAAAAGCAAAAGCAGTAAAAAAAAAAATGACGATGTGAAAAAACTCCAATATGGAAAAGAAAGACTTTTCTTCGCCTGTAATTTACATACCTGCCAAACTGATCTTTAACTGGGAAGACCCAACTGATAATTCCTTCCATGCTTTTGATGCGGGCCCACCTAACAGGTAATCAGGTAATATTTTTTACCCGTTTGCCCCTGTTTGCACAGAGCAATCCTGCGGGTATTCTGTTTACAGAGAGATACCTTCTAGTGGACTGGCGCTCAGGGAAGCTCTATGGACCTGGCAGAGCCCTTCTTGAAGTAATGACAATCTGAGGCAGCTTCATATATTATGTATTTAATCCCCCCTTACTCCTCAGTTCTGCATTACATATGAAGAAGGGACCTCCGAGGTCCTCAATACACTGCAACTTCACCTTTCCCTATGAATGGTGGTTCACTAGAAGCTAAACTCTATCATAACCTTAACCGTTTTACTCTCACTGATACTGCTTCTGTATTGGCTTTGATTGTAACCTTGTACTTCTTGCAGTTCTCTGTTCTTATATGTCAACTACTCTGAAAACTAGACTTGTGCATTCGTCTTCGGGCGAACATGGAAACGAACACGAAGAGTGCGTTTTCGTGTTCGTTCCGAAGACACGCCGAAGAGAAGACGGCGGCGGTAAAACGTAGGCGAAGACGAAGACACACACCACGAAGATCTTCGTGATTGTCTTCGTCTTCGTCTACCATTCCCCCCCTTCATCTTACCTTGTCTTGTCTTCGCGGCATCGCGGCATCGCGGCAGTTCCCGGAAGTGGAAATCCGCAGGTTCGCCGTCACGGGTTACAGGGCAGTGCGAATGAGCCTATTGGTCGCCTACAGGGACCTCCTCTGGCATCAACCAATTGGTTGATGCCAGAGAAAGACCCTGCAGGTGACCAATAGGCTCACTCGCACGGTCTTTGTAGCCCCTGACAGCGAACCTATGGATTTCCGCTCCCGTTAACCCCTTCGATGCTGCGTTAACACAGCATCGAAGGGGTTAACGGGAGCAGAAATCCATAGGTTAAAGGGCCGTGCAAGCGACCAATAGGCTCACTTGCACGGCCCCTTAACCCTTTAAAAAAAGGTTAACCCCTAACTAATTGAACAGGGAGGGAGACCAGTGGCATCGGCAGTGCCGATGCCACTGGTCTCCCTCCCTGTTCAATTAGTTAAATGTCCGTACGAGCGACTTTATTGGTCGCTCGTACGGACATTTAACCCGGCACAGACTAACTAATTGAACAGGGAGGGAGACCAGTGGCATCGGTCTCCCTCCCTGTTCAATTAGTTAAAGACCAGTGGCATCGGCAGGGCAAGTTGCAGCATTGGGGTTTTCAAACCCCAATGCTGCAACTTACCCTGCCGATGCCACTGGTCTCCCTCCCTGTACAGAGTTAAATGTCCGTACGAGCGACTTTATTGTTCGCTCGTACGGACATTTAATTAATTGAACAGGGAGGGAGACCAGTGGGATGTGCCGGGTAAGTTGTAGCATTGGGGTTTTAAAAGTCTGCACGAGCGACCAACAGAGTCGCTCGTGCAGAATTTTAAAACCCCAATGCTGTAACTTACCCGGCAGATCCCACTGGTCTCCCTGTTCTATCAGTTAATAAATTATAGAACAGGGAGACCAGCGGGATCTGCCGGACAATTACGGCACCAGGAGTATAACAGTCTGTACGAGCGACCCTATTGGTCGCCAGCAGGGGGCTCGTCTGCCATCAACCAATGGCAGACGAGCCCCCTGCTGACGACCAATAGAGTTGCTCATACGGACATTTAAACTCCTGGCGCCAGAGCGGCTTTAACCCCGTTTTAACCCCTTAACCGGGGAAAACGAAGAAAACCCGAGCACGAAGAATGTCCGCGAATATTCGCCCGAAGAGAAGACAGGACCAGGCGAATATTCGCGGAATACGAAGTTCTTTTTTTTGCCGAAGACGAGCACGAAGACGAACACGAAGAGCCCCCTGGTGCCCAAGTCTACTGAAAACACGTTCAAAAAGTTCTTACCTGATTTTCTTTTGTATGTAACTTCTGTGGTACAAGCAGCTGCAGAATTTCATTTGTTTTGGCACACTCATAACCCGCTACACAGATACCTGAAGGGAACCGTGTATATGTGTATCAATCACAAAAAAGGAAATGCAACAGTAATGCAGGCCTACAAACTCAATTCACTTACTCTTTTCGCCTACCCACTCAATGACTCGCGTTGGATCCTGCAACTCAAAGTCATGGAGGTCTTTATACCTAAAATAAAAAAATTCTGCTATTTTTGTAAGCTTACTTATCTCCAGAACCATATATAATCATCCATGTCTGTCTATAGAAAAGGCTCCCGATAACCCAGCCCTTTCCAATACTTATCACACGAAATATATATATATATATATATATGGCAAAAAAAATGATTATTGTAGCAATTATGTTCACCTCCTGTCCTGTAAGGATTTATACTCCAGCAAAATGCAAGATGCTAAAACTGCCAAGCATTTCATTAAACCATTTGGGATCTGGATGTTTTTTCCCCCCACATGTTGCTGACCACCTATAGCGCTGCCCTGCAGTATGAGTGAGGTACATTCATGCATCCCCCCCATACTGCAAGAAGGCACTTTATAGGTGATGATGGCCAGTAAGATGTAATAATGAGATGTGCTCTGGAATAAACCGGTCGGTAACGGAGCCTTATGCTCCAGCCATCGTATGAACTTTATGTATGAACTGTGTGGTCCCTTTAAATTTCTGTGGTTTCCACCTTTGCATATGTAACGTATTGGCCCAAATACAGGCCGCACTCCCCCCCCCCACACACACACTTTAGGTCTTTAAAGCGGGTGTGCGGATTATATTCGGGGTTTAGCGCAGGGATGCGCTGTTCGTGTCGCCCGACGCCCGGGACATGCAGTTGTTGCGTTTTCATTTAGCCAGATCCCCCACAGCGCTGCAGGGCGCTTAGACAACCTCCGCTGCTGGCACTTCCGCCGGCGCTTCTCCTTCATAGAAGCCCCGGCGTTAGTGCCGGCAGCAGGGGTTGTCTGCGCGCATTGCACAGACGTCCACCGGCTGGCCTCGATACACTTCTAGGGGGGGGGGGGGTGCATAACGCATATCTAGGGGGCATAACGCATATCTGGGGTTATAGAGCACATTAAGGGCAGAGTGGCATATCAGGGGTTATAAAGCATATCTGAGGGGCATATAAGTAAGGTGCATTATGAATTAAGGGGGTACCTTAAAATGGCTATTGGTTTTCTCTTTGTAAATAACATAAGCAGACAAACTGTATAATAGATACCAAAAATGTTAAAATACGTGTATTCCAAAGGTTTTGTACTTGCGTAAGTGTGTATTTTCACCCCAGATTGTTACGGTATTTACCCCCTTCTAATATGTACCTACCCTTTAGTACGTTGTGTATTGTCACCTACATGTGCTGTGTGGGCGATCTCCACGTATAAACAACTACATTTACTAAGGGCGTTTTAAGAAAAAAAATTTTTTTACTTTATTTTTACTATTCGCTTTAACATAAATGGGGAAAATGGTTTTTCTTTGATGTTTGGTGGGATGTGATGAGATGCACTGCTGGCCTCAAAATATACAGGTTCCAAGGTTGTCTCCAAAGTACAACATAACTATAAAAATTGGCCCGGCCTATCGGGTAGAAAAATGCGTCCCGGCTGCTGCCGCCTTGCTGATTTAAATCTCATATTTTATCACTCAGAAATATTTTTTTTTACATTCATTTTTTCTGTGTCTTTCAGGAATATTATCTGATATGATATATATTGTTTATGCACTTTGCACCGAACCAAAATAATATTTTTTTTAAAAAAATGTGTCCTGGTACACATGAGGTTAAAGCACCGAACCAGGCACCGATATGTCATGGAGTGAAAGAGTGTGACTTCAAGATTAACCTTGCGAGTGCCAGCTGTGTGACTCTGGTTCACCTCTGGCACTTAAAAGGTTAAATACGTGTTTTTGTGCGGGGGGGGGGGGTTGGCTGTGAAGTGTGAGCACCTTTCCATATCAACTAATACGTCAAAAACCAGCCATAAAAGATGCATCAACAGACCCGATTATAAAATACCACAAAGAGTTAATGACTGTCCGTGACTCTCTGACTGCTCGGAGTCGCCCAGCTCTGCCCTTCTCTGACTCCCACTCCCACTCCAACTCCAACTCCAACTCCAACTCCAACTCACAGCCTGATAGACTCCAGCATCCACTGCTCGCACTCATCTGACTCCATGGCAGAGACTACTTCCTTCCCAGCTACGCGACCTGGTTACGTCACGGGTCATGTGACTCTCACCGTCACGTGGTGCTTGAAAGCTCCGTGGCGGGAATGCGTCTGAGGTGACTGGAACAGTCGGTCAGAGATTTTGTGTTGTTGATTATTTGGCGCCGGTTTCTGTACTTATTATTTACAGTCGTTTTGTTTTAAAGTTCTTTCAGAAAGCCTGCACCCGGCACCCATACGGTTAAATGTACGGTGTATTTGCACTGGTGTACAAATATCGGCAAATCACCCTGGCTCTTTGCATAATTTTTTTAACCCTGCGTGACCCATGTCTTCCTGCCACCCTATTCATGTCATATCCACTCATTAGGAAGACCCTCTTTGGGCCCAAAATCCCCGGTGCTCTCCTTTTCTAGGAGCTCAAAATGTTTGCTGGGTATGCGGGTATAAAGGGGGTATTAAGGTCCCAATAATGTGTATAGAAATAGCAGGATTGGCTTTATAAATTTAAACTGTTTAAATAAAAATCATTAGCCCCTTCAGGACTGAGGGTTCCCCCCCCCCACACACCATTTTTGCACTAAATGATCAGAGCAGTTTTTATTCAACTCTGATTGCCCACTAACTTTTTTCAGCAGAAGTAGGGCTTTCTTTTGATATATATATATATATATATACCATCATTTAGTATGAGAAATATCTATGTGGGGGAAATTAGGAAAAAAAGGAAATATTTTTACAGTTTCACCTATAAAAATATATATAACCAGCGCAAATGGGAAAAACTCCAAAAGTGTGTTTAGGTATTTGTCCTGTTTTTGGAAGCAAAGTCTGTGGGGACTTGCATAGAGATCACAGTGTGATCGGTCCAGGGAGGAGAGAGAAAACGTGTTTTTTCACTTTTCCCACATGCTGAAACACAAATCAGCCAAAAAAAAAGTTAGTGGCATTAATAACATGTTCAAGAGGTCCCTAAGAGGACCTCTAACCACACATACACTGCAAAAAAATCTAAGCAACACAGAAGTGATGGTGAAAAAAGTGCAGGAAATTATTTCTGCGGCCACCTTTGACAGTGATTGGTGGTCAAATAGTTGCATGAATGAATGCCCAAATACCCCTGATTTGATAGTCTGGATTGTCTTTGTGGGTATTTTTGGTTTATTTGTTTAAAGTTAGAGTTGCAATCCCACCATAACTAATGTAAAAATTCTACGGCTTTGTAAAGAATAACGTACACCTAATAGTAAGTTCCCTATAAGTGCTGGGAAAGTATGGAAATTCTATGTAAATTAGATATTTCTGAAATCAGGACACCTGAGTTGAAAAACTTGGAGGGGATTTTCCGTCACTTTACCTAATTTTGTGAGGATTCAGAGGGGAAAATAATGGGGTTTTTTTTCTAATCTTCGCTGGTTTTTATTAAATTTCTCATCCTAAATTTTCAGCAAATTATCTAACTATGGTATCAAAAGAAAGCCCTCTCTCTGCTATATATTTACATGGGTACACTATTCGCAGGAAAGGAGGATAATCACTGAACTGACATACAGCAAAAATGGCAAAATTGCTCCTGGTTTTGAGGTACCAAAAACCCCTGGGACTGAAGGGGTTAAATATGAATGATGCACATTGCTGTTTCTAAACAAGATTTTTTTTAAGATGTGGTATGCTGGCAGTTTCACCCCAATAGCGTCCAGAAAAAGAAAAACTACTAAACAAAAGTATATATTTTTTGAAAATTTTACTAAGGGCGTTTTAACACTTTGGATTTAACCATTTTAGTGCCAGTCTGTCCTAAACATTGCAGTAAAATTTCAGTTTTAACAAACCCATTCTATCCAAACACAGTAATGTAACTGAAGTCAAGTACAACCCAAGGGTACAGAAAGTGGAACAAGCAGAGGTCAGGATTCTGGAGGACAGGATAAACGGTAAACTTGCGAAGGTCAGGATTCCTGAGAACAACATAGTCAAAAACAAAGCCAAGGTCAAACACGGATAACAGTAATATATAAACACGCTCTGAGGGCTAGCACAAGGCATAGATGACCACCAGAAGGCGAGGTCACTATGGTCTGAGGGGTTTAAATAGAGATCTGCAGAGGCAGTTCGAATCTCCCGCCAAAACCGTCATGACGGCCATCTTGAGTGTGTAAAGTCCTGCAGTTTGGGAGTTCGGAAAGCGGATTGCCATACAGTCGGAGGACTACTTCTGCGCGGCTCTTCGGAAGTCTGTGGCTGAGGAGGGTCTCCCTCTCCTCCGTGGTGGTTGTAGTGGTGGGGTGGGAACAGACTGCAGGTGAGTAACAGGTACGTGAAATTACTAAAACAACTTGTGATTTGTATTTGGGTAGTGCATGTGTCTTTGGCACCGTGGGTTCAAAACTGGAACATGCGCATTACAGTTTTCAAACATCGAATTCTGACAGATGAGTTTGCTGGATCCAGGTTCCACACCACTGCCTTCCTAAGTTGTCTGAGTGGATACCTCAAGTCCTGAAGCAATTTTGCTATTTTTGTCGGTTCAGCGATTATTCTCTTTTCCTGTGAATAGTGTATCTATGTAAACTATATATTGTTTTTTAAAGGAGAGATAGAGCTTTCTTTTGATACCATATTTAAAATGAGAAATTTAGTAAAAACTAGTGAAAATTAGAAAAAAAACACCTAATTTTCCCTCTGAATCCTCCCATAATTAGGTAAAGTGATGGAAAATCCCCTCCGAGTTTATCAATTCAGCTGTCCTGATTTCAGAAATACCTAATTTATATAGATTTTCCATACTTTTCCAGCAATTATAGGGAACATACTCTACAGACTTGCATAGAGATTGCAGACCCCACAGACTTGCATAGAGATCGCAGCGTCTGTGCCTCATTAGAGGACAGGATATCCCCTGCAGTGACACAACCTGGAAGGGAATGCCCAATTTAAAAATGTAACAGCTTTCTGGCTTTCATGCCGGAAGCTGTTACGTCAGATTGGACAGCAGAAATCCGGCGGTGCCGGCTTTTGCTGTCGGGGAAGTCCAGGCTGTCAAACGACAGCCTGATCTCCGTGCAGAGGCAGGCATGTGTCCCTGCTGCTGCAAGAAGGGCAAGACGTACAGGGGATTCTTGGGATGCGTTTTTTGGATGTACCGGTACATCCATAGGGGACTGAAGGGGTTAAAGAAAAAATACCCATTAGTGGAATGGTAAAACAATATTTTATCTGATAAACAGGCATACATGTATTTTAACATTTTTGGAATCTATTATGCAGTTAGCATATGTTTATAAATAAACAGAACCTTGAAAAACCAATAGAAATTTTAAGGTCCCCCTGTTTGTTCATAATGCACCTTACTTATAGAAACACCACTCTACTCCCCCAGATATGCCACTCTGCCCCCCTGACTTACCAATGCTTCCCCATACTCCCTGGTGGCTGCTGCTCACCACTTCCGCTGGGGCTTTTACGACTGAGCCCCGGAAAGTCAGGTCACGGCAGCTCTCCGTCATAGAAGCCCCAGCAGAAGTGCTGGAAGCAGCGAGGGTTGTCTGCGCGCATTGCACAGATGTTCACCGGCTGCCAGAGAGGAGGATCCAGGTACCCTGCAGCACTGTGGGGGGAATCCTCCTCTCTGGCAGCTGGTTCTGATCTAGGAGCCAGAAAATGGCAGGAGAACTTGTGGCAAGAAGACAGTGACACAAGCTGGAAGTTCTCCCTACTCCCCCTGCTGCCTGATTGCAATCTGCAATCCAGTGCTATGGAGCACTGCTTGCCGATTGTATTGCAATCTGCAATCCAGGGTAATGGAGCACTGCTTGCCGATCGTATTGTAATCAGCACAACCAGATCAGGAGGAGAGGAAAATTAAAATGTATGTAAAAATGTATGCAAGATCCCCAAAAGGATCATGAGCCAAACTGTACTGGAAACAGTGCAAAAAAATGTAAATAATTTTTTCCCCCTAAAAAAGCGCACCTTACCACCTTTACTATAAAAAAAAAAAAAAAAGTACTGCGTTTGCTCGATTATAAGACAAGGTTTTGTTCAGATGAAATGCTTTGAAAAATATCCCTCGTTTTATATTCAAGGTTGTCTTGAGGTCTGATTACAAGGCTAAGATCCAGATCCCCCGCAGTGCTGCAGGGGACCTGGATCCTCCTCTCTCTGGCAGCCTCTGCTGCTGCCGACACTTCCTCTGGGGGCTTCTATGACGGAGCGTCAGCATCACGTATATCGGTGTATACGGCATATCTGGAAGGCAGAGTGGCAAATAGGGGGTTAAAAGGCATATCTGGGGCAGACTGGCTTATTAGGGAGGTGGGGTGACATAGGGTATACAGGCTTTTTCTTTTTTTCCCCTAAATTAATATTCAAATTGGGGGGGGCAAATACGGTAAAAATTGCTTCCCCCCTAAATTGATGATTTCTATGATTTTGATTACATTTATTTTAAAGACATTTTTTTAACATGAAATAGAGCTTAGTAATTGAGGCTGTATATTCATGCAATATTTACATTTTTGGTAAACTAATTCAATTAATTTTCCAAGATGAGATAACATGCAGATTATAAATAAACAATAGAGCGAAGATGAGTGAGCTGCAGAAGTTTTTCATGTGGAATAGTTTTGCTATATAATGTTATCGTTTTAGTTTTAAGTGGTTTTCCAGATATGAGTGATTAACCTATTAACCCCTTCACGTCAAAGCCGGTACATGTACGGGCTCACGATACAATCTGCGACTTTGCAGCATCCACGGAAGCTGGAGGCTGGCCGTGGATCATGGGAGAAAAGCCACCACCGAACCAATCATCAAAGATGAAACAGTGCTTAGGAAGAAATCAGCAATTGCTTCCCAAGCATAATCGGTGTTGCTGACATGCCTCAATATCGAGGCATTCAGCAACACAACCCACTACCCCGATTGCCTTGTGATGGCTCCGAAGAGCAACCTGGTTATTCTACCTTTGAGGAGCATAGATGTCACCGTCAGACTTACAGGTCAGACATCTATATGGCCAGTATTTGCACAAAGAACTGATATTCGATTTTAACCCCTTAATGACAAGACTTTCTTACTCATAGTACCGTATTGGCTCGAATATAGGCCGCACTCCCCCCCCCCCCCACTTTAAGTCTTTAAAGTGGGGGTGCGGCCTATATTCGGGGCCTAGCGCCCGACGCCCGGGACATGCAGTCCCGGGCGCCGGGCAGGCAGCGGGGTTAGGATACAGATCCCCCGCAGCGGTGCAGGGGACCTGCATCCTACTCAACGATACGCTCAGACAGCCTCCCCTGCCAGCACTTTCCACGGGGGGGTGCCGGCACGGGAGGTTGTCTAAGCGCATCGTGCGGATGGTCACCGGCTGCGGAGGTTGTTTACCCGCATCGCCGCAGCCGGTGACCGTCTGCACGATGTGTTTTACCTCTGCCCCCAAGACTTACCAGAGCAGACTCCCGGGTGTCTTGCGGGGCCGGCGGGGGGACATCGACGCAATACGCGTATACAACTTCCGGTGCCGGCACATCCGCTGAGTGCCGGCACCGGAATTGGTATACGCGTATTGCGTAGATGTCCCCCGCCAGCCCCACAAGACACCTGGAAGTCTGCTCTGGTAAGTCGGGGGGGGGCAGAGTGGCAGCATATCTCGGGGGGGGGGGACAGTGGCAGCATATCTCGGGGAGGGACAGTGGCAGCATATCTTGGGGGGGGGACAGTGGCAGCATATCTTGGGGGGCGGAGGACAGTGGCAGCATATCTCGGGGGGGAGGACAGTGGCAGCATGTTTTTTTGGTGCTTTTTTAAAGAAAAAAACTTTTTCTTTAAAAAAGCACCAAACTTTTAGGGTGCGGCCTATATACGGGGGCGGCCTATATCCGAACCGATACGGTATATTGTGGGACAATGGCTCTTTTAAAATTTTTCAGTGTTGCTGTTTAGCTGTGATTTTCTCATTTCATGCTCCCACACATATTATATATTTTTTCAGGACAAACAGAGCTTTCTTTAGATACCATTATTTTTCTCATATCATCTAATTTACTATAAAAATGATAAAATATGGTGATTTTTTTTGTTAACGAAAAAACCTGCTAAATAGATTTTGTCCTGAGTTTAAAAATACCCAATATTTTTATGGGGTTTTTTTGCTTTTTTTCTGCACGTTATGGGACAATAAGTACCAGTAGCATTTTGCTATTTCAAAACCAATTTTTCCCCAAAGCTGGTCATTCTGCCCATGTGCTATTTTGGGTATCTTTGAAGCCGGCCAATGCAATTTACCCCATCAAACCATATATTTTTAAAAACTAGACACATTTAAAATGCTGGTATTTTAACCCTTTCCTTGCACTAATTTCACCACCAGCCTTTGTCAAACTTTATGGTAGTACATTTGTTGTGTATTATTTTCACACACACTGTACTTCAGGTATGAATTTACGGAGCGCAGTGATACCCCACATGCATGGGTTATTTGTTGGGTTATTTGAGAGGTAAAAGGCCACCTTTGTGAGGTGTGTATTTTTTGCCATTTAGACATCTGGTCAGTCTGTGCCCACGACCCATATTTGGGACATCTTTGAAGCCGGCCAATTCAATTTACCCATCATTTATAATGCCAATATTTTAACTCTTTCCATGCCGGAATTTTTGTGACGATATAGAATTGTAGGACTTGCTCATAAAAAACTTTTGTTTATTTCAACCTGCATGAGGAGCTCAAGAATCTGGATAGACCCTCTGTGAACTCATTCAGTTTTCTATTGTTGACGCCATCTTGACATATCGAGTAGGGCTGCAACTAACGATTATTTTAATAATGGATTAGTTGGCCGATTATTTTTTCGATTAATCGGATAAAATTTTTTTATTTTTTTTTCAATTTAAAATAATGTAATAAAAAACGTACAATTTACACTTTCATCTCTTTATTGCAATGGCCTCTCGCTATTCACCTTCTTATTTTACTGACATAATAATAAAAGCTACTAGAACCCAAACACAGTGTTTCTCAAACTAGGTTTTAATACAAAGTTATTAGTAAATATTAATTCATATGTTAACTATTTTTCATATTTAATAATATAATAATTATTAATAAACTATGAGAAAAAAGCCTTGTTTAAATTTTTTTTATTTACCAAACTGCCCCCGGTTATGCACATCTGACCCCCAGCTTGCCACTCTGCCCCCATATATGCCTTATACCTCTTATATGCCAGTGATATGCAACTGAGCCCCCTGATATACCTTTTACCCCAGATATGTTTTATGCCCCCCTGATATGCCTAATATCGATATGCCTTATAGCCCCTATATGCCCTGAAATTCATAATACCCCCCATACACCACTATAACTCACCCATACACCACTCTGGCTCCTCCCCCTCCCATACACCACTCTGGCTCCTCCCCTCCCATACACCACTCTGGCTCCTCCCCCTCCCATACACCACTCTGGCTCCTCCCCCTCCCATACATCATCACTTTGGCTCCTCCCCTCCCATACATCATCACTTTGGCTCCTCCCCCTCCCATACTCCACTCGGCCTCCTCCCCCCTCCCATACTCCACTCGGCCTCCTCCCCCCTCCCATACTCCACTCTGCCTCCTCCCCCCTCCCATACTCCACTCTGCCTTTTGTCAGCCACGGAGGTTCACAAGACACCAGGGAGCCGGGTAGAGAGGCAGAGTGCCGTATGGGAGGGGGAGGAGTCAGAGTGGTGTATGGGAGGGTGGCTCCCATACACCCCTCTGACTCCTCCCCCCTCCCATACACCGCTCTGCCTCTCTACCCGGCTCCGTTACTGACAGGAACTTTCACTGAGGCTTCATAGAAGCCTCAGCGTAAGTGAAGGTGAGTAACGGAGGCTGTCTGTGCGATGCAGACCCCCACCGGCTGACAGAGAGGATGATCCTCTGTCAGCCGGTGGGGGTCTAAACGATGCGCACAGACAGCCTCCGTTACTGCCCTTCACTTACGCTGAGGCTTCTATGAAGTCAGTAATGGAGCCGGGTAGAGAGGCAGAGTGATGTATGGGAGGGGGGAGGAGTCAGAGGGGTGTATGGGAGGGGGAGAGAGACGGAAGTGAGAGACCGGCCGACAGTGAGGGGAATCCAGGTCCCCTGCAGCGTTGCGGGGGATCTGGATTCTAGTGTTATAATCCGATCTCTGTTTGAGGTCGGATTATCATTTTTATAATCGATTGTTATTATCGATTTTATCGATTAGTTGTTTCAGCCCTAATATCGAGGCATGTTAGCAACACCGTTTATGCTTAGGAAGCGATTCTTTGATGATCGGTGCGGCTGCCATTTTTCATGTGAGAGGGCTCCAGGGTCCCACGGTCAGCCTCACTTGTGAGCATTAACAGCAGCCCATATAAACTCCAATAGCAACCCCTACTGGGCTCAGGTGGGCAGAGTGCAAATACTAAGCGGTGTGCAAAGGAGGACCTGATTGAGAATTACCGTATCTGCTCGATTATAAGACTACCCTGATTATAAGACGACCCCAAATCTGAATATTAATTTAGGAAAAAAAAGAAAAAGCCTTAATATAAGACGACCCTATAGGAAAAAAGTTTTACCAGTAAATGTTAATTCATGTAAACTATTTTTTTTAAAAAAGCTATGATTGAGAAAAATATTTTGGTTTTATTTCCTTCTATTTTCCAACCTGCCCCCCAGTTATGCACATCTGCCCCAGAAATGCCTTATACGCCCTATATGCCACTGTGCCCCATGATATGCCTTTTAACCCTATATGCCACTGTGCCCCATGATATGCCTTTTGACCCCCTATGTGCCACTCTGCCTCCAGAAATGCCTTATACCCCTATATGCCACTCTGGCATTAAGGGGGTTAAAAGGCATATTATGGGGCAGAGTGGCATATAGGGAGGTTTAAGGCATTTCAGAAGGCAGAGTGGCGTATAGAGCTTTAAAAAGGCAATTCTGGAGGCAGAGTGGCATTAAGGGGGTTAAAAGGCATTTCTTAGAACACTCTGCCTCCAGAAATGCCTTATGCCCCCTATTTAACACTCCCCTGCCCTCCCCCCCCAAACTTACCGGTGCTTCTGACTCCCCTGTCATGCAGCCGGGGCAGCGTGTAGATGTCTACGCGATTCGCTGCAGCCGGAAGGAGGTGTGGCTAGCAGCGGGGGTTGTTTGCGTCCATCGCGCAGACCTTCCCCGGCTGTCAGAGAGAATTCCCCGCACCGGTGCCGGACTCTGATCTCTGACAGCCGGGGAAGGTCTGCGCGATGGACGCCGACTTTTGTGGATATACCCATTTGGGGTACCGAGATCTGTTACACCCCTCCAATAGGGATTTCAATGTTTTGAATTCACTCCCTCATTCCAATAGGGTTAAATTAACCCTCCGTCCTACTGCGCCTCCTAAATATTTTTTTAAACATTATTTAACCCCCTATCCCCGTTAACCCTATTCTTAAGAGGAGAGTGATCTTTACCTTCCCTTGGAGGGCCCTTGTTTTTTAAATGTATTTTTTTATTTGTGGGGGTAATTTCGAGTTTCTGGTGAGGGCATATGACTTCATTTTTGTATCTACTCACAAACAACTTGCAGATCAGTGAATTGCCTTATGAGTATTAGCATGCAAGTGCATGTAAATTAAGGCTGGTCAAATTGTGACTTCACATGTCCTTGCCTGAACTCTGCAAAAATACCCCCGTTACGTTCATATGTAATGAATTGAGTTTCTTAGTAAGTCTACCCAAACGTATACATTGGCTTTGTCACATGCCTGCATGTGGTCGCTAGGGTTTGGTGATCACATGCCTCTGGTGGGGCAAAGATTGGTTCATCCACCGTGCACCAGCAGTGTGTTGCTTTATTTCCAATAGAACATATTACCGTATTTGCTTGATTATAAAACGACCCCCCAAAATCTGAATATTAATTTAGGAGAAAAAGCCTGAATATAAGACGACCCTATAAGAAAAAAAGTTTTGCCAGTAAATGTTAATTCATGTAAACTATTTTTTTTAAAAAAGCTATGATTGAGAAAAATATTTTGTTTTTAATTACTTTGATTTTCCAACCTGCCCCCCAGTTATGCACATCTGCCCCCAGGCTTGTCACTGCCCCATAAATGCCTTAAACCCCCTATATGCCACTGTACATATTATGGGGCAGAGTGGCATATAGGGAAGTATAAGGCATTTCAGGAGGCAGAGTGGCCTATAGAGGGTAAAAGGCATTTCTGGAGGCAGAGTGGCATTAAGGGTGTTAAAAGGCATTTCATAGAGCACTCTGCCTACAGAAATGCCTTATGCCCCCAATTTAACACGCCTCCCCAAGAAAAAAAACTTACCGGTGCTTCTGACTCCCGGTGTGTTGTCCGGGCAGCGTGTAGACGTCTACGCGATTCGCATAGGCAGCTTCCGCTGCAGCCGGTAGGATGTGTGGTTAGCAGCGGGAGTTGTCTACGTACATCGCGCAGAAGTTCCCCGGTGAGGAATCGCGTAGATGTCCACACGCTGCCCCGGCTACACACCGGGGACTCAGAAGCACCGGTAAGTTGGGGGGGGGGCGAGACAGGAGGATCCAGGTCCCCTGCAGCTGCGGGGGATCTGGATCTTAGTCTCATAGTCAGACCTATTTGAGGTCTGATTATAAGATGACTCTGATTATAAGACGAGGGGTATTTTTCAGAGCATTTGCTCTGAAAAAAAACCTCGTCTTATAATCGAGCAAATACGGTACTACTTAGTCATGGTCATTGAAACCACATTCTGTATGGATGTAAAATGGTTAACAAAAGAAAATTGTGCAAGAAAAAGGAGAATCACAATTGGATAAACATGGCAAAAAAGCTTCAGTTTTTATGGTGTGTGTATGTGTAATATATATATATATATATAATTACTCATGTTAAATGGAGGATTTTTGTACATGTTCAAATTTTAGATTTTCAAAAACTTGTATTTAATTTGATTAGAGATCAATATAATATAATATTCCTAAATTGTGGTTTGGTGATTTGCTTATGTTTCCCCTGAAGTTTTACATGTTGTCTCTTATGCCTTATGTGCTATTACAGACATTAAACTATCAGGTTGTTAATTTAAAAGAGAGCTTGTTGTCATTGTCCCTCCCCTCCGTGTCTCATGTGGTTATGCTCCTCTATCAAGAAACACAACCATTAAAAACAAAACTTGTTATTCCGATGACTAATTACAGTGGAGGAGCAATAAGCTAATTATCAGCTAAAAGAAAGTCAGATTTAGAGGCGCTTTAATTAAGAAAAAGTTTGTGCAGGATTATTTCAGGAAATGGAGACTGGACTTTGTTACAATTGAATATATTAAAGACAGTCTTACACATTTGATTTATTTACCTAATAAATTTATTCTGCATAGAATTTAATCATGATCAAAGAGGTACTTAACTAGTGCCGCAACTAACGATTATTTTAAAATAATGTAATAAAAAACGTACAATTTACATTTTCATCTCTTTATTGCAATGGCCACTCTCTATTCACCTTCTTATTTTACTGACATAATAATAAAAGCTGTAATATAAATGAGAGGTTTTGGTTATATGAATTGGCCAAAGCATAATTAAGCTCACCCGCCACGTCAAGGCACCCTCTCAATAGGGTGAGAACCTACGCTCACCTCCTACATAGTGGGCACACAAAGCAGTTTATACTGCTACCAAAACCTTATTAATGTGTTGGGGGAGTGATTAGCTTAGCGCACCGACATTTTTTCTTTTCCCTGTTTGCACATATTTGAGGTTGTTGGCTCCTCATCAGTCTGGTTGCAGCTTGCTGTCCAGGGGTTAATAGGGAGGAGGTTTAATTGCACCTCCCCCAACACATTAATAAGGTTTTGGTAGCAGTATAAACTGCTTTGTGTGCCCACTATGTAGGAGGTGAGTTGGTTCTCACCCTATTGAGAGTGTGCCTTGACGTGGCGGGTGAGCTTAAATATGCTTTGGCCAATTCATATAACCAAAACCTCTAATTTATATTATGTTTATATATTTGTTGCCAACTTTATTAGGGTAAGAAGTGCAGACAGTTTTTGTTTTTTGTATACATTGTACAGCCAATACACTGTTTTTTGCAGCATGCTTACACCTGTTTGGTAGGTCTCGTATTATACATTTGTATTATTTGAGCCTGTGACTAGCTTAGCGCACCGACATTTTTTCTTTTCCCTATAATAATAAAAGCTACAAGAACCCAAACACAGTGTTTCTCAAACTAGGTTTTAATACAAAGTTATTAGTAAATATTAATTCATATGATAACTATTTTTCATATTTAATAAAAACTATGAGAAAAAAGCCTTGTTTATATTTTCTTTTATTTACCAAACTGCCCCCAGTTATGCACGTCTGACCCCCAGCTTGCCACTCTGCCCCCATATATGCCTTATACCTCTTGTATGCCAGATTCCACTGTGCCCCCATTTTTATACTCCTTATATGGCAGTGATATGCAACTGAGCCCCCTGATATACCTTTTGCCCCAGATATGTTTTATGCCCCCCTGATATGCCTTATATCGATATGCCTTATACCCCCTATATGCCCTGAAATTCATAATACCCCCCCCCATACACCACTATAACTCACCCATACACCACTCTGGCCCCTCCCATACACCACTCTGACTCCTCCCCTCCCATACACCAGTCTGGCTCCTCCCCTCCCATACACCACTCTGGCTCCTCCCTTCCCATACTCCACTGTGCCTCCTCCCCCTCCCATATACCACTTTGGCTCCTCCCCCTCCCATACACCACTTTGGCTCCTCCCCCTCCCATACACCACTTTGCCTCCTCCCCCATCCCATACTCCACTCTGCCTCCTCCCCCCCTCCCATACTCCACTCTGCCTCCTGTCAGCAACGGAGGTTCACAAGACACCAGGGAGCCGGGTAGAGAGGCAGAGCGATGTATGGGAGGGGGGAGAGAGACGGAAGTGAGAGACCGGCCGACAGTGAGGGGAATCCAGGTCCCCTGCAGCGTTGCGGGGGGATCTGGATTCTAGTGTTATAATCCGATCTCTGTTTGAGGTCGGATTATATAAGGAGAGGAGTTTTTCAGAGCATTTGCTCTGAAAAAAACCTCTTTTTATAATCGATAAAAATCAATTCGACTAATCGATAACGATTTTTATCGATTTTATCGATTAGTTGTTTCAGCCCTATACTTAACTCTATTATTTTTGGAATAATCGCTTTGAAAAGCTTTTTTGTAACCAAAATATATCAACTGCAATGTGATGGCTGAAAGTAATTTGCATTTGATAAGATGAAAATTTTTAAGATGAAAATGAAGGTTTTGTCATACCATATATCACAGTGACATCACTGGGCTCCTTAAAAAGTTATTTATTTGTTTTCCTTTTTCTTAAATCATTTTTAAACATATTTAATATTTTTATCATAGGTTAAGCGAGCTAGCTTTAGTACACTGCCCAAATATTGGTTTGGCCATTCCCTTCCACAGACATTGGTGCTCTTACCACTGGAAACATTAGAGACTCAGCAAAAAAATAAAATGGAAAAATATATACATACACACCCACTCACACACACTACATTCACTCTCTTGGTGCTGGAGTTTCCCAGCTTTTGTGGATACACACAGGCTAAATGCTACCGCTTGCCACAGTAGAGGACCAGGCCCTCTCGTTGTCTGAATTGCTTTTCATATTCTGAAAGACGTATAGTGCCTATTGCTAGGTATCACCAAGGGAGGTTGAGAAGACTCGGGATATGAAAAATGGTGCGTAAAGCAGGCAAAGGATCTCCTCTGCCTGTCACATTTAACCTGCCGTTCTCTAAGGTAAAAACCAATGAGACCCACAAAAGCAATTGTTTCAAGATCAGGGGCAGATCTTTTGCAGCAATCTCGTCTTGTAGTCATTCAAAAAGTCTGGATCTAGTGATTCATTATTTCAGTTAGCTCTGCAGCCAGAGTCTGGAAATCATTGGCATAAAGAGTTCTTGGGGTTGACGAACTACAATAGGAAATATATTAAGAATTTCTTCTCTATAGTCAAACCCATGATTAACATGACCCGTACAGAATGCACTCCAACTCATTGGTCTTCGCAGCTATACAAGCACTCGAGAGCCTCAAAGCTGTGTCCGCTAAGGCTCCTATTTTGATTCACCCTAACCCCGCTCTACGCTTTATGTTTGAGGTTGATGCGTCTGAGACAGGTCTAGGTGCCCTGCTGTCTCAACACCCTACTGTCTCAACACCCTACTGTCTCAACACCCTACTGTCTCAACACCCTACTGTCTCAACACCCTACTCTGGAGAGTCCTTAACACCCGTGTGGATTCTTTTCTAAAAAAAAGTATCCTCAGCGGAGTGTAATTATGAGATTGGGGATAGAGAGTTACTGGCTATAATCCAAGAATGGAGACACTTACTAAAGGGCACTAGTGTATCCATTCTAATTCTCACTGACCATAAGAACTTAACCTATATCTCAGAAGCCAAGCGTTTGTCTCTCTGGGCCCTTTTCCCGTCTCATTTGAATTATATAGTCTTGTATCTTCCCAGTACTAAGAATATTAATTCTGATTCCCTGTCTTGCCAATTCTCCACATTTTCTAAAGAGGCACTGCTTTTGTTGCTGCATGTCATGTATGAGCACAGAGCAAAATTCCCAGACACCTTCCAGTGGGACACATCAATCTATGGGTTTTATTGTATATATATCCAAAGGTCATACTGCCACCCTCATGGTTGTCTGCTGTTTCTCAAAAATGTCCCAATGCATACCTTGCAAGAAATTGCCATCGGTTCAAGAGCCGTCCTCAATATTTTCCCGGGAGGTCTTTTGTCTTAGTTTACCCAAGGAGATAGTCTCACATCATGGGAGCTAGTTCATCTCCAGATTTTGTCGTTCCTTTTATAGCCAGATGGGTATTTGACTATCATTCTCTGCCTACCATCTGCAGTCTGGCGGTGCGGTGGAAGGGTCTCACTAAGCCTTAGAGTAATTCCTTCGCTGCTACATCTTGGATCATCACGATAATTGGTCTGATCTGTTTCCATGGACGGTGTTTACCAGTAATGGCGATATTAACTCCTCTCAATTGTCTCCATTATTGGCCAACTAAGGGTTTCAGCCATCACTGTTGCCCGATTTGTTCATGCCCAAGAACATTCTGACTTTGGAGGATGATCAAGGATCCCTATGTAGATCCATGCAGTGCCAAAAAATCTAGGCTGACCGCAGCAACCTCCTACTGGGTCTAAAAGAAAGGTCTGGTTATCTTGCTGTAACCTGAACCTTTGCGTTTCTAACCAGAATCCTGGGTTCCTTTTACTGATGTCCACACACCCGCCCTTCTCCGGGCTTTCCATCTAGGAAGAAGTATTGTGAGGGTTTCTCACCCCACTACCTTTTCTCTGTTAAACAGGTCACACCCCTACCTTATTTGTTGTTAAATAACCAGACCCTTTCCTGCTGTGCTCTGGCTATTTAAGCTGCAAAGGTTCCGACTACCCTCTCTGGCTTTGATTTTGAACTATAGCCATGGATCGTGCTATTATTATTTTTATTTGTATAATAAAGACATGATTTTACCAAACTTCTCCTATCCCTCTGGATTTTGGACAGAGGTGTCACAAGGTGAGCGTTATAAGCACGCAGTTGCACACAGGAAGCCATTGACACAGTTTGTATATTGAGCACTCTTTGTCATCAATCCTTGTACATGACTGTTCACGTTACTCTGTCCATTTTAGAGTCCCATATAAAGTAGAAGACTGTCCTGGTGATGACTTAATCAACAGTAGCCAATAGGGACCATGCATGGGCCACATATGAAAGAATCTTGTTGCCCAGAACTTAAAAAAAAATGTTTATAGTCCAAACATCTATTTTAATTTGTTCAGAAAGTTCTTCCTAGCCCTTCAAGGCCACACCATCTCTACCAAACTAGACACTGTGGATCCCAATGAAGTCTGTAGGAATGGTAAGGGTAAGGCTGGCAGAAGATAGTCCTCTCTGGCTTCACGTAGTTGACCTTTGCATCTGAAGGTATGCCAAAGTCTTTGCACTTCTGGATGGTTTCTTTTGCTGACTAGTGCAGGGGTGTCCAAGTTTTTTCTGCAGTGGGCCACTTCATCAGATCGGTTGCCCTGGCTGCCGATCTTACGTGGGCCGCACCTCGAGGTCTCGCGGGCCGCATTTGCCCCGTGGGCCGTATGTTGGACGCCCCTGGACTAGTGCAACTGTGGTTATGTCATCCATGTAGTTCTTTATCTTTTTACTCCAGTGCAGTGATTCTTATCTTGGCATTTTGTGGCAGCTCTATCTGACCCCAAGACAAACTGAAAATGGAATAGATGCCCATTTTGATTTAAAAGCCATTATCCAGGAAAGAAAGTGTTAAAAACATTTATTTAAGACCAGAAACAAAAAGTGATGTCTGACATCCATAATGGAGCTGTAATGAAATGCGTTACCAAAGGCGACTTGATCCAACGTCGGGACCCTGAGTGGCAGCGTCGGAAACAGTCCCCGGGTACAATCTGCGCAGTAGCCAGTTTTTGCGGCCCGGTCCATGAAGATACCTCATAGCCGTCTAGTTCATGGGAGTCTGGTTACGGCAAACCAAATGGGATTTTCTATTCACCCTGTGCCCCCCAATGATCACAGGGTAACTTAGACATAAGAGGGGACTGGGCAGGCAGGTAAGGAGTCTCACCGGGTATTCATCAGTGCCCCCTCCCAAACATACCCTCATGTGTCAGCCTCAGGGGCTTACTGTGACATAAGCACTCATATATTCACATAATGCGCATAGACAACCCCAGCTGCTGCCATACTTTCGCCGGGGAAGTGGTGAGCAGCAGCGGTTGCCTATGCGTATCGTGTAGACATCCACCCGCTGCCCCCGCTAGACACAAGGGAGTCTGGGAATGCATTGATAAGTCGGGGGTAGGCAGAGTGGCATATCTATAAGTAAGGTGCATTATGAATTAGGGGGGCTTAAAATAGCTATTGGTTTTCCAAAATTTTGTTTGTATATAACATATGCTGACTAACTGCATAATAGATACCAAAAATGCTAAAATACATGTTTTCCTGTCCATTATGTAAAATGCTGTTTTACCATTCCACTAATGTGTATTTTTTCTTTAAAAATAAATTTTTCTTTAAAATAGCACCAAACTGTAAGGGTGGGGCCTATAATCGGGCCAATACGGTAATTAAGAAATAATACTCTTTACCCAACCCATTAAATGGAGTAACTTATTTAAAAAATTCCCCACAACGCCTTTCAGTGTATATATATATATATATATATATATATATATATATATAATATATATACATATATAATAACTATACACTATAATGATAAAGTATTCCTTTTTTACAAATATCTTCTAAATTATAATTTAGTATGGTTGTTAATTTGGTACCAGAATTTAATAGAATTTCTACTACTGTATTTGCTCGATTATAAGACTAGGTTTTTTCAGAGCAAATGCTCTGAAAAATACCCCTCTTCTTATAATCGAGGTTGTCTTCTAACCCGACGCTGGATCCTCATGTCTGGTAACCTCAGCTGCTACCCGCACTTACGCCGGGCGCCTATCACCGAGCGTCGTCATAAGTGCCTGTAGCAGCGGAGGTTGTCTACGCGCATACCTTTCCCGGCTGTGGGGAATTCTCTTCTCTGCCAGCCAGCGAACGTCTGCTCGATGAACGCAGACAACTCTCGCTACTGCTTGTACTTCTGTAGCTTCTATGACGCAGCACTTTTTTCCTATAGGGTTGTCTTTTATTCAGGCTTTTTCTTTTTTTTACTAAATTAATATTCAGATTTTGGGGGTCGTCTTACAATCGAGCAAATACGGTATATGTGATTCACGTATTGACAGATTCTACATGGGACTAAAGTGAAACTTTTAACAATTTTCATAAAAGTTGGCATTAGGAGTTAAAATAAGATAGCTTTAAAAAACCTTGCTGATTACATCTTGAGATTGATATATTTTATATAATTAAATACGCCAAACCACATATGCATGCTACTAAATTAGGGATCTGTAAATAAAAGAACTGTATAAAAGAACGATGAGAAGCACTTTGTTTCATTTAAAGGACAGGAGATGCCATTGTGCACGAAAATGCATTTGAATAATTTGAACACATTGGCAGTTCTTGTTCTATTGTTCTGTATCGTTCTATTTTGGAGAATGGTGAGCAAGTGTTTACACAATGTTTCTACATTGGAAGTGATTTTATTCCACCTAGCCCTATGTGTGATGCCCTGCAGATCCTGGACACCAAATTCGATGTCTGCCTGTAATCTGCAATTAATAAAAGTATTTGAAGATTATGAATATTACCAAGATGGAGATATTATAATTGGAGGCATAGTCACGGTGAATTCCGTAGGATGGAAACTCAAGGATTTAAACGACCCTAATGAACAGATGATTTGCTTCATGTAAGTATGGCCCTCTAAATCTAAAAAAAATGTAAATAATGGGAGAGTACTCAGGTTAGAAAGCATGATCAAATTATTACAAAAGTATCAGCATTTAGCATTTATTCTACATTCTATAGCTATATAAAAAGCCAGTTCGTATTATACCATTAGCCACTTAGGCTCCTACGAGGTGTAATATTACAGTGTGGAATCTGGCAAGGAGAATAAAACATACTGGCTTTACACAAACATTTATTTTAATAACAGATCAAATATTTTTAACTTTAAAATGATTTGCAAAAGGTAAAAAATATAATTTATAAGATGCTCCTTTAATTAATTATTACTCTAAACTACAATCCTTAACTTTTATATGTTGTAACAAATCGTTCAAAGGTAATTATAAAAAAGTGATCCAGGTCTAGGATTTTAAAAGATCTGATCACCTTTGTCATTAATAGAATAGTTCAATAATTAATTAAATATAATCCATTAATTGTGGCGATATAGCCATTTTGAATATTGCGGTAGCATTAATGTTTGCTACGTACCGTATTCACTCGAATATAGGCCGCACTCCCCCCCCCACACTTTAAGTCTTTAAAGTGGGGGTGCAGCCTATAATCGGGGTTAAGCGCAGGAATGTGCAATTCATATCGCCCCAATGCCCGGGACATGCAGTTCCAGGCACCGGGCAGGCAGCAGGGTTAGGATAAAGTTCCCTCGCAGCGCTGCAGGAGACCTGGATCCTACTCTACGGCAGCCGTGGATGTCTACGCGATGCGCTGAGAAGGCCTCCCCTGATAGCACTTTCCAAGGGGGGAGTGCCAGCACGGGAGATTGTTAAAGCACATCGCGCAGACGTGCCGGCAGTGGAGGTTGTTTATGCTTGCATCGCCAAAGCCGGTGAACGTCTACGCGATGTGCTTTAACAATCTCCTTTGCCGGCACTTTGCCAACACCGGAAGTTGTCTACTTCTATCATGCAGAGTGGCAGCATATCTGGGGTGGGCAGAGGGGCATATCCATTAAAATGGCTAATGGTTTTCTGTTTGTATGTCATATATGTTGACTAACCAACTAATAGATATCAAAAATTTTTAAATACAGTGTTTTCATTAGAATGCTGTTTTACTACTCCACTAAGTTTTTCTTTAAAAAAGCACCAAACTTTTAGGGTGCGGCCCATAATCGTATGCGGCCTATAATCGAGCCAATACGGTAAATCTCAAAAAACTTGTTTGTGCTCTGACCCTTGTAATTTCACGTATTACCGGAGAAAAGTACCGTATTGGCCCGAATATAGGCCGCACTTTTTCCCCCCACTTTAAGTCTTTAAAGTGGGGGTGCGGCCTATATTCGGGGTCTAGCACCGGGCAGGCAGCAGGGTTAGGATACAGATCCCCCGCAGCGGTGCAGGGGACCTGTATCCTACTCTCCGATACGCTCAGACAGCCTCCCCTGCCAGCACTTCCCACGGGGGGAGTGCCGGCACAGGAGATTGTCTAAGCGCATCGCGCAGACGTTCACCGGCAGCGGCGATGAGGGTGAACAGCCTCCGCTGCCGGCACGTCTGCTCGATGTGCTTAAACAATCTTCCTTGCCGGGATTATGCGCGTTATGCGTAGATGTTCCCCGCAAGACCCTGTGGAGTCTGCACCGGTAAGTCTGGTGGGGGGGACATCTCGGGGGGGTAGAGTGGCAGCATATCTCGGGGGGGGAAGGGTGGCAGCATATCTCGGGGGGGCAGAAACTTTTTTCTTTAAAAAAGCACCTAACTTTTAGGGTGCGGCCTATATTCAGGTGCGGCCTATATAGGAGCCAATACGGTATATAAACTCAAATAATTGTCCAACTGTAGGTAATTTGAAGAAAACATGCTTAATTATTTTAATGCCAGATCATTTTTACCATCATTTAATATGTATCGCCAGGACATTCTTGAGCATTTTGGTATGTTCTGTGTTAAATCATACACCAATAAAAATGCAAGGTTTTGTACTAAAACAAAATCTGCATTGTATAGATTCCCACCCTGAGTTTATTTTACACCCCACAAATTTTTTTATTTCATGACAACCATGAAATAAATTATTCAGAACTTCCTGAAATGCAATGGTACAATAAATAACAGTATAAAATGCTCCCATAAACGTTGGTTTTGAAAATTAATATATAAAATATTTTCCAACTCATGCTGTAAAAAAAAAAAAAGATTCTATTCTATTTTTTTTGTCATACGGGTTGAGTTAAACTAGAAGAGTCACAAAGGCGTAAATAAACTGATCTGTTGTGAGGGATGCAAAGATGTGATAACATTTTGATGTTAACTTTTGATTTCACAGACCATCTGTGTGACATTATGTAAATATACTGATGTTTATTGTGGCCATTCAAACCATCAATAATAACCCCAAAATTTTGCCAAATATTACACTTGGATACCATATATTTGACTCATGTCTACATACTAGAAAGACTGTGAAAAATGTTTTACAAATTTTATCTGGACCAAAGAAGACTGTTCCTAATTATTACTGTGCAGAAGGTGGGAAGCTGGCTGGTTTTATTGGTGATCACTATTCCATAACTACTGTTCCAATAGCGCAAATACTCAGTGTGTATGGCTATGCTCAGGTGAGTACGATACACCAAGATTCCACATGGAGAAAATGATCCAACATGCAATACCAATTCTGATGAGTTTCTATCAGACAATGGCTAGAGCTTGTTGGCAAAAAATATTTGAGCTAGCTCCTAGCTGCTTACAAATATTCAGGTCTGGTACTGGGGTCAAAAGTAAGAATAAGAAAAATCAGGGTTAAAATTCAGAAAGTCTAGCTGTTAAAAGGTTAAAAAATAATCATAAAAAAATGAAATCTCACCTGCCATTTAGTAATCTGTTTTAAAATATTTATTCAAATCTAAAATTATAAGACCTAATCATGTACTCGTTTAATCTTTTTTATTTTATAGTTTGTCATTTTTCTTGTATTATAGATCAGTTACGGGGCTACAGACTACGTGCTCAGAAATAAACAAATTTATCCTCACTTTTTTGGAATGATTCAGAATGACCAAGTCCAGTATTTAATCGTATGCAAGCTTCTGAAGTATTTTGGGATTAGGTTGGGATAATCGCATCAGAAGATGATTCAGGAGAGCAGCACAAAGTGCAATAATAAACATAGTTGCATTAAAGTGCAATAATAATACATATAGAAAGTGCTAAAAGGTGCAGTTGAAGAAAGAAAGTGCATCTCTATAGAGAGAAAAAGTGCCACTTGCAGGTAAGTAATTTTTTTTTTTTTTCCGTGTTTATGTCATAAATGCAAGGATATCTAGGTCTGTGTTTAATCCCCCTTTCTTATAGGTTTGAAACTTAAAGATCCACCCTGTCTCTTTCCGTGCTAATTCTTGTTGTAAATCTCCTCCTCTCCAATGGGGGGAGATAAAGTCAATACCTATGACTTTAAAATTTGGTAAAGAAAAGGCTCTACACTGATTACAATGTTTCGGGACACTGTGTTTAATATTTTGGTTACGTATGCCACCCAGATGTTCCAAACCTCTGATTTTAAGCTCTCTCATAGTTCTACCAATATACTGGGTCCCACACCCACACTCAAGCATATATATCACGTTTTTGGACTTACAATGAATGAAGTGCTTTATTACCGTATTTGCTCGATTATAAGATGAGGTTTTTTTCAGAGCAAATGCTCTGAAAAATACCCCTCGTCTTATAATCGAGGTCGTCTTCTAATCAGACCTCCGCTGGGGCCAGGCTGCTTACCGGTGCTTTGGTCGCGAGCAGCTTCTCTTCTACCAGCGGCAGGAGAACAGGAAGCTAGAAGAGTGTCACATAACTCTGCCTCCCCCTCCTTCCTCTGGGGGCGGGGCCAGAGAAGTTGCTCGCACAGCCGGGCCCCTGCAGAAGTCTTAGAGTGAGAGATCTGCAGTTCAGGTAAGGGGTGGGGGAGGGTTTTTGAGCAAGTATGTGTGATAAATGGAATGAATGAGTATTTAAATGTTTGTGAACTCCTATCATCCCCAGGTTCCAGCATGTACTGGCTGCCTTGGCTTGATAGGAGTGTGATTGCTGTTAGCAGATATATATATACACCTCCAGAAATGCCTTTTAACCCCCTATATGCCACTCTGCCCCATGATATCCCTTTTAACCCCCTATATGCCACTATGGCTTATAGGGGGTTAAAAGGCATATCATGGGGCAGAGTGGCATATAGGAGGGCATAAGACATTTCTGGAGGCAGAGTGGCATATAGAGGGTTAAAAGGCACGTCATGGGGCAGACTGGCAAATAGGGGGTATAAGGCATTTCTGGGGGCAGAGTGGCAACCCTGGGGGCAGATGTGCATAACGGGGGGGGAAGGTTGGCAAATAAAAGGAAATAAAAAAATATATATTTTTCTCAATCATAGCTTTTATTAAATATGAAATTTTTTTTACATGAATTAATATTTACTAGTAAAACTTTTTTTCCTATAGGGTAGTCTTATATTCAGGCTTTTTGTTTTTTTCCTAAATTAATATTTAGATTTTGGTGGGTCGTCTTATAATCACGGTATATATTCTTTTTTTAGTGTTTGTGCATGTGAATTTGTTGATTCTTTTACTCTGTTGGTGACATGTTGTACACAATTTACATTTTCCACAGCAGAAAAAAACAGGATTTTTCTTAACCCCTTCGTGACAAAGGCTGATTTTACTTTTTGTACCCTTCGTGACAATGGCCGTTTTAACATTTCTGCGCTGCACGTGTTTAGCTGTAATTTTCTTCTTTCTCGTTTACTGAACCCACACACATTATATATTGTTTTTTTCAGGACAAGAAGGACTTTCTTGGGGGGTGTGGCTAGCGCTTGCTGAATATGGCCGCATGAGTTGCTAGCTCTGTGGAAACACCGGGTACCTACCGCATTTTGGGAGCTTTTTTCGATGATGGGCAAGACACACAGGTCGGCGTCGACACCTAAACCCACTGGGCACCGGGAGAAGCCTCCTCCGGCCTCCGTGAGGGCTTATTTTCATAGTTTCCCGGATCGGGACTTGGACCCTCCGCATGCCAAAATGGCGTCTCCACCTCCGAGCCCACGCAGTACTCACTCGGATTCGCCTTCCTTGGCGGGTTCTTTGGCGCCATCTCTACCGCACCCGGAGCATGCATGGCAGGAGGCGGTCAAGGACTTACCTACAAAGGCGGAGATGGCTGGATTAATTCACTCTGCCTTATCGGGCCTTCGCGAAGACCTGAAGGAAATAAAACACAACCTTTCCCATCTTGGTGACCGCGTGGCCTCTCTCTTGAAGATGGGCATACCAAGATTTCCTCTACAGTGGATGGATTATCCGACCAATGTGCCTCCCAGCAGGGTATGATATCTCGTCTCCTCCGTCAAGTTGAGGATTTGGATAACCGGGGCCGCCGATCCAATATCCGGATTCGGGGCCTACCCGAGACTATACTTGCTGCTGAGCTACCTTCCACCCTCCAGACCCTGTTCAACAATATTCTTCACCAGCCTGGAGATACCCCTATTGTGTTTGATAGGGCCCATGGGGCGCTTCGCCCCAGGGGTCCAGAGGATATGCCGCCGAGGGACGTAATCTGTTGCCTACACGAGTATCGGGTGAAGGACCAAATAATGTGTTTGTGCCGTGCTAAAAAAGACATTGTCTTCCAGGGTGAGAAGCTTAACATCTTTCAGGATCTTTCACCGATCATCCTGCAGTCCTGGCGGCTACTTCGCCCTCTCACGACGGCTTTGCGAGATGCGAGTATCCCATACCAATGGGGATTCCCATTTTCTTTGATTGCGAGGAAAGGTACTCACTCTGTGATTCTCCGACAATCCTCCGACCTTCAGGAGTTCCTTGCGGAGCTTAATCTTCCTCCGGTTCTTCTCCCGGAATGGTCCAACGCTTTGGTTCCTGCTCCGCGCCTGACCGCCTTACCTGCGACATGGTCCCAGTTGCCGAGACGTCAACCCCGGTCCAAGCGTTCTGCTAGGACGCCTTCGTGACGGGATGCTCCTTGAGGGCCATGCCTGGTACAGTTGATGCTCACCTAGCTTGTCGTTTTGCTGCCTGCCTCTCCCCCCTGGAGAACCTGTGCCTTCCTCTTTGAGGTGTGCTCCGTGGTCCCTCGACGACGTCCTACGACGACTACCCGCGGATCTGCTGCCTGTTTCCTGGCGTCGGCTTTGATGGCACCGTTGGTGCCCTTCTCCTCGTCTGGCGGAGATCTTCTCGACGGTCCGATGGCCAGCTTCTCCTCATCACGCTACAAGCATCCCTTGCGCCGGGTCTCAGCCTTTCGTGTACCTACACCCAAGGTTTCCAGTCGTCGGGACTCATGTGAGATACACCCTCTAGTCGTCTCTACAATTTTTTCTTTTTCTTTAGGTTTGACTTTATTGTTTTGGGACCTTTTACCTGGTGCCGTTCTGGCGCTGGCATGCTCGAATGTTTTTTCTTGCCTTTGGTGGCAGTTAGCGCTACTGGTTCGTGCTAGAGGGGGGTTATTTTCGTCCGTATATTCCGCCGTTATGTATTTTTCTTTGTTCTTGTTTACATTTTATTTTGCTTGACATAAGCCTTCTGGGCTTCTGGTCATAGCTGGTTCATCTCCGGTTTTGCATTTGCCCTTCAAACATATTGACTACGCTCGCACCCACATTACACTTCACACTTGTCATGTCCTATGTACCCTGTGTTTCTGTTATGTGATCTAAGGCTTCCTATATGGAATTTTCTTGTCTCGCTACCTTTAGGTTCAGGTGCTGCGCACATCTTCCGGTTTTCCGGGAGAGTGTCCCCCCTGGAGCTTACCTGGTGGAGTCCTTTGGGATTCCACCGTCTGGTACTTGTCCAGTCTCCTGGACATCATGCTCACTGGTTGATGCCCTGGCATCTTGATCTCGCAGTCTTTCTGAGATTAGTTTTATATTTGTTTTCCTTTGTTTTATGTTTGATTGTTTCTCGGGTATATGTGCAACTACATACCATGCCATCTTATGATACAAGTTGTCTCACCACTCTGCCTAATGTCACTTGAATCTATTAAACTGGTCTCCCTGAATGTCAGGGGGTTGAATGTACCCGAAAAAAGATCCCGACTTTTACTGGAGCTCCATAGACAGAAAGTACGTATCGCCTTTTTGCAAGAGACGCATTTTCGTGACACTAAAGAACCTAGGCTGACTAACCATAGATTTTCCTCCGTCTTTCTCTCGAGTCACCCCCATTCGAAATCCAAAGGTGTGGCGATACTCGTACACAAATCATTGCCCTTTCGCTTGTTAGACAGTTGGAGGGATCGGGATGGGCGTTGTATTTTCATTAAGGGGTTCCTTGGCTCGCATAAAATTACTCTAGCAAACGTTTATGCCCCAAATCGCCGGCAGCCTCAGTTCCTAACGTTCACGATTAAATGCCTTACGGAGTTCCAGGAGGGCCTCACCGTTATGGGGGGGGATCTCAATATGGTGCTTCACCCCTCCGCAGATTGCTCCACGGGACGATCCCATATAGCTTATGCTAGAATCAATCGCCTTAAACTGCTTTTGCATTTAGCTCAGCTTATTGATGCCTGGAGGACACTTCACCCCTTCGATAGGGATTGTACATACCATTCCCACCTGCACAACAGTTACACGCGCATTGACACTTTTTTTATTTCATCTTCCTATGTTGCACTCCTCGTCGATTGGGCCTTCAACATTTAGTGACCATTCCCCGGTCTTTATGTCTTTGAAGCTCTCCTCCTTCCCGGTTCGGCCCTGGATATGGCGTCTTAATGAAAATATCCTATCTAATCCTACCTATTCTTCGGACGTCACGGAACTTCTAGACAAATATTTTAAAGACAACTACACCCCAGGCGTCCCTGTTCCTACGGTTTGGGAGGCCCATAAGGAGGTGGTCCGGGGGAAATTTATTCAAATTGGCTCTCATATTAAAAACCTTGCGCTGGCAGAAACGCTGGATCTGATTAAACGAATTCCGGATCTTGAGCGTTCGCATAAACTCACTAGGGATCCGGCGGTGTTGACCCAATTGGAAGTTCTTCGTGCCTCCTTAGCGTCCCTAACGAATACGCGACTTAAACGCCACTTCCTCCTTACGAGGAAGCTTTTTTTTGAGTTTGGTGACAAACCGGGGAGATTGCTCGCTAGGGCTCTTCGGTCTCAGAAGGCGACTAACTTTATCCCCCGTGTTGTTTCTGGTAGGGGCAAACCCTTGTGCTCCACGCCTCAGATTGCGGAACGTTTCCGTTCTTTTTAACAAAAGCTTTATGCCCTGCCCTCTGTCCGGGATGAGTTCCCGGATTATACCTCAGTCTTGGATGCCTACCTAGCCAAGTATTTCCCGAAATATCTGACTGTACCTGAAATTGACTCTTTGAATTCCCCTATCTGTTTGGACGAGGTTGTCGATGCGGTTAAGTCTACTAAGCAGGGGAAATGCCCGGGACCGGATGGTCTCACGATCGCTTATTACAAGAAATGTATTCCCTTATTAGGTCCGCACTTGGTTAAAACGTTCAATGCTTTGGCGTCTGGGGAGCATTTCCCTCCGCAAACCAATACGGCTCATATCTCTGTAATTTTGAAGCCCGGGAAAGACCCTGATTCGTGTGGCAGTTATCGTCCCATTTCCCTCCTGAATTCGGACGTTAAGTTACTAGCGAAAATTCTGGCGACTAGGCTGAAGCCCCTAATTCCCCGTCTTGTGCATCCTGACCAGGTGGGCTTCGTCCCGGACAGAGAGGCTAGGGATAATACTATCAGGGTCCTTGATCTTTTGGATTTTGCTGCTCACTCCTCCCTGTCTCTTGCGTTGGTCTCCTTAGATGCGGAGAAGGCGTTTGACAGGGTGGCCTGGCCCTATTTGTTCCGTTTGTTGGAGAAATTGGGTCTTGGACGTTGTTTTCTGACATGGATTAAGGCTATGCACCATGAACCGAAGGCTCATATTAAGGTTAACGGTCTTTTGTCGGGCCCGGTCACCCTGTCGAACGGAACACGGCAGGGTTGCCCCCTGTCTACACTTTTGTTTATTTTGGGGCTGGAACCTCTGGCGGCTGCGCTCCGCGCTAACCCCCAGGTGTCTGGGATTTCTGTAGCGGGTGTTCAACACAAGGTGGCCTTGTATGCTGATGACATGTTATGCTTTGTCACACGGCCTATGTCCTCCCTGCCCCATCTACTTTCGGAGCTGGACCTATTTGGACGCCTCTCCAATTATAAAATTAATGTTCAGAAGTCGGAGCTCCTCTGTACCGGCATTCCTCCCTCCGATGTGCAACTGCTCGGCCGTAAGTTCTCCTTCCGTTTCTGCGACGGTTCCTTGATTTACCTGGGTCTTAAAATATCCACTGATCCCACTCGGTTGCTACCCCTTAACCTAATGCCGCTCCTCGACACTGTTTCTGCGGACCTCCGCAGGTGGGCTTATTCGCATATTTCATGGTTTGGCAGGATTGCCGTTCTCAAGATGAATATCCTTCCAAGGTTCTTATATATATTCCAATCCCTCCCATAATTCTTCCCCCATGTGCCATTTCGGACAAGAAGTGTGCTCGGATTTTTACCTCCTACATTTGGTAGGCTAGGTCACCTAGGCTGGCTCGCTCCCATTTAATTCGCCCTAAACTTAATGGGTGTCCCTGATCTAGAGCTTTATTGGAGAGCCGCCCACCTGCGGAGGATCGTGGAGTGGACTATCGGTGTTCCCAAACAGTGGTTGGCGATAGAGGAGGCCCTCTTGTCTTTCCCCCTGAATGTGCTCCCATGGCTCCCTGGCCCGAGTCCCTGCTCAGGTATGGGTTGCTTCACGACGCTATTCCCTACGTTTCGGGTGATCAGGCGCGCTATGAGGGGTGGTGTGATATCGTCTATGCCTTGTCCCATGCTCCCACTGGTCCCTAACCCGGAGTTTTTGCCGGGTTGGAAGTTGCACCGTTCGTTGCTCCTTCGCTCGGTTACCCCTACGCTACCACCATGTCTGCTTAGGGACCCTCACTGTTACCGCGGAGGTGGTTTTTGCCTCCTCTGATACGAATCAGGCTCAGCGTTTCTTTTTACACCAGCTGCGCCATTATATCTCCTCTCTTCCCCGGACCACCCTTTTGTCCAGACCGCTCTCCAACTTTGAGTCTCTCTGCACCCAGCAGACGGAGCCACTGCATCTCCTTTCGGCGCTATATGCTATACTGTTGGACTCCGTTTCGGTTACTAAACCCTTTTTTCTCAGCCTATGGGAGAGTGATCTGGGTATCTCCCCCTCTCCACAGGAGTGGGACAAGGCGCTGCTGGCAATTCATAAGGGATCGCTCTCTAGCAAATTGTAGGAGTGCTCCTACAAAGTTCTGACGCGGTGGTACAAGGTCCCTGCGGACTTACACAGGTTTATCCCTTCAGTTCCGGATGCCTGCTGGCGTTGTGGTGCCGCGGGAGGTACGCTGCTCCACCTATGGTGGTCGTGCCCTCCGATCCGATCCTTTTGGGACACGGTTTGGAGGGTCATTGAATTAGTGTGTGCGCCTGACATTCACTGCGACCCAGCATCCGTGCTACTGCACTTAAACCCCCTTCCCCACACCGCGTATAAACGCTCGTTAACAATACATTTAATTAACACCGCTAAGTCAATTGTGCCGTGGTTTTGGAAGTCTCCCAATCCACCTCTGTTGCAGGCTTGGCTTAAAAAAGTAATGTTTGTGGCTCAAATGGAGGGTAAGGGTCATCAGAACGACCTCAAGTGGTTCTGGTGGCATTCGTTTGTTTCGTCGCCTGATTTTCGCATTATTTTTGGCCCTCGTTGTGCTTCCCCATAAATATCTCCACCCTTTGGTGGTGCTCCGGTACGCTATGTTGGTGCCCCTGATACGTGGTACATTATTCTCTCTCACTCTCTCACACATACACATTCACACGATTTTGATGGCATGGTATGACTATATGTATTTTTGTTTTCTTTATTTTTAGTTTCCTATTGTTATTATGTACACTGCACATGTACTCCCTGCGGAGCATTCTTTCTTGGTTCCTATTATCATCCGAGGCGTCTTTTTGGTTCTTTGACGCTCTCTGTGACCTCGTTGTATACCGTTTGCCCCGCAAGCTGATGATATGCAAAATGTATTCGGATGCTATTGAATTTTGTTTACCTTATTTTTTGTGTCACTGCTGCCCTTTTGTTTTCCACTGATGCCTGTACTACCGCTTTTAATTGATGCCTCTGAATACCGGTTTTGTACTCTCATTGTATCTTTGCACTGTGTATATCACTGTTCAAACCTGTTTTGTGCTTGCTGTTTGAATAAACGGTGAATTGAGAAAGAAGGACTTTCTTTAGATGACATTGTTTTGATTGTTTTCATATTATTTACTATTAAAAAGTATAAAATATGGTGAAAAATTTAGAAAAAAATGACTGTTTCTAACTTTTAGTTGAAAAATCTTTTACTCATCTATAAAAGGTAATGAAAAAACCTGCTAAATGTTTTTATGTTTTTTTGCTTTTTTCTACACATTATGGGGCAATAATTAGAGGTAGCGTTTTGCTATTTGAAGACCATTTTTCCAAAATCTGGTAATTCTTCCCCCATGTGCCATTTCGGGTATCTTTGAAGCCGGCCAATGCAATTTACCCCATCAAGTCATATATTTGTGAAAACTAGACAGCCCAGGGTATTCCAAATGCTAGTATTTTAACCCTTTCCAAGCACTAATTCTACCATCAGCCTTTGTCAAAATTTATGGTAGTCATTTTTTTTTGCATTTGTGTTTTCACACACATTTTACTTCAGGTATGAATAAACAGATTCTGGTATATGTCACTATCATAACACACCCCAATATGTGTTTAGCAACATCTCCTGAGTACAGCGATACCTCACATGAATGATTTTGCCTGGCTGTTTGGGGGCAAAAGGGCCACATTTGGGGCATGCACATTTTCAATGTTGAACTTTGGCGATCAACTGCCCATGCCCTATTTGGTACATCTTTGAGCCGGGCCATTTCCGTATGCCCAATAAAGCTATATATTTTTGAAAACTAGACACCCCAGGGTATTTCAAATGCTAGTATTTTAACTCTTTCCATGCCCCATATCTACCACCAGTCTTTGTCAAACTTTGTGGTAGTCATTTTTTTGCATTTGTTTTGTCACACACATTTTACTTCAGGTATGAATTAAAAGGTTCTCGTATATGTCACTATCACAAAACACCCCAATATGTGTTCGGCAACATCTCCTGAGTACAGCGATACCTTACATGAATGATTTTGCCTGGCTGTTTGGGGGCAAAAGGGCCACATTTGGGACATGCACATTTTTCAATGTTGAACTTTGGCATTTGGGGATCCACTGCCCATGCCCTATTTGGTACATCTTTGAGCCGGGCCATTTCAGCGTGCCCAACAAAACCATATATTTTTGAAAACTAGACACCCCAGGGTATTTTAAATGCTGGTATTTTAACTCTTTGCATGCACACATTTTACCACCAGAATTTTTTCAAAGTTTGCAGTAGTATTCTTTTGTGTGTATTTTCCCCCCACACACCTATGTTATGTATGAATTTACAGCTCCTGGTATATGCCGCTGTCTCACGACACCCCAATATGTGTTCAGCAACATCTCCTGAGTACGGTGATACCCCACATGCATGGGTTTGTTATTTTTGGGGGAACTAAAAGGCCACATTTGGTACGTGTGCATTTTTCTAATTGGAAATTAGATGTGTGGCCATCCTTCCCCCCCGTGTTAATTGGGACATTGTTGAACCCGGCCAATTCAATTTACCCCATCAAATCATACATTTTTTAAAAGTAGACACCCCATGGGCATTTAATATGCCAGTATTTTAACTCTTTCCATGCGAGAATTGTTTTAAGCTAATGTGCTAATTTTAGGACTTGCTCACAAAAATATATACGCCGATCGTGGCGTTGCTGAATGCCTCAAGGTCAAGGCATTACAGCAATGCCGTTTGGGTGCAGAAAGCGAACGTAGATCGCTTTCTGCACCCGTTTAAAGACGTGCCGGTCCTGGCACGTCATTTGTCGTAAACGACTTGTTTTTCCGTGCCGTGCCAGAACCGGCAATTGTCATTAAGGGGTTAAAGAGGGAGTTGTCATTTTCTTTTATCTCTTTTATTTCCGGTAGGACGCTAGGGGCCGGTATTGATTTCACATTTTCCGATTTTTTATAAATGACACTAGGTTTTATTGGAAGATGGTCTTTTAAAATGCTATCCTGCTTTAAAATAGGCTAGCATTTTGCTATAGCCTTTTTGATGTCATCAGCCATGTCATTATATTTGGTCAAAAAAGAATTGTAAAAAATCATTCAGCCCATCGATCCCATCCATATTATTAATATGTCATATTAATAAGACATAAATAAGACATAAATGCTAGTATTTTAACTCTTTGCATGCACACATTTTACCACCAGCATTTTTTTCAAAGTTTGCATTAGTATTTTTTGTGTGTATTTTTCCCCACACACCTAGTTTAGGTATAAGTTTACAGTTCCTGGTTTATGCCGCTGTCACACGACACCCCAATATGTGTTCAGCAACATCTCCTGAGTACAGTGATACCCCACATGCATGGGTTTGTCGTTTTTTGGGGGGAACTAAAAGGCCACATGTGGTACATGTGCATTTTTCTAATTGGAAATTAAATGTGTGGCCATCCTTCCCCCTATGTTAACTGGGACATTGGTGAACCCGGCCAATTCAATTTACCCCATAAAATCAAACATTTTTTAAAAGACACCCCATGGGCATTTAATATGACAGTATTTTAACTCTTTCCATGCAAGAATTGTTTTCAGCTAATTTGCTACTTTTAGGACTTTCTCCCGAAATATTTTATATATTATTTTTACATTTTACTGGTTTTTTTTAACTATTTTTTTCTTATTATTATTTTTATTTTATTTTTTTATTCATTTTTACTAATCACACTGTGATTAGAAAGCTGGGCTCCATTGACTTGCATGGTTGAATGCAGTACCTGCCAGAGTTCTCTAGAGGGTCTGGAGACCTAGCGAAAATCACTAGCAGTGGCGGTTGTGAACGCTCTCCGGATCGGTCACAGCCCGTCCTGGGGTGAGTATTTGGTGTTGCTGAATGCCTCCTGATCGAGGCATTCCAGCAACGCCATTGAAGTTTAGGAGGTGATAGTTGATCGCCTCTTAAACACTTTTTACAGTGTATGGCGGACATTGACACCCGGGGAGGGGCCAGACATGGCTGATCGTGGTGAGTGCAGAAAGCGAACGTAGATTGCTTTCTGCACCCGTTTAAAGTCATGACGGTCCTGGCACGTCAATTGTTGTTAACCCTTCGTTTTCGGGTGACGTGCCCGGACCGTCAATTGTCATTAAGGGGTTAAAATACTGGCGCCAAAGCTGCTGCTTATCTCGTTAACCCCCTTGGAAAAAAACACAAATAATGTGCACGAATATAGACCCTAACCAAACACAGGAGTAGGCGAATATTCTTGGAAATATTTCACATAGTAGGACCCAGACATTTATAACCAAAACTGAATTAAAAAGATATTGAATGTTTAAAGTAAATCAATGAGCAATAAATGAAGATCAATCAAGTAATAAAACACAACCATTGTTATGTCTATTAAAGACAGGACTGACTGCTCAGGTATTAATTCTAGTTGATGAACTGGCCCTATTATCGATTGCCTACACAGGGGTCTATTCCTGACATGTACCTCAGTGTGCTGCTGCTTTATATACTATACATTGAGATTTCCCCCGGTTTTCATCATTATAAAGTTTAATCTCCATAGTTTACTGAAGGTGAGTCTTAGCTGTTAAAAAAACCAAAAACATTTTTATTGAGAATGTGGCATTAACATTGTTTATCAGTGTATGTGTCATGTACAGTAGTTTTTCTTACTTACAATTGCACCAACTAGATACTACAAAAGTTTATCTTTTTATGTGCAAGGGACTTGGGGACTATCACAGGCAATCAAACAAGACATTTTTACCCCTTAAGGATTGTCTTTAAACCTATAAATGGCAATGCATTGTGAGCCCATACACAATGTCTTGAAGGGGTTTAAGAAATGTTTGTGCAACAGGTGCCATAAAAACAGAGGAATGCTCTGTGTAGACTTGTTTTCAAATATTTTCTAACACTGATTGTGTCCCATAGAAATAAAAAATATTTTTGTCTTGGAGTGTAAATCATTCCAGATTGATAAAGCCAGAAGGTGAAACGCATATTTGGAGGACTACCAGGACTTTGTATACTTTGTTGGGCTGATATTCCTTTTAACCCCCATATGCCACTCTGCCTCCCTGATATTCCTTATATCCCCCCATATGCCACTCATGCCCTCCCCCGACTTACCAGCGCATCCCTAGACTTGTCCCCCGTGCTTCAGATTCCTTGGTGTGTAGTGTAGCAAATGCTCTTCTTATATTCGAGGTTGTCTTCTAATCAGACTTCTGCTGCTGCCAGCACTTCCGCCAGGGCTTCTATGAATGAGCAACGGAAGGTCATGTGATGCCGGCGGTCTGTCATAGAAGACCCTGCCGGCAGCAGCAGAAGTTTCCTGCGCACATCGCACAGACCTCCACCGGCTGCCAGAGAGGAGCGCAGCGCTGCGGGGATCTGGATTTTATTCTTGTAGTCAGACCTCTATTTGAGGTCCGATTAGAAGACGACCTCGAATATAAGACGAGCGTTTGGTCGAGCAACTACTGTACTACTTAGTCATGGCCATCTAGACCACATTCTGTATGGATGTAAAGTGATTAACAAAAGAATATTGTGCAGCAAAAAGGAGAATCACAATTGGATAAACATGGCAAAAAAGCCTGAGTTTTTATGGTGTGTGTGTATGTGTTAAATGGAAAACGTTAAATGGAAGATATTTATTTGAACATGTTCCATTTTGTGAGTTTCAAAACAAATTTTATTAGCGATCAATAGAACTGAATATTGTGGTTTGGTGATTTGCTTATTTTTTTCCCCTGAAGTTTTACATGTTGTCTCTTATGCCTTATGTGCTATTACAGACATTAAACTATCAAGTTGTTAATTTAAAATAGAGCTTGTTCCTGTCATTGTCCCTCCCCTCCGTGTCTCATGTGGTTATGCTCCTCTATCGAGAAACACAACTATTAAAAACAAAACCGGTTATTCTGATGACTAATTACAGTGGAGGAGCAATGAGCTAATTATCAGCTAAAAGAAAGTCAGCTTTAGAGGCGCTTTAATTAAGAAAAAGTTTATGCAGGTTTATTTCAGGAAATGGAGACTGGACTTTGTTGCAATTGAAAATGTTATAGCCAGTTGGAGACTTTTGGTTTATTTTTCTAATAAGCTGTTTATCCTGCATAAAACTTAACATCAATGTAATATAATCAGTAAAACACTGTTTTATCATGATCAAACGGGTATGTTAATGAATTCATTTTGGAATAATATATTTGAAAAAGCTTTTTTTGTATTAATTTTCAGGTCCATTTATTACATTCTACATATGTAGTAATTGCCTCTCGTTGTCTGAATTGCTTTTCATCTTCGAAAAGACGTATAGTGCCTATTGCGTAGACTTCACCTAGGGAGGTTGAGAAGACTTACCAAAAATGGGGAGCAAAGCAGACAAAGGATCACCTCTGCCAGTGACATTTTTATTGTTTTAAGGACACAGACAATACATAAACATAGGGAAGCGTCACAATAAAGATGCAACGACAATGACGTGGTCAAGATCCATATACATAATAAGACTCAGATCGGCAGTAATAGATACATTCCAAATACAGCCCCCTCCGGTAGGTTTACGAAATATGACATGCCTGCCAGTGACATTTAACCTGCCTTTCTCTAAGGATAATACCCCCAAATGCGATAATTTCAAGAACAGGGGCAGATCTTTTGCAGCAATCTCTTTTAGAAAGTTCATTGGATCTAGCTATTCATTATTTAATTTGGCCTCTGCAGCCAGGGTCTAGAAATCAATGGCATAAAAGGTTCTTGGGTTTTTCGACCTACTATAGGAAATGTATTGGGAATTTCTTCTCTATAGTCAAACCCATAATTGACCTGACCCGTAAAGAATGCAGTCTTCAGCAGTTATACAAGCATTTGAGAGCCCCAAAGCATCGTTTGCTAAGGCTCCTATTTTGATTTACTCTAACCCCGCTCTACTCATTCTGTTGGAGGTCGATAGGTCTTAGAAAGGTCTAGGTGCCCTCCTATCTCAACACCGTACTCTGGAGAGTCTTTAACACCAGTAAGGATTCTTTTCTAAAAAAATATCCTCAGCAGAGTGTAGTTATGAAATTGGTGATAGAGAGTTACTGGCTATAATCCTAGCACTCCAAGAATGGAGACACTCAAGGGCACTAGTGTATCTATTTTAATTCTCACTGACCACAAGAACTTAACCTATCTCTCTGGAGCCAAGCGTTTGTCTCCAGGTCTTGTATCTTCCCCGTACCAAGAATATTAAGGCTGATGCCCTGTCTTGCCAATTCTCCACATTGTCTAAAGAGGCGTGCACACCTGATCTTCTGCCTGGTCATATCCTGGCCACTATATGTACTAACTAAAGAGATTTTGTCTACTGTTTCTCAAAAATGTCTAATTGCACACCTCTCAAGAAATTGCCATCGGCAATATTGAGCCGGCCTCAATATTTTCCCGTGAGGTCATTTGTCTTAGTTTACCCAAGGAGATAGTCTCGTTGTTACTTTTGTTGCCAGATGACAATTTGATTATCCTTCTCCTCAGCCTACCATCCGCAGCCCAATGGTCTAACTAAGCCTTGGAGTAATTCCTTTGCTGCTACATCTCGGATCATCACGATAATTAGTCTCCATGGGCAGAGTTCACCAGTAATGGCGCTATTAACTCGTCATCTCAGTTGTCTCCGTTCTTGGCCAACTAAGGATTTCAGCGATTTGTTCATGCCCCAGAACATTCCGACTTTGGTGGATCATCTTAGGGAACTCATTCGGCTTTCCATCTACTATATCCTCACAAGCCTGGTTCTGCGGGGGAAAAGGTCATTGAGGAGGGGATATTGTGAGGTTTCTCACCCTTCCCCCACTCTACACCTTTTGCTCTGTAAAACAGGTCACACTGCAACCTGATTTGCTGTTAATTACCAAGAGCTTTTCCTGCTATGCTCTGGCTATTTAAGCTGCAAAGGTTCAGTACCTCCCTGCCCTTGTGTGGTTTCTGACCTCCTTGTGCTATTATGTTGCTTGGTTGACTAATTTTTCTGGTTCCTGATCCTGGCTTCCATTCCTGACACCTCTGCCTTCTAGTATTCTGACTCTGGCTCGTCTGACTACCCTCTTTGGCTTTGTTTTTGTACTACAATCCTGGACTGTGATATTATTTTTATTTGTATAATAAAGGCGTGATTTTACCACACCTTGTATTCTTATGGTTTTTTGTTCCTGACAGAGGTGTCACAAGGAAGCCATTGACACAGTTTGTATATTAATCCTTGTACATGACTGTTGACATTACTTTGTCCTGAAATGACTCAATCAACAGAAGCCAATAGGGACCATGTATCTGCCAGAGAACTTAAAAAATACGTTTATAGTCCAAGATCATCCTCTCTGGCTTCATGTAGTTGATCTTTGCATCTGAAGTTATAATAATGTCCTTGCACTTCTGGATGATTGCTTTCGCTGACTAGTGCAAAAGTCTGTTATGTCATCCATGTAGTTGATTTTGTTTTTTCCTGTGCCCCGACTGGGTATTCCCACCAAGCTGTGCTTCCTTCTGCTGAGACACCAGCGGTTAACCTCTTCGGGGTGATGCCTCTGCACCGGAGCTGCAATGGCGCTAGCCATAGCTTAGCATATTCAGCGCATGTTTTCAGCAAGTTTTTACAGCAGCCCACCACAAGCGTTACACAGTTTATTTGGAACAAGTAAAGCTATACACACAAACAAAATAAGATCAGGAGTATTGTAACAGGTTCACCAAGAGAGCTGTAGTAACTCCCAGAGATCACCCACATGTATCCTCTTGTTGTCCCCGGAATCACTTCCAGCACCAGCCAGCATGCGCACCTTGGAACCCTGCTATGTGTACCCAATAAGTAGACACAACTACCTTGAATTGAGTACAGCAGGAATGAACATTTTATTGTTGTAAAACATAGACTCATAAATCCACAGAACCTCATTAACATAAATTAACATTGATAAACAGGTGCATGTAGACAACCCAACCTTTAATCCCCTTTAGCTACTGAATCTCCACCTGGCAGCAATCCTGTTATGGGATTAGTTCACACAATGGAGTTCCTGACTGTTTGGCAGCCAGGCTAGAGCCATCTCTGAATACCTTGGGGCCTTGTATGACAGGTCATTCTGTCACAAGTATAATCCTATCTACGTCAGACAGCCCGGTGCCTCCATGCAGTTGTATGGCCAGCAGTGCCTACCCAACAAAGAGTCATTATTTCAGGTGGATCCCAAATAGAGCATCATCAATCCTGGGGTACTGACAGCTCAGGATCCAAAAAGCGACTTGATCCAACATCTGAGCGACAGCGGCGGGAACATCCTTCCCGAAATAGTCCGCGCGGTAGCGGACTGTGGCGCCTGGATAATTTCCGGCCATGTAGAGCCCCATAGCCATCTAGTTCATGGGAGTCTGGTTAGGGCAAAGCAGATGGGATTTTCCGTTCATCCTGTGCCCCAATGAGGACAGGGCAGGAAGGTAAGGAGTCTCCCCAGGTATCCATCAGTGCCCCCTCCCAAACTCAAATATACCTTCATGTGTCCTTAGCCTCAGGGGGTTACCGTGACATAAGCGCTCGTATATTCACACATACTGAATCACATTGTAGGTATCTTGCCTAGTGTCTTCACATGCAGCTCAGTGAGGTCCTGCAATGTGAAATATACTGTGGAAACACTGTCACCTGGGTCGCCTCCTGCCATTTTGATCTTTCCTACCCCTGCTTTACTATAACTAAGCGGAATGGATTTTCCTGAAGGAGTTGAATTTCTCTCCATCAAAAAACTTTATTTAGTAATTTATACAACTCTTTACCCAAACCACTAAATGCAGTAACTTCAGCAATTCCCCACAACCCCTTTAAGTACGGTATTTTTTTAAACAATGTAGGGTACTAAGGAAAGGATATATCTATCTATCTATCTATCTATATCTATCTATCTATATATATATATATATACTCTAATGCTAAATTATTTTTCTTTTACAAATGTCTTTATCAGAATTTGATACCAGAGTTTAATTGAATTTCTACTATAAGTGGTTGACGTATTGACAGATTCTACATGGGACTAAAGGGAAACTTTTTACAATTTTCATAAAAATTCATTTTAGGAGTTAAAATAAGATAGCTTTAAAAAACCTTGCTGATTACATCTTGAGATTGATATATTTTATATAATTAAATACGCCAAACCACATATGCATGCTACTAAATTAGGGATCTATAAATAAAATAAGGATATAAAAGAACGATGAGAAGCACTTGGTTTCATTTAAAGGACAGGAGGTGCCATTGTGCACGAAAATGCATTTGAATAATTTGAACACATTGACAGTTCTTGTTGTATTGTTCTGTATCGTTCTATTTTGGAGAATGGTGAGCAAGTGTTTATCTACATTGGAAGTGATTTTATTCCACCTAGCCCTATGTGTGATGCCCTGCAGATCCTGGACACCAAATTCAATGTCTGCCTGTAATCTGCAATTAATAAAAGCATTTGAAGATTATGAATATTACCAAGATGGAGATATTATAATTGGAGGCATAGTTACGGTGAATTCAGTAGGATGGGTACCCAAGGATTCAAACAACCCTAATGAACAGATGATTTGCTTGATGTAAGTATGGCCCTCTAAATCTAAAAAAAAAAATAATGTGAGAGTACTCAGAAAGTATGATGAAAGTATTACAAAAGTAGCAGCATTTAGCATTTATTCTACATTCTATAGCTATATAAAAAGCCAGTTAGTATTATACCATTGGCCACTTAGGATCCTACGAGGTGTAATATTACAGTGTGGAATCTGGCAAGGAGAATAAAACATACTGGCTTTACACAAACATTTATTTTAATAACAGGCCAAATATTTTTAACTTTAAAATGATTTGCAAAAGGTAAAAAATATAATTCATAAGATGCTCCTTTAATTATAACTCTAAACTACAATCCTTTACCTTTTATATGTTGTAACAAAACGTTCATAGTTAATTAGAAAAAAGTGATCCGGGTCTAAAATTTTAAAAGAGATCTGATCACCTTTGTCACTGATATAAGTAAACTGAGGTAGGTGACCATTATGTTTCTGTGACAGGAAATATTGGGGAGAAGGAAGGTAGGTGCACATTATGTTTCTGTGACTGGAAATATTGGGGGGAGGTAGGTGACCATTATGTTTCTGTGACAGGAAATATTGGGGGGAGGGAAGGTTGGTGCACATTGTTTCTGTGACAGGAAATATTGGGGGGGTGGTAGGTGCACATTGTTTCTGTGACAGGAAATATTGGGGGGGATGGAAGGTAGGTGCGCATTATGTTTTTGTGATGTCACACATATATAATTATGGTATTTTTGCAAGAAAAGTGGCAACCCTACACTGATAGAATAGTTCAATAATATTAATTAGAATAATTACATTAATTGTGGCGATAATATCGCGGTAGCATTAATGTTTGCTACGTAAATCTCATTGTTTGTGCTTTGACCCTTGTAATTTCACATATGACCGGAGAAAAGTATAAAAACCCAAATAATTGTCCAACTGTACGTAATTGGAAGAAAACATGTTTAATTATTTTAATGCCAGATCAATTTTACCAACATATATATGTATGGCCAGGACATTCTTGAGCATTTTGGTATGTTCTGTGTTAAATTATACACCAATAAAAATGTAAGGTTTCGTACTAAAACAAAATCTGCATTGTATAGATTTACACCCCACAATTAAAATTATTTAATGACAACCATGAAATAAATTATTCAGAACTTCCTGACATGGAATGGTACAATAAATAACAGTATAAAATGTTCCCATAAACATTGGTTTTGAAAATATATAAAATAAATTTACATTTGTGATTTTCCAACTCGTGCGGTTAAAAAAGAAGATTATTAAATTTTGTCATTTGGGGTTGTGTTAAACTAGAAGAGTCACAAAAGATCAGGTGTAAATAAACAGAAATGTTGTGGCGGATGCAAAGATGTCATAACATTTTGATGTTAACTTTTGATTTCACAGACCATCCGTGCGTCATTACGTAAATGTACTGATGTTTATTGTGGCCATTCAAACCATCAATGATAACCCAACAATGTTGCCAAATATTACACTTGGATACCATATATTTGACTCATGTCTACATACTAGAAAGGCTGTGAAAAATGTTTTACAAATTTTATCTGGCCCAATGAAGACTGTTCCTAATTATTACTGTGCAGAAGGTGGGAAGCTGGCTGGTTTTATTGGTGATCACTATTCCATAACTACTGTTCCAATAGCGCAAATACTCAGTGTGTATGGCTATGCTCAGGTGAGTACGATACACGAAGATTCCACATGGAGAAAATGTTCCAACATGCAATACCAATTCTGATGAGTTTCTATCAGACAATGGCTAGAGCTTGTTGGCAAAAAAAGATTTGATCTAGCTCCTAGCTGCTTACAAATATTCAGGTCTGGTACTGGGGTCAAAAGTAAGAATAACAAAAATCAGGGTTAAAATTCACAAAGTCTAGATGTTAAAAGGTTAAAAAATCATAAAAAAAGGAAATCTCACCAGCCATTTAGTAATCTGTTTTAAAATATTTATTCAAATCTAAAATTATAAGAACGCATCATGTACTCTTTTAATTTTTTTTTATTTTATAGTTTGAAATTTTTCTTGTATTATAGATCAGTTACGGGGCTACAGACTACGTGCTCAGAAATAAACAAATTTATCCTCACTTCTTTGGAATGATTCAGAATGACCAAGTCCAGTATTTAATCGTATGCAAGCTTCTGAAGTATTCTGGATGGAACTGGGTTGGGATAATCGCATCAGAAGATGATTCAGGAGAGCAGCACAGTATTATTCTATTAAATCATATGGCTAAATATGGTATTTGTGCAGCCTACACAATAAAAGTTAGTGTTGACTCTGTACACATGGGAAAGGCAAGCTTGTTGGTAGCAAAAAAATCATCTGCCCAAGTTATCGTACTTTGTGGGTCATTTTCTGTTGTTATCATTCACATATTAACAAAACAAATACAAATGATTCAAGACAAGACATTAATTCTTCCTTTTTCATGGGCCTCAAACAGTTATATTTTAGATTTTAACATCCAACTATTCAATTTTAGTTTGGCCATAGAACCTTTTCCACTTTTGATTCCGGGAATTGAGACGTTTTTTGAAGATATAAATCCTTCAAGTCTCCCAATGGACACACTACTGAATGACTTGTGGATTTCTTACTTTGACTGCCTGATATCCAACACATCAAGAAATCGGTTTTATGCATCTTTTTGTGGAGATTCTCTTCCTAATTGTACTGGCAAAGAATATATAGTTAATATTAAAAGTTATATATTTATAGGAGTCACTCCTCGAGTGTATCGGTCATTAGAAACCATGGCTCTTGCGCTAAATTATATATATTTGTCTTTTGCGACTAAAGTCGATAAAAAGAATACCAGACACATTACATACAGGAATAAGGTAGGGTATTTATTGTAAATATCAATCATACAAAATATTGCATATACTGTATACATAATAATATTTGAGTTTTTCAGGCGTTAATATAGGCTGCTGCCAAAATTAGCATTCACTGGTTTTTCTCTTTTTTTTTTTTTTTACACAATGGTCACTGTAGTTTCACGTGTCTAAGCAAGACATAGCTGTAGACAGACTGGGATAGTTTGCAGTCTATTATGGCCTGCGACATTTAGTTTTACACTGCATTGTATTTTATGTTTTAGTGATTCGTAGGAATTGAGGAAATCAGCAAATTTTGTTAAATGACTTTGCAACACTTAACGCGTAGCCACACTCTAAACCAGGGGTGGGCAATTAATTTTCCCATGGGGCCACATGAGAAATTGGAATGGTTTTAGAGGGCCAGACCTCTACAAACTACAAACTCCGAAGCCTTGTCCATTTTGTTAACTTATGTGCTGTTTAATAAAGTTATTCAAGCCTACGTCATTGGTAGAGGTGCTTGAATAAGTAAGGCCTTAATAACTATTAGCACAGCACAGAAGTGAACAAAATGAACAAGGCTTCGGAGTGCATACCGTATTTTTCGCTCTATAAGACGCACCTGCTGATAAGACGCACCTAGATTTTAGAGGAGAAAAAAAAGGAAAAAATATTTTGAGCTAAAAAATGGGCTAAAATATTTATTACAATAACTGAATAAGCTATGAACACAGTAAGACACACACAGTAAGACACACACAGACACAGTAAGACACACACAGACACAGTGAGACACACACAGACACAGTGAGACACACACAGACACAGTGAGACACACAGACACAGTAAGATACACACAGACACAGTGAGACACACACAGACACAGTGAGACACACACAGACACAGTAAGACACACACAGACACAGTGAGACACACACAGACACAGTAAGACACACACAGACACAGTAAGACACACACAGACACAGTAAGACACACACAGACACAGTGAGACACACACAGACACAGTAAGACACACACAGACACAGTAAGACACACACAGACACAGTGAGACACACACAGACACAGTAAGACACACACAGACACAGTAAGACACACACAGACACAGTGAGACACACACAGACACAGTAAGACACACACAGACACAGTAAGACACACACAGACACAGTGAGACACACACAGACACAGTAAGATACACACACACACAGTAAGACACACACACAAACACAGTAAGACACACACACACAGTAAGACCTCCCTCCCTAACCCCCCTTCTCAGTATCTCCCCTCTAACTCCCTAACCCCCCCTTCTCAGTATCTCCCCTCTAACTCCCTAACCCCCCCTTCTCAGGATCTCCCCCCCCGCCCCGGTCACTTACCTTAAACTCCTGTGTTGGAAGCGTGAGGCGTTTGTCTCGGGTGCCGGCGCTTCACTGCTGATCGCCGGCGTCTGACGTCATATGCCGGCGCCCAGCGTAAAGCGCCGGCACCCGAGACAAACGCTTCCAACACAGGAGTTTAAGGTAAGTGACCGGGGCGGGGGGGGACACCGGACTCATTGGTGAGTCACCAGGACACTCTTTGCGGGCCGGTCCGAGCTATTCAGCGGGCCGGATGTGGCCCGCGGGCCGTGCTTTGCCCAGGTCTGCTCTAAACCATTATATAGATGACATGGAACATAATGTTTACCTGTTGTAAAGACTGAAACCTTAATTTGTGCTATAAATGTTTCAATTTCCTCAGAGATGAGTCTTTGTCCTGTTTATCTAATGAAGCCTATTCCTTTATAGACTTCGACACTCTGGGAGATTAAGACTGATACATTTTTGTTTAACACATGGCAATATCATTGATGAGGAGTATTAGTTATGGATCTCATTAACTGCATTGTAATAAGAAAAAAAAATGCATAAAAATTGCATAAACCTGTCTGAGTTGACTGTTGATAAAATGCCATTCTATATTTAAAAATTGTGCAAGTTTTACATGTAACTGATATTTTGTTTAATTTCTCAAGTTACATCATTACATTAAGAAAACTCAATACACATTAAATTCGAGGGATATTGTGCCTATCTTCGATAAATATGGAGAATTTGTCTTTTATTCCATGATTGTAAACTGGTTACTTCCTGTTAATAGTACCCCGCTTGACATATATGTGGGTAATTTTACACCTTGGGCAAATGAAGAAGCACAATTAACTATTAACACCAAAGCAATATCATGGAAGACCAAGGATAATAAGGTAAAGGATTTTGTAATTTTATTTTATAGATAATGTATTTTCTACAAACAGTTCAACTTAAAAATCCTTGAACAACAAAGGTCATGAAAAAAGTGCATGTGGTTGAGGTTATTGTCGCCATAGGAAGGGTTAGTGGCTATGGTGATAAATTTAACTGGGAGCTTACCAGAGTTCTGTCAATCCAGTGGCACAACTGGGACAGGGCGCGCCTCTCAGGGACCCAGGCGACCTCTGCAATCATTTGTTCTTGTCTCCTCGTACTGGTCCAGGTTGGAAGAGCCTTTTCTAAATTTTTTGGAACCGGCATGGGAATCTATCGGGGTCACACCGAGACTGCTCGCACACTGTTACATTTAGTATAACCACACAAGTTATATTTTTTTTTCTTCAGGAAAAGAAGGGCTTTTTTCAGATACTTTTTTGATCATACCATCTAATTTCCTAGATAATAATATAAAAAAAACAAACTCTTTTACTCATCCAAAAAGCTAATAAAAAACCTGCTAAATAGATTCTACTATTCGTCCTAAGTTTAGAAATACCAATGTTTTTTGTTTTTTTTTGCTTTTTTCTGCAAGTTATTGGGCAATAAGTACAAGTAGCGTTTTGTTTTTTCAAAACCAATTTTTTCAAAATCTGGTCGTTCTGCCCCATGTGCTACTTCGGGTATATTTAAAGCTGGCCAATTGCATTTACCCCATCAAAACAGCTCCTGGTGTATGTCACTGTCAAACAAGACTCCAATATGTGTTCAGCAACATCTCCCGAGTACAGTGTCCCATGCATGGGTTAGTCGGGTTGCTTGGGAGGTAAAATGCCACATTTCGGAAGTGCGTATTTTAACTTGGAACATTTGGCTCCCCCATGTCCTAAATGGGCTACCTTTGATGTCAGCTATGCCAGTTAACAAACCATATATTTTTGAAAAATAAAGACCCCAGGGTATTTCAAATGGTGGTATTTTAACCCTTTCCATGCACTCATTTTACCACCAGCCTTTGTGAAAATTTGTGGTAGTATTTTTTTTTTAATTCTACAAATTGTACTTCAGGTGTGAATTTGCAGCTCCTGGTATCTGTCACTGTCAAACAACATATTTTGGTTACAATGATACCACCCATGATTGGGTTTGTCTGGTGTTTGGGGGCTAAAAGGCCACATTTACCCCTATTTTGGTCAGTCTGTGTCTATGTCCTATCTTTGAACCCGGCCACTCCAATTTACCCCATCAAATCATTAATTTTTTTTAAATCAGACACCCCTTGGGTATTTGAACTCTTTCCGTGTCATGATTTTTTGGCAGATACAGCGCTAATTTTAGCACTTGCTCACAATAATAAACTTTATTTTTTACTTTATTTATTTTTGCTGGAACCGGATGGTTCCTCTGATGGTGACATAGCTGCATAATTGATTGATAACATTGATGCCCCACGGAGGGGTCTCTGATGCCGATCTCGGTGTTGCTGAATGCCTCGACTTCGAGGCATTACAGCAACACCATGTAAGCGAAGAATGTGATCGTTACCTGACCATTTTTGTCTGATGTGCCAGGACCGTCAGGGGTTAATCACTGCTGCTCCTAAGAAACGCTCTATGTGAACCCACGGTAGTAGGGTGGTAGTTCTCATGTAGAGTGTGAAGACAGGGCTCTACACAAGGTAAGATTAGAGGGAGAGCTGTGAGTGCTGGATGGGTAAAGGGAAAGAGAGTGTGTATGTATGTATGTATGTATGGTGTTAGAGTAAGTAGGTGTCAGAACAAGTGTGCGATGCATGTAATCATGTTCTCGTGTTAACCCTAGGCTCACTCCTGAAGGAAGGCTATACCTATAAAGCTTTACATACAGACAGTGATTGTGAATTTGCTTGACTATACAAATTATTTTATTTTAGATTCCAATATCGAAATGTTCAAAGCCATGTTTACCGGGTCACAGGAAAGTCTTAAAATCTAAAATACATCCCTGCTGTCATGACTGTGTACCGTGTGCAGAAGGAGAAGTATCTTTCAAATTCGGTATGTTTTTATCCGGGTAACTGACCATAACCAACTCATAGCGTACACCAAAAACATGGTTTGACAGAGGCCCTACAGTTCTTACATGTATTTTACATTAGTCCTTAAGGGGTTAATAACTGACAACTATAATAATAATAACAATAATGAACTTAATACTTAATTGTCACGTCTGCCATCACTGAATGAGCACTCACTGCAGTGAGTTCAAAGTTCTTCAGCCCAGAATCACCTAGCAAGGAGTTAAGCCCCAAGCTAAGAGGATAGAGACTTGGACAACCCCAAAGAGGAGGTCCAGGTGTAGGCAGGTACATTTTTGTACTGACTATAGTAGGCAAAGCATGGATGCATCCAGGTACCTGTATAGGTAAACTGCAGGCTTGAGTCACAGATGGGCGACCCTGCCTCCAGCCACACATCAGGTGGCGGGGAGAGATATTGGTCTACCGCAGTTAATGGGATTTCGTTGAACAGACCTGGGAAAGACGAGTGGTTGTGTCCAGTCTGCTTGGTGATCTCCTATGAACAATCGTTGCAACACCTGATTGGTTCTCTTTGCAATCTATTTATTTTGGGGGTGGTAGGTGGATGAGTACGCCAAAGAGATTCCCATTGCTGAACAGAAAGCGCTCCAAAACAAAGCTGTAATTTGCACTCATTTATCTGATAAGATTTGCACTGAAAGACCATTAACCTCTTAATGACAAAGCCCGTACATGTACGGGCTCAAAATGCATTGTTTGCAATGGGTTTAGGGACCGCCCATTGTCCTTAAGGGGTTAACATGGATAATGTCTCTGATGAAAATAGGTACTAATTCATTAGCAGAAGGCAGCTTGGGTAGGAGAGCAAAATGAGCCATATTAGAAAAGTTACGACAAAAATGACTAGTTCCCTCTGGTGAAGGTAGGTCAACAATAAATTCCATTGCCAAATGGGTTCAAGGACAAGGCGGAACAGGGATGCCCTATGGAATGCCCGCTCGGTATGCAACAAACTTGCTTGTATACATGACCTTTTTCTATCCCATGCTTTTAACCTCCTAGCTCTTACTGAAACCTGGATCCCTTCCCATGACACTACTGCTTCTGCTGCACTCTCCTTCGGAGGACTACACTTCAGCCACACTCCTAGGCCTGATGGCAGAAAGGGTGGTGGTGTAGGCATCCTTCTCTCACCTCACTGCACCTTCCAGAATATACCAAGCCCTCCCTCCCTCTCATTCTGTTCCTTTGAAGCTCACACAATCCGTCTTTTCTCTCCACTCTCTCTTCAAATTGCTGTCATATATCGCCCTCCAGGTCCTACCTCGCAGTTCTTTGACCACCTTTCTGCCTGGCTCCCTTTCTTCCTCTCTCCTAATATCCTCTGTCTTATTCTGGGTGACTTTAACATTCCTTTAGATATATCTAACAACTCTGCTAGCTCCAAACTCCTCTCCCTAACATCCTCCTCTGGTCTCTCTCAATGGACTAATTCCCCTACGCACACCGAGGGACACTCACTTGACCTGGTTTTCTCCAGATCATGCTCCCTTTCAGACTTCTCCATCTACCCGTTCCCTCTGTCTGACCACCACCTTCTATCCTTTTCTCCAGTGCTAACCCCTAACAAGACATACTTACAGCGCTCACCTCATACTTGTAGGCCATTACCAGACAATACCATTACCCAACTGTCAGCCTCACTTGAACCTCTCTTACCTTCCATGTTAACCCTTTCCTGCCCAGACACAGCAGCCTCTTTTTATAACAACACACTTGCTTCATCCCTCGACACCATAGCTCCAATTACTACAAGTTAACCCCGACAAGTTAAACGCCAACCATGGCATACCAAAACCACACGGTTTCTTCAGAAGTGCTGCCGCACGGCTGAGCGTTACTTCAGAAAATCCAAATCCAGCGAAGACTTTAATCACTATAAATTCATGCTCCACACCTACAACTCTGCCCTCTCTCTCACCAAACAGCTCTACTTCTCCACTCTCATATCCTCTTTCTTCCAACCCACGACGCCTTTTTTCTACTTTCAACTCCCTTCTCTGTCCCTCCACACCCACACCACAAACCTCTCTCACTGCCCAAGATCTTGCTACCCACTTCAAAGAGAAGATCGAGACTACTCTCTTCCTTACAACTCCCTCCTACACCACTCAACACCACTCTCTCCACTCCTACTATACTAACTGCCTTTTCCCCTACAACCGAAGAAGAGATAGCCACTCTTCTTTCTTCCTCTCACCCAACAACCTGTCCCCTCGACCCCATCCCTTCACACCTCACAAAGTCTCTATATCCATCCCTTGGTCCATCACTTACCCACCTATTTAATCTTTCTCTATCATCTGGAACTGTACCATCTGCCTTCAAGCATGCGCTAATCACACCAATTCTAAAGAATCCTTCCTCAGATCCCGTCTGTTTGACTAACTACCGCCCTATCTCTCTGCTTCCTTTTATCTCTAAGCTGCTTGAACGGATTGTGTACAACCGCCTCATTAACTTCCTCTCCTCTAATTCCCTCCTTGACCCTCTACAGTCTGGTTTCAAACCCCTTCACTCTACTGAAACAGCTCTAACAAAAGTCTCCAATGACTTGCTCTCTGCCAAAGCAAAAGGTCACTTCTCTATTCTAATTCTACTGGATCTCTCTGCTGCTTTCGATACTGTTGATCACCACCTTCTTCTACACTCACTTGCTTCTATAGGCATTCGAGATACAGCTCTCTCCTGGATCTCCTCATATCTGTCTAACCGTTCCTTCTCTGTCAACTTCTCTGGCAAGACATCATCACCCCTTCCACTTTCGGTTGGTGTCCCCCAAGGTTCAGTCCTTGGCCCTCTGCTGTTCTCTCTTTATACTTCCTCTCTTGGCACACTAATCAACTCATTTGGCCTCCAGTATCACCTATATGCAGATGATACCCAAATCTACCTGTCTTCTCCTGATCTCTCTCCATCTCTCCTGTCCCGTATTACCAATTGCTTGTCTGCTATTTCTTCATGGATGTCACAACACTACCTGAAACTTAATCTTTCTAAAACTGAACTCATTATCTTCCCTCCCTCCATCTCCACTCCACTACCTGAATTCTCTATCACCATTAACAACACGACTATCTCTCCTACTAACCAGGCCCGATGCCTTGGGGTCATCCTTGACTCAAACCTCTCCTTCATCCCTCACATTCAGTCCCTCGCCAAATCCTGCCGCTTGCACCTAAAAAACATCTCTCGTATCCGCCCATTCCTCACCCAAGAATCCACAAAAACACTCGTTCATTCCCTTATCATTTCCCGTCTTGACTACTGCAACACTCTTCTGGTTGGCACTCCACTGTCTCGACTCTCTCCTTTACAGTCTATCCTAAATGCCGCTGCTAGGCTCATCTTCCTTGCACGTCGCTCCTCTTCTGCTTCCCCCCTCTGTGAAACCCTCCACTGGCTCCCAATTACCTTTAGAATTAAATTTAAGATCCTGGTACTGACATATAAGGCCATCCATAATACTGCTCCTCCGTACATTTCTGACCTCATTAGCAAATACTCTCCTACTCGATCCCTACGTTCCTCCCATGGGCTAAGGCTCTCCTCCTCACTCATCACCTCTTCCTTTTCCCGTCTACAAGATTTCACTCGAGCTGCCCCATATCTCTGGAATCTACTCCCAAGGAACCTTCAGCATTCTCCCTCCCTCCCAACTTTCAAGAAACATCTAAAAACCCACTTCTTCAGAGAAGCATACCATCTTAGCTGCTAGAACTTCCTTGTCATCGATACAACCCCAACAATACCTCTCACCCTTTCTCTATGCCTTATGTTTGTCACCCCATTTCCCTCTAGATTGTAAGCTTGCGAGCAGGGCTCTCTCCACCAAATGTATCGGTTTGTCTTAGTCTGTCAATTCTTGTCTTGTCATATCCCTTGAATTTATGTATTGTATTAAGCGCTGCGTAAACTGTTGGCGCTATATAAATAAAGGATAATAATAATAATAATAATGAAGGAGTCTGGCAGGTTGGTAAATGGGAAGCTTTACTGGTAGCACAGGGAACGCATGCTGCTACGAAATCTGGCCAACTCTTCCTGTTAGTCTTCGTGGTGAAAAATCTTTCTATTCCACGAATATTCGCCCGTTCCTGTGTTCGGAATAATAAAAATGATGATCCCTGTAATCAGAAATTCAATATATTGACTTTGTTTCCTATATTTTTCAGACACTGAAAAATGCAAAAAATGTCCAGACACAGAGTGGTCCAATGAGATGAAGAATCAGTGTATCCCCAAAGTTGTTGAGTTTCTGTCATATAAGAATGATATATTGGCTTCATTATTTGCTTCAACTTCAGCTTTCTTTTTTTGTGTGACTTTTGTCATATTGAGGCTGTTTGTTTTATACAGAGCAACAGCTATTGTTAGAGCTAATAACAGAAACATTAGCTACATCCTCCTTGTCTCCATCATGCTGAGCTTCCTCTGTGCATTTTTGTTCCTTGGTCATCCAGTTGATATAACCTGCATGCTCCGTCATACCTCTTTTGGAGTCATTTTCTCAGTGGCTGTATCTTCTGTCTTGGCCAAGACTGTAGTGGTCTGTATTGCATTCAAAGCCACCAAACCTGGCAGTGTGTGGAGCAAGTTTGTTGGAGTCAAATTACCCTATTCCATTGTCTGCTTTTGTACATGTATTCAAATTACAATTATCATCAGCTGGTTGGCTATTTCTCCCCCCTTTCTGGAACAGGACATGCACACGTATCAGGGAAAGATCATCCTTCAATGTAATGAAGGCTCAGTTATTGCATTTTACACTGTCCTGGGTTATTTGGGGGTTTTAGCATCTTTTAGTTTTATTATAGCTTTTTTAGCCAGGGCATTACCAGACAGTTTTAATGAGGCCAAGTACATCACCTTCAGCATGCTGGTGTTCTGCAGCGTTTGGATTGCAATGATCCCGGCCTATCTGAGCACCAAAGGGAAATACATGGTGGCTGTAGAGATTTTTGCCATATTGATGTCAAGTGCAGGACTTTTATGCTGTATATTTTTCCCTAAATGTTACATAATTTTGTTTAAACGAGAAATGACCACTCAGGTAAACTTACTTGGTGGGTCAAGGAGATAATTTTCTTTTAAATGTACTACATATGGACCTACCTTATTTTGCCAATGATTTAACATAATAACATGCAATTAACTTGTATTAACTTCCATTTGTCTCTTGTGTCTCTGTATTATTCACCCTGTTGAGAGTTAATTGCCTTTATCATGTAAACAATAAAATAAATAAAAAATAAATATATATATACTCACTGGTCACTTTATTAGGTATACCTGTTTCAAAGGGTTGTTAACACAAATAGCTAATCAGCCAATCACACGACAGCAGCCCAATGCCTTTAAGCATGGTCAAGACAACTTACTGACGTTCAAACTGAAATTCAGAATGAGAAAGAAAAGGTATTTAAGTGACCTTAAACATGGCATGGTTGTTGGTGCCAGACGGATCTGAGTATTTAAAGAACTGCTGATCTTCTGGGATTTTCACGCACAACCATCTCTAGGGTTTACAGAGAACGGTCCGAAAAATCTCCAGTGTAACTTTGTTGATGTCAGAGTTCAGATGAGGATGGACAGACTGGTTTGAGATGACAGAAAGGCAACAGTAACTCAAATAACCACTCGTTACAACCAAGGTATGCAGAATAACATCTCTGAACGCACAGCACATCGAACCTTGAAGCAGATGTGGTCTTCTCCTGCTGTAGCCCATCAGGTGCCACTCCTATCAGGAAACTGAGGCTACAATGCACACAGGCTCAACAAAATTGGACCACGCAAGACTGGAAGAACATTGCCTGGTCTCATGAGTCTCAATTCCAGCTGCGACATTCAGATGTCAGACTTTGGAGTAAACAACATGAAAGCATGGATCCATCCTGCCTTGTATTAACAGTTCTCGCTGGTGGTGGTGTAATGGTGTGGCGGACATTTTCTTGGCACACTTTGGGCCCCTTAGTACCAACTGAGCATCGTTTAAATGCGACAGCCTACCAGAGTATTGTTGCTGACCTGATATGCCACTGTGCCCTCTGATATGCTCTATACCCCAGATATGCCACTCTGCCCTCCAGATATGACTTATACCCCCTATATGCCACTGTGCCCCCTAATATGCCTTATAACCCCCTAAAAATGCAACCTATACTATGAATGGAATATCCCTGGGGAAAACTACCAATGAGAAGGTTTTAGGAATAATGGTAAACAACAGACTTGGCAACAGTGAGCAATGCCAACTGCAAGGACCAATAAGGTTTTGGCATGCATAAAACAAGGTATTGATTCACGATAGTGAGATATCTTCTTGCCTCTTTACAGGTCAATAGTAATAGTATTCACCTTGAATATTATGAACATTATGGAACTAGAAAAAGAGGAAAGAGGGGCTAAAAGGGGGTTGGAAGATATTAGTTATGAAGCGAGACAAAAAAAAGTTAAAATTATATACAATGGAAAAGCAGCGTCTTAGAGGGGATATGATAACATTATATAAATATATGCAGGGCCAATAAAAAGAGCTCTTCTATGACCTGTTCATTAACAGAAATGTACAAAGAACAAGAGGTCACCCTACGAGACTGGAAGAGCTGAGATTTAATAGACAACAAAGGTAGAAATTCTTTACAGTAAGGACAATAAAGGTATGGAATTCACTGCCAAGGAAGGTGGTGTTTTCAAATACATTAGACGCCTTCAAAAGGGATCTGGATATTTTTTTAGAAAGGCGTGACATACAGGGCTATAAATAAGACAACCCTGATTATAAGACGACCCCCCAAAATTTGAATATTAATTTAGGAATAAAAGAAAAAGCCTGAATATAAGACTAACCTATAGAAAAAAAGTTTTACTAGTCATATTTAATAAAAACTATGATTGAGAAAAATGAATGTTCTGTTTTTATTTCCTTTTATTTGCCAACCTGACGCCCCTTCCAGTTATGCACATCTGCCCCAGGCTTGCCACTCTGCTCCCCAGATATGCCTTATACCCCCTGATATGATACTCTGCCCCCCAGCAATGACAAGACTTGTCAGAAAACGACTTTAAAGAAGCCGCCAAGCGAAAGAGGCAAACTTGTAGCTTTGTTCCCCTTTTGGGAAAAAAGGCAAGAACGGGAAATTGTGCCCCCTCAATATATGTTTACAGAGATTATTTTGAGGAAAATCAATAGATAACAGGACATTTATGCTATTAGAACTGCAGAGTGTGAAAAAAAATAATAGGAGAAAAGTATAGTTAAAATGATACCATTTATTGGCTAACTGAGAGTTTAATTGCAAGCTTTCAAGACCAAGTTGTTAGGTCCCTTCCTAAATACAAAAGCACAGTTCACAGGTTCACATTTTAACTATACCTTTCTACTGTTTTTCAAAGGCTAACATGGTACAAACCTTTTTATCATTAAAAAAAAATAGTAAAACAAACTTCCCAAAACCCAGTGATTTATTCACATTTGGACAATAAAGGTGGCACAGAGCCTGACAGTGGTATACCACAACTTCCATGATTATATAGTGATCCAGTATAGTGGTACAGTGTAACTTTTATCATTATTTAGCAAGCCAGACACAAGCAGGGGTACAGCATAACTCCCATCAATTTATACTGGGCCAGACATTGACGGCGGTACAACGTAGCTCCCATCACTATATACCGAGTCAGACATTGTCGTTAGTACAGCATAACTCACAATATCACAGAAAATTAACAATGTCTGTTTTAACATTTCTGCGTTGCTCGTGTTTTGCTGTAATTTTCTTCTCATTTACTGTACCCATACAAGTTATATATTGTTTTTTTGTTCCAGGACAACAAGGGCTTTCTTTAGATTTCATTATTTTAAGCATCTAATTGAAAAAAAATCTAAAAAAATGGCAAAAAAATATATACAGAAAGAGCATAAAAGACATATACACATTCAACAGTAAGTACACAAAACAATGCAAGAGTTCAGCACATACCCAGTAAATACCATTCAAACAATGCCTGAGGCATAAATATTGGGGATTCCGTCACACCATATGGCCATATATTGCTTTGCCTGCCACTATGTCAATGTTTGGCGAGTGTAATTTATTTCATGGCTATATGAGTTTCCTAAATATAAAATATATTTTTTCTTTATTTTTTCACTTTAATTTTCTGGCAGTTTTAAAAGAAAAAACCCTTTCTATGCTTCTATTTCCTGCACCATTCCACAAGAAGTAAGCTCTGGTTCCTTAAAAAAGATATCAAAGAGCTGCAATTATTAGGGCGAATGTTTATCTCCAATTTATCTGCCTTTTATTGGTCAGGGACACATAAAGAAGCAGTAAAACAAAATGATGTGAAAAACTCCAATATGGAAAAGAAATACTTTTCTTCCCCGTATTTTACATACCTGCCAAACTGATCTTTAACTGGGAATTATTTTGGAAGCCAGAGACTGTAATGAACCTAAAGGGTCCCAACTGATAATTCCTTCCATGCTTTTGATCCGGGCTCACCTAACAGGTAATCATTTTTACCCCTTTGCCCCTATTTGCACAGAGCAATCCTGCGGGCGTTCTGTTTACAGATAGCCCAAAGCAGAGAAATTCCTTCTAGTGGATTGGCGTTCTGAGCAGCTCTATGGACCTGGCAGAGCCCTTCTTGAAGTAATCCCCCTTACTCCTCATTACATATGAAGAAGGGACCTCCCAGGTCCTCAAATACTGCAACTTCACCTTTCTCTATGAATGGTGGTTCACTAAAAGGTAAACTCTATCATAACCTTAACCGTTTTACTCTCACTGATACTGCTTCTGTATTGGCTTTGATTGTAACCCTGTACTTCTTGCAGTTCTCTGTTCTTATATGTCAACTACTCTGAAAACACGTTCAAAAAGTTCTTACCTGATTTTCTTTTGTATGTAACTTCTGTGGTACAAGCAGCTGCAGAATTTCATTTGTTTTGGCACACTCATAACCCGCTACACAGATACCTGAAGGGAACCGTGTATATGTATATGTGTATCAATCACAAAAAAGGAAATGCAACAGTAATGCAGGCTTACAAACTCAATGACTTGCGTTGGATCCTGCAACTCAAAGTCATGGAGGTCTTTCTACCTACGTAACCCCTCAGGGGATTTCAGTGATTACTGCTGTGTCACTGACCTGTAGTTCTTGTGGAGTGACCAGCAGATGGCGAACTGAAAAGCACATGGCATGAGGTGATAAAAGGGGCCATTGGGAGTTTTGGGGAGAGGAGTTTAGAGTTGGATGCCGGAAGCGAAGGCCCCTTCTGGGAGAGTGAGAGAGGCCTAGGAACAGAGGCCCCAGTGATTGTCGTGGGTGGGTGAACCTCATATTGTATATTGGATATTCTGAATATTTCATTTTACTGTATTTCATTTTTCTATCACATATTTGCATAGTGTTTTGCTGTGAAATTCAAAGTTAATTTTAAGTTAGCCCTGTGTCAATTTTATTGATCACTCGGATATGTTCCAAACAGGATCCCACATCCATACCATGGATGCTCTGTTGGGTGGAGGCACCGCCACAGTTATGTACCCCAACTCCCAAGCAGCGGAGGCTTAGGATCGGCCTGCAGAGCGCAAAGAGGTAACTGGGGTAAGGGAACACTGAGCTATTGGTGGGCCTACTAAAAAACCCGTTACACCTAAAATAAAAAAAATAATAATTTTCTGCTATTTTTGTAAGCTTACTTATCTCCAGAACCATATCTAATTATTCATGTCTGTCTACAGAAAAAGGTTCCTGAGTATCCAGCCCCTTCCAATACGTATATTATATATATATATACACACAAACATAACCATATAGTCAGTATGTATTAGAGTTTCCCAAAAATACAAAGTGGCTTAAACATATAGTAAATTACATTTAAATGAGGACTCATAAAAAGGCATTAAGCAGGGCGGTAATGAACTTTTAGGTGTTTCTATATGAACATAGTCAAGAACCCTGTGTAATCTACTCAATACGTTAATATAGAAGCACTAACATTATTGTACCAATTATATTCACCTCCTGTACTTTTAAAGATTTATACTTCAGCAAAATGAAGACGCCAAGCATTTCATTAAACAATTTGGGATCTGGGTGGTTTTTAGGGAGCGATCAGCAATCGCTTCCTAAGCATAATCGGTGTTGCCGACATGGCTCTATGTCTGGTTTTATAAAATATATGGTTTGATGGAGTAAATTGCATTGGGCCGGCTCAAAAGATACCCGAAATAGCACATGGAGACTTCGGGAAAGAATGGTTTTGAAATAGCAAAATGCTACTTGTAATTATTGCCCAATAGCAAAAAATCATAAAAACATTGGGTATTTCTAAACTCAGGACAAATAGTAGAATCTACTTAGCAGGTTTTTTCATTCGTTTTTGAAGATGAGTATCGTATTTTCTCAAATATAGGGCTGACTATGAGACTAGGATCCAAATCCTCCACAGTGCTGCAGGGAACCCGGATCCTCCTGTCTGGTAACCTCCAATGCTGCCGGCACTTCCAACGGGCGAAAGTTCCGGCAGCAGCGGAGGTTGTCTACGCGCATCACGCATGCGGGGAATTCTCCTCTCTGGCGGGCGGGGAAGGTCTGCGCAATGCGTGTACCATGCGTGTACAATGCGTGTACCCCCGCTGCTACCAGCACTTTTGCCGGTGCTTCTATGACAGAGGACTGGCGTCACATGACTTTCCAGGTCATAGAAGCTGCAGCGGAAGTTGCCTATGCGAATTGCACAGACGTCCACCCGCTGCCCCCACTAGACACCAGGGAGTCAGAAGCACTGGTAAGTCGGGGGGTGTTAAATGGGGGGGGGCATAATACATTTCTGTAGGCAGAGTGCCTCCTGAAATGCCTTATACCCCATGATATGTATTTTAAGGCATTTCTGGAGGCAGAGTGGCACATAGGGGGTTAAAAGACATATCATGGGACACAGTGGCATATAGAGGGTTAAAAGGCATATCATGGGGCACAGTGGCATATAGGGGGTATAAGGCATTTCTGGAGGCAGAGTGGCATATAGGAGGGTATAAGGCATATTAGGGAGGCAGAGTGGAATATAGAGGGTATAAGACATCTGGGGGGCAGATGTGCATAACTGGGGGGTAGGTTGGCAAATAAAAGGAAATAAAAACAAAACGGGGGGACAGAGTGTCATATCTGGGGAGTATAGTGTCATATCTGGGGAGCATAAAGCATATCTGGGTGGCATAAAGCATAACAGTGGAGCAGAGTGGCAAATCTGGGTTGCAGAGTGGCATAACTATAAGTAAGGTGAATTATAAATTAATGGGGGGACACCTTAAAATGGCTATTGGTTTTCTGTTTGTATGTATCATATGCTGACTAACTGTATAATAGATACCATAAATGTTCAAATATATGTATTCCTGTTGTCAGATATTTTATGATAGAAAACATGTATTCCACATATTTTGTATTTTACATGAACACAAAATGGAGTCAGATCCATTTTATTTTACTTAATCATATAGTGATTATTTCTTTTTGTCCTTGTTCTCTCTATAATTGAGAACAAAGGAGTATTCATGTATAATGATGTTTCAGCGTACATATGATACAATTAATGTTATCTTCCATGAGAAAGTTAAGGAGTAGACACTGCATATCTTTAGAAATGTAACTTGGAATGGGGGATACGTCGTAAGACTACCAAGGCCTGAGTTACTATCTAGGAAGTAACATTTGGCGATTAGGGTGACCAAGGATAAATTCCAAACACATATGTAATGGTTTTAAGTTAATTCTTAGACCAGAGCGTCTCTCACAGGTAAATTAAGAAATTACAACGGTGTAAATATGAGTAGAAATCCTAATTATAATGGGTAAAACCCACCGTTATGATTGGAGAATTCCAATCAAGAGGTGGAGGCAATGATAATAAGCCCTGTCTTTAAAAGCTTAGGTCTTTAATAATAATAAAAAAAAAAAATTGCACCCTGAAATGGACAGACCCTGACGGACTTATTCACCAAATTTACCCCGGAGAATTGGAATCTAAAGATCCTGGCACCATATTTCAATCTTAGAGTTACTTGGAGTCCTAACCTATATAATTTGTAGAAAGTTATATTTCTTGCCCACTTAATTTCTTGACAATGAATCTGGATTAATTTCTACAAGGACCAGTTGGACAACAGCAACAAGTGGTGGTAAATTTAATTGTTTTATTATTCTGAATAGAGGTGAATTTTGTCTTCTTCGTATAGAATTCCCTGTTTCTGGGAAATAGTATATTGCATTATTGTATATGACGGCTTGTGAGACTGCAGCTTATAACCCGTGATAATAACAATAATGAAAAGGTATTTTTACCTATAGACAAAGTTTGACATTATTTGCATCTATTAGGAACTTCACTAATACTCTTAGACACAAACAAATTATTTTTAATTTGTCATATTAGTTTAACTAATATTAGAGAGATAGTGATATCTTTATTACTGCCCTGATTATTATCAATTTTTGGTTGCTGAGTGGACTGGAAATTAATTGTGTGTTAGACTCATAAAGTAACGATTCATATTGATAACTATCGATAATATACTGTGTTTTATATTATGCACTGTGTGACTCATATAGATATTTTATAAATTGTGTTTACAATAAATAATATTTTTATTGACTATCGTGGCGATATCCTTCTAATTTGAATTATAATTTTCGGCGATCTGAAAGAATTTAGGATCGGAGATAAAATATAGGGTATCTGTCACGTACAAGTAGTTTGGAGATACCGTGGTCAGGTAGGACTCCAGGACAGAGCAGTTCAGACAAGCCAAGGTCAGGATTCCGGAGAACAGGATAGCTGGTATACGTAGCCGAGGTCAGGATTAAGGAGATCAGGATAAACGATAAACAAGCCGAGGTCAGGATACAGGATAACAACGTAGTCAGGCAAGCCGAGGTCAAACACAGGAATCAAGAAGGTAAACGCTATCTGGGTGCTAGCACAAGGCATAGACGACCATCAGAAGGCAAGGTGAAACTGGTCTGAGGGGTTTAAATGGAGAACCGCAGAGGAAGTCTGAATCTCCCATCAGCCCCTCATGACATCACTTCCGGTGTCAGTGAATCGCGGCCATCTTGTGGATGGCGTAATCTCCCTTCATAAATTCCCGCAGTATGCGAGTTCCCCACTAGAGGGCGCGCGCGCGCGCAGCAGCAGGACGCCATGTACCAGGAGGTCTGCCTCTCCTGCGCGGCACTTCAGAGGAAGGTAGTGGAAGGGGCCTTGCGGTGGAGGGAGGTCTCCCTCTCCCTCGTGGTGGCTGCTGTGGAGGTGGAGGGGGGTCTCCCTCTCCTTCGCGGCGGAGGTGGCCGTGCGGTGGAGGGAGGTCTCCCTCTCCCTCGTGGAGGCTGCTGCGGAGGTGGCTGTGCGGTGGAGGGGGGTCTCCCTCTCCTTCGTGGTGGCTGCTGCGGAGGTGGCCGTGCGTTTGAGGGGGGTCTCCCTCTCCCTCGTGGAGGCTGCTGCGGAGATGGCCGTGCCCGGGAGGGGGGTCTCCCTCTCCTGCGTGGAGGCTGCTGCGGCAACATGGGAGCCGAGGGCAGGTGAGTAACAGTATCTCCTTAAATTAATATTGTGGATGGGGTACTACAATATTTGGTAGCGTCGTTATTTTGTGTGTGTGACGAAATATTGGTTTTGCCTATTTTGTCTCATTAATATCCCTAACACTGTTCATTAGATAAAATACTGTTTTACTATTGCACTTGTGTATTTTTTCTTTAAAAATAAATTTTTCTTTAAAAAAGCACAGAACCTTTAAGGGTGCGGCCTATAATCAGGTGTGGTCTATGATCGAGCCAATACGGTATTAACGTATTGGCTCGATTATCAGACGACCCTGATTATAAGAGGACCCCCCCAAATTTGAATATTAATTTAGGATAAAAAGAAAAAACCTGAACATAAGATTACCCTATAAGAAAAAAGTTTTACTAATAAGTATTAATTTACATGTAAACTATTTTTTCATATTTAATAAAAACTATGTTTGAGAAAAATGCATTTTTTGTTTTTATTTCCTTTTATTTGTCAACTTGCCCCCAGTTATGCACATCTGCACCCCAGATATGCCTTATACCCCTTTATATGCCACTCTGTCCCCCAGAAATGCCTTATACCCCCTATTAGTCTGCCTCCCTGATATTCATTTTAACCCCCTATATGCCAGTCTGCCTCCCTGATAATCCTTTTAGCCCCCTATATGCCAGTCTGCCTCCCTGATAATCCTTTTAGCCCCCTATATGCCACTCTGCCTCCCTGATATTCCTTTTAACCCCCATATGCCACTCTGCCTCCGATATTCCTTTTAACCCCCTATATGCCACTCTGCCTCCTTGATATTCTTTTTAACCCCTATATGCCACTCTGCCTCCAGAAAGCCCTTATACCCCCCATATGCCACTCTTGCCCTCCCCCCGACTTACCAGCGCATCCCTAGACTTCTCCCCGTGCTTCAGATTCCTTGGTGTGTAGTGTAGCAAATGCTCTTCTTATATTCGAGGTCGTCTTCTAATCAGACCTTTGCTGCTGCCGGCACTTCTGCCAGGGCTTCTATGAATGAGCAACGGAAGGTCATGTGACGCCAGCGTTCCGTCATAGAAGACCCGGCAGAAGTGCCGACAGCAGCAGAGGTTGTCTGCACGCATCGCACAGACCTCCACCGGCTGCCAGAGAGGAGCGCAGCGCTGTGGGGGATCTGGATCTTATTCTTGTAGTCAGACTATTTGAGGTCTAAGTTATCAAGACAACCTTGAATATAAGACGAGCATTTGCTCTGAAAAAAACCTTGTCTTATCATCAAGCAAATACGGTACTACTTAGTCATGGCTATCTAGACCACATTCTGTATGGATGTAAAGTGATTAACAAAAGAATATTGTGCAGGAAAAAGGAGAATCGCAATTGGATAAACATGGCAAAAAAGCATTAATTTTTATGGCGTGTGTATGTGTTAAATGGAAAACGTTAAATGGAAGATATTTGAACATGTTCCATTTTGTGATTTTCAAAAACTTGTCTTTCATTTTATTACAGATCAATAGAACTGAATATTGTGGTTTGATGATTTGCCTATTTTTACATGTTTTTACATGTTGTCTCTTATGCCTTATGTGCTATTACAGACATTAAACTATCAAGTTGTTAATTTAAAATAGAGCTTGTTCCTGTCATTGTCCCTCCCCTCCGGGTCTCATGTGGTTATACTCCTCTATCGAGAAACACAACTATTAAAAACAAAACCGGTTATTCTGATGACTAATTACAGTGGAGGAGCAATGAGGTAATTATCAGCTAAAAGAAAGTCAGCTTTAGAGGCGCTTTAATTAAGAAAAAGTTTATGCAGGATTATTTCAGGAAATGGAGACTGGACTTTGTTGCAATTGAAAATGTTATAGCCAGTTGGAGACATTTGGTTTATTTTTCTAATAAGCTGTTTATCCTGCATAAAACTTAACATCAATGTAATATAAGCAGTAAAACACTGTTTTATCATGATCAAACGGGTATGTTAATGAATTCATTTTGGAATAATATATTTGAGAAAGCTTTTTTTGTATTAATTTTCAGGTCCATTTATTACATTCTACATATCAGCTGCAATGTAATAGCTCAAAGTAATTGCCTCTCGTTGTCTGAATTGCTTTTCATCTTCGGAAAGACGTATAGTGCCTATTGCATAGACTTCACCTAGGGAGGTTGAGAAGACTTACGAAAAATGGGGCGCAAAGCAGACAAAGGACCATCTCTGCCAGTGACATTTTACCTACCTTTCTCTAAGGAAAAAAATCGATAATTTCAAGAACAGGGGCAGATCTTTTGCAGCAATCTCGTCTTTTAGTCTTTTAGAAAGTTCATTGGATCTAGCTATTCATTATTTAATTTAGCCTCTGCAGCCAGGGTCTAGAAATCAATGGCATAAAAGGTTCTTGGGTTTTTCGACCTACTATAGGAAATGTATTTAGAATGTCTTCTCTATAGTCAAACCCATTTGAGAGCCCCAAAGCAGCGTTTGCTAAGGCTCCTATTTTGATTCATCCTAACCCCGCTCTACTCATTCTGTTGGAGGTCAATAGGTCTTAGACAGGTCTAGGTGCCCTCCTATCTCAACACTCTACTCTGGAGAGTCTTTAACACCTGTGTGGAGCAGAGTGTAGTTATGAAATTGGGGATAGAGAGTTACTCTCTAGCACTCCAAGAATGGAGACACTCGAGGGCACCAGTGTATCCATTTTAATTCTCACTGACCACAAGAACTTAACCTATGTCTCTGAAGCCAAGCGTTTGTCTCCAGATGGACCCTCTTCCTGTCTCGTTTTAATTATACCCTGTCTTGCCAATTCTCCACATTGTCTAAAGAGGCGTGCACACCTGATCTTCTGCCTGATCATATCCTGGCCACTATATGTACTAACTAAAGAGATTTTGGCTACGAACCCACTGCTCGTCCTAAGAAACCTAGCTGTTAATGTTTTGTACCAGAGAACCTCTGGGTCAAATTATTGCGATCCTATCATAATAAGAAAGCTGCTGGTCACTCCAACAAATGCTATTGTCCATCTGTGAACAAACAATTGGGACGAAGAACATAAAAGGGAAAAAATAAAAATAATAGTGCAATATTTCAATTACGAATTGACAATATCAAGCCCATACAAAAGTCTCAGTGTAAAATCTGTTTAATTCAGTGGCGGAACTATCGGGGTCGCAGGGGTCGCGACTGCGACCGGGCCCTGGAGTTCTGCCAGTCAGGGGGGCCCAAGGGGTGCCGAGCGGTTGCTGAAAACGACCGCTCGGCAACTCTTGGGCCCCCCTGACTGACAGAAATCCAGGATGCCTCTGCTTCCCGCCGCCGCTGCTGCCGCCGTCGCCGCCACCTGCCTCAGCGCTGCCCAGAGTGCAGTGTTGGGAGCGTGAGGCGTTTGTCTCGGGTGCTGGCGCTTCACACTGAGCGCCGGCATATGACGTCATATGCCGACGCTCAGCAGTGAAGCGCCGGCACCCGAGACAAATTCCTCACGCTCCCAACACAGGAGTTGACGGTAAGTGACCTACAAAGGGGGGGTAGGGAGGAAGTGGGTAGATCGTGAGAAGGGGGGGATAGGGAGGGAGTAGGTAGATCGTGAGAAGGGGGGGTAGGGAGGGAGAGGGTAGATCGTGAGAAGGGGGGTAGGGAGGGAGAGGGTAGATTGTGAGAAGGGGGGTTAGGGAGGGAGAGGGGAGATTGTGAGAAGGGGAGTAGGGAGGGAGAGGGGAGACTGTGAGAAGGGGGGTAGGGAGGGAGAGGGGAGACTGTGAGAAGGGGGGTAGGGAGGGAGAGGGGAGTTAGTGAGAAAGGGATAGATGGGTTAGGGGTGGGATGGTGGGGGGGGCCCTTAACAGATTCTCGCACCGGGGCCCTGAGGTTTCTAGTTACGCCCCTAGTTTAATTACTTCGTAAAATCTGGAAAACATACAAAAAAGGTGTGGTATCTCGGGTATGTTGGACTAAGAAATCAGAATGCACCTACAGTTACATATGGCACAGTATCGATCTCTGTGCACATAAGCCTGAAATGTCCCAAAGTCCACCAATATCCAGAGTAGTCCAATAAAAACTGAATACAAACGATAAAAAAAAACTCTTGTTCTTCTCAATGCGTTACGCTAATAGCTTCCTCAGAAGAAGTGAAGAGATGATCGGTGGGACTCCTTCAACCTACAGCCACAGGTGAATGCCCCTGAACACGTCTATCTCTGGGTTTTATTGTATACATCCAAAGGTCATACTGTCATCCTCATGGTCGTCTACTGTTTCTCAAAAATGTCTAATTGCACAGCTCTCAAGAAATTGCCATTGGCAATATTGAGCCGGCCTCAATATTTTCCCGTGAGGTCATTTGTCTTAGTTTTCCCAAGGAGATAGTCTTGGATAGTCTCTGTGTTACTTTTGTTACCAGATAGAAATTTGACTATCCTTCTCCTCAGCCTACCATCCGCAGCCCAATGGTCTAACTAAGCCTTGGAGTAATTCCTGCCCCAGAACATTCCGACTTTGGTGGATCATCTTAGGGAACTCATTCGGCTTTCCATCTACTATATCCTCACAAGCCTGGTTCTGCGGGGGAAAAGGTCATTGAGGAGGGGATATTGTGAGGTTTCTCACCCTTCCCCCACTCTACACCTTTTGCTCTGTAAAACAGGTCACACTCCAACCTGATTTGCTGTTAATTACCCAGAGCTTTTCCTGCTGTGCTCTGGCTATTTAAGATGCAAAGATTCAGTACCTCCCTGTCCTTGTGTGGTTTCTGACCTCCTTGTGCTATCCTGTTGCTTGGTTGACTAATTCTTCTGGTTCCTGATCCTGGCTTTCATTCCTGACACCTCTGCCTTCTAGTATCCTGACTCTGGCTTGTCTGACTACCCTCTTTGGCTTTGTTTTTGTACTACAATCCTGGACTGTGATATTATTTTTATTTGTATAATAAAGGCGTGATTTTACCACACTTCTTGTATTGTTCCTGACAGAGGTGTCACAAGGAAGCCATTGACACAGTCTGTATATTAATCCAGCAGCCCACCATAAGCGTTACACAGCACCAATGTTGAGGTGAAAACGAGTTTATTTGGAACAAGTAAAGCTATACACACAAACAAAATAAGATCAGGAGTATAATCCTATCTACGCCTGACAGCCCGGTGTCTCCATGCAGTTGTATGGCCAGCAATGCCTACCCGACAAAGAGTCACTATTTCAGGGGGATCCCAATAGAGCATCATCAATCCTGGGGTACTGATAGCTCAGGGTCCAAAAAGCCACTTGATCCAACGTCTGAGCGACAGCAGCGGGAACATCCTTCCTGGAATAGTCCGCGCGGTAGCCAGAATTTAAGGGGCATGGAGCATTTCCGGCCATATAGAGCCCCCATAGCCATCTAGTTCATGGGAGTCTGGTTAGGGCAAAGCACACAGGGTTTTCCATTTACTCTGTGTCCCAATGAGGACTAGGCAGGAAGGTAAGGAGTCTCCCCAGGTATCCATCAGTGCCCCCTCCCAAACTCAAACATACCCTCATGTGTCCTCAGCCTTAGGGGGTTACCGTGACATAAGTGCTCGTATATTCAAACATAGTGAATCACATTGTAGGTATCTTGCCTAGTGTCTTCACATGCAGCTCAGTGAGGTCCTACAATGTGAAATATACCTCTGTTGAAACACTGTCACCTGGGTCGCCTCCTGCCATTTTGATCTTTCCTACCCCTGCCTTACTATAACTAAGCGGAATGGATTTTCCTGAAGGAGTTGCATTTCTCTCCATCTCAAAACTTTATTTAGTAATTTAAACAACTCTTTACCCAAACCGCTAAATGCAGTAACTTCCCCTATTCCCCAATTTTTTAAACAATGTAGGGTACTAAGGAAAGGATCAAATATATATATATATATATATATATATATATATATATATATATATATATATATACTCTAATGCTAAAATATTTTTCTTTTACAAATATCTTTATCAGAATTTAGTATGGGCAAATAATTTGGTACCAGAGTTTAATTGAATTTCTACTATATGTGATTGACAGATTCTACATGGGACTAAAGGGAAACTTTACAATTGTCATAAAAATTCATATTAGGAGTTAAAATAAAATAGCTTTAAAAAAACTTGCTGATTACATCCTGAGATTGATTTATTTTATATAATTAAATACGCCAAACCACATATGCATGCTACTAAATTAGGGATCTGTAAATAAAATAAGGATATAAAAGAACGATGAGAAGTACTTGGTTTCATTTAAAGGACCAAACAGGAGATGCCATTGTGCACGAAAATGCATTTGAATAATTTGAACACATTGACAGTTCTTGTTGTATTGTTCTGTATCGTTCTATTTTGGAGAATGGTGAGCAAGTGTTTATCTACATTGGAAGTGATTTTATTCCACCTAGCCCTATGTGTGATGCCCTGCAGATCCTGGACACCAAATTCAATGTCTGCCTGTAATCTGCAATTAATAAAAGCTTTTGAAGATTATGAATATTACCAAGATGGAGATATTATAATTGGAGGCATAGTTACTGTGAATTCAATAGGATGGCAACTCAAGGATTTAAACGACCCTAATGAACAGATTATTTGCTTAATGTAAGTATGGCTCTCTAAATCTAAAAAAAATAAATAATGGGAGAGTACTCAGGTTAGAAAGCATGATGAAAGTATTATAAAAGTAGCCGCATTTAGCATTTATTCTACATTTTATAGCTTTATAAAAAGTCAGTTAGTATGATACCATTGGCCACGTAGGATCCTACGAGGTGTAATATTACAGTGTGGAATCTGGCAAGGAGAATAAAACATACTGGCTTTACACAAACATTTATTTTAATAACAGGCCAAATATTTTTAACTTTAAAATGATTTGCAAAAGGTAAAAAATATAATTCATAAGATGCTCCTTTAATTATAACTCTAAACTACAATCCTTTACCTTTTATATGTTGTAACAAAACGTTCATAGTTAATTATAAAAAAGTGATCCGGGTCTAGGGTTTTAAAAGAGATCTGATCACCTTTGTCACTGATGTAGGGTTGCCACTTGGCCGGTATTTCACCGGCACAGCCGGTATTTAGAGCACCCTGCCCTTATCGGTATATTAAAAATACCGGCCATGCAGTCAGAATCAGTGGTAAGTTGGTGGGGGGGGGGGATACGGCTTTTCTGGAGGCAGAGTGCCCCATGATATTCCTTTTAACCCCCTTTATGCCACTCAGCCTCCAGAAATGCCATTTAACCCCCTATATGCCACTCTGCCTCTAGGAATGCCTATTTTTTCATATTTAAGAAAAGCTATGATTGAGAAAAAAAAAAATTTGTTTTATTTCCTTTTATTTTAACCCCCTATATGCCACTCTGCCTCCAGAAATGCCTTATACCCCCCTATATGCAACTCTGTCCCAGAGTGGCATATAGGGGTATAAGGCATTTCTGGAGGCAGAGTGGCATATAGGGGGTATAAGGCATTTCTGGAGACATAGTGGCATATAGGGGTATAAGGCATTTCTGGAGGCAAAGTGGCATATAGGGGGTTAAAATAAAAGGAAATAACAACAAAAATTTTTTTTCTGAATCATAGCTTTTCTTAACCTCTTAACGACAATCCACGTACATGTACGGGGTTGCTGTGCAACATGTTAACGACAATGCCTGTACTTGTACGGGCTGCTGCTAAATAGCTGCATCGCCGCGATCGGTGGCTTTGCAGCATCCACGGAAGACTCACAAGTGAGGCTGACCGTGGATCCGGGGAGGAAAGCCCTCTAAATGGTGCCCGGCTAAAACAGCTTAGGAAGCGATCGGAATCACGGGATGACATTAACAATAGATCTCAGTTCACAGAGGGTCTATCCAGACCCTCTTGAGAACTCTCAAGCTCTCCAGCTCACTAATGAGAGTGAATAGTAAAAAAAAAGAAATTAAAAATTGGAAAAAAAAATATTGTTCAAAAATGTTAAAAAAAATTAAAAAAATATGGTAACGTAAAAATCCCCACCGTCACAAAAAAAAGTTTTTAATAAGCAAGTCCTAAAATTCTTTATCTTTACAAAAATTCCAGCATGGAAAGAGTTAAAATATTGGCATTACAAATGGCCATAGGGTGTCTCGTATTAAAAAATGCATGAGTTGATGGGGTAAATTGAATTGGCCGGGTTCAAAGATGTCCCAAATATGGGACATGGTGGCAGTAGGATCAGATGTCTAAATGGCATAAAAATACACACCTCACAAAGGCGGCCTTTTACCTCCCAAATAACCCTACAAACCCATGCATGGGGGGTATCACTCCGCTCAGGAGATGTTACTGAACACATATTGGGGTGTTGTTTGACACGGACATATACCAGGAGCGATACATTTATACCTGAAGTACAACATGTGTGAAAAAAATAAAAAAAAATGTACTACCATAAAGTTTCACAAAGGCTGGTGGTAAAATTAGTGCATGGAAAGGGCTAACGATTATTCAATTTTTTGTCCTTTGGGGTTGTGTTAAACTAGATGAGTCACAAAAGATCAGGCGTAAATAAACAGAAATGTTGTGAAGGATGCAAAGATGTCATAGCAGTACCTTTTTTATATAACTGCGATCTCTTGATTTCACAGACCATCTGTGCGTCATTACGTAAATGTACTGATGTTTATTGTGGCCATTCAAACCATCAATAATAACCCACAAATGTTGCCAAATATTACACTTGGATACCATATATTTGACTCATGTCTAAATACTAGAAAGGCTGTGAAACTCAGGACAAATAGTAGAATCTATTTAGCAGGTTTTTTCATTCGTTTTTGCAGATGAGTAAAAGTTTTTTGTTTAAAAAGTGAGAAAAAGTAATTTTTTTACAAAAAATCCCCATATTTTATCATTTTTTTTTATAGTAAATTAGATGATATGATAAAATTAATTGTATCTAAAGAAAGCCCTGTTTGTCCTAAAAAAAACATTATACACTGCTCAAAATAATAAAGGGAACACGTAAACAACACGATGTAACTCGAAGTCAATCACACTTCTGTGAAATCACACTGTCCACTCAGGAAGCAACACTGATGGACAATCAATTTCACATGCTGTTGTGCAAATGGAACAGACAACAGGTGGAAATTATAGGCAATTAGCAAGACACCCCCAATAAAGGAGTGGTTCTGCAGGTGGTGACCACAGACCACTTCTCAGGAGGAGCACTGCCAGAGCCCTGCAAAAATGACCTCCAGCAGGCCACAAATTTGCATGTGTCCACTCAAACGGTCAGAAACAGACTCCATGAGGGTGGTATGAGGGCCCGACGTCCACAGGTGTGGGTTGTGCTTACAGCCCAACACCGTGCAGGACGTTTGGCATTTGCCAGAGAACACCAGGATTGGCATATTCGCCACTGGCGCCCTGTGCTCTTCACAGATGAAAGCAGGTTCACACTGAGCACATGTGACAGATGTGACAGAGTCTGGAGACGCCGTGGAGAACGTTCTGCTGCCTGCAACATCCTCCAGCATGACCGGTTTGGCGGAGGGTCAGTAGTGGTGTGGGGTGGCATTTCTTTGGGGGCCGCACAGCCCTCCATGTGCTTGCCAGAGGTAGCCTGACTACCATTAGGTACCGAGATGAGATCCTCAGACCCCTTGTGAGACCATATGCTGGTGCGGTTGGCCCTGGGTTCCTCCTAATGCAAGACAATGCTAGACCTCATGTGGCTGGAGTGTGTCAGCAGTTCCTGCAAGAAGAAGGCATTGATGCTATGGACTGGCCCGCCCATTCCCCAGACCTGAATCCGATTGAGCACATCTGGGACATCATGTTTCGCTCCATCCACCAATGCCACGTTGCACCACAGACTGTCCAGAAGTTGGCAGATGCTTTAGTCCAGGTCTGGGAGGACATCCCTCACGAGACCATCCGCAACCTCATCAGGAGCATGCCCAGGCGTTGTAGGGAGGTCATACGGGCCCGTGGAGGCCACACACACTACTGAGCCTCGTGACTTGTTTTAAGGACATTACATCGAAGTTGGATCAGCCTGTAGTGTGGTTTTCCATTTTGATTTTGAGTGTGACTCCATATCCAGACCTCCATGGGTTGATAAATTAGATTTCCATTGAGAATTTTTGTGTGATTTTGTTGTCAGCACATTCAACTATATAAAGACGAAAGTATGTCATACGATTAGTTCATTCATTCAGATCTAGGATGTGTAATCTTTGTGTTCCCTTTATTATTTTGAACAGTGTATAATATGTGTGGGAGCACGAAATGAGAAAGAAGAAAATCACAGCTAAACAGTAACACTAAAAAACGTTAAAAGAGCCATTGTCCCGCAATATAATACGAGTAATAACCCCTATTGTCCTTAAGGGGTTAAATATGAAAAAATAGTTTACATGAATTAATAAAGAAATAAAAGTTTCTTACAAGAATATTGTGCAGAATAATGTGATCACTGTTTTGTTCCACTGAATAAAATGGAACTTTTCATCTAAAAATGTTTGCAGTAGCAAATGTTTTGATTCCATTATGTCTAATGTATTTCATTTATTAGGGCCTTTTAACAATTTTGCTTTCTGGCATTTTAATACAAAGAATGTGATGTTTTATAGTTATTTGTATGGCAAATAGTGTGACTCAGGTATGTATAAGGGGTGCGTTTGGGTATAAGAGCTCGACCGCGAGTTAAACTATATGAGGCTGGTCTCCAAATGTTTCCAGGGCTGCTTTTCATTTCCATTCCGGCCCTGTCTTTAGCGCAGCACTACGTGCCTCGACGGTGTGATTGGCGGAGGCTGAGCCCTGGGGGGAAGTGATGTTTAATTTCATGACGTCACTTCCCCCATCACTCTGGAGTCTGGCAGCATCCGCAGACTGGCTGGGCTGTGCAAGCTCACTGCCTGTGGACTCGGAAGAAAAAGCCTTATGTCCCTACTCCTGCCTGCACTGATAAAAGTAAACTGAGGTATGTACACATTATGTTTCTGTGACAGGAAATATTGGGGGGAAGGGAAGGTAGGTGCACGTTATGTTTCTGTGACAGGAAATATTGGGTGGGGGAGGGAAGGTAGGTGCACATTATGTTTCTGTGACAGGAAATGTTGGGGGGAGGGGAGGAAGGTGCACATTATGTTATCACGCATATATAATGATGCAAATGAGCATGGTCAGTATTTTTTTGCAAGAAAGGTGGCAACCCTACACTGATAGAATAGTTCAATAATATTAATTAGAATAATTACATTCATTGTGGCGATATAGCCGCTTTTGATATTGTGGTAGCATTAATGTTTGCTACGTAAATCTCATTGTTTATACTTTGACCCTTGTAATTTCACATATAACCGGAGAAAAGTATAAAAACCTAAATAATTGTCCAACTGTACGTAATTGGAAGAAAACATGTTTCATTATTTTAATACCAGATCAATTTTACCAACATTTAATATGTATCGCCAGGACATTCTTGAGCATTTTGGTATGTTCTGTGTTAAATTATACACCAATAAAAATGTAAGGTTTCGTACTAAAACAAAATCTGCATTGTATAGTTTACCACCCTGAGTTTATTTTACACCCCACAATTAAAATTATTTCATGACAACCATGAAATAAATTATTCAGAACTTCCTGACATGGAATGGTACAATAAATAACAGTATAAAATGCCCCCATAAACATCGGTTTTGAAAATATATAAATTAAATTTAAATTTGTGATTTTCCAACTTGTGCGGTTAAAAAAGAAGATTATTCAATTTTTTGTCCTTTGGGGTTGTGTTAAACTAGATGAGTCGTAAATAAACAGAAATGTTGTGAAGGATGCAAAGATGTCATAGCAGTACCTTTTTTATATAACTGCGATCTCTTGATTTCACAGACCATCTGTGCGTCATTACGTAAATGTACTGATGTTTATTGTGGCCATTCAAACCATCAATAATAACCCAAAAATGTTGCCAAATATTACACTTGGATACCATATATTTGACTCATGTCTACATACTAGAAAGGCTGTGAAAAATGTTTTACAAATTTTATCTGGACCAATGAAGACTGTTCCTAATTATTACTGTGCAGAAGGTGGGAAGCTGGCTGGTTTTATTGGTGATCACTATTCCATAACTACTGTTCCAATAGCACAAATACTCAGTGTGTATGGCTATGCTCAGGTGAGTACGATACACCAAGATTCCACATGGAGAAAATGATCCAACATGCAATACCAATTCTGATGAGTTTCTATCAGACAATGGCTAGAGCTTGTTGGCAAAAAAATATTTGATCTATCTCCTAGCTGCTTACAAATATTCAGGTTTGGTACTGGGGTCAAAAGTAAGAATAAGAAAAATCAGGGTTAAAATTCACATAGTCTAGCTGTTAAAAGGTTAAAAAATAATCATAAAAAATGAAATCTCACCAGCCATTTAGTAATCTGTTTAAAAATATTTATTCAAATATAAAATTATAAGACCTCATCATGTACTCTTTTAATCTTTTTTATTTTATAGTTTGAAATTTTTCTTGTATTATAGATCAGTTACGGGGCTACAGACTACGTGCTCAGAAATAAACAAATTTATCCTCACTTCTTTGGAATGATTCAGAATGACCAAGTCCAGTATTTAATCGTATGCAAGCTTCTGAAGTATTTTGGATGGAACTGGGTTGGGATAATTGCATCAGAAGATGATTCAGGAGAGCAGCACAGTATAATTCTATTAAAATGTATGGCTAAATATGGTATTTGTCCAGCCTACACAATAAAAGTTAGTGTTGACTCTATACACATGGGAAAGGCAAGCTTGTTGGTAGCAAAAAAATCATCTGCCCAAGTTATCGTACTTTGTGGGTCATTTTCTGTTGTTATCATTCACATATTAACAGAACAAATACAAATGATTCAAGACAAGACATTCATTCTTCCTTTTTCATGGGCCTCAAACAGTTATATTTTAGATTTTAACATCCAACTATTCGATTTTAGTCTGGCCATAGAACCTTTTCCACTTTTGATTCCGGGAATTGAGAATTTTTTTGAAGCTATAAATCCTTCAAGTCTCCCAATGGACACACTACTGAATGACTTGTGGATTTCTTACTTTGACTGCCTGATATCCAACACATCAAGAAATCGGTTTTATGCATCTTTTTGTGGAGATTCTCTTCCTAATTGTACTGGGAACGAATATATAGTTAATATTAAAAGTTATATATTTATAGGAGTCACTCCTCTGTTGGGGTAAATACAAAGTATGTATATTTGTAATTAATATGTGCTTGATTAAGTTTATGTGTATATATGTATGTATGATAGCTGCAAGCCACTTAGGGGGGAAGTAACAGGAAAGACAGCTGTAAGAAGATATCACACCTGCATACTATGTAGAGAAGGAAGGAAATGCATCACCTGGAGATAGGCATGGGAAACATAGCAAGTCAATAACATCACACGGTGGGGTCTTGGGAACAGAGGACAGGGACCTCATTTACACATCAATAGAGAAATCCCTTAAAAAGACATTGTAGAAACACATAGAAGGAGACTGGATTGGTGAGTCTCACCTTTGGCACATCACCCACACAGCATACACACTTAGCAGCAGATATTAGATAGATGGGATGTTTGTGAGTGGTATGAATGATTGTCATCTGTATATCACTGTAACTTTGGTTTTGTCTTTGCTGTAACATTAATCTGGGTAGATTCTAATTAAAGCTCTCTCTCTGGTAAGAATCTTGGGTTGGCTGTTTTATTGTAATATCAGGTAGAAAACCTTAGTAGAACTAGACATATATATTATCTGGAAAAGGGGATACGGTTATATGTAGTTCTTGGAGGAGGTAACAAGGGTATTACATTTATCATTAATACACAACGCAGAACGGATTATTCTCCACGCATATCAATTGGTGGTATTGGTTTGAGAGAGGAGAAGTATATACAACATATTGGTGCCGTGACTCTTGGCCAGAAGAACTTTACAGAGTCTGCCTGGAGTGTGGTGAGTATAACTGTTATTATATTATATTGCTGTGATTTGTTCGTTTGATATGACATGCAACATGGAGGATGCAAAAGTTACTTATTCTAAAAATGTTAAGAAATGGCTTCTGAATTATATTAAGAGACATGGTGGTCCTTATGAAATCCCACAGGACTGTAAACAGTCATGGGAGATGTTGCAGAAGTTTTTGGGAGAGACATTATTTGAAAAAAAGGTGTCGGAGAGTAAAAGAAAAGGTTGCATTGTGCAAGGACTACTCTCTTGTTGTTTAAGATTAGAAGAAATTGTGAAAGCAAAGGAGGATAAGTTGGCAGAGCTGAATGTTTCAATTAAAGTAAAATCTGAGAAGCATGATGAGATGTATAACGCGTTAAATAATAAGATTGTTGATCTTAGAGTGAAAACTGCTTTGGATTTTGCTGCTCGTTGGATAGCGGAGCAGCACAAATCAATGAAAGAGCAAAAAGAACTTTTGGAAGCAAAAGTTCTAGGTTTAAACATTGAAGTTGAGAAGTGTAAGCTTTTTGCACAGAATGCTGCAGCTTTATGTGTAAGCAACCAGCAGACTTTGCAAGAAATTGAGGAATTGCGTAGTGCAAATGAGTGCCTTACTCAGAGGCTGAGGGATGCAGAGGGGGAGATTAGGACCCTGGCAGCCTGCAGTAAGAGGGAGGCTGATCCTGTGCATTGCACAGCTAACGGTAACAAGTTAAATGTACAGCTACAGAAAAGAAATGATGTTGTGGCTGCAGTTGAAATAGATGGGCAAGGTTTAGATGAGAAGCAAAGTAATGCCAATCATAAAATAATCCGAAATCACAGCAAAATCATTGCAAAGCCTGTGTCTGTATTAAGCCCCTCGCTTCAGAGACAGTTGTATCAGAGCAGGCTACAACATAAATTTCAAGGACCCACAGGTAAAAGGGAAGCCTTTAAATGTTTTGCTTGTGGTAAAGTAGGACATTTTGCCAGAAATTGCCACTCTCACTCTGCTAAAGAACACGATGTTCAGGAAAGACCCATGGTTGATAGTTGGAGGCAGGTAGATAAGAGTTGTTTTAATTACACTAGGTGGGGATCTCAGGGAAGAGGTAATGATGTTAGGAAAGACTATATCAAGCCTTGGATTCCCTACCATGTTATTAAGGCACAGAAAGAAAGAGTTGAAAAACAGAATAAAACTAGTGTGGTCTTCTAGATTTGTTTTCATTTGTTGTTGTAACATATGATGCTAATCTATTTGTTTTAAAGTATTTGTTTTTCAGAAAAAGAAGAGATGATACTAAATGAAAAAAAAAAAAAAAAGGAAGAAAGTAAACAAACCCGTGGATCGGGACATTAACATGTTATTTCTTGCAGGAAATTAACATTTTATAAGAGGGAGGAAAGACGTTCAGAAGAAAAAGGAGAAATCAGAGTAACTTTAAGAGTAAAGGGGCAATCGCCAGAAGTTACATTTAAGGATAAGCATACCATGGTTGGGGCTATAGGGGGATGGATAGTGGTACAGTGTAATATTTCAATGCCTAAGTCTAACCTTCCCTCTGAATTTGCAGTTTGGAGCTATCCAGGAGGGAGTGATATGCATAAGAGTACCAGTACATTTTGGGCCAATACCACAAAGGAAGTGAGAATAAAGATGCTGCTGGAAAGAAATTTTACATTAACCCAGGATGGTTCTGTGACATGCAACCCAAATCACAGTGGATTGCATACTATAGTAGACTCAGCAATTAAAGTACAACTTACTAACTCACAGGACTGCCCAACAACCACCCCCTGGCCAGAGCATGGATTATTCATACAACCAACACAAACGGTCGCTTATACAGATGTGTCTTATGTAACATTACCTTTATTGTTAAATTTTTCTTCATTTAATATACCAGAGAGCTGCCCAGAAATGTTGAAAGAATGGTTTAAAAAGGTGTTTCAAGCACATATTAATCTATTCTGGGATGCTACACAAGGGCTTCGTTTTAGAGAGAGAGAAAAAAGGGATCTGGGTACTGATATAATATCAGGATTCAGTTTGGGGACCTCAATTTGGAATAGAGGAGACATAGAGGATCTAAACTCACGAGAACAAAAATTTGTAGATGGGTTGCAACAAATTTTACTTAAAGAGGGACGTGTGGAATTTAACACTCTAGCCGAAACTGATCTATCAATACAGAACATTCACACAGTTGCTGCAGATTTGCAATGGATTAATATATCTGTAAATGCTCTGAGAGAATCAGTTGAGAATAATGATGTCTCCAAGGCTATGGTATGTGGTATAGTCGGAAATCTACTAGTTGAACATCTAAATTTAGGCCTCCAAGAAATAAAACAAGGGGAATGGCCCAGAATTGTGAATTCTACCCTAGTTTTTGATCTGGTTAGGGAATTTGGCATAGATTGCCAGAATGTAGTCCTTTCCAAAATTAAAAGTCTACAGAGTTGGTGCAATAAGTGTAAAGTAGGGAAAAAGGTAATTCCATTACTAATCGACATTCCAGTTTGGACAGAACAGCCTGTACCTGTTTATAAGATGACTATGCTGGGTGAGTTAGACGTGGCTAATGGCACTAATGTTTTAAAACAACTCCTGCCACAAACCCGCTTGGTGGTAAAAGAAAACCAGTTATGGAAGATTATTAACCCCAGTTGCTGTGACAGACGTAAAAATGCTTGGCTTTGTTCCTGTGTACTAGAACCCCTAGTCCGGTCAGATGGATGCATAATGGAGAGCTCAGGGAGCTGCCCAGTTCACCTTCACAGAACTGTAAATGGATGGAAAAGGGTGGTACATGGGCAGGGCCCTACGATCTGTGCACTGGGTGTATCTAAAATTCTCTGGCAACAAACTGTACCTTGTAAGGTACCTGCTACAGGATGGTGTGTTAATCTCACCTATGGCTCCATGAAAGTGGGTAAGGAGGTCATAAGAGCTAACATTCAACTCACACAGGTATCTGTGAACATGGTACAGGAGGAGCTGGGAAATTGGAATAAGATGATTCCCTCACTATTTAAAACAATCCCGCCACTTAACATAGATTTGGATACATTATTTAAAAGAAATAATAGAAGGGTTGTGCAATTGCAGGATCTGGTGAAAGAAAATTTAGCCAGCACTAAAGAAATTACACACAGCTTTCAAGAGCCCTGGTGGAGCATCCCCTACAATGTATACACACACCCAGGATTAAGAACTGCTTCTGTAATATTTGTATTCCTGCAATTTGTATTAATTTGCTCCTTATTCATCTTATATTGCTTCTGGAGGAAAGAACTGAAAAAAACACACACCAAGCAGGAACGATTAGAGCTAGCATCGATTGTAGGGATATAAAATACCAATATATTGGTTCTTGTAATACTGTTTGGGTTTGAGTTGGTATATGTCTTTATGAATAAGTTCCTATATGGATCTTATTCAAGTGGGGGAGTGTTGGGGTAAATACAAAGTATGTATATTTGTAATTAATATGTGCTTGATTAAGTTTATGTGTATATATGTATGTATGATAGCTGCAAGCCACTTAGGGGGGAAGTAACAGGAAAGACAGCTGTAAGAAGATATCACACCTGCATACTATGTAGAGAAGGAAGGAAATGCATCACCTGGAGATAGGCATGGGAAACATAGCAAGTCAATAACATCACACGGTGGGGTCTTGGGAACAGAGGACAGGGACCTCATTTACACATCAATAGAGAAATCCCTTAAAAAGACATTGTAGAAACACATAGAAGGAGACTGGATTGGTGAGTCTCACCTTTGGCACATCACCCACACAGCATACACACTTAGCAGCAGATATTAGATAGATGGGATGTTTGTGAGTGGTATGAATGATTGTCATCTGTATATCACTGTAACTTTGGTTTTGTCTTTGCTGTAACATTAATCTGGGTAGATTCTAATTAAAGCTCTCTCTCTGGTAAGAATCTTGGGTTGGCTGTTTTATTGTAATATCAGGTAGAAAACCTTAGTAGAACTAGACATATATATTATCTGGAAAAGGGGATACGGTTATATGTAGTTCTTGGAGGAGGTAACAAGGGTATTACATTTATCATTAATACACAACGCAGAACGGATTATTCTCCACGCATATCAATTGGTGGTATTGGTTTGAGAGAGGAGAAGTATATACAACATCCTCGAGTGTATCGGTCATTAGAAACCATGGCTCTTGCCCTTAATGATATATATTTCGATGAAAAGAATACCAGACACATTACTTACAGGAATAAGGTAGGGTATATTGTAAATATCAATGATACGAAATACTGCATATACTGTATACATAACAATATTTGAGTCTTTCAGGTGTTGATAGAGCCTGCTGCCAAAATTAGCATTTACTGGTTTTTCTCCTTTTTTTTACACAATGGTCACTGTAGTTTCACGTGTCTAAGCAAGACATAGCTGTAGACAGACTGGGATAGTTTGCAGTCTGTTATGGCCTGCGACATTTAGTTTAACACTGCATTGTATTTTATATTTTAGTGATTTGTACAAATTGTGGATATCAGCAAATTTTGTTAAATTCGCAATTCGTACAAATTCGAATGCACAAGTCTAATAAATACTTTGTAACACTAAACCATTATATAGATTACATGGAACATAATGATTTCCTGTTGTAAAGACTGAAACCTTAATGCATGCCATAAATGTTTCAATTTCCTCAGAGATGAGTCTTTGTACTGTTTATCTAATGAAGCCTATTCCTTCCACACTCTGGGAGATTAAGACTGATACATTTTTGTTTAACACATGGCAATATCATTAATGAGGAGTAATAGTTATGGATCTCATTAACTGCATTGTAATAAGAAAAAAAATGTATATTCCATAAACCTATCTGGGTTGACTATTGATAAAATGCCATTCCATATTTAAAAATTGTGCAAGTTTTACATGTAACTGATATTTTGTTTCATTTCTCAAGTTACATCATTACATTAAGAAAATTCGATACACATTAAATTCGAGGGATATTGTGCCTACCTTCAATAAATATGGAGAACTTGTCTTTTATTACATGATTGTAAACTGGTTACTTCCTGGTAATAGTGCCCCGCTTGACAAATATGTGGGTAATTTTACACCTTGGGCAAATGAAGAAGCACAATTAACTATTAACGCCAAAGAAATATTATGGAAGACCAAGGATCACAAGGTAAAGGATTTTGGATTTTATTTTATAGATAATGTATTTTCTACAAACAGTTCAACTTAAAAATCCTTGAACAACAAAGTTCATGAAAAAAAGTGCATGTGGTTGAAGAGAGGTTATTGTTGCCATAGGAAGGGTTAGTGGCTAAGGTGATAAATTTAACTGGGAACTTACCAGAGTTCCCTCAATCCAGTGGCACAACTGGGACAGGGCCTGCCTCTCTAGGGAACCAGGCGACCTCTGCAACCACTTGTTATTGTCTCCTCGTACTGGTCCAGGTTGGAAGGGCCTTTTCTAAACTTTTTTGAACCGGCATGGGAATCTATCAGGGTCACACTGAGGCTGCTCGCACACTGTTACATTTAGTATAACCAGTTATAAGTTATATAATTTTTTTCTTCAAGAAAAGAAGGGCTTTTGTTCAGATACTTTTTTGATCATACCATCTCCCGAGTACAGTAATACCCCCATGCATGGGTTTGTCGGGTTGTTTGGGAGGTAAAATGCCACATTTCGGAAGTGCATATTTTAACTTGGAACTTTAAGATCTGGCCCTACTCTCCCCATGTCCTAAATGGGCTATCATTGAAGTCAGCTTTGCCAATTAACCCCAATAAACCATATATTTTTCAAAACTAGACACCCCAGGGTATTTCAAATGGTGGTACTCATTTTACCACCAGCCTTTGTCAAAATTAGTGGTAGTAATTTTTTTTTTTTTTTTATTACACAAATTGTACTTCAGGTGTGAGTTTGCAGCTCCTGGTATCTGTCACTGTCAAACAACATCATTTGATTACAGTGATACCACCCATGCATGGGTTTGTCTGGTGTTTGGGGGCTAAAAGGCCACATTTTGTAAGTGCACTTTTTTTACCCTATTTTGGTCAGTCTGTGCCTATGCCCTATCTTTGAGCCCGGCCACTCCAATTTACCCCATCATATCATTCATTTTTTTAAATGAGACACCCCTTGGGTATTTCAACTCTTTCCATGTCATGATTTTTAGGAAGATGCAGCGCTAATTTTAGCACTTGCTCATAATAATAAACTTTATTTTTTATTTATTTTATTCTTTTTGGCCTTTATATTTTTACATTTTGCTGGAACTGGATGGTTCCTCTGATGGTGACATAGCTGCATAATTGATTGATAACATTGACGCCCCAGGGAGGGGTCTCTGATGCCGATCTCAGCGTTGCTGAATGCCTCGACTTCGAGGCATTACAGCAACACCGTTTAAGCGAAGAATGTGATCGTTACCTGACCATTTTTGTCTGATGTGCCTGGCCTGTCATTGGACGTTAAGGGTTTAATCACTGCTGTTCCTAAGAAACGCTCTATGTGAACCCACGGTAGTAGGGTGGTAGTTCTCATGTAGAGTGTGAACTGAAGTGAAGACAGGGCTCTACACAAGGTAAGATGAGAGGGAGAGCTGTGTGTGCTGGATGGGTAATGGGCAAGAGAGTTAGAGTGTGTATGGATGTATGTATGTTTAAGTGTATGGTGATAGAGTGAGTGGGTGTGTTGTGTATTTTTATAGAATAAGGATTACTGTGTGGCAGTAAAGTGTGTTTTTGGTGGGAGAGTGTCAGGTGTGAGCCTGCATTAATGCTGTGACCCATGGGAGAGAAAGAGTTAGGGTAAGTAGGTTTGTATACAGTAGGTGTATGGTGTTAGAGTGAGTAGGTGTCAGAGCAAGTTTGCGATCCATGTAATCATGTTCTCGTGTTTTAGCTATGGAGGGGTGACTCCTAAGAAATACCAGGCACCGCTAACCGTAGGCTCACTCCTAAAGGAAGGCTATACCTATAAAGCTTTACATACAGACAGTGATTGTGAATTTGCTTGAATATACAAATTATTTTATTTTAGATTCCAATATCGAAATGTTCAAAGACATGTTTACCGGGTTACAGGAAAGTCTTGAAATCTAAAATACATCCCTGCTGTCATGACTGTGTACCGTGTGCAGAAGGAGAAATATCTTTCAAATTTGGTATGTTTTTATCCGGGTAATTGACCATAACCAACTCATAGCATACTCCAAAAACATGGTTTGACAGGGGCCCTAAAGTTCTTACATGTATTTTACATAATATTATTAGTCCTTAAGGGGTTAATAACTAACAACTATAATAATAATAACAATAATGAACTTAATACTTAATTGTCACGTCTGCCATCACTGAATGAGCACTCACCGCAGTGAGTTCAAAGTTCTTCAGCCCAGAATCACCTAGCAAGGAGTTAAGCACCAAGCTAAGAGGATAGAGACTTGGACAACCCCAAGGAGGATGTCCAGGTGTAGGCAGGTACATTTTGGTACTGCCTATAGTAGGCAAAGCATGGATGCATCCAGGGACCTGTATAGGTAAACTGAAGGCTTGAGTCACAGATGGGCGACCCTGCCTCCAGCCACACATCAGGTGGCGGGGAGAGATATTGGTCTACCGCAATTAATGGGATTTTGTTGAACAGACCTGGGAAAGACAAGTGGTTGTGTCCAGTCTGCTTGGTGATCTCCTATGAACAGCCGTTGGTTCTCTTTGCAATCTATTTATTTTGGGGGTGGTAGGTGGATGAGTACGCCAACGAGATTCTAATTGCTGAACAGAAAGCGCTCCAAAACAAAGCCGTAATTTGCACTCATTTATCTGATAAGATTTGCACTGAAAGACCATTAAGATGGATAATGTCTCTGATGAAAATAGGTACTAATTCATGAGCAGAAGGCAGTTTGCTTAGGACAGCAAAATGAGCCATATTAGAAAAGCTACGACAAAAATGACTAGTTCCCTCTGGTGAAGGAAGGTCAACAATACATTCCATTGCCAAATGGGTTCAAGGAGTTTGGCAGGTCGGTAAATGGGAAGCTTTACTGGTAGCACAGGGACGCATGCTGCTATGAAGTCTGTACAATAAGATCGTAGCTTCGGCCACCAAAAATGCCTGAAAACAAAATCTGGAGTGCATCGAGCACTAGGGTGTCCTAAAGAGTGGGATGAATGAGTTCATACCAGCACATGGCACCTGTTTCAGTAACAAATACTTACTGTGAACAGGGGTTAGTGTCTGTGAACAGAGTCGTTAGTGTCAGTGACAAACTGCCTGAATAGAGCATTAGCCTTTAAATTCTTTGATCCTGGATGGTAAGAAAGAATAAAAATGAATCTAGACAAAAACAATGACCATTAAGCTTTCCTTGGATTTAATATTACGGCTTTGCTAAAATATTCCAGAATCTTTTAGGATGGTTTCTCGCCCTCTGCTAAAAAGTAGACTTGGGCGAAGGTTAGTCTTCGTGGTGAAAAATCTTTGTATTCTACGAATATTTGCCCATTACTGTGTTCGGTTCGTGCGAATATTCGTGTACATTCTTCATGTTCGTTTTTTTCCCTTCATTTTTTTAGAAGGGGTTAATAAGGGGTTAACACGGTTACATTATGCAGCAGCTTTGGCACCAGGATTTTAAAGGTCCGTACAAGCAGCTCTATTGGTCACCGGCAGGGGCCTTCTCTGCCATCAACCAATGAAGGTCAGATGCTCTTCATTGGTTGATGTCAGACGGGCTCCCTGAGACCAATAGAGATTTTTAAAATCCTGGTGCCGAAACTCGGCCTGGGGAGACCAGTGGTCTCCCCGCTCCAGAAGTTAAAGGTCCGTAGGACCGACAAATAGAGTCGATTGTACAGACCTTTAACTCCTGGGGCCGAAACTAGGCCTGGGGAGACCAATCCTGCTCCAGGAGTTAAAGGTCCGTAGGCGCGACCAATAGAGTCGATTATACAGACCTTTAACTCCTGACGGTGGAACTAGGCCTGGGGAGGTTTCAGGAGTTAAAGGCCGGTGCGAGCGCCTCTATTGGTTGCCAGCAGGGAGCTTCTCTGGCATCAACCAATGAAGGAGCTCCCTGCCAGTGACCAATAGAGTAGCTCGTATAGACCTTTATCTGGAACAGGTGAGTTAAGGCAGCACGTTAACAGCTGAGTCAGCCTAACACAAAGAAGAAAAAGGCTGCGGGTTAGTCCTCAGCTCAGGAATTATGAAAAGAACCCTATTGAACCATATTAAACTTTGTTTGGGGCCAAATAAAAAAAAATATATCCAAATAATAAAAATGATGATCCCTGTAATCAGAAATTCAATATATTGACTTTGTTTCCTATATTTTTCCAGACACTGAAAAATGCATAAAATGTCCAGACACAGAGTGGTCCAATGAGATGAAGAATCAGTGTATCCCCAAAGTTGTTGAGTTTCTGTCATATAAGAATGATATATTGGCTTCATTATTTGCTTTAACTTCAGCTTTCTTTTTTTGTGTGACTTTTGTCATATTGAGGCTTTTTGTTTTATACAGAGCAACAGCTATTGTTAGAGCTAATAACAGAAACATTAGCTACATCCTCCTTGTCTCCATCATGCTGAGCTTCCTCTGTGCATTTTTGTTTCTTGGTCGTCCAGTTGATATAACCTGCATGCTCCGTCATACCACTTTTGGAGTCATTTTCTCAGTGGCTGTATCTTCTATCTTGGCCAAGACTGTAGTGGTCTGTATTGCTTTCAAAGCCACCAAACCTGGCAGTATGTGGAGCAAGTTTGTTGGAGTCAAATTACCCTATTCCATTGTCTGCTTTTGTACATGTATTCAAATTATAATTATCATCAGCTGGTTGGCTATTTCTTCCCCATTTCTGGAACAGGACATGCACACGTATCAGGGAAAGATCATCCTTCAATGTAATGAAGGCTCAGTTATTGCATTTTACACTGTCCTGGGTTATTTGGGGGTTTTAGCATCTTTTAGTTTTATTATAGCTTTTTTAGCCAGGACATTACCAGACAGTTTTAATGAGGCCAAGTACATCACCTTCAGCATGCTGGTGTTCTGCAGCGTTTGGATTGCAATGATCCCGGCCTATCTGAGCACCAAAGGGAAATACATGGTGGCTGTAGAGATTTTTGCCATATTGATGTCAAGTTCTGGAATTTTATGCTGTATATTTTTCCCTAAATGTTACATAATTTTGTTTAAACGAGAAATGACCACTCAGGTAAATTTACTTGGTGGGTCAAGGAGATAATTTTCTTTTAAATGTATTACATATGGACAAACCTTATTTTGCTAATGATTTAACATACCGTATTTGCTCGGTTATAAGACGAGGTTTTTTTCAGAGCAAATGCTCTTATAATCGGGGTCGTCTTATAATCAGACTTCAAATAGGTCTGACTATGAGACTAAGATCCAGATCCCCCGCAGCGCTGCAGGGAACCTGGATCCTTCTGTCTTATGCCCCCCATTTAGCACCCCCCCCAACTTACCGGTGCTTCTGACTCCCTGGTCATGTAGCCGGGGCAGCGTGTAGATGTCTACGCGATTTGCGCAGACAACTTCCGCTGCAGCTGGAAGGAGGTGCGTTTAGCAGCGGGGGTTGTCTGCGTCCATCGTGCAGACCTTCCCCGGCTGTCAGTAAGGAGAGTTCCGGTGCGGGGAATTCTCTGACAGTCCGGGAAGGTCTGCGCAATGGACGCAGACAACCCCCGCTCCTAACCGCACCTCCTTCCAGCTGCAGCGGAAGTTGCCTACGCAAATCACGTAGACGTCTACACGCTGCCCGGACAACACACCGGGGAGTCAGAAGCACCGGTAAGTTTGTGGGGGGGGGTGAGTGTTAAATGGGGGGCATAAGGCATATCTGTAGGCAGAGTGCTCTATGACATATAGAGGGTTAAAAGGCATATCATGGGGCACAGTGGCATTTAGAGGGTTAAAAGGCATATCATGGGCCACAGTGCCATATAGGAGTGGCAAGCCTGGGGGCAGATGTGCATAACTGGGGGCAGGTTGGAAAATAAAAGGAAATAAAAACAAATGAAAATATTTACCTCAATAGCTTTTATTAAAAAAATTGTTTACATAGTTTACATGAATTAACATTTACTAGTAAAACTTTTTTCCTATAGGGTCGTCTTACATTCAGGCTTTTTCTTTTTTTTTTTTCCTAAATTAATATTCAGATTTTGGGGGTCGTCTTATAATCAGGGTCGTCTTATAATCGAGCAAATACGGTAATTCCTTTGCTGCTTCATCTCGGATCAACACGATAATTAGTCTCCATGGGCAGAGTTCACAGTAATGGCGCAATTAACTCGTCATCTCAATTATCTCCGTTCCTGGCCAACTAAGGGTTTCAGCCACTGCTGCCCGATTTGTTCATGCCCCAGAACATTCCGACTTTGGAGGATCATCTTAGGGAACTCATTTGGCTTTCCATCCTCACAAGCCTGGTTCTGCGGGGGGAAAAGGTCATTGGGGAGGGGATATTGTGAGGTTTCTCACCCTTCCCCCACTCTACACCTTTTGCTCTGTAAAACAGGTCACACTCCAACTTGATTTGCTGTTAATTACCCAGACCTTTTCCTGCTGTGCTCTGGCTATTTAAGCTGCAAAGATTCAGTACCTCCCTGTCCTTGTGTGGTTTCTGACCTCCTTGTGCTATCCTGTTGCTTGGTTGACTAATTCTGGTTCCTGATCCTGGCTTCCATTCCTGACACCTCTGCCTTCTAGTATCCTGACTCTGGTTCGTCTGACTACCCTCTTTGGCTTTGTTTTTGTACTACAATCCTGGACTGTGATATTATTTTTGTTTGCATAATAAAGGCGTGATTTTACCACACTTCTTGTCTTCCTATGGTTTTTTGTTCCTGACAGAGGTGTCACAAGGAAGCCATTGACACAGTTTGTATATTAATCCTTGTACCTGACTGTTGACATTACTTTGTCCTGTAATGACTCAATCAACAGTAGCCAATTGGGACCATGCATCTGCCCAGAACATAAAAAATAAGTTTATAGTCCAAACATCTATTTGAATTTGTTTAGGAAGTTCTTTCCAGCCTTTCAAAGCCACACCGTCTCCACCACACTAGACACCGTGGATCCCAATGAGGTCTGTAGGAATGGTAAGGTTGGAAAAGTCTCTTATGTTATCCATGTAGTTCTTGTTTTTTCCTGTGCCCTGACTGGGTATTCCCACAAAGCTGTGCTTCCTTCTGCTGAGACACCAGCGGTCAACCTCTTTGGGGTGAAGCTGCTGCACCGGAGCTGCATTGGCGCTAGCCATAGCTTAGCATATTCAGCGCATGTTCTGTCCTAAAAAGGACAGCAAGTTTTTACAGCAGCCCACCATAAGCATTACACAGCACCAATGTTGAGGTGAAAACAGGAGTTTATTTGGAACAAGTAAAGCAGCTATACACACAAACAAAATAAGATCAGGAGTATAATCCTATCTATGCCAGACAGCCCGGTGCCTCCATGCAGTTGTATGGCCAGCAATGCCTACCCGACAAAGAGTCACTATTTCAGGGGGATCCCAATAGAGCATCATCAATCCTGGGGTACTGATAGCTCAGGGTCCAAAAAGCGACTTGATCCAAAGTCTGAGGGATAGCGGCGGGAACATCCTTCCCGGAATAGTCCACGCGGTAGCGGGCTGTGGCGCATGGATAATTTCTGGCCATGTAGAGCCATCTAGTTCATGGGAGTCTGGTTAGGGCAAAGCAGATCTGGTTTTCTTTTCACCCTGTGCCCCAATGAGGACTGGGCAGGAAGGTAAGGAGTCTCCCTAGGTATCCATCAGTGCCCCCTCACAAACTCAAACATACCCTCATGTGTCCTCAGCCTCAGGGGGTTACCGTGACATAAGCGCTTGTATATTCACACATACTGAATCACATTGTAGGTATCTTGCCTAGTGTCTTCACATGCAGATCCGGCCAGTGAGGTCCTGCAATGTGAAATATACTGTGGAAACACTGTCACCTGGGTCGCCTCCTGACATTTTGATCTTTCCTACCTCTGCCTTACTATAACTAAGCGGAATGGATTTTCCTGAAGGAGCTGCATTTCTCTCCATCTCAAAACTTTATTTAGTAATTTAAACAACTCTTTACCCAAACCGCTAAATGCAGTAACTTCAGCAATTCCCCACAACCCCTTTAAGTATTTTTTTTAAACAATGTAGGGTACTAAGGAAAGGATCAAATATATATATATATATATATATACTCTAACGCTAAGTTATTTTTCTTTTACAAATATCTTTATCAGAATTTAGTATGGGCAATAATTTGGTACCAGAGTTTAATTGAATTTCTACTTTATGTGATTGACGCATTGACAGATTCCACATGGGACTAAAGGGAAACTTTTTACAATTTTCATATTAGGAGTTAAAATAAGATAGCTTTAAAAAACCTTGCTGATTACATCTTGAGATTGATTTATTTTATATAATTAAATATGCCAAACCACATATGCATGCTACTAAATTAGGGATCTGTAAATAAAATAAGGATATAAAAGAACGATGAGAAGCACTTGGTTTCATTTAAAGGACCAAACAGGAGATGCCATTGCGCACGAAAATGCATTTGAATAATTTGAACACATTGACAATTCTTGTTCTATTGTTCTGTATCGTTCTATTTTGGAGAATGGTGAGCAAGTGTTTATCTACATTGGAAGTGATTTTATTCCACCTAGCCTTATTTGTGATGCCCTGCAGTTCCTTGACACCAAATTCAATGTCTGCCTGTAATCTACAATTAATAAAAGCATTTGAAGATTATGAATATTACCAAGATGGAGATATTATAATTGGAGGCATAGTTACGGTGAATTCAGTAGGATGGGAACGCCCTAATGAACAGATGATTTGTTTGCTGTAAGTATGGCCCTCTAAATCTAAAAAATGTAAATAATGTGAGAGTACACAGAAAGCATGATGAAAGTATTACAACAGTAGCAGCATTTAGCATTTATTCTACATTCTATAGCTATATAAAAAGCCAGTTAGTATTATACCATTGGCCACGTAGGATCCTACGAGGTGTAATATTACAGTGTGGAATCTGGCAAGGAGAATAAAACATACTGGCTTTACACAAACATTTATTTTAATAACAGGCCAAATATGTTTAACTTTAAAATGATTTGCAAAAGGTAAAAAATATAATTTATAAGATGCTCCTTTCATTATTACTCTAAACTAAAATCCTTAACTTTTATATGTTGTAACACAACGTTCATAGTTAATTATAAAAAAGTGATCCGGGTCTAGGATTTTAAAAGAGATCTTATCACCTTTGTCACTAATATAGGGTTGCCACCTGGTCGGTATTTCACCAGCACAGCCGGTATTTAGAGAACCCTGCCCTTATCGGTATATTAAAAATATTGCATGGCCAGTATTTTTTGCAGGGCAGACCCGCAGGGTAATTGGCAGGAGCAGGGCCGGACTGGCCCACCGGGATACCGGGAAATTTCCCGGTGGGCCGGTATTTTTCAGAGCATTTGCTCTGAAAAAACCTTGTCTTATAATCGAGCAAATAAGGTATATGGGGCTGGTCTCCAAATGTTTCCAGGGCTGCTTTTCATTCCCTGTCCGGCCCTGGGCAGTTTTTTGGACATGAAAAAACTGCAATACTGCACTTTTACTGCAGTTTTACTGCACGTTTACTGCACTTATACGTCATTATATTGCAAACCTACAGTTGTACTTCAATGTACTGTAGCTTTATTGCATTTGTACTTCCTTACAAAAATAACTGCAGTAAAACTGCAGTACAGTGAAGTACAAATGCAGTAAAACTGCCGTAAATGTGCAATAATACTGCAGTAAAAGTGCAGTATTGCAGTTTTTTCATGTCCAAAAAACCGAGGTATTACTTCAGATAAAACTGCAGTAATTTTTCATAAGGGGAGCACACATTAGAGCGCTCCCCCTCCTGCCGCTCTGTCTTTAGCGCAGCGCTACGTGCCGCGACAGCGTGATTAGCGGAGGCTGAGCGCTGGGGGAAGTGATGTTTAATTTCATGACGTCACTTCCCCAGCGCTCTGGAGTCTGGCAGCATCCGCAGACCGGCCGGCCTGTTCAAGTTCGCTGCCTGTGGACTCGGAGGAAAAAGCCTCATGTCCCTACTCCTGCCTGCACTGATAAAAGTAAACTGACAGGAAATATTGGGGGGGAGGGAAGGTAGGTGCACATTATGTTTCTGTGACTGGAAATATTGGGGGGGAGGAATGTAGGTGCACATTATGTTTATGTGACAGGAAATATTGGGGGGGTAGGTGCACATTATGTTTCTGTGACAGGAAATATGGGGGGGTAGGTGCACATTATGTTTCTGTGACAGGAAATATTGGGGGGAGGGAAGGTAGGTGCACATTATGTTTCTGTGACAGGAAATATTGGGGGGGTAGGTGCACATTATGTTTCTGTGACAGGAAAAAGTTTTTGGTGGGAAGGTAGGTGCATATTATGTTTCTGTGACAGGAGATATTGGGGGGGAAGGTAGGTGCACATTATGTTTCTGTGACAGGAAATATTGGAGGGGAAGGTAGGTGCACATTATGTTTTTGTGATGTCACGCATATATAATTATAGTATTTTTTGCAAGAAAAGTTGCAACCCTACACTGATAGAATAGTTCAATAATATTAATTATAATAATTACATTAATTGTGGCGATAATATCGCGGTAGCATTAATGTGTGCTACGTAAATCTCATTGTTTGTGCTTTGACCCTTGTAATTTCACATATTGCCGGAGAAAAGTATATAAACCCAAATAATTGTCCAACTGTACGTAATTGGAAGAAAACATGTTTAATTATTTTAATGCCAGATCAATTTTACCAACATTTAATATGTATCGCCAGGACATTCTTGAGCATTTTGGTATGTTCTGTGTTAAATCATACACCAATAAAAATGTAAGGTTTTGTACTAAAACAAAATCTGCATTGTATAGATTCCCACCCTGAGTTTATTTTACACCCTACAATTAAAATTATTTCATGACAACCATGAAATAAATTATTCAGAACTTCCTGACATGGAATGGTACAATAAATAACAGTATAAAATGTTCCCATAAACATTGGTTTTGAAAATATATAAAATACATTTAAATTTGTGATTTTCCAACTCGTGCGGTTAGAAAAGAAGATTATTCAATTTTTTGTCATTTGGGGTTGAGTTAAACTAGAAGAGTCACAAAGGATCAGGCGTAAATAAACAAAAATGTTGTGATGGATGCAAAGATGTCATAACATTCCCTTTTTTATATAACTGCGATCTCTTGATTTCACAGACCATCCGTGCGTCATTACGTAAATGTACTGATGTTTATTGTGGCCATTGAAACAATCAATAATAACCCAAAAATGTTGCCAAATATTACACTTGGATACCATATATTTGACTCATGTCTACATACTAGAAAGGCTGTGAAAAATGTTTTACAAATTTTATCTGGACCAATGAAGACTGTTCCTAATTATTACTGTGCAGAAGGTGATTAAAAGATTAAATGAGTACATGTATAATTTTATATTTGAATAAATATTTTTAAACAGATTACTAAATGGCTGGTGAGATTTCATTTTTTATTATTATTTTTTTTACCTTTTAACAGCTAGAATTTTTGAATTTTTACCCTGATTTTTCTTATTCTTACTTTTGACCCCAGTACCAGACCTGAATATTTGTAAGCAGCTAGGAGCTAGATCGAATATTTTTACATGTACTGGTTAGTTTTAAACTGTGTTTTTCACTTGCTTGGTCAGAAATACTTTTGACTTGATAAAGGGAGGACTCCCGAAAGCTTGTCTATTATTTTAAATACTGTTAGTCCGATAAAGGTATTACAAGATTCTGCAACATTCTGTTTTTTTGCATTCTTGTGCAGAAGGTGGGAAGCTGGCTGGTTTTATTGGTGATCACTATTCCATAACTACTGTTCCAATAGCGCAAATACTCAGTGTGTATGGCTATGCTCAGGTGAGTACGATACACGAAGATTCCACATGGAGAAAATGTTCCAACATGCAATACCAATTCATGCATTTTACTGATCTCTGATGAGTTCAGACAATGGCTAGAGCTTGTTGACAAAAAATATTTGATCTAGCTCCTAGCTGCTTACAAGTATTCAAGTCTGGTACTGGGGTCAAAAGTAACAATGAGAAAAATCAGGGTAAGAATTCAGAAAGTCTAGCTGTTAAAAGGTAAAAAATAATAATAAAAAATGAAATCTCACCAGCCATTTAGTAATCTGTTTAAAAATATTTATTAAAATTTAAAATTATACATTTAATCTTTTTTATTTTATAGTTTGTAATTTTTCTTGTATTATAGATCAGTTACGGGGCTACAGACTACGTGCTCAGAAATAAACAAATTTATCCTTACTTCTTTGGAATGATTCAGAATGACCAAGTCCAGTATTTAATCGTATGCAAGCTTCTGAAGTATTTTGGATGGAACTGGGTTGGGATAATCGCATCAGAAGATGATTCAGGAGAGCAGCACAGTATTATTCTATTAAAATGTATGGCTAAATATGGTATTTGTGCAGCCTACACAATAAAAGTTAGTGTTGACTCTATACACATGGGAAAGGCAAGCTTGTTAGTAGCAAAAAAATCATCTGCCCAAGTTATCGTACTTTGTGGGTCATTTTCTGTTCTTATCATTCACATATTAACAGAACAAATGCAAATGATTCAAGACAAGACATTCATTCTTCCTTTTTCATGGGCCTCAAACAGTTATATTTTAGATTTTAACATCCAACTATTCGATTTTAGTTTGGCCATAGAACCTTTTTCACTTTTGATTCCGGGAATTGAGAATTTTTTTGAAGATATAAATCCTTCAAGTCTCCCAATGGACACACTACTGAACGATTTGTGGATTTATTCCTTTGACTGCCTGATATCCAACACATCAAGAAATCGGCGTTATGCATCTTTTTGTGGAGATTCTTTTCCTAATTGTACTGGGAACGAAAATATAGTTAATATTAAAAGTTATATATTTATAGGAGTCACTCCTCGAGTGTATCGGTCATTAGAAAGCATGGCTCTCGCACTTAATGATATATATTTGTCTTTTGAGACTAAAGTCGATGAAAAGAATACCAGACACGTTACTTACAGGAATAAGGTAGGGCATTTATTGTAAATATCAATCATACAAAATATTGCATATACTGTATACATAATAATATTTGAGTTTTTCAGGCGCTGATATAGCCTGCTGCCAAAATTAGCATTTACTGTTTTTTCTCTTTTTTTTTTTTTACACAATGGTCACTGTAGTTTCACGTGTCTAAGCAAGACATAGCTGTAGACAGACTGGGATAGTTTGCAGTCTCTTATGCCTTCGACATTTAGTTTAACACTGCATTGTATTTTATATTTTAGTGATTTGTACAAATTGAGGAAATCTGCAAATTTTGTTAAATTTGCAATTCGTACAAATTCGAATGCAAAAGTCTAATAAATACTTTGAAACACTTAACGCGTAGCCACACTCTAAACTATTATATAGATGACATGGAACATAATGTTTACCTGTTGTAAAGACTGAAACCTTAATTCATGCCATAAATGTTTCAATTTCCTCAGAGATGAGTCTTTAAAGTCTAATGAAGCCTATTCCTTTATAGACTTCGACACTCTGGGAGATTAAGACTGATACATTTTTGTTTAACACATGGCAATATCATTGATGAGGAGTAATAGTTATGGATCTCATTAACTTCATTGTAATAAGATAAAAATCTATATTGCATAAACCTATCTGAGTTGACTGTTGTTAAAATGCCATTCCATATTTAAAAATTGTGCAAGTTTTACATTTAACTGATATTTTGTTTCATTTCTCAAGTTACATCATTACATTAAGAAAACTCGATACACATTAAATTCGAGGGATATTGTGCCTATCTTCGATAAATATGGAGAATTTGTCTTTTATTCCATGATTGTAAACTGGTTAATTCCTGTTAATAGTCCCCCGCTTGACATATATGTGGGTAATTTTACACCTTGGGCAAATGAAGAAGCACAATTAACTATTAACACCAAAGCAATATCATGGAAGACCAAGGATAATAAGGTAAAGGATTTTGTAATTTTATTTTATAGATAATGTATTTTCTACAAACAGTTCAACTTACAAATTCTTGAACAACAAAGTTCATTAAAAAAGTGCATGTAGTTGAAAAGAGGTTTTGTCGCCTTAGGAAGGGTTAGTGGCTATGGTGATAAATTTCCCTGGGAACTTACCAGAGTTCCCTCAATCCAGTGGCACAACTGGGACAGGGCCCACCTCTCTAGGGGACCCAGGCGACCCCTGCAACCACTTGTTATTGTCTCCTCATACTGGTCCGGGTTGGAAGGGCCTTTTCTAAACTTCTTTGAACCAGCATGGGAATCTATCAGGGTCACACCGAGACTGCTCGCACACTGTTACATTTAGTATAACCACACAAGTTATATTTTTTTTTTTCTTCAGGAAAAGAAGGGCTTTATTTCAGATACTTTTTTGATCATACCATCTAATTTCCTAGATAATGATATTAAAAAACTCTTTTACTCATCCAAAAAGCTAATAAAAAAAACCTGCTTTCTGAGTTTAGAAATACCCAATGTTTTTATGTGTTTTTGCTGCAAGTTATTGGGCAATAAGTACAAGTAGCGTTTTGTTATTTCAAAACCAATTTTTCTTCGGGTATCTTTAAAGCCGCCCAATTGAATTTACCCCATCAAAACAGGTCCTGGTGTATGTCACAGTCAAACAAGACTCCAATATGTGTTCCAGCAACATCTCCCGAGTAAATTCATACCCCCCCCATACATGGGTTTGTCGGGTTGTTTGGGGGCTAAAAGGCCACATTTAGGAAGTGCACTTTTCTTTCCCTATTTAGGTCAGTTTCTACCTATGCCCAGAGGCGTATCTACTGAAAATAGTGCCTATGGCAAGCACTGAAATTGCGCCCCTGTCCAAATATCTAAAACCCATTTACTAGCCCTTGCTGCCCATATACCGTATTGGCTCGGATATAGGCCGCCCCCGTATATAGGCCGCACCCTAAAAGTTTGGTGCTTTTTTAAAGAAAAAAAAAACATGCTGCCACTCTGTCCGCCCCCCGAGATATGCTGCGCATTTTCCTCCCCCCTCGAGATATGCTGCCACTGTCCTCCTCCCCCCTCGAGATATGCTGCCACTCTGCCCCCCCCCCGACTTACCAGAGGAGACTCCCGGGTGTCTTGCGGGGCTGGCGGGGGACATCTACGCAATACACGTATACAACTTCCGGTGCCGGCACTCAGCGGATGTGCCAGCACCGGAAGTTGTATACACGTATTGCGTAGATGTCCCCCGCCGGCCCCGCAAGACACCCGGGAGTCTGCACTGGTAAGTCTTGGGGGCAGAGGTAAAATGCATCGTGCAGACGGTCACCGGCTGCGGCGATGCAGGTAAACAACCTCCGCAGCCGGTGACCGTCCGCACGATGCGCTTAGACAACCTCCCGTGCTGGCACCCCCCCCGTGGAAAGTGCTGGCAGGGGAGGCTGTCTAAGTGTATCGGGGAGTAGGATGCAGGTCCCCTGCACCGCTGCGGGGGATCTGTGTCCTAACCCCGCTGCCTGCCCAGCGCCCAGGACTGCATGTCCCGGGCGTCGGGCGCTAGACCACGAATATAGGCCGCACCCCCACTTTAAAGAGTGGGGGGAAAAAGTGCGGCCTATATTCGAGCCAATACGGTATATATATAAATATTAGTCCCTGCTGCCGATAGCAGGTATAGATCAACAGACAAACCCAGATCAATTGAAATTCACTTGTGATCTCAGCACTGAAGGTATATATCAAATAAACAGAATCAGACATACAAATCCTGTATTTGCAGGTATACAATAATAATATATGAAACGTAGCATCACAGGTATAGATCAAATAAATACATGGAAACAGCATTGCAGGTATTAATCAACTGAATAAGACATATTAACCCTGTATTTGCATGTACACATAAATAATGTATGGAAACATAGCATAGCACATATGGATCTACAGAATAACACAAACCCAGCTTTGCAGGTAAAGATCAATTGGAATTCACATAAAAACACGGCATTAAAGGTATATTTAAAAACCCATAAATTACAGGCATAGATCACAGGTTGCACACCCCAAAGCCAGCCCTGGCGTCCACACTGCCCACATAGAACCTGACCAGCACCCAGATAACACACATTAGATTTGCAATCTTTGTCCCCAAATAGCCCAGCACAAGTCAGCTTTGTCCCCAAACAGTCCGGCCTGTGCCATCTTTGTCCCATATACACCCTGCCTGTGCCATCTTGGTCCCCAAGGCTCAAACCTCCTGCTAGTGCCATCTTTGCCCTTCCACAATTATACATCTATGATACACAAACACTTTTACAGTCACTCACTAATTCACACTTTAATTCAGACAACTCATCCACACATTAACTCATGCTCTCCCTCATTCAGACAACTCATCCACACATTAACTCATGCTCTCCCTCATTCAGACAATACATTCACATATTAACTCATGCGCTCCCTCATTCACTCAATGCATCCACACATTAATCCACACTCTTTACTTATATCTACCCCCTCTCCCTCCCTTATCACTTTCTACCCCCCTCTCCCTCCCCTATCACTTTCTAACCCTCTCTCCCTCCCCCTACCCACTATATACCCTCTCCCCCCTACCCACTATATACCCTCTCCCCCCTACCCACTATATACCCTCCCCCCTACCCACTATATACCCTCCCCCCTACCCACTATATACCCTCTCCCCCCTACCCACTATATACCCTCTCCCCCCCTAGCCACTATATACCCTCTCCCTCCCCCCTAGCCACTATATACCCTCTCCCTCCCCCCTAGCCACTATATACCCTCTCCCCCAGCCACTATATACCCTCTCCCCCCTAGCCACTATATACCCTCTCCCCCCCAGCCACTATATACCCTCCCCCCAGCCACTATATACCCTCTCCCCCCCTAGCCACTATATACCCTCTCCCCCCTAGCCACTATATACCCTCCCCCCCAGCCACTATATACCCTCTCCACTAAAGACCCCCTCCCCCCCGTAGTTCTCTCACCTTGAAGTCCAGCGACGGGAGCACGATGCTGCTGTCATCCTGCACCGCTCGCTGCTGAGCGCCGTAAAATGACGTCATATTTCGGCGCCCAGCAGTGAAGCAGCGGGCACCAGCGAGCGGCTTTTAAACGCTGTCTTCTTTTTTTTGATGCGGGGGAGAACGAGGGGCGCCGGCACCGGGACGGAGGTAGAGGCCTCGTGGCCCCTCTCTCTCCTCCGCATCAAAAAAAAAAAGGCAGCGTTTGAAAGCTGCTCACTGGCGCCCCCTTCAAATGGCACCTATGGCACGAGCCATAGGTGCCATACCCTAGATACGCCTCTGCCTATGCCCTATCTTTGAACCTGGCCACTCCAATTTACCCCATCAAATCATTAATACCCTTGGGTATTTGAACTTTTGAGAAGATACAGCACTAATTTTAGCACTTGCTCATAATAATAAACTTTATTTTTTATTTTATTTATTTTATTCTTTTTGGCCTTTTTTTTTTTTACATTTTGCTGGAACTGGGTGATTCCTCTGATGGTGACATTGCTGCATAATTGATTGATAACGTTGATGCTCCGGGGAGGGGCCCCTCATGCCGATCTCAGTGTTGGTGAATGCCTTGACTTTGAGGCATTACAGCAACACCGTTTAAGTGAAGAATGTGATCGTTACCTGACCATTTTTGTCTGATGTGCCTGGTTCATCATTGGACGTTAAGGGGTAATTCACTGGTGCTCCTACAAAACGCTTTATATGAACCCACGGTAGTAGGGTTGTAGTTCTCATGTAGAATGTGAACTGAAGTGAAGACAGGGCTCTACACAAGGTAAGATGAGAGGGAGAGCTGTGTGTGCTGGATGGGTAATGGTAAAGAGAGTTAGAGTGTGTATGGATGTATGTATGTTTAAGTGTATGGTGTTAGAGTGAGTGGGTGTGTTGTGTATTTTTATAGAATGAGGATTACTGTATGGCAATAAAGTGTGTTTTTGGTGGGAGATTGTCAGGTGTGAGCCTGCATTAGTAATGTGACCCATGGGAGTATACAGTAGGTGTATGGTAGGTGTCAGAACAAGTTTACGATGCATGTGATCATGTTCTTGTGTTTTAGCTATTGAGGGGTGACTCCTAAGAAATACCAGGCACCGCTAACCCTAGGCTCACTCCTGAAGGATGGCTATACCTATAAACCTTTACATAAAGAAAGTGATCGTGAATTTGCTTGAATATCGTAAAAGATTCTAACACATTTAACATCTCTTCTAACCCAAATAATATAAAAGGACCATATGTAATTATTGGTATAGGCAATAGTCAAAGATATGTAACTATTGGTCATAAATAAATGATCACTAAGATATATTAATAGGCTTCAGGGTTTCCTTGACCTTAAGTATGGAATGAAGGATTTGCTGAACAGGCATTCTATAGATAGGATAGTAACTTGTTAATGCATGGTATAATTGTAACTGTAAAAGGGGATTACAGTATGCTTACAGTGACCACCTAATATAGGGTTTAGACGTGTAAAGGCCTTAGTAAGCATGTTTGAACACCCAATCAGGTGAAGACCAATAGACTGAAATTATTATCCAAATCGCATATAAGCAAGCCATTGGAGATGCATGGCAGGAGAGGTTGAGGGGAGATGTACTTGCCATCCACGCACTCTTCACGTCCCGAACACTCCCTCCCTCCATCCTCAGGAATGCATAGGACAGATGTCATGAACTAAATTCCTCTCCAAGGTTTTGTAAGACTTTTGTATTATTTTTGTTATCTACTTTTTATATTCTTCTTCTATTTTTGTTCGTATTAAATGTTTTACCTTTGTTTGCATCTAAGTGACTCTGCCTATTTTTGACGCATATACATATATATATATGTGTTTTCCAATTATATGAAGTTTGTGTTGCCCCTATTTTCATTACAAATATACAAATTATTTTATTTTAGATTCCAATATCGAAATGTTCAAAGACATGTTTACCGGGTCAGAGGAAAGTCTTCAAATCTAAAATACATCCCTGCTGTCATGACTGTGTACCGTGTGCAGAAGGAGAAATATCTTTCAAATTCGGTATGTTTTTATCAGGGTAATTGACCATAACCAACTCATAGCATACTCCAAAAAAGTTGTTTGACAGGGGCCCTAAAGTTCTTATGTGTATAAGAATAAGATATTGGTCTACAGCAGTTAATGGGATTTCATTGAACAGACCTGGGAAAGACGAGCAGTTGTGTCAAGTCTGCTTGGTGATCTCCAATGAACAGCCAGATAAACCGTTCCAACACCTGATTGGTTCTCTTAGTAATCCATTTCTTTTGGGGGTGGTAGGTGGATGAGTACGTCAACGAGATTCCCATTGCTGAACAGAAAGCTCTCCAAAACACAGGCGTAATTTATCATTTATCTGATAAGATTCGCACTGAAAGACCATGAAGATGGATAATGTCTCTAATGAAATAGGTACTAATTCACGAGCAGAGGGCAGCTTGGGTAGAGAGCAAAATGAGCCATATTAGAAAAGCTACGACAAAAATGAATAGTTCCCTCTGGTGAAGGAAGGTCAACAATAAATTCCATTGCCAAATGGGTTCAAGGACAAGGTGAAACAGGGAAAGGATGAAGGAGTTTGGCAGGTCGGTAAATGGGAAGCTTTACTGGTAGCACAGGGAACGCACGCTGCTACAAAGTCTGTACAATAAGATCGTAGCTCCGGCCACCAAAAATGCCTGAAAACAATATCCCGAGTGCATCGAGCACTAGGGTGTGGGATGAATGAGCTCATACCAGCACATGGCACCTGTTTCAGTAACAAATACTTACTGTGAACAGGGGCTAAGGATTGGCCTTCTTGTTAGTGTCAGTAACAAACTGCCTAAATAGAGCCTTAAAATTCTTTGATCCTGGATGGTAAGAAATAATTAAAATGAATCTAGGCAAAAACAATGACCATGAAGCTTGCCTTGGATTTAGTATTATCGCTTTGCTAAAATATTCCAGATTTTTGTGATCTTTTAGGATGGTTTCTTGCCCTCTCCTAAAAAGTAGGAGGGTAAAGGGTGTCCATCGATAGCAGAGACTGCAATAGATGGGAATACTGTGGAAAGATGCATCTTATATTTGTAAACAAAAGACAGGTTAATGAAGAACCATGCAGCTCCAGAGTCAAGCATGGCTAATGTGGAGATGTTGATGCTGTTCCATTCAATAGAGACAGGAACAGTGTTATGCTCCCTTACGTGGCCTAAGTGTAAAATTACCCTTCTGGCCATAGTAGAGGCAAAGACCCTCTGATCTTCTGCAATTTTCTTAAATTCTATGGTGTACTAAACCACTGATCTGGAGACTTGGAATACATGTAGCAGAGATATGAAGGAATCACCATTTTTTATGTAAAAACAAGCTGCAAAGTAACTTTTTGGTTCTTGTGGTACTTTTATAAATTATCCTCAAAATATTCAGGTAAGAAATATCAAGTTACAGTGTAAAGGAAGTGGTGGTACTTTCACATTACATTTTCTAAAACTCTAATTCCTTTAAGAACTGTATGGGACCAAGAACCAGACAGACACACAAAGGTAAAATGCAAAACACCTTTATTAAGGTACCAGGCAGAATAGCAGAATAATGAACCAAAAGCAAAGTCCAAATAACAAGTCAGAGTAAAAAAGTACATCTAAATAATAACAATGACGATCGCTCTAATCAGAAATTCAATATATTGACTTTGTTTCTTATATTTTGCAGACACTGAAAAATGCATAAAATGCCCAGACACAGAGTGGTCCAATGAGATGAAGAATCAGTGTATCCCCAAAGTTGTTGAGTTTCTGTCATATAAGAATGATATATTGGCTTCATTATTTGCTTCAACTTCAGCTTTCTTTTTTTGTGTGACTTTTGTCATATTGAGGCTTTTTGTTTTATACAGAGCAACAGCTATTGTTAGAGCTAATAACAGAAACATTAGCTACATCCTCCTTGTCTCCATCATGCTGAGCTTCCTCTGTGCATTTTTGTTTCTTGGTCGTCCAGTTGATATAACCTGCATGCTCCGTCATACTTCTTTTGGAGTCATTTTCTCAGTGGCTGTATCTTCTATCTTGGCCAAGACTGTAGTGGTCTGTATTGCATTCAAAGCCACCAAACCTGGCAGTGTGTGGAGCAAGTTTGTTGGAGTCAAATTACCCTATTCCATTGTCTGCTTTTGTACATGTATTCAAATTATAATTATCATCAGCTGGTTGGCTATTTTTCCCCCATTTCTGGAACAGGATATGCACACGTATCAGGGAAAGATCATCCTTCAATGTAATGAAGGCTCAGTTATTGCATTTTACACTGTCCTGGGTTATTTGGGGATTTTAGCAACTGTTAGTTTTATTATAGCTTTTTTATCCAGGAGATTACCGGACAGTTTTAATGAGGCCAAGTACATCACCTTCAGCATGCTGGTGTTCTGCAGTGTTTGGATTGCAATGATCCCGGCCTATTTGAGCACCAAAGGGAAATACATGGTGGCTGTAGAGATTTTTGCCATATTGATGTCAAGTGCAGGACTTTTATGCTGTATATTTTTCCCGAAGTGTTACATAATTTTGTTTAAACGAGAAATGACCACTCAGGTAAATTTACTTGGTGGGTCAAGGAGATAATTTTCTTTTAAATGTACTACATATGGACATACCTTATTTTGCTAATGATTTAACATAATAACATGCATGACACAATTTATTAACTTTCATTTGGCTCTAGTGTTTCTGTATTATTCACCCCATTGAGAGTTAAGTGCCTTTAGCATGTAAACAATAAAATAAATAAATAAAAAATAAATATATATATGGCCACTTTATTAGCTACACCTGTTCAATTGCTTGTTAACACAAATAGCATCTCAATAACATCTCAAACCAGTCTGTCCATTCTCCTCTGACCACTGACATCAACAACAGAAAGGTGACAGTAACTCAAATAACCACTTGTTACAACCAAGGTATGCAGAATACTAGACTTGTGCGTTCGTCATTTGTATTAAACTGTTAGATGAAAGGATCATGGGAATATATTTTATTTGAATAATTAATAAATGCAAATGAGTACACTACCATATATGGCTAATATATCTTCGGGCAGAATGCTGCCATCTATTGGTAAGATGAGCACACTACCATATTTGGCTAATATGTCTTCGGGCAGAATGCTGCCATCTATTGGTAAGGTACATTGAGTAGCATAACTTTCGATTTCAAGCAACATATTGTTCCATATGCTTTAAATCCAAAGTGCAGGCGACCAATAGGCTCACTCGCACTGCCTTTTTAACTCCTGACGGTGAATCTACAGATTTCTGCTCCCGTTAACCCCTGCGATGCTGCGTAGATAACGGGAGCGGAAATCCATGTGTTCGCCGTCAGAGGTTAACTTGGCTGGCAGAGATCACTGGTCTCCCTGCTCCAACAGTTAAAAGTCTGTACGAGCGACCCTATTGGTCGCCAGCAGGGGCTCTTCTGGCATCAACCAATTGGTTGATGTCAGAAGAGGACCCTGCAGACGACCAATCGACTCCCTCGCACGGCATTTTTAACTCTTCGTGTTCGTCTTCATGGGGGAAAAAATCTTTGTATTCCGCGAATATTCCCCCCGTTCCTGTGTTCAGTTTGGGCTAATATTCGTGTGCATTCTTCGTTTTTTATCAGGTTTTTTCCGTTTTTTTGTAGAAAGGGTTAACGCGGTAAGGACTACGCAGCAGCTTTGATGCCAGGACCGAACTTACGGATTTCTGCTCCTGTTAACCCCTGCGACGCTGTGCAGATAACGGGAGCGGAAATCCGTAGGTTCGCTGTCAGGGGTTAACTTGGCCGGCAGAGACCACTGGTCTCCCTGCTCCAACAGTTAAAAGTCCGTACGAACAACCAATAAAGTCACTTGTACGGACTTTTAACTGCTGGAACAGGGAGACCAGTGGTCTCTGCTGGGCAAGTTGCTGGACCAGGATTTTAAAGGTCTGTACGAGCGACTCTATTGGTGTCATAAATCTACTCACCCTCTCCCAGCTGCAGCGTCGGCAGAACTCGGCGTCGGGTTTCCTCTCTGCCTCTGCTCACCGACACAGACACGAGCAGAGGCTGTGTGCAGGCATGCCCTCTCCACTGCCAGCAGAGACCAGCAGGGAGGAGGACGCGTTCTCAGGTTGCTATGGAGATGCGTCTACTCCCTGCTGCCGATAGACGCCGGCAACGGAGGAGTGGCGTATGCGGTGCCATGGCAACGCGTCTCTCAGTATGACGTCATTTTGGTGCCAATTTCAAACCATAAAAGCCCCTTTCACTCTGTAATCAGTGCTCAAGTATAAGCTGATTTATTGCCTCGACCATTGCATGTGACCTGACCTTGATTTTGGATTTTCCCTTTTGTACCTCGCCTCGGACTTTGTGTGTGTTTTGCGGTTTGCTATTAGGAACCTTTTAGCTCACGGGTCAGCCGTGATAATTGGTCGCCAGCAGGGAGGGGGCTCGTCTGCCATCAACCAATGAAGTACAGGTGTACTTCATTGGTTGATGGCAGAGGAGGCCCTTGCAGGCGACCAATAGAGTTGCTCGTACGGACATTTAAACTCCTGGCGCCAAAGCTGCTGCGTAGTCCGTACCGCATTACCCTCCGTATTAACCCCTTGTACTAAAAAACAAACACGAAGAATGCACACGAATATTCGCCTGAATCGAACACAGGAACGGGCAAATATTCGGGGAATACAAAGATTTTTTCCTCCACGAAGAAGAACATGAACACGAAGAGTCGGTCGGCGCCCAAGTCTACTTAGTACCAATTGAGCGTTGTTTAAACGTGACAGCCTACCAGAGTATTGTTGCTGACCATGTTCATCCCTTTATATTTTTATTTGAAAGTGTATGTTTATCTTTATTTTTTTTTTAAAGACATATAAACAAAGAAAAAAGCACACATAAGTATGAATAAAAAGTTGTATATGTATATATATATAGAAATTATATGTAGCTATATAATATTTCAGCGTCTAAAACATATAAATAAAAAACAACACATTAAAACCATGTCTCGGGAGTTGCCATACTACTATCATATGTCCAAGGTGGTAAAACTTTCACTGCGTCTAAAAGGGGAGAAGGGATGACTAAAGGACTGTACTAGATATAATCTGATCTAAGTTACTCTGTTGTTCTATAGCCAACTAATGATTGCCATTTTTTAAAGCTTCCTCCGCGATTGATTTATGTTTGCCTGACAATAAACCTTTCTCCATTTGTAATTGATACTGAATTTGTGCTTTAAGTGTCACCCATTGGGGTACATCTTGTTTTTTCCAGTTACAGGGTATTCAAATATTTGCTGCGATTAATATATATGAAGCTATATAATTTTGTATATGATTTTTATTTGACCAAGACAGATGGAAAAGGAAATTCTCTGAGGAGTTGTGAATCCCTGTTATCTCTAAATTATCTAGTACTGAGGCAACCATCCCCCAGAACTTATGTAATATTTTGCATTTCTACCAAATGTGGTCGTAAGTTCCCTTTTCTATATTGCAACTCCAGCATAAATCAGAAACCTGGGGGTACATCTTGCTCAATCTTTCAGGAACCAAATGCCACCTATATATTATTTTATATTGTAATTCATTGAGATTTAAACAATTATTTTTTTTCAGGTTACTTAGGGCTTTATACCCTTCCTCCTGGTTATCCTATCTCCTTCTGCCATTTCACGAGGGCTTTGATTTAAGGTTCAGAAAATCTACTTTGAGTATTCCACTTTTTTAATATTTATCTCTTTTTCTAATAATGAGATCATCTTATGTTTTCTTTCTTTGTGGAATCTATTTTCTGTGTCTATATGACTCGTAGGAAGGTAAATAAATCATTTAGAGATAAATCGAACTCCTCGGCTATCTGTACGAAAGGTAAAGTAGTGTCCTCTTTAATCAACTGGTTATATTTCCTTAGTTCTCTTCCAAGCCATTTACTTATATCTAAATCTTTGATATTAATTTCGAGAGATTTTAGGGAGGAATTTGGTAACATGAGGCAACCTAATTTTTTATCTTTCCTGAAGGATTCCCAGAATTTTAATAAGCTTTTTAAGATTAAGTTGTTACCAATATTTAGATTTTTATAGTTTGAGCACAGCAGGTAACTTAAATCTTCAAAGTTTGAGAAAGATGATTTTATTTTATACCAAGCCTCCTGGTGAGCTGAATCTATAAGCCATCTTGAAAGATGCAGGATCATAGCCGGTAGATCATATCCGGTAGACCTATCCCCCCCTTGGTTTACATTTTCCTTAAAGATCTTTGAAGGTATTCTGGGACTCTTTTCACCCCATATAAATCTCATGAATAACTTTTGAATCTCCTTTAACCAGCTATTAGGGAGATGAAATGGAACTAGTCCGAACAGATAGATCCATTTTGGTAGAATATACGATTTGACACTGTTCATCCTTCCCCACCATGAGACCTCTAGATTAGACCACGCTTTTAAAGTGTCTGATGTATGAACTCACAAAAACTTAAAATTTGATTCTAATATTTTATCAGGATTTGTTGTTATTTTTATCACCAAATACCGTATTTGCGCGATTATAAGACGAGGTTTTTTTCAGAGCAAATGCTCTGAAAAATACCCCTCGTCTTCTAATCGGGGTCATCTTCTAATCAGACCTCAAATAGAGGTCTGATTATGAGACTAAGATCCAGATCCCCCGCACCGCTGCAGGGGACCTGGATCCTCCTGTCTCCCCCCCCATTTAACACCCCCCCACACACACTTACCGGTGCTTCCTGCTGTATTGCCGGGGCAGCGGGTTGACGTCTACGCGATCCGCGTAGACAACGTCCGCTGCAGCCGGAAGGAGGTGTGGCTAGCAGCGGGGGTTGTCTGCGTCCGTCGCGGATACCTTCCCCGACTGTCAGAGATCAGAGTTCCCCGCACCGGTGCGGGGAACTCTGATCTCTGACAGCCGGGGAAGGTATGCGCGACGGACGCAGACAAACCCCCGCTGCCAACTCCAACTCCTTCCGGCTGCCCCGGCAATACAGCAGGAAATTGGAAGCACCGGTAAGTGTCTGTGTGTGCATGTGTGTGTGTGTGTGTGTTAAATGGGGGCATAGGGCATTTCTGGAATGCCTTATACCCCTATATGCCACTCTGGCACTTAGGGAGTTAAAATGCATATTATGGGGCAGAGTGGCATATAGGGAGGTATAAGGCATTTCAGGAGGCAGAGTGGCGTTAAAGGGGCATTTAATAGAGCACTCTGCCTCCTGAAATGCCTTATACCTCCCTATATGCCACTCTGCCCCATAATATGCCTTTTAACCCCCTAAATGCCAGAGTGGCATATAGGGGTATAAGGCATTTCTGGAGTCAGAGTGCTCTATACAATGCCTTTTAACTCCCTTAATGCCACTCTGCCTCCTGGAATGCCTTATACCTCCCTATATGCCACTCTGCCCCATAATATGCATTTTAACCCCCTAAATGCCAGAATGGGATATAGGGGTATAAGGCATTTCTGGAGGCAGAGTGGCACATAGGGGGTCAAAAGGCATGCCATGGGGCACAGTGGCATATAGAGGGTTAAAAGGCATATCATGGGCCACAGTGCCATATTGGTGTGGCAAGCCTGGGGGCAGATGTGCGTAACTCAATCATAGCTTTTATTTAAAAAAATAGTTTAGATGAATTAACATTTACTGGTAAAACTTTTTTCCTTTAGGGTCATCTTATATTCAGGCTTTTTCTTTTTTTCCTAAGTTAATATTCAGATTTTGGGGGGGTCGTCTTATAATCAGGGTCGTCTTATAATCGAGCAAATACGGTATGTTACTTCTTTGGTCACCCATATTAATGCATGTTTATTCTTTGGTTCCTGAATCATCATTCTGGATGTATTAGTCAACATTGCACAAGTTTTGGATACATTCAGTTTATAGTTTGAGTTTTCACTATATAGATTCATTTTATTTTAATAAATAAATATTCTATTGAGCTAATTGGATCTAAGACAGGGATGGCAAAGTCATCAGCATACAACATTATTTTGCCTTCTGTCCCCTCATTCAGACAGCCCTTACATAGTGGTTGATCTCTTATATTTTGTGCAAGGGGTTCCAGAGAAAGGATATATAAAAGGGGGGATATGGGGCAGCCCTGACTAGTGCAGTTTCTAACTGGAAACCGTGGGGAAGATATCCCATGTCCAACAATCCTGGCTGAAGGTGAGATATATAAGGCCATTATTCGATATAATATTTCTCCTTTGAAACCAAATTTCACTAGTGAGGCCTTCATGAATTTCTAGTTGACCCTGTCAAATGCTTTCTCAGCATCTAAAAACAGGGTTAACAGGGTTAACATGGTATTCTCCTTTCCTTTGTTTATATCCTGGATATGTATGAGGCATCTGTTATTACTACAGGAAGTTCTTCCTGCAACAAACCCTACCTGGTCATTATTAACTAAAAAAAGAGTGCTTTTCGTTCCGAAGAAACGTAGAAGAGAATATAGCGGTGGCAAAACATAGACGAAGATGCACAAAACGAAGAATCTTCGATTCTTCGCGAACGGCTTCATTTCACGGCACGCCCGCCAAAGTTTCAAAGAGGAGGAGGAGGAGACAGATTGAGTGAGCTGTTCCTCGTTTGTCCAATCAGCTCGCTCTTGTGATGTCATGCTGAGGGTCTCGTCCAATGCCTGTGCTGATTTTGCCTGAGAGATCTATTCTTTTTCGCTGTGACTGCTTTGGCAACACTGCTGTGCTGCATCCAAGCGTTACAGTTAGATATTGCTCTGTGAGAGACTGGTAAGCCTCAGCCTGCCATTTCTCACAGTGTACTCTTCCTCACTTCAGTTCTACTGAATTAATTTTTTATTTTTTTTCAGTGCTTCTGTCTGTCAACTGTGTAGTGCTGTTGAGTTGACAGTTTGCACACAGTGCCTCACTGGGGTGCCCTTGTCCTGGGTTGGCAGTACCTACTGCCTGCCCTGTCTTCACTTAGTCTTCACTAACTTTTTAAGCTGAACTGTTTGAATTATTAATTAAATAATAGCATTTATACATTTAATATAATCATAAATAATATATAATAAATTAATAATAATATTGTCATATAGTATACTAGTGTAGATGACTACTAGTGTGTAATCTAAAATCCTTAATATTTAATAATAATATTATTAGAATTAATTTTAGCTAGCTTAATAATGAATTAGCTATATTATATTAGCTTTTTTTGCTTGAGACAGTCTGTCAGGTAGAAGAGTTAATTTATCCCACATAAAGATTAACCAGTCCACTATTACCCTTAAGCTAGAAGTTGATAATTGTATTATTTATTATATTAATATAAGACATCCCTAATTATTAATTACTTAGTTATTAATTTAGTTAATACATTTTAATTTTAAAGTTAAGCTAATCTTACTAGTACTGGTGCTGCAGCTCTTTAGTTTGTGCTTTGTTTTAGCAACAGCAAGAGATAAAGTCAAATTTTCTTAATATTATTAATTAATTTCATTTGCACTTTGGCAGATTGCACACAACAGCACAGTCCATCAGTGAAGTGAACTTGTTAGGCTAGTGAGTGCAGCCACATAAGTGCTGTGTGTTTTTTTGTTCAGCAAGCAGTGACGGTAACTGTTTTGCTAAATATTATTTTCTCATTTTAAATTTTATTTATTAAAACCTTTAGTGTTTTTCTCACCTCAGTCCATCAGTGAAGTGAACTTGTTGGGCTAGTGAGTGCAGCCGCCTAAGTGCTGTGTGTTTTTTGTTCAGCAAGCAGCGAAGCTAACAGTTTTGCTGTTACATTTTATTTTCTAATTTATTTTCAAGTAAGATTGACTGTGTGACGACAACTGTAGTAAGCAAAGCTTCAAGGTAGCTGTAGTACTAGTAAAAAAGAAAATAATTTACCACATTTTTGTAGATTAAGCAGAAGTAGGACAACTATATCTTTCTGCTTCTGTATCTGATTTAAAGTAAAAGTTGTTTAACCCCAAGTTATTTATAATCTATTAATATTATATAAATTAATAATATTAATTAATAATATACTGATATAACCTCACTTTAGCTTAGTGGGCTTGAAAGCGTCTGCCTTTGCTAGAGGTAGGCTTACAATAGAAAGGAAATTTAGCTTTAGCATAGCAGTAGGCTCCTAGGCCCGTGTAAATTTAAAATAAAAATAAAATACTGCTAGTAGTTTTACTAGTTAGTGTATTATAGTTAATCTTGAGTTAATAACACAATGTAGTGGCTTTAGTTAACCATTTTTTAATAACTTAAGCACTTTGGCAGATTGCACACAACAGCACAGTGCAGCTGTGCATAGTTTTCCTTCCTCTAATTTTTTGTGTTTCCTTTTTTTCCCTTTTTTTTTTAAATCCTATTTTCCTTAATACATTTATTTTCTCTGCCCCCCTAGTTTTAAACACTAAACACATGTAACCCCTCAAGGGATTTTAGTGACTGCTGCTGTGTCACTGACTCACCTGCAGTTCTTATGGAGTGACCAGCAGATGGCGAACTGCAAAGCACATGGATGAGGTGAAAAAGGGGCCATTGGAGTTTGGAGAGAGGAGTTCAGAGTTGGATGCCAGAGGTGAAGGACCCTTGCTGAGAGAGAAGGAGAGTGAGTGAGGCCTAAGACCAGAGGCCTGCTTGAAATCCATGCTCAGAGGAGAGTTGCAGCATCCTGGCAGAATCTTCCAGCAGACAGAGATACAGAGCTGTTTGCAGCAGAGTTGGCAGTGAAGAAGTTAAAGGCTGAACTGCCCTGATTGCAGGTGGTAGAGTGGTAAGCCTAAAACCTCTTCCCCTGTCTCCACAACAGGGCACCCTGAATTCAGCCACACACCAATAAAAGCTTTTGATCTCCAGTCCCACTGACATACTGAAGTTTCCAATACAATTCAACCCATACTGTGGAGTAAGTTACTCATGGGCCCCAACTGTGTTATGTGCACCAACTAAAGGTACCCAGCGGCTACTAGGGCGAAGATTAGGGTGGGCCGCAGTGATTGTTGTGGGTGGGTGAACCTTGTATTGTATATTTCATTTCGGTATATTTTATTCTAATATATTTCATGTTTTTCTGTTGCATTTATGCATAGTGTTTTGCTGTGCAATACAAAGTTAATTTTAAGTTAGCCCTGTGTCAGTTTTATTAATCACTCGGCTATGTTCCCAGCGGGAGCTCATATCCATACCCTGGATGCTCCGTTGGGTGGAGGCACTGCCACAGTTATGTATCCCAACTCCCAGGTAGCGGAGGCTCAGGATTGGCCTGCAGAGCACAAAGAGGTAACTGGGATAAATGACCACAGAGATATTGGTGGGTCTACCCAAAAACCCGTTACACACACAACACAAAATTTGAAATGGATCCTCCTTTTGGGACTAAGAAGGGACAAGCTCCATCTTCCACCACCACCACCACCACCACCAGTTCTTCTAAGATGCAGCCTTTGCATCAGTCTAGTCGGACAAGTAGGCCAAGCTCTCGGTTATCGTTTGGGGAATCATTGCTTGAAGGATCCATGCCATCAAGTAAAGGAAAGGTACCAACAGCAGGCAGTAGTAGTGCTGCTAGGCCCACCAGCTCTATGTTTTTTTAAGGAAAGCCTAAAGCTAGTAGCCCAGTGAGTAAAAAGAAGTGCCTTTTGCCCCAATCAGCATCTTCCCCATCCACGAGCAGCATGCAAGGTACCAAGCAGAGCAAAATTAGCAGCAAGACTGAGAGTGGTCTTCCCAAACCAAAGCAATCTCGTTCTTTCGCACTGAGGCTTTTTGTAGAAAAAAATCCGCCTCCCAAGACCACCACCTCCAACACCACTAGTGCTGCGCCTGCTGTTCCCACCGGTACCGCCACACCATTTCCTCCTAGCACCACCTCTAGCAAGCCACCAAGTCCTTACAATATTTTTGTAAAGACGGTTAGAGAGAGGGCTACACGTAGTGGAACTCCACCTAGCAAGGTACCAGAGGAGCATAAGACTGAGAGGGCCAAGTGCAGAGTTAGGCTCTGTTCTTCCTGCTCGCACTACTACTACTAGTCATGATATCAGTCTTAGAGGAAGTAGAGGAGATGAGTGGTCAGGAATCAGATTCCTCAGGGAGCAGTGTCCAAATGACTAGTGCACAATTTTCCCCTGAGCCTTCACCTTCTCCGCTACGATCATCATCATCACCACCACCAACAGCAAAACCTACCAAATCTGGTAGAATAAAAGAAATTAGCAGTCCCACTATGGCCAGTACTCCAGTGCCTCCACCAGTACTGTAACTGTGCCAATAAGAACAACAACCGCTAGTTCTACCGCTGCTCATCCACCCAGAGCAGTAGAAGCAGCACCCAAGGAACAGTCCAAGGCTCTCCGTGCCCCAATTTGGGAGCACTTTGAAAGTGTAGAAGAAGGGCGCTATGGAAAGTGTCTGGGCATTTCACCAGTGCTAGCATAAAGCATCACCTCAGCACTCAACACCACGCTGTGCTATTGGGGAAAGATGCAGAAAAACATAGGGCAGGCAGCACAGCTGGTGGCTGTGCTACTACAACAACAACTAGTACCATCTCCAGAGAGAGTGGAAAAACCCCAACAGCTGCTTCTGAGCCAATAGCAGCTACAGCTATTGCTGGCAGCCAGAGACCAAGGCAGGTTGGAGCACTGCAACATGTCCAGCCCACCCTGGAAGAATTTAGGGCATTTCACTACAAGAGGTCAATTTCCAAACAGCAAGCCAATAAAGTAACCCGACTTATTGGTCAAGTTCATTGCTGTTGGGAGGGCATCCTTCTCCATGACTGAAGGGGAGCCTTTCAAACAATTGATGGCGGCTGTGGCTCCACAATACACAGTTCCGTCACGTTCCACTTCAGTAGGAACATTGTCCCCTCGCTGTATCGGTCCTGTGTTTCAGCAGTGAAAGAGGAGCTTTCCAAGGCTGCTGGTCAGTGTGTTCATTTCACAACAGATTTGTGGAGTGCACCTAGCGGCCAGCATGCCTTTCTTTCCTTGACAGCACACTGGTGGCAGCCCGGTGTGTCTAAGGAAGCTGCTGCAGCAGGCTACTGATCATTCCTTCTCCATGCAGAAGTGATGGATGAAAAGCACTTCCCAAAATATTCTGCATGCAATAAGGAAAATGTTTTGCCTTTGGGTGGGAGCAGAGGCAGGCACCAATGTTGAAGTTGGTTTTGTAGTAACAGACACAGGTGCAAACATGGTGAAAGCGCTGCGAGATGGTCATATTGTTAGTGTGCGCTGTGCAGCCCACATCATCCATCTTGTAGTCAAGGCAGCAATGTCAAAAGGAACTAATTCTTTTTTTTGTTCTTGTTCTATGCCTTTAACCTTTTTTTCATTTCTTGGGGCTTTCGGTTTGCCATATCACCCCGGTTCCAATATCACTATTTAAAGCGGCTTAATAATTTCTGTATAAGCCTCTCGCGTTTCATTAGTTCTCTTGTTTCGATTATTAAATAATTCTGAAAACAGCTCAGTAGTTTCCAGCATCCACAAATAAAAATCTGTATTAATGAGGAGAAGATAAGTCCAGACAATTCAATTCTGGTAGCCCGACTTCCAGCCATTCTGTGTTAATTAGGTACAGTGGGGCAAAAAAGTATTTAGTCAGCCACCAATTGTGCAAGTTCTCCCACTTACAAAGATGAGAGAGGCCTGTAATTGTCATGATAGGTACACTTCAACTATGAGAGACAGAATGGGGGGAAAGAATACAGGAAGTCACATTGTAGGATTTCTAATGAATTAATTGGTAAATTCGTCAGTAAAATAAGTATTTGGTCACCTACAAACAAGCAAGATATCTGGCTCTCACAGACTTGTAACATCTTCTTGTCATCTTCAGAGTCTCCTCTGTCCTCCACTTGTTACCTGTATTAATGGCACCTGTTTGAACTTGGTATCAGCATAAAAGACACCTGTCCACAACCTCAACAGTCACACTCCAAACCCCACTATGGCCAAGACCAAAGAGCTGTCAAAGAACACCAGGAACAAAATTGTAGACCTGCACCAGGCTGGGAAGACTGAATCTGCAATAGGCAAGCAGCTTGGTGTGAAGAAATCAACTGTGGGAGCAATTATTCGAACATGGAAGACATACAGGACCACTGATAAACTCCCTCGATCTGGGGCTCCACGCAAGATCTCAAGCCGTGGTGTCAAAATTATCACAAGAACGGTGAGAAAAAATCCCAGAACCACACGGGGGGACCTAGTGAATGACCTGCAGAGAGCTGGGACCAAAGTAACAAAGGCTACCAGTAGTAACACACTACGCCGCTCAAATCATGCAGTGCCAGACGTGTCTCCCTGCTTAAGCCAATACATGTCCGGGCCAGTCTGAAGTTTGCTAGAGAGCATTTGGATGATCCAGAAGAGGATTGGGCGAATGTCATATGGTCAGATGAAACCAAGGTAGAACTTTTTGGTAGAAACTCAACTCGTCGTGTTTGGAGGAGAAAGAATGCTGAGTTGTATCCAAAGAACAGCATACCTACGGTAACGCATTGGGGGTGGAAACATCATGCTTTGGGGCTGTTTTTCTGTAAAGGGACCAGGACGACTGATCCGTGTAAAGAAAAGAATGAATGGGGCCATGTATCGTGAGATTTTGAGTGAAAACCTCCTTCCATCAGCAAGGGCATTGAAGATGAAACGTGGCTGGGTCTTTCAGCATGACAATGATCCCAAACACACCGCCCCGGGCAACGAAGGAGTGGCTTCGTAAGAAGCATTTCAAGGTCCTGGAGTGGCCTAGCCAGTCTCCAGATCTCAAGCCCATAGAAAACCTTTGGAGGGAGTTGAAAGTCCGTGTTGCCCAGCGACAGCCCCAAAACATCACTGCTCTAGAGGAGATCTGCATGGCGGAATCGTCCAAAATACCAGCAACAGTGTGTGAAAACCTTGTGAAGACTTACAGACAACGTTTGACCTCTGTCATTGCCAACAAAGGGTATATAACAAAATATTGATATGAACTTTTGTTATTGACCAAATACTTATTTTCCACCATAATTTGCAAATAAATTCTTTAAAAATCAGACGATGTGATTTATGGACTTTGTTGTCTCATTCTGTCTCTCATAGTTGAAGTGTACCTATGGTGACTGACTAAATACTTTTTTGCCCCACTGTACATATATCAGCTTTATTTGTGAAATCTCAGTGATTCTCAGTGACCATCCCCAGCAAAGATTATCAAAGATGCATATAATGATTTTGTGTCCTTCAATTTATATTCTCCACGGTTATTGTTTCCAGTATCACCGTATAAAACAGTCTAGTGATTTCTGCACAGGTTCACCATTAATTTGTTAATTCAGAAATATAAACAAAGAAAAACTTTCCGTTCAATACTTTCTGCTAGGTAAGTTCATTCAGTTCTATAGTGTTTCAAACTTGGAAACATGGATACTGGAGATGTCCTCATTTACCGTATTTGCTCGATTATAAGACGACCCCCTAAAATCTGAATATTAATTTAGGAAAAAAAGAAAAAGCCTAAATATAAGACGACCCTATAGGAAAAAAGTTTAACCGGTAAATGTTAATTCACTGAATGCTATGTGAACAATTGTTTGTTAATAAAAACTATGATTTAGAAAAATGTTTTGTTTTTATTTCTTTTTTTCAACCTGCCCCCAGTTATGCACATCTGCCCCCAGGCTTGCCACTCTGCCCTAAAAATACCTTATACCCCCTATATGCCACTGTGCCCCATGATATGCCTTTTGACCCCCTATGTGCGACTCTGCTTTCAGAATTGACTTATACCCCTATATGCCACTCTGACATTTAGGGGGTTAAAAGGCATATTATGGGGCAGAGTGGCATATAGGGAAGTATAAGGCATTTCAGGAGGCAGAGTGGCGTATAGGGGGTTAAAAGACATTTCTGGAGGCAGAGTGGCATTGAGGGGGTTAAAAGGCATTTCACAGAGCACTCTACCTCCAGAAATGCCTTATGCCCCCCACTAAGCACCGGGGACTTAGAAGCACCGGTAATTTGTGGGGGCATAACACAGGAGGGTCCAGGTCCCCTGCATCTGAGTCCCCGGTGCTTAGTCCGGGCAGCGTGTAGAGCTCTACGCGATTTGCGTATACAACTTCCGCTGCAGCGGTAGTTGTCTACGTGAATCGCGTAGAGCTCTACGCGCTGCCCGGACTAAGCACCGGGGACTCAGATGCACCGGTAAGTTGGGGGGGGGGCAGGAGGATCCAGGTCCCCTGCATCGCTGCGGGGGATCTGGATCTTAGTCTCATAGTCAGACCAATTTGAGGTCTGATTATAAGACAACCCCAATTCTAAGACGAGGGGTATTTTTCAGAGCATTTGCTCTGGAAAAAACCTCGTCTTATAATTGAGCAAATACAGTATGTTTCTTGGAGAGCATTTAGGTGCATACATATGGACCATCTATCATCCATGGAGAATCTGCTGGGGAGCTTCACCAGCAGTTTGCAATAATTGGGAGGGACTTCAAAGAAGATGCAGAAGTAGAAGTGGTCGGCAGAGAAGGTAGGTTAACATTCAAAGAGCGTGTGATTGAGAGTGAGATTGAACGAGAATGCTAGTATGAAAGAGTGAATGAGGGAGAGTGTGAGTGAATGTGGACACATGAAAATTCAAAGCTTTTTGCTTTGTTTTCATCCGATTTGTGGGGGAGGTCATACAAATCTGAATGCACAAGTCCACTATATATATTTTATATTTTTTATATATTCTTTTTGCTGTGCATATTTGCAGGTCATGAACAAACCTTAGTTTGAGCAGCCCCACCTGCCACACAGGTGCATCATAAATTATGTCCAGAGAAGGCTTTTAAATGTTTGAGCTTCTTAGTGGGATAAAATGCAGTTCAGCCTAAAAATGACATATGACTCACAAAACTTTTAATTGGGTCACTGGATATTTAGTGGCATGTACTAGCGCATCAGGGGGGTGCAGAAGCCCCTCTTTCCAGAACACCAGGGGCAGATCGCCCTATTGAGCAGACTTTCACATAAATCACCACTGCTCCATAGGCAGATGGGCCACTACGAACTTTGGGAGTGCTGTCCCCAAGATGGTCAATAATTTCCTTATTACCTGTGATTGTATGACAAGAATACTCTGATTACTATACTTGGGTGCCAGCCAACTCTTCGTGTTTATCTTCGTAGAGAAAGAAAACCTTCGTATTCCACAAATATTCGCCTGTTCCTGTGTTTGGTTCTTCCATGTTCATTTTTTTTTTGTTGTTGCCATCAGGAGTAACACAGGTACACAGGTATTAAGTGGAGTGTATCAGGGGTCTGTGGAGTGCCTCAGGGCTCTTTCCTGGGTCCTCTTCTTTTAATTTGTTTATAAAAGATCTCCCAAGTGCATTGAGAGCCATGTCACAGTTTTGCTGATGACACAAAAATATGCAGGGTAATTCAGACTAATCTTGATGTTTCTTCTTTGCAGGAGGATTTAGAGTTGGGGACTGGGCATCCAAGTGGCATATGAGTTTCAACATAGATAAATGCAAAGTTATGCATTATGGTAAAAATAATAGAAATGCAACCTATACTATGAATGGCAACAGTGAGCAATTCTAACTGCAAGGCCCAATAAATTTTTGGCATGCATAAAATAAGGTATTGATTCACAGAAGGGGGATATCATCTTGCCTCTTTACAGATCAATGGTAAGACCTCAAGTTACAAAAGAGTGTAAAAAAATAAAATAAATAAAAAAAGGCAAAAAAAAATAAATATATATATAAAAATATTTTTATGAGAAAGTCCTAAAATTAGCGCTTTAGCTTAAAACAATTCTCGCATAGAAAGAGTTAAAATACTGGCATGCTCATGGGTTGTCTACTTTTAAAAAAATTATGATTTGACGGGGTTAATTGAATTGGCCGGGTTCAACAATGTCCCAATTAACACAGAGGGATGGAAAAATGGTTTTAAAATAGCAAAACGCTACTTGTACTTATTGCCCCATAACGTGCAGCAAAAAGCAAAAAAAACATAAAAACATTGGGTATTTCTAAACTCAGGATAAACAGTATAATCTATTTAGCAGGTTTTTTTAATTCGTTTTTGAAGATAAGTAAAATATTTTTCAAATAAAAGTGAGAGAAGTCCTTTTTTTTTTTTTAACAAAAAATCACCATATTTGATCCCCTGCTGATTTTTTTTTGCCCACTGACAAAGACATGATCAGTCTATAATTTTAATGGTAGGTTTATTTGACCAGTGAGAGACAGAATAACAACAAAAAAATCCAGAATAATGCATTTCAAAGTAAATAAGTATTTGACCCCTTTGCAAAACATGACTTTGCTTTAGTTGGCCACCAGGTTTGCACACATCTCAGGAGGGATTTTGTTCCACTCCTTTTTGCAGATCCTCTCCAAGTCATTAAGGTTTCAAGGCTGACGTTTGGCAATTCGAATCTTTAGCTCCCTCTACAGATTTTCTATGGGATTAAGGTCTGGAGACTGACTAGACCACTCCAGGACCTTTATGTGCTTCTTCTTGAGCTACTCTTTTGTTGCCTTGGCCTTCTGTTTTGGGTCATTGTCATACTGGAATACCCATCCACGACCCATTATCAATGCCCTGGCTGAGGAAAGGAGGTTCTCACCCAAGATTTGATGGTACATGGCCCCACCCATCATCCCTTTGATGCGGTGAAGTTGTCCTGTCCCCTAAGCAGAAAAACACCCCTAAAGCATAATGTTTCCACCTCCATGTTTGACGGTGGGGATGGTGTTCTTAGGGTCATAAGCAGCATTCCTCCTCCTCCAAACACAGCGAGTTGAGTTAATGCCAAATAGCTTGATTTTGGTCTCATCTGACCACAACACTATCACCCAGTTCTCCTCTGAATCATTCAGATGTTCATTGGCAAACTTCAGACGGGCTGTACATGTGCTTTCTTGAGAGGGGGACCTTGCGGGTGCTGCAGGATTTCAGTCATTCACGGCGTAGTGTGTTACCAATTGTTTTCTTGGTGACTATGTACAGGACAGCCTTTAGACTTATGTATAACTTTAGACGTATGTATTACATAAGCATAACTTATTTAATGGTATTTCTTGGCTACCCCAAGCCTCAAGTATTAAGCCAGTATCACAACCTCATGCTGACAAGTCCCATTAAGGACAGAACAGCTGTCCATGAGTGGTGATCTGGCTATTGCACCTCTTACCCGAGTTTTGTCTCAAGGCCGTCCTGTACAGCGGGCAATTACTTTCAAGGGATCCATGTATAAAGTGGATATAGAGGCAAAAGGTGATAATTGTTGAACTTATGTGCATGCACCTACCCAGAATCCCCTGTGGTTGTGGTAGCACCATGAGGTTTCTGAGGGAAAAACAAGCCGTCTGGTGTCTGCAGATGAGTGTTTAATAATGCTTTTACTACCCCCTTAATTTTAGTGGAAGGGTTTTCCATCACCCTTACCCATCATAACTTATGTAATGGTATATATATATACATATTAGGGCAGCAACTAACGATTATTTTAATAATCGATTAGTTGGCCGATTATTTTTTCGATTAATCGGATTTAAAAAAAAACAATATGCAAATGTTTTTGTTTTATTTAAAATAATTTAATGAACTGGATGTTAAAAAACAACTTAAAATTTACATTAACTTTGCACCCAGCCCTGGCACTTTGCACCCAGCATTTTGCACCCAGCACTTTGCACCCAGCGCTTTGCACCCAGCACTTTGCACTGTGCCCCTGCACCCACTCTCCAACTCTGCCCTGCCCCCACACTCACACCCTGCCCCCACACTCTGCCCTGCACCCACACTCACACCCTGCCCTTCATCCCCACCCCCACTCTGCCCTGCACCCAGTCTCCCACTCTGCCCTGCCCCCCCACCCCCACTCTGCCCTGCATCCCCACCCCCACTCTGCCCTGCACCCAGTCTCCCACCCAGCCCTGCACCCACACTCACACCCTGCCCTGCATCCCCTGAAACCCCACCCCACCGTGGACCCCCACTCTGCCGTGGACCCCCACCTCCACTCTGCCGTGGACCCACACTTCCACTCTGCCGTGCACCCACACATTTGCACAGAGCCATTCGCACAGAGCGAATGGCTCTGTGCGAATGGCTCTGTGCGAATGTGTGGGTGCACGGCAGAGTGGAAGTGTCTATGTGCGAGCATGTGGGTGCACGGCAGAGTGGAAGTGTCTATGTGCGAATGTCTATATGCGAATGGCTCTGTGCGAATGGCACAGAGCCATTCGCACATAGACATTCGCACATAGACATAAAGAATACTTACCTCCGCTACGGACTCGTTCCACTTCCAACCTTCAAGTTTAAAACTTTATTGAACTCTTGATTGAAGCGCGTCACATCCGAGGTCACGTAGCTAAAAGAAGGCTGCAGAGCCTGTAGCAGAAGCGGGGAACACTCGCGGAGGTAAGTAAAAGGAGCTGAGTGCTCCAACAACGAATCGATCACTCGATTAAACGATTTCCGTTATCAATTCTTATCGATTTTATCGATTCGTTGTTTCAGCCCTAATACTATATATATATATATATATATACACATATATATATATACACACATATATACATATATATATATACACACGTTAAATGGAAGATTTTTGTACATGTTCCAATTTGTGATTTTCAAAAACTTGTCTTTAATTTTATTAGAGATCAATAGAATAGCATATTGTGGTTTGGTGATTTGCTTATTTTCCCCCTGAAGTTTTACATGTTGTCTCTTATGCCTTATGTGCTATTACAGACATTACACTATCAGGTTGTTAATTTAAAATAGAGCTTGTTCCTGTCATTGTCCCTTCCCTCCCCTTCGTGTCTCATGTGGTTATGCTCGTCTATCGAGAAATACAACTATTAAAAACAAAACCTGTTATTCCGATGACTAATTACAGTGGAGGAGCAATGAGCTAATTATCAGCTAAAAGAAAGTCAGATTTATAGGTGCTTTAATTAAGAAAAAGTTTCTGCAGGTTTATTTCAAGAAATGGAGACTGGACTTTGTTACAATTGAATATATTATAGACAGTCTTACACATTTGATTAATTTATCTAATACGTTTATTGTGCATAGATTTTTAAATCAATGGAATATAATCAGTAAAACACAATTTCATCATGATCAAAGGGGTATTTTAACTCAATTAATTTGTTTTGGAATAATAGCTTTAAAAAGCTTTGTTGTAACCAAAATATATCAGTTGCAATGTAATGGTTCAAAGTAATTTGCATTTGATAAGATGAAAAAGTGCTAAAATGAAAATGAAGGTTTTGTCATACCAAACATCACAGTGACATCACTGGTCTCCTTCTAAAGTTATTTATTTGTTTTCCTTTTTCTTAAATAATTAATCTTTAAACATATTTAATATTTTTATCATAGGTTAAGCGAGCTAGCCGTGGACCGGCAGACCAACCTTTCAAAGCTGCCACCCGGCTGCGAAGTTCAAAACAGCCGCCTAATTAAGTAAAAGCGGCCGGCGGAGGCGGTCTAACAGCCACACAACAGCTGCTTTGAACTTCGTGGCCCTGCTTCCGCTTTAAAGACGTGATGTTCAAGGGGGCAGGGTCACAGAAGGATTCCTCCTGACAAGGAGAGGATCTTCATGTCGAAGGAGAGCAGGAAGAAAGAAAAAAAACAAAAATTTAAGTATTACCAAAAATATAGTTAGGGGACCCATATTCAAGGGAGAGGGGTGGCTGGGTTTTGGCATTAAAAATCAATATAGGGAGGGGGATGTGGCTGGGGCAAATGCACATGGCAGTGGGGCATCTATAGAGAAGAGGGTGGTTGGGCATCACATTAACCAATACACATGGGTGTGGGGGCATAAATGCACAAAGGAGCGAAAAACACAAGGTTGTGGGGGGACATTAATCAATAGTAAAGGGGGCCTGTCTGAGGCATCAATACACAAGGGGCAAAAAATACAAAAGGGGCAGTTAATGACAAAGCAGTGTAGAAAATACACTTTGTATGCTTCAGTGTGGCAGAGCCTGTCCTGGTGTGTATTCCTGGGTGTCGGTGCGGCAGAGCCTGTCTTGGTGTGTGTCTGGGTGTCGGTGTGGCAGAGCCTCTCCTGACGTGTGTGTGTTGGGGTGTCTGTGGCAGAGCCTGTCCTGGTGTGTGTGCGTTTGGGTGTCAGTGTGGCAGAGCCTGTCCTGGTGTGTGTGTTCCTGGGTGTCGGTGTGGCAAAGCCTGTCCTGGCGTGTGTTCCTGGGTGTCGGTGTGGCAGAGCTTGTCTTGGTGTGTGTGTTTGGGTGTCGGTGTGGCAGAGCCTGTCCCGGTGTGTGTGTTTAGGTGTCGGTGTGGAAGAGGCTTTCCTGGTGTGTATTTGGTTGTCGGTTTCCTGGCACTTTACTTACAGTAGGAATAAAAAGAACTTTGTAGTTTTTACTTATCCAGAGATAAAACGAATTTGTAGTCACTTCAGAGGACAAAACATTCTAGGCAAAGAAATCAGTGAGGAAAACTAAAGGTTTTGTGTTATTTACTCTATTTCAATCGCAGGGCAAAAGGGGCAGCTGCCCCTTGAGCAGCCGAGGAGTTACAATTCTGTCTGTTCTGCCTATTTTATTTCCATAAAAAGGTCCTCCAAAATCCTCAGCACCAGGCCCGTGATGCTCTTAATCCAGTCCTGGTTACTTGCTATAATACTAGAACTCCAAGAATGGAGACACTTACTAAAGGGCACTAGTGTATCCATTCTAATTCTCACTGACCACGAGAACTTAACCTATCTCTCAGAAGCCAAGCGTTTGTTTCTCCGACAGGCCAGATGGGCCTTTTTCCTGTCTCCTTTGAATTATATAGTCTTGTATCTTCCCGGTACCAAGAATATTAATTCTGTCCAGGGGTTTATTGGAAAGAGGTTTAATTGCACCTCCCCCAACACATTAATAAGGTTTTGGTAGCAGTATAAACTGCTTTGTGTGCCCACTATGTAGGAGGTGAGAGTAGGTTCTCACCCTATTGAGAGCCTTGACGTAGCAGGTGAGCTTAATTATGCTTTGACCAATTCATATAACCAAAACCTCTCATTTATATTATGTTTATATATTTGTTGCCAACTTTATTAGGATAAGAAGCACAGATAGTTTTTGTTTTTTGTATACATTGTACAGCCAATACATTGTATTTGCAGCATGCTTACACCTGTTTGGTAGGCCTCGTATTATACATTTGTATTATTTGAGCCTGAGACTAGCTGAGCGCACCAACATTTTTGTCTTTACCAAGAATATTAATGTTGATGCCCTGTCTTGCCAATTCTCCACATTGTCTAAAGAGGAGTGCACACCTGATCTTCTGCCTGATCATATCCTGGCCACTATATGTACTAACGTTACTTCTCCTCTTGGTGAAGAGATCTTGGCTACGCAACCCACCACTCCTCCCAAGAAACCTAACTGTAAATTTTTTTGTACCAGAGAACCTCTGGGTCAAATTACTGCAAACCTATGATAATATGAAAGCTGCTGGTCACCCCAACAAAAATCCGATGCTATTGTCCATCTCTTGACACTTCTGGTGGCACAGCCTCCAAAACAAAGTCACTGCTTTTGTTGCTGCATGTTATATATGAGCACAGAGCAAAATTCCCAGACACCTTCCAGTGGGACTCCTCCAACCTACAGCCAAAGGTGAACGCCCCTGGACACATCTATCTACTGTTTCACAAAAATGTCCCATTGCATACCTCTCAAGAAATTTCCATCGGCTCCAGAGACGACCAATATTTTCCCGGGAGGTCTTGTGTCTTGGTTTACCCAAGGAGATAGTATCAGATCATGGGAGCTAGTTCATCTCCAGGTTTTGGCATTCCTTTTGTAGCTACACGGGAATTTGACTATCCTTCTTCTCGGCCTACCATCTGCAGTCTGACAATGCGGGGGAACGGTCTCACTAAGGCTTGGAGTAATTCCTCCAAGGAATCATGATAATTGGTCTCATCTGTTTCCATGGGCGGAGTTCACCATTAACAGTGATATTAACTCCTCTCAATTGTCTCCGTTCTTGGCCAACTAAGGGTTTCAGCCATCACTGTTGCCCGATTTGTTCATGCCCCAGAATATTCTGACTTTGGAGGATCATCTTGAATCTGTACCCACATGGTTACAGATTCAAGAATCCCTATGTAGATCCATGCAGTGCCATAAAATCTAGGCTGACTGCAGCAACTTCCTACCGGGTCGAAGAGAAAGGTCTGGTTGTCTTCCTGTAACCTGAACCTTTGGGTGTCTACCCAGAAAGTTTCTCTCCGCTGCATTAGGCTTTATTGTGTACTTCATAAGATTGAGTTGCTCTAGACCTTCCTCCAGCTATGCGTGTATCGCCAACATTTTCCCTGTCCAGTACATGTCGACAATCATGAGGAGTACAAATAGGCAACATTCTTGATTCCCGTGTCCAAGGGGCGACTCCAATACCTAGTCCACTGCAAGGGGTACTGTTCAGAGGAGCAATCCTGGGTTCCTTCTACTGATGTCCTTACACCCGACCTTCTCTAGGCTTTCCATCTAGGAAGAGGTATTGTGAGGGTTTCTCACCCTTCCCCCACTCCACTACTTTTTCTCTGTTAAACAGGTCACACCCATACCTTAGTTGCTGTTAAATAACCAGACCCTTTCCTGCTGTGCTCTGGCTATTTAAGCTGCAAAGGTTCAGCATCTCCCTGTTCTTGCTTGCTTTATGACCTCTTTCTGCTATCTTGTTGCTGCTGATGTTTCCTGTGTATAATCCTGGCTTGGTTAACTGATTCTCCTGGTTCGTGATCCTGGCTTCCATTCCTGACACTGCTGCCTTCTGGTATCCTGACTCTGGCTTATCCCGACTACCCTCTATGGCTTTGTTTTTTAACTATAGCCCTGGACTGTGACATTATTTTTATTTGTATAATAAGGGCATGATTTTACCAAACTTCTCCTATCCCTCCTGATTTTGGTTTCTGACAGAGGTTTCACAAGGTTAGACTTATAAGCATGCAGTTGCACACAGGAAGCCATTGATACAGTTTGTATATTGTGCACTCTTTGTCACACATCCTTGTACATGACTGTTCACATTACTGTCCATTTTAGAGCGCCATATAAAGTAGAAGACTGTCCTGGTGATGACCCAATCAACAGTAGCCAATAGGGACCATGCATGGCAGCCTTGGAAGAATCGTGTTGCCCAGAACTTCAAAAAAATATGTTTATATTCCTTCCTAGCCCTTCAAGGCCACATCATCTCCTCCAAACTAGATCACAATGTCTGTAGGAATGGTAAGGGTAAGGCTGGCAGGAGATCATTGTATCTGGCTTCACGTAGTTGACCTTTGCATCTGAAGTTATGCTAAAGTCTTTGCACTTCTGGATGGTTCCTTTTTTTGACTAGTGCAAATGTCTGTTATTTCATCCATTTAGTACTTTATCTTGTTTTTTCCTGCAGTGCAGTGATCCTTATCTTGGCATTTTGTCTGATGCAGTCCGCTTCATGCAAAAGGGCAGCTGTATCTGACCCCAGGACAAACTGATAATGGAATAGATGTCTGTCACGGTCAGGACTACTTGCCAAGCCGTGACTGTGTGGAGGGCGTGGGCATGAAGGGGTTAATAGCACCAGGCCTCTGGATTTACTAACTTGACCTCTTAACAAGGCATAAGCTATACCAAATTAACCCCCAAATCCTGCCTGTATCCCCCCAGGTAGTCTGCCACCACTCACGATTTTGATACCGGATTCGTGAGAAATCCGAATTAGAACCTCTATCTCTATATATATATCAACCCAACCAACATATATATATATATCCAGTAAAACGTAATAACAACAATATGGTAACGTGTTATCCTCTCTTAGGGTTCGTGGATATCGATACTAGAGCCCAAAGACAGACTTGGATTATGAATATTTTAATAACAAAAAGACAAAGATTACACAGTGCCAGAATTACAAAAACACATACAAAATAAAAGTAAAACAGCAAACAGTTCTTAAAAACAATGGGACTTAAACACAGGACCCTCACTCACGAGTTTCTCCAATAAGTAGGCCTGTGGGAACTCCTTAAGTCCAGATGGTTTCTTGTGATGTTGTTCCGATCAGAGTATATCATGGAGTTCTCCTTTGAGGTCGCTGCATTGTCCCTAAATCAGACTTTTGCAAGCAAACGCCCCTCTGACCACATGACTGATTATATGACCCCATCCCCAAGAATCGGGTCCCATCTTTGATGTGCCAATAAGTTATGGTGGGGTAAAGGTGATGGAAACCCCTCCACTTAAGATAGGAATGGAATTCCTATAACTAAGGATCCTTATCTGTTAGGCCATGAATCACCACAGGGGTCCTTTGGGAAGATGACACCTCTAGCCAGAACAGATACAGAGGGCATTCACAAAGAAACACATTAATTCAACCTCAGATTAACTCATTGAATGCTTAAACAAAGAAACTAACCACCTCTGCTGGGTTACCCTTCCATGCATCCACTACGTTATATGAGTTAATCATGACACCTCCCCCTTTAAGATGGTGGACAGAGGAGGTCAGCACACGCTGATCTACTATGTCTGCCTAAATCCTAGTCTCCCCCTGACAAGACAAACTGTCAGCACAGGACTCCATCTGAGTAACTTGCTAAACTTCCCATCTACTCTATCTGCCTGAAGAGAAGGGTTGTGATAGATTATAACAGTGAAGTCACAACCATACAAGCATGGCCGTAACTCCTGCAAAGCACACACCATAGCTAAGCACTCTCTGCCAACCCTTGAATAAGCCTCTTCCTTTGGCGATAAGTTACTCGGATGTTTTAAGGCCTCATCCATTTGTTTCTCTGCCCTGCTTAGGATAGCTAAACGCTGCCCTTTCCCAAGCAAGACAGCAAACGGGTGTCCATTGTCCTGGGCATCCGGTGTGGATCCCAGGTTCTTGGCTTCACCTACACTCACAGGGCGAGGGGTTTCTTGCTGACTGGTCAATGTAGCTGTCTTTTCATCAACCCATACTATATTATCCTCTATAGCTGTTGCCCCAGCATCTTGCTGGTATGCCACTACAGCTACAGGGGAAATATTCTGCCCCTCACACTGCCCACTCGGTAAACACACAAAAGGGATAACAGGGTGTGAATTTTCCTCCCCCTCCTCCTTATCTCCAGACTTTACAGCTTTAGGGGTCTTAGGCACGGTGGAGAAACTACCCCCTTCCTGCTTCTTAACCTCCAGCACTTTAAGAGTTAAATGAAGCATTTCCTCTGGAGCATGAAAGCAGGGTTTTGGCTGTTGACACACAGATACATCACATTCCATATATCCCTTGTTTTCCCTTTGAGGAAAGTCAGTAACTTTAATATCCTCAGACACCCCTACATCATGCATACTTTCTCCTGCATCCAGATCTAAGTACTCAGGTGCTGTAGACACGGTTGGGCACACATCCCCAGTCCCGTTTAGTTTTCCAGGGATAATACGTTCAGGGCATACAACTTCTGAAGACACGTTGACAGAAATATCCCCAGCATCCCTGAATCCCTTGACTATCTTATCACCCATAGTCACACAATGCTCTTCAGTATCAGGGGGCATTGCACCAGAAGAGCCACTACAGACTCCCTGTTCTTGAAACTCTGCCTCTCCAAATGTCAAACCACACTTTTCCCCTAGAGCTTGATCGCTAGGTGTGGTCCCTTGGTGCACATCCCCCTTCATCTCTTCAGGAGACCGGATCCTGGGTGCTGGTTCAGACAGGCATACCTCTACCTTCCGGGCTTCCTCCCAGCTACCCACTACTCCCAAAGTTTCAGACAGTACCTTAGGTTGGACAGAGCCCTCTACCAGCCCTCCAGGTTTGCAGGTTTCCTCAACTGGTGCATACTGGCAAACAAGTTGACCCAGATCCTTGCCCAGCAAAACATTAACAGGAATATCCTCGGATATCCCCACCTCCCGCAAACCCTTGTCCACACCACAATCAAGGTACACACGTGCCACTGGCACTGCAGGGCGCACCCCGCCAATTCCATGGATGGACATGGTCTTCCCAGGGATATGATCCTCCAATTTTACCATCTCAGGCCGCACCAGAGTGCAAGCAGCCCCCGTATCCCTGAGTCCCATAGTCACACAGTCACCTACAGTCACTCTTTGTAGGTTCTCCTCTTCATTCCCCTGAACCCTGGAAACAAACGAGACAGCTGGGTGTTCCCCAACTGGCACACACTGCAAGTTGTCTCCTTGTGCCTCCTTTGGTCTAGCCACAAATAAAACAGGTGCAGCTCCCCCTGCTGCACCTACATTTCCATTTGTCAGTGGAGATGGTCTCTTAGGAGGGCAGGTGGCACTCAAGTGCCCAATCTGGTTACACCGATAACACCGGCGGGTATCCCCCTGGCCCGATGTGGCCCCTGCTCTGTTGGCTAGAAAAGGTATTGGTGATGGTCTCCCTGCTGGCTTAGGAGTTGGTGGCTGGTAGGCTGCTCCTTTCCAGGTAGATGGTCCCTCTGGTGCCTGTACCCGCTTGGTTGTTGGAGTACGGTTGGCATAATCCTTAGCCATTTCTGCCGCCTCTGTTTTTCTTTCCCAAGCCTTGTACTGCAGAATCAGTTTGAGCCTTAGCTGGGGATCCACATCCTGCACATCTTGTAGTGCCAATTGTATCACATAGTCCATTTCACTCAAGGAGTTAACTTTATCAACCAACAGTCCTTGATCCACAGGCTTCTCCAAAACCACATCTCCTCCAATGGTCTGCTCTGCACAGAGTTTATCATGTTCCAGGAGATCCAAAATCAGCTCCTCTTTGCTTTTGCCAAATATTTGTATATTCCTCTCTTGACAAACCAGCTCCAGAGATTCTTTTGGCTGTCGTCGATATGCCTCCATAATGCAGTATGGTAGAGAAAAACAAAAGGGAGAGGAACGAACTGTTTTGCACTGTATGTCTGTAATTAGGCACTGAGTAATGTCTTTGGGAAATTACACAAAACCCATGTAATTTCTTCTAGTACTAAAATCACCAAACCGGGCAATACAAATAGCACTAAAAAACTCTAGATATCCCACCTAGCTGCCGCCAAGTTTGTCACGGTCAGGACTACTTGCCAAGCCGTGACTGTGTGGAGGGCGTGGGCATGAAGGGGTTAATAGCACCAGGCCTCTGGATTTACTAACTTGACCTCTTAACAAGGCATAAGCTATACCAAATTAACCCCCAAATCCTGCCTGTATCCCCCCAGGTAGTCTGCCACCACTCACGATTTTGATACCGGATTCGTGAGAAATCCGAATTAGAACCTCTATCTCTATATATATATCAACCCAACCAACATATATATATATATCCAGTAAAACGTAATAACAACAATATGGTAACGTGTTATCCTCTCTTAGGGTTCGTGGATATCGATACTAGAGCCCAAAGACAGACTTGGATTATGAATATTTTAATAACAAAAAGACAAAGATTACACAGTGCCAGAATTACAAAAACACATACAAAATAAAAGTAAAACAGCAAACAGTTCTTAAAAACAATGGGACTTAAACACAGGACCCTCACTCACGAGTTTCTCCAATAAGTAGGCCTGTGGGAACTCCTTAAGTCCAGATGGTTTCTTGTGATGTTGTTCCGATCAGAGTATATCATGGAGTTCTCCTTTGAGGTCGCTGCATTGTCCCTAAATCAGACTTTTGCAAGCAAACGCCCCTCTGACCACATGACTGATTATATGACCCCATCCCCAAGAATCGGGTCCCATCTTTGATGTGCCAATAAGTTATGGTGGGGTAAAGGTGATGGAAACCCCTCCACTTAAGATAGGAATGGAATTCCTATAACTAAGGATCCTTATCTGTTAGGCCATGAATCACCACAGGGGTCCTTTGGGAAGATGACACCTCTAGCCAGAACAGATACAGAGGGCATTCACAAAGAAACACATTAATTCAACCTCAGATTAACTCATTGAATGCTTAAACAAAGAAACTAACCACCTCTGCTGGGTTACCCTTCCATGCATCCACTACGTTATATGAGTTAATCATGACAATGTCCATTTAGATTTAAAAGCTATTATCCTGCAAAGAAAGAGTTAAAAACATTTATTTAAGATAAGAAACAAAAAGTGGTTAAAAACATTTATTTAAGATAAGAAACAAAAAAAGTGGTGTCTGACATCCATTATGGAGCCTTAAAGAAATGCATTACATAGGAGCGTAAGAACATAAAAAGAGGAGCCACCAGAAAGATGTACAGCTCAGGGTCTAAAAAGTGACTTGATCCGACTTCGGGAGCCTGAGTGGCAGCGTCATAAATGTCCCCAGGAATAGTCTGCGCAGTAGCCAGAATTTGCGACTCGGTCCCAGTCAAGCGCATGGAGCGTTTCTGGCCATGTAGATTCCCCATAGCCATCTACTTCATGGGACTCCATTTAGGGCAAATCAGATGGGGGTTACTGTTCACCCTTTGCCCAGGTGAGCACAGGGTGACTTAGACATAACAGAGGACTGGGCAGGCAGGTAATGAGCCTCCCAGGAATCCATCAGTGCCCCCCTCCCAAACTCAAACATACTCCCATGTGTCCTCAGCCTCAGGGGGCTACCGTGACATTTCTCCCCCTTTGCAAGCAGACTAACACAGAAGGAGACCCCAGATGTGTTGACTCCGAAGTAAGTCAGTCCACCCAGTCCCATTTGGTCCCCTAACCCAATTGCCCCTACAAAGGCAGCGATCATCCGGCCAACTTCTGCCACTCCCGATGAAGATACCTGCCGCTGGAGAGAAGTACCAACAGCACCTTCCGCCTGGAGTTCACTCAGTCGCTGGGGAGTGATGCTGCCTGCTGGGGAGATGGACTGGCTGCTCCATCTACCAGGCACCCACTCAGCCACTGGGGAGTGATGCCACCTGCATCCCCTCCCTGGAGCTCCTGCTGCCACTGTGGAGATGAACTGGCTGCGCAATCTCTTAGGCACCCACTCAGCCCTTGAGGAGTGACTCAATTTGCATCCCCTCCCTGGAGCTCCAAGAATGTTATATTCCAAAAAACCACTTGATCAGATGTTGGGACCCTGAGCGACAGCGTCTGAAACGTCCCAGGGAATAGTCTGTGCGGTAGTCAGGCCGGAGTTCCATAGCTGCAGCTGGGTTAACCCCGGTCCAAAAGGTGGGTAATAAAACCTGGGTTTCCAAATGAGCTCCCTCTCCATAACCACCATGAGCTCAGTATGGCCCCAAAAGAGCAATGTGGTGGGACAACGGATGACCGTAGCAATGCATTTTCAGTTATTATTATTTATTGTTTTATATAGCACCATCAAATTCCGTAGCGCTGTACAATGGGTAGACAGGACACAACAAGTAGTATGTAACATAACAAATTGACTAACAGAGACAACAGGTGAGGAGGGCCCTGCTCAAACAAGCTTACAGTCTAGAGTCGGCAGGCATCGCCAATGTTCCTAGCCACCGTATAGTTCAATTAGCTGGATAGTTCATAGGAGTGCGGCTAGGGCAGACCCAGACGGGGGGTTTCCGGTTACCCTGTGTCCCCCCCAATGATCAGAGGGTAACTTAGACATGAGGGGACTGGGCAGGTAAGGAGTCTCACCAGGAATCCATCAGTCCCTCCTCCCAAACTCAAACATACCCTCATGTGTCCTTAGCCTCAAGGGGTTACCGTGACATAAGCGCCCATATATTCACACGATGCCCATAGACAACCCCAGCTGCTGCTGCACTTCCGCCGGGGATTCTATGACTGAGCACCGGCATAGAAGCCCGGCGGAAGTGGCGAGCAGCAGCAGAGGTTGTCTATGCGAGTCTGGGGATGTATTGATAAGTTGGAGGGCGGGCAGAGTGGCATATCTATAAGTAAGGTGCACTATGAATTTAGGGGGGGGGGGCTAAAATGGCTATTGGTTTTCCATATTTTTGTTTGTATAAAACATATGCTGACTAACTGCATAATAGATAGTGAAAATGTTAAAATACAGGTTTTCCTGTTCATTAGGTAAAATGCTGTTTTACCATTCCACTAATGTGTATTTTTTTCTTTCACATAGCACCAAACTGTAATCGGGCCAATTACTCTTTACCCAACCCCCTAAATGCAGTAACATTTTAAAAATTCCCCACAACCCTTTAAGTATATATATATTAGGGCTGAAACAACTAATCGATAAAATCGATAATAATCGATGATGAAAATCAATGGCAACGAATTTCATCATCGATTAATCGAATCGATTTTTATCGATTATAAAAAGAGGTTTTTTTCAGAGCAAATGCTCTGAAAAACTCCTCTCCTTATAATAATCCGATCTCAAACAGAGATCGGATTGTAACACTAGAATCCAGATCCCCCGCAACGCTGCAGGGGACCTGGATTCCCCTCACTGTCAGCCGGTCTCTCACTTCCGTCTCTCTCTCCCCTCCCATACACCCCTCTGACTCCTCCCCCCTCCCATACATCACTCTGCCTCTCTCCCAGCTCCGTTACTGACAAGGACTTTCACTGCAGCTTCATAGAAGCCACAGTGTAAGTGAAGGTGAGTAACGGAGGCTGTCTGTGCGATGCAGACACTCACAGGCTGACAGAGAATCATCCTCAGTAACGGAGCCGGGTAGAGAGGCAAAGCGGTGTATGGGAGGGGGGAGGAGTCAGAAGGGTGTATGGGAGCCACCCTCCCATACACCACTGTGGCTCCTCCCCCTCCTATACGCCATTCTGCCTCTCTACCCGGCTCCCTGGTGGCTAGTGAAGATCCGTTGCTGACAGGAGGCAGAGTGGAGTATGGGAGGGGGAGGAGGCAGAGTGGAGTATAGGAGGGGGAGGAGCCAGAGTGGAGTATGGGAGGGGGAGGGGCCAGAGTTGTATAGGGAGAGGGGAGGAGCCAGAGGTGTATGGGAGGGGGGAGGAGGCAGAGTGGAGTATGGGAGGAGGCAGAGTGGAGTATGGGAGGGGGAGGAGGCAAAGTGGTATATGGGAGGGGGAGGAGGCAAAGTGATGTATGGGAGGGGGAGGAGGCAGAGTGGAGTATGGGAGGGGGGAGCCAGAGTGGTGTATGGGAGGGGGAGGAGCCAGAGTTGTGTATGGGAGGGGGAGGAGCCAGAGTGGAGTATGGGAGGGGGAGGAGCCAGAGTGGTGTATGGGAGGAGGAGGAGCCAAAGTGGTGTATGGGTGAGTTATAGTGGTGTATGGGGGGTATTATGAATTTCAGGGCATATAGGGGGTATAAGGCATATCGATATTAGGCATATCAGGGGGGCATAAAACATATCTGGGGGTAAAAGGTATATCAGGGGGCTCAGTGGCATATAGGGGGTATAAGACATCGATATTAGGCATATCAGGGGGCATAAAACAAATCTGGGGGTAAAAGGTATATCAGGGGGCTCAGTTGCATATCACTGGCATATAAGGAGTATAAGGCATATCAGGGGCACAGTGGCATATCAGGGGGCACAGTGGAATCTGGCATATAAGAGGTATAAGGCATATATGGGGGCAGAGTGGCAAGCTGGGGGTCTGATGTGCATAACCGGGGGCAGTTTGGTAAATAAAAAAAATTTAAACAAGGCTTTTTTTCTCATAGTTTTTATTAAATATGAAAAATAGTTAACATATGAATTAATATTTACTAATAACTTTGTATTAAAACCTAGTTTGAGAAACACCGTGTTTGGGTTCTTGTAGCTTTTATTATTATGTCAGTAAAATAAGAAGGTGAATAGAGAGAGGCCATTGCAATAAAGAGATGAAAGTGTAAATTGTACGTTTTTTATTACATTATTTTAAATTTTATAAAATTGCATTTTTTTATCCGATTAATCGAAAAAATAATCGGCCAACTAACCGATTATTAAAATAATCGTTAGTTGCAGCCCTAATATATATATATATATATATATATATATATATATATATATATACTCATGCTAAACTATTCCTCTTTTACAAATATCTTCTAAATTAGAATTTAGTATGGTTGTTAATTTGGTACCAGAATTTAATTGAATTTCTACTATATGTAATTGATATTGTATTCACAGATTCTACATAGGACTACAGTAAAACTTTTACCAATTTTCATTAAAAAATGGCATTAGGAGTTAAAATAAGATAGCTTTAAAAAACCTTGCCGATTACATCTTGAGAATGATTTATTTTATATAATTAAATACGCCAAACCACATATGCATGCTACTAAATTAGGAATCTGTAAATAAAAGAACTGTATAAAAGAACGACGAGAAGCACTTGGTTTCATTTAAAGGACAGGAGATGCCATTGTGCACGAAAATGCATTTGAATAATTTGACCACATTGACAGTTCTTGTTCTATTGTTCTGTATCGTTCTATTTTGGAGAATGGTGAGCAAGTGTTTATCCACATTGGAAGTGATTTTACTCCACCTAGCCCTATGTGTGATGCCCTGCAGTTCCTTGACACCAAATTTGATGTCTGCCTGTAATCTGCAATTAGTAAAAGTATTTGAAGATTATGAATATTACCAAGATGGAGATATTATAATTGGAGGTATAGTCACTGTGAATTCAGTAGGATGGGATTTAAACGACCCTAATGAAGAGATGATTTGCTTGATGTAAGTATGGCCCTCTGAATCTAAAAAAATGTAAATAATGGGAGAGTACTCAGGTTAGAAAGCATGATGAAAGTATTACAAAAGTATCAGCATTTAGCATTTATTCTACATTCTATAGCTATATAAAAAGCCAGTTAGTATGATACCATTGGCCACTTAGGATCCTACGAGGTGTAATATTACAGTGTGGAATCTGGCAAGGAGAATAAAACATACTGGCTTTACACAAACATTTATTTTAACAGATCAAATATTTTTAACTTTAAAATGATTTGCAAAAGGTAAAAAATATAATTTATAAGATGCTCCTTTAATTAATTATTACTCTAAACTACAATCCTTAACTATTATATGTTGTAACAAATCGTTCAAAGGTAATTATAAAAAAGTAATCCAGGTCTAGGATTTTAAAAGATCTGATCACCTTTGTCATTGATAGAATAGTTCAATAATATTAAATATAATCCATTAATTGTGGTGATATAGCCACTTTTAATATTGCGGTAGCATTAATGTTTGCTACGTACCGTATTTGCCTGAATATAGGCCGCACTCCCCCCCCCCACTTTAAAGTCTATAATCGGGGTTAAGCACAGGAATGCGCAATTCGTATCGCCCGATGCCCGGGACACGCAGTTGAGGGCAGCGGGCAGGCAGCAGGGTTAGGATAAAGTTCCCTCGCAGCGCTGCAGGAGACCTGGATCCTACTCTCTGGCAGCCGTGGATGTCTACGCGATGCGCTGGGACAGCCTCCCCTGCTAGCACTTTCCAAGGGGGGACTGCTGGCACGGGAGATTGTTAAAGCACATCGCGCAGACGTGACGGCAGTGGAGGTTGTTTACACTCGCATCGCCGCAGTCGGTGAATGTCTACGCGATGTGCTTTAACAATAATGCAGATGTCCCCCACTAGACACCAGGGAGTCTGCATTGGTAAGTCTAGGAGGGGGGGCATATCTAGGGAGCAGAGTGGCAGCATATCCTCGGGGGGACAGGGTGGCAGCATATCTGGGGTGGGCAGAGGGGCATATCCATTAAAATGGCTATTCGTTTTCTGTTTGTATGTCATATATGTTGAATAACTAACTAATAGATACCAAAAATGTTAAAATACAGTGTGTTCGTTAGAATACTGTTTTACTACTGCACTAAGTTGTTTTTTTCTAAGAATCTAGATTTCTCTTTAAAAAAGCACCTAACTTTTAGGGTGCGCCCCATAATTGTGTGCGGCTTATAATCAAGCCCATGCGGTAAATCTCATTGTTTGTGCTCTGACCCTTGTAATTTCAAATATAACCGAAGAGAAGTATATAAACTCAAATAATTGTCCAACTGTAGGTAATTTGAAGAAACAATTATTTTAATGCCAGATCATTTTTACCATCATTTAATATGTATCGTCAGGACATTCTTGAGCATTTTGGTATGTTCTGTGTTAAATTATACACCAATAAAAATGTAAGGTTTCGTACTAAAACAAAATCTACATTGTATAGATTCCCACACTGAGTTTATTTTACACCCCACAAAATTTTTTATTTCATGACAACCATGAAATAAATTATTCAGAACATACTGACATGCAATGGTACAATAAATAACAGTATAAAATGTTTCCATAAACGTTGGTTTTGAAAATAAATTTATAAATTTTCCAACTCATGCTGTTAAAAAAAAAAAAAAATTATTCTATTTTTTTGTCATACGGGTTGAGTTAAACTAGAAGAGTCGCAAAAGATCAGGTGTAAATAAACCGAACTGTTGTGAGGGATGCAAAGATGTCATAACATTTTGATGTTAACTTTTGATTTCACAGACCATCTGTGCGATATTACGTAAATGTACTGATGTTTATTGTGGCCATTCAAACCATCAATAATAACCCCAACATTTTGCCAAATATTACACTTGGGTACCATATAATTGACTCATGTCTACATACTAGAAAGGCTGTGAAAAATGTTTTACAAATTTTATCTGGACCAATGAAGACTGTTCCTAATTATTACTGTGCAAAAGGTGGGAAGCTGGCTGGTTTTATTGGTGATCACTATTCCATAACTACTGTTCCAATAGCGCAAATACTCAGTGTGTATGGCTATGCTCAGGTGAGTACGATACACCAAGATTCCACATGGAGAAAATGTTCCAACATGCAATACCGATTCTGATGAGTTTCTATCAGACAATGGCTAGAGCTTGTTGGCAAAAAAATATTTGATCTACCTCCTAGCTGCTTACAAATATTCAGGTCTGGTACTGGGGTCCAGAGGCGTATCTACTGAAAATAGCGCCTATGGCAAGTACTGAAATTGCGCCCCTGTCCAAATATCTAAAACCAATTTACTAGCCCCTGCTGCTCATATATATATATAAATATTAGTCCCTGCTGCCGATAGCAGGTATAGATCAACACACAAACCCAGATCAATTGAAATTCACTTGTGATCTCAGCACTGAAGGTATATATCAAATAAACAGAATCAGACATACAAATCCTGTATTTGCAGGTATACAATAATAATATATGAAACGTAGCATCGCAGGTATAGATCAAATATATACATGGAAACAGCATTGCAGGTATTAATCAACTGAATAAGACATATTAACCCTGTATTTGCAGGTACACATAAATAATGTATGGAAACATAGCATAGCAGATATGGATCTACAGAATAACAAACAAACCCAGCTTTGCAGGTAAAGATCAATTAGAATTCGCATAAAAACACGGCATTAAAGGTATATTTAAAACCCCCTAAATTACAGGCATAGATCACAGGTTGCACACCCCATAGCCAGCCCTGGCGGCCACACTGCCCACATAGAACCAGACCAGCACCCAGATCACACACATAAGATTTGCAATCTTTGTCCCCAAATAGCCCAGCACAAGTCAACTTTGTCCCCAAACAGTCCGGCCTGTGCCATCTTTGTCCCATATACACCCTGCCTGTGCCATCTTGGTCCCCAAGGCTCAAACCTCCTGCTAGTGCCATCTTTGCCCTTCCACAACTATACATCTATGATACACAAACACTTTTACATTCACTCACTAATTCACACTTTAATTCAGACAACTCATCCACAAATTAACTCATGCTCTCCCTCATTCAGACAACACATCCACACATTAACTCATGCTCTCTCTCATTCAGACAACTCATCCACACATTAACTCATGCTCTCCCTCATTCAGACAATTCATCCACACATTAACTCATGCTCTCCCTCATTCACTCAATGCATCCACACATTAATTCACACTCTTTACTTATATCTACCCCCTCTCCTTCCCTTATCATTTTTTAACCCCTCTCCCTCCCTTATCACTGTCTAACCCCTCCCCCTCCCTTATCACTTTCTAACCCCTCTCCCTCGCTTATCACTGTCTAACCCCTCTCCCTCCCTTATCACTGTCTAACCCCTCTCCGCCCTTTGTAGTTCTCTCACCTTGAGCTCCAGCGATGGGAGCAGGAGGCTTCTGTCTTCCTGCACTGCCCGCTGCTTCACTGCTGAGCGCCGTAATATGACATCGTATTTCGGCGCTCAGCAGTGAAGCAGCGGGCACCAGTGAGCGGTTCTCGCCCTTCTCACGATCTACCCTCTCCCTTCAAATGGTGCCTATGGCAGGAGCCATAGGTGCCATACCCTAGATACGCCTCTGCTGGGGTCAAAAGTAAGAATAAGAAAAATCAGGGTTAAAATTCAGAAAGTCTAGCTGTTAAAAGGTTAAAAAATTATCAAAAAAATTAAATCTCACCAGCCATTTAGTAATCTGTTTTAAAATATTTATTCAAATCTAAAATTATAAGATTGCATCAAGTACTCTTTTAATTTTTTTATTTTATAGTTTGTCATTTTCTTGTATTATAGATCAGTTACGGGGCTACAGACTACGTGCTCAGAAATAAACAAATTTATCCTCACTTCTTTGGAATGATTCAGAATGACCAAGTCCAGTATTTAATCGTATGCAAGCTTCTGAAGTATTTTGGATGGAACTGGGTTGGGATAATCGCATCAGAAGATGATTCAGGAGAGCAGCACAGTATTATTCTATTAAATTATATGGCTAAATATGGTATTTGTGCAGCCTACACAATAAAAGTTAGTGTTGCCTCTATACAGATGGACAAAGCAAGCTTGTTGGTAGCAAAAAAATCATCTGCCCAAGTTATCGTACTTTGTGGGTCATTTTCTGTTTTTATCGTTCACATATTAACAGAACAAATGCAAATGATTCAAGACAAGACATTAATTCTTCCTTTTTCATGGGCCTCAAACTGTTATGTTTTAGATTTTAACATCCAGGCATTCCACTTTAGTTTGGCCATAGAACCTTTTCCACTTTTGATTCCGGGAATTGAGAATTTTTTTGAAGATATAAATCCCTCAAGTCTCCCAAAGGACACACTACTAAACGACTTGTGGATTATTTTATTTCACTGCCTGATATCCAACACATCAAGAAACCGGATTTATGCATCTTTTAATGAATATTCTCTTTCTAATTGTACTGGGAACGAATATATAGTTAATATTAAAAGTTATATATTTATAGGAGTCACTCCTCGAGTGTATCGGTCATTAGAAACCATGGCTCTTGCGATAAATGATATATATTTGTCTTTTGAGACTAAAGTCGATGAAACGAATACCAGACACATTACTTACAGGAATAAGGTAGGGCATTTATTGTAAATATCAATGATACAAAATACTGCATATACTGTATACATAATAATATTTGAGTCTTTCAGGCATTGATATAGGCTGCTGCCAAAATTAACATTTACTGCCTTTTCCCTTGTTTTTTGGGCCACTGTAGTTTCACGTGTCTTAGCAAGACATAGCTGTAGACAGACTGGAATCGTTTGCAGTCTCTAATGGGCTGCGACGTTTAGTTTAACACTGCGTTGTATTTTATATATTTTATTAAAAATGCTATAAATATTAGAGTACTAAAAACAATGGGTCAAAAAAGTTTTGGACTATTTTTTGGTTGGGTTTTGGCCCATTAGTTTTCTGACAACAAATTCTGTTTCCTGTTTGTTTATTTCAGAAGAAACTCGAGGGGGAGGGGCATTTTAGATTTGGAAATAAAACTCATTGCCCAACATGCACATTTTGTTAAATTCACAATTCATACAAATTTGAATACACAAGTCTAATAAATACTTTGCAACACTTAACACGTAGCCACGTTTAAATTTCCTCAGAAATTAGTCCTTTGTCCTGTTTATGTAATGAAGCCTTTTCCTTAATAGGCTTCCTAAATAGAGATTAAGACTATTTTTTGATTAAGATTTTTTGGGCAGTGTCATAGATGAGGAGTAGATCTCACTAACTATGCATTGCAATGAGAAAACAAATTTATATTGCATAAGCCTATCTGGGTTGGCCCTTGATAAACTCCCATTCCATATAAATGTAACTGATATTTTGTTTAATTCCTCAAGTTACATCATTACATTAAGAAAATTCGATACACATTAAATTCGAGGGATATTGTGCCTACCTTCGATAAATATGGAGAATTTGTCTTTTATTCCATGATTGTAAACTGGTTACATCCGGTTAAGAGTGCCCCGCTTGACATATATGTGGGTAATTTTACACCTTGGGCAAATGAAGAAGCACAATTAACTATTAACACAAAAGCAATATCATGGAAGACCAAGGATAACAAGGTAAAGGATTTTGTAATTTTATTTTATAGATAATGCATTTTCCATGAACAGTTCAATTTACAAATCTCTAAACAACAAAGTTTATGAAAAAAAGCGCATGAAAAGAGGTTATTGTCGCCATAGGAAGGGTTAGTGGCTATGGTGATAAATGTACCTGGGAACTTATCAGAGTTCTGTCAATCCAGTGGCACAACAAGGACAGGGCCTGCCTCTCTAGGGGGCCCAGGCGACCCCTGCAATCACTTGTTCCTGTCTCCTCATGCTGGTCCAGGTCGGAAAGGCCTTTTCTAAACAATTTTGAACCGGCACCAGGAGACAGGAATGTATCAGGGTCACACCAAGGCTGCTTGCACAGTGTGAGAAAGCTGCTGGAGAGGTGAGAGGTAAGCGGGTGATATGTATGCATGTTTGTTTGTATATATATATATATATATATATATATATATGTGTGTGTGTGTGTGTGTGAGCATGGATGTGTAATTGTGTGTTTGTGAGCATGGTTGTGTAATTATGGATGTGGGGTAAGATGGTAAGATGGTGTGTGTTAGTAAGTATAAGTAAGTGTAAAGTGTGTTTACATATGTGTGCCAGGGTGTATGTTGGAAGGGAGACAAGCGGCAAAGAAGGCACAGACAAGTTGTTTGGGGCAAATATGGCACAGGTAAGATGTTTTCTGGCACTGACAAGCTGGGGGCACAGATGGCTCAAACAGGTTGTTTTGGGGGTTAGGATGGCACTGATAAGCTGCTTGAGGAAAGGTGCTCACAATCTGTTTGGGGCAAAGGTGACAATGTGGGACATGCTGCTTGGTGAAGTTGGGGGCCCCTGGCCAATTTTCACACAGGGCCCTGTGGTTTCTAGTTACACCCTTGTCTCACTCATTTTGCTCTACCTTATAATCAGGTGTAGGTTGGCAAGGAAGTCAACTCTAGTACACTTGAAAAAGGACAGAGAGTGTGCAGATGTGATACAAAGCAGAAACACAACCCCTTCTTGAAAAATGAAAATTGAGCAAAAAGCTATGAATTTCTATTTGAAATTTGTGGGCCCACATTCACTCACACACTCTCTCATGCTTTCTAGAGGTCCCTACCTCCATGACCAACCCTGCTTCCTCTGGGTCCCGACGGGGGTCGGCACCACTGCGTCCTAGGCCGCATCCCCAGCCTCACGTACCACGAGATGCGAGTGCCTCCTTGGTGCGGTCGACAAGGGGGCGTGTCCGGGCGTCCACTGGGCCCTCTCCATTGGTGGGGGTTGTGGAGGTTGTCCCCTAGTTAAGCACTAACTCTGTTAGTGCTATGGTACGGGTTGGAGTTTCGCAACCCATAAAACCCTTGCACTGATGGTGGTAGGTGCTTGTGTGTTAATCTCCTACAAGTATTTGCTCCCTATCTCTAGTGTCGTTTTTTGGAACTACAGTCCCTTCTGGTTTTTTGACTTCGGCTTGTCTTTTGGATTATCCTGCTGTCTCCTACCCTGAACTTTGCTTGTATAATGATTCCGCTTTTGCCTAACCTTTTGCTGTGCCTGCCACCCTGCCATTGGTCTCCAGCGCATCCCCACAAGGACCTGACAGGAGCACTCAAGCAGAACAAAAAAACTTTGCCTATAAAAGCAGAGCAATTTATTGAGCACAATAGTGCTGTAAAGAGCATACAGTAATGCAATTAACTAGAAACATACATGACAGAATTGCCGAGAATGCAAAGTCGAGATCCCCAGCGTTTCAGACTTTATCAAGGGTGATATCTATTTAATTAGTGAATAGCTCAATGAGAAAACTTTTAAACTCCCTCTAGACTGTAAGCTCTTTTGAGCAGGGCCCTCCTCACCCGTTGTTTCTGTTAGTCAATTTGTAATGTAACATACAACTTGTTATGTCCTGTCTACCCATTGTACAGCGCTACGGAATTTGATGGCGCTATATAAAACAATAAATAATAATAATAATAATAAACATAAAGATGTTTCACATAACTTTAATCACTGCTGCGCCTAAGAAACGCTTATGTGAACCCACGGTGGTAGTTCTCATGTAGAATGTGAACTGGCTCTACACAAGGTAAGAGGGGAGGGAGAGCTGTGTGTGCTGCATGGATGATCGGAGAGAGAGTTAGAGTTTTGTATGGCTGTATGTATGTTCAAAGGTGAGTGGGTGTATTATTATTATAGAATGAGGATTACTGCATTACTGCAGTAAAGTGTGTTTTTGGTGGGAGAGTGTCAGGTGTGAGAACGCAATAGGGCTGTGACGCATGGGAGAGAAGGAGTTAGGGTAAGTTTGTATAGGTGTATGGTGTTAGAGTGAGTAGGTGTCAGAACAAGCTTGGCGATGTATGTGATCATGTTTTAGCTATGGTGGGGGACTCCTAAGAAATACCAGGCACCGCTAACTCTAGGCTCACTCTTGAAGGAAGGCTATACCTATAAAGCTTTACATACAGACAGTGATCGTGAATTTGCTTGAATATACAAATGATTCTATTTTAGATTCCAGTATCGAAATGTTCAAAGCCATGTTTACCGGGTTACAGGAAAGTCTTAAAATCTAAAATACATCCCTGCTGTCATGACTGTGTAACATGTGCAGAAGGAGAAATATCTTTCGAATTCGGTATGTTTTCATCAGGGTAATTGGTGGTTTGACAGAGGCCCTAAAGTTCTTAAATGTATTTTGCATATTATTATTAGTCCTTAAGGGGTTAATAGTCAATTGTCGCTAACCCTTCGTTTTCGGGAGCCAGTTAAGAACTGTAAAGGACCAGGAACCAGACAGACGCAAAAAGGTAAAATGCTAAATACCTTTATTAAGGTACCAGGCAGAATAGCAGAATCATGAACCAAAAGCAAAGTCTAGATAACAAGTCAGAGTCAATAACCAGAGCGGGTAATCAGACAAGCTGAGTTAAGAATACGGAGGTCAGCGAAGTCTGGGTACAGAAATCATGAGCCAGGAAAATAGTCATACAAAGCCAGACAATACACAAGAACAATGGAGTGCACTTGGTAACAGGAAACAAACACAAGGGCAATGAGGAAATGGGCTTAGACCAGGGGTGCCCAAGTTTTTTCTGCAGTGGGCCACTTCATCAGAATTGTATACATGCGAGGGCCGTACTCATTTTTCACTGTGAGAAAATATGGCCTTTAATAAGATTTGCAGATTAAAATAAAGTAAATGACACAAAACCTTTACTTTTCCTCTCACTGATTTCTGGGCCTATAAAGTTTTGTGACTACAAATTCAGGATTCTGGATAAGTAAAAATAATATAGTTCTATTTATTTTAGGGATGCACTATAATGAAAATTCTGGACCAAAACCCGAAATTCAGGGTTCACTTAGCCAAAACCGAAAATGACCCCCCCACCTTTAAAAATAATAAAAAAAAATCCCACACTTTTAATAAAGGTAAATTACACACCAAAATTGTACAAAAAAATATATATTATGATTGTTAACAGCAATCTCAGGCATATCCAGATTCCAGCATGTACTGGTTGGCTGGGCAGGATAGGAGTGTGATTGCTGTCAACAATCATATATAAATTAGTATTGTTGTTGTATTTTTTGTCCGATTTTAGTGTGTTAACCACACTTTCATTAAAAGTAATACACCACAATTGGACAAAAAAAAATTCAACAATATGACTTGGCATGATAGGAGTGTGATTTCTAACAGCAAACACACTCTTTTTATACCCAGGCCACCAGTAAATGCTGGAACCTAGGCATGATGGGACTGTGACTGCTGTTAGCAATCACACTCCTATCATCCCAAGTCAGCCAGTACATGCTGGTACAGGGTGGCTGTAAGTGCAGACCCCATACTGCTGGCAGCATCAATACACAAGGGGGGCAGGTAGCCAGGCTTCAGCATGTACTGGCTGACTTGGCATGATAGGAGTGTGATTGCTAATAGCAAACACACTCTTGTTATACCCAGGCAACCAGTAAATGCTGGAGCCTAGGCATGATGGGACTGTGATAGCTGTTAGCAGATTGCTGTTAGCAATCACACTCCTATCAAACCAAGTCAGCCAGTACATGCTGGTACAGGGTGGCTGTAAGTGCAGACCCCATACTGCTGGCAGCATCAATGCACAAGGGGGGCAGCTAGCTAGGTTTCAGCATGTACTGGCTGACTTGGCATGATAAGAGTGTGATTGCTAACAGCAATCACAGTCCCATCATGCCTAGGTTCCAGCACTTACACACAAATTCATTCATTCACAGATTCATTCCCTCAATCAAGCATACTCTCATTCAAACAACCTCCCCCACCCCCTTACCTTCACTACAACTATCGATGCCGCTCACAGACTTCAGCAGGGGGCGCGGCCTCCCTCTGCGTTCTCCTGTACTGCACAGACTCAGAGGAAGCAGTACAATAGACCCTCCCACAAGTAAGCCGCAGGGCTCTTTTGATCCTGGCTGCCGATCTCACGTGGGCCGCACCTCGGGGTCCCACGGGCCGCATGTTGGACGCCCCTGGCTTAGACACAACAAGAAAAAGGCTGCTCGTTAGTCCTCAGCTAGGAACCGTGACAAGAACCTTATTTAATCTTATTAAACTGTTTGGGGCCAAATAAAAAAATACATCTAAATAAGAAAAAATGATGATCCCTGTAATCAGAAATTAAATATATTGACTTTGTTTCCTATATTTTTCAGAAACTGAAAAATGCATAAAATGCCCAGACACAGAGTGGTCCAATGAGATGAAGAATCAGTGTATCCCCAAAGTTGTTGAGTTTCTGTCATATAAGAATGATATATTGGCTTCATTATTTGCTTCAACTTCAGCTTTCTTTTTTTGTGTGACTTTTGTCATATTGAGGCTGTTTGTTTTATACAGAGCAACAACTATTGTTAGAGCTAATAACAGAAACATTAGCTACATCCTCCTTGTCTCCATCATGCTGAGCTTCCTCTGTGCATTTTTGTTCCTTGGTCGTCCAGTTGATATAACTTGCATGCTCCGTCATACCTCTTTTGGAGTCATTTTCTCAGTGGCTGTATCTTCTGTCTTGGCCAAGACTGTAGTGGTCTGTATTGCATTCAAAGCCACCAAACCTGGCAGTGTGTGGAGCAAGTTTGTTGGAGTCAAATTACCCTATTCCATTGTCTGCTTTTGTACATGTATTCAAATTATAATTATCATCAGCTGGTTGGCTATTTCTCCCCCATTTCTGGAACAGGACATGCACACGTATCAGGGAAAGATCATCCTTCAATGTAATGAAGGCTCGGTTATTGCCTTTTACTCTGTCCTGGGTTATATGGGAATTCTGGCTGCTGTTTCCTTTATTATAGCTTTTTTAGCCAGGACATTACCAGACAGTTTTAATGAGGCCAAGTACATCACCTTCAGCATGCTGGTGTTCTGCAGTGTTTGGATTGCAATGATCCCGGCCTATCTGAGCACCAAAGGGAAATACATGGTGGCTGTAGAGATTTTTGCCATATTGATGTCAAGTGCAGGACTTTTATGCTGTATATTTTTCCCTAAATGTTATGTAATTTTGTTTAAACGAGAAATGACCACTCAGGTAAACTTACTTGGTGGTTTAAGAAGATAACTTTCTTTAAATGTACTACATATGGGCATAACTTACTCTGATAATGATTTAACATAATAACATGCATGACACAATTTATTCCTTTTCTCTCTTGTGTGTCTTAGTGTTACTCACCCTGTTGATTAATTATTAAATTACAGATATAGGTAAATAAGTGAATTTATCATGCAAATTAAAAAAAAAAAAAAGAAACATACCGTATTTGCTAGAATATAAGACGCAAATGCTCTGAAAAATACCCCTCGTCTTATATTCGAGGTAGTCTTATAAATCGGACCTCAAATAGAGGTCTGACTATAACACTGAAATCCAGATCCCCTGCAACGCTGCAGGGGAGTTGGATCCTCCTCTCTGGTAACCTCTGCTGCTGCTGGCACTTCTATGACAGAGCGGCGTGACGTGACCTTCCAGTGCTCACCATAAAAGCCCCAGCAGAAGCGGAGGTTGTCTGTGGGCATCGCGCAGACGTACACCGGCTGCCAGAGAGGAGGATCACACGCAGCACTGCAGGGGACCTGGATCCTCCTCTCTGGCAGCCGGTGAACATCTGCACAATATGCTTCTGCGGAGGTTGTCTACGCGCTTCGTGTAGACGTCCACCAGCAGCTCCACTAGACACCAGGGAGTCTGGACCACAGGGGCAAGTCTAGGGATGCATTGCTAAGTGGGATGGGGCAAAGTGGCATATAGGGGTGTATATCAGTGAAGGAGAGTGGCAAATAGAGGAGTATAAGGCATATCTGGGGGCAGGGTGGCATATGGGGTATGAGGCATATCTGGGGGACAGACTGGCAAGCCTGGGGGCAGATGTACAAAACTGGGGGCAGATGTGCAAAACTAAGGGGCAGGTTGACAAATAAAAGGAAATAAAAAGAAAAAATGCATTTTTCTCAGTCATAGTTTTTATTAAATGTGAACTTTTTTCCTATAGGGTAGTCTTATACTAAGACTTTCTTTTTTTTTCTAAATTAATATTCAAAATTTGGGGGGTTGTCTTATAATCAGGGTTGTCTTATAATGGAGCAAATACAGTACCGTATTTGCTCGATTATAAGACAACCCCCCAAAATCTGAATATTAATTTATGAAAAAAAGAAAAAGCCTGAATATAAGACGACCCTATAGGAAAAAAGTTTTACCAGTAAATGTTAATTCATGTAACCTATGTGAATAATATTTTTTTAATAAAAGCTATGATTGAGAAAAATATTTCGTTTTTATTTCCTTTTTTTTTCCAACCTGCCCCCCCCAGTTATGGCTTGCCACTCTGTCCCAGAAATGCCTTATACCCCCTATATGCCACTGTGCCTCATGATATGCCTTTTAACCCTCTAAATGTCACTGTGCCCCATGATATGCCTTTTGACCCCCTATGTGCCACTCTGCCTCCAGAAATGCCTTATACCCCTATATGCCACTCTGGCATTTAGAGGGTTAAAAGGCATATTATGGGGAAGAGTGGCATATAGGGAGGTTTAAGGCATTTCAGAAGGCAGAGTGGCGTATAGAGGGTTAAAAAGGCATTTCTGGAGGCAGAGTGGCATTAAGGGGGTTAAAAGGCATTTCACAGAGCACTCTGCCTCCAGAAATGCCTTATGCCCCCCGTTTAACACTCCCTCCCCCTCCCTCCTCTAAACTTACCCGTACTTAAGTCATGTAGCCAGGGCAGCGTGTAGTTGTCTACGCGATTCGCGTAGACAGCTTACACTGCAGCCGGATGGAGGTGTGGCTAGCAGCGGGGAACTCTGATCTCTGACAGCCAGGGAAGGTCTGCGCGATGGACGCAGACAACCCCCACTGCTAGTCACACCTCCTTCCGCCTGCAGCAGAAGTTGTCTTCGCACCAGCTGCACACCGGGGACTCAGAAGTACCGGTAAGTGGGGTGGGGCGTGGGGGGGAGACAGGAGGATCCAGGTCCCCTGCAGCTGCGGGGGATCTGGATCTTAGTCGTCTCATAGGCAGACCTATTTGAGGTCTGATTATAAGACGACCCCGATTATAAGACGAGGGGTATTTTTCAGAGCATTTCCTCTGAAAAAAACCTCGTCTTATAATCGAGCAAATACGGTATATACGTGTACTTAAGAATCTATAAAATGATAATATAATAATCATCACAACCATAATTTCAATTTCTTTTTTTTTTTTTGCACCAGCTTTGCGTGTTTGTATGCTAGTCTTTTATGCTGTGGTAATAAAAGCCAACATTAAAAGATTTAGGGTAAATCAAAATGTCTTTATTTTGTAATTTTTGCATGAAAAAGGGGGAGACAGAAGGAAAAAAGGGGAATGCGGGGTAAAACAGAAAACAATGGTCGCAACAAGAGACCCACAGTAACATATCTCAATACAAGAGGCAGGGCGCATTATGGTAGCTCACATTGCGCGTAGAGAGAGCCACACATCAAGAGACATAGTTGACAGTACATTGTAAAACGGGCAGATCACATGACAACAGCGCACCTGTGCACAAGAGAACCATATGACAAGAGGCAAAGTGGCACACATGATAACCCCTATTATAAGGGTTTGCAAGGTAGTACAAAGGGCACTGTGTTGTTGCATACATTGTAGCTAGAGGAGCTCTCGTCTCAGCAGCCCCAAAACTGAAGGGGAATCACGAAGGTGGGAGAGGAAGGGGGGAAACACAGAGGGGAGGGAAGGGAGAGGGAAAGAAGGAGAGTGAGAGAGAAGAAGAGAGAAAAAAAATAAAAAAAAATAAATAAAAAACCAACAAAAAACACAAACACCACAACAAAAACTACTACCCCACCTGGCCACCACAACCAAATGCAAAGGGAACACATCTCTGTGGAACTAATCCAATAGAGGGCGAACAAGGGGGCCTGCGATAAACTCCAGCCAGTGAAACCAAGTCTTCTGGTATCTCTCCTCCGCACCCGTGGCAAGCAGGTGCAACTCCTCCAGGACCCTCGTTTGCTCAACTCGGAGGACCCACTCCTTAAAGGTAGGTGGGGCAGGATCACCCCAGTGCAGCGGGATGAGCGCCTTAGCTGCTGTGAGAAGATGGCGCGTAATAGACCTGCGGAACCAACGTTCCAAGAGGGGGGTATGAAGGAGAAGACAAAATTCCGGCGTGAACGGGACCATGCGGTCCGTGAGGAGTTGCAACTGGGTATGAACAGATTTCCAGAAAGGAACTATACGAGGACACTGCCACCACAAATGCAGGAGAGAGCCTGGGGAGGCGTCGCATCTCCAGCACCTGTTCGGCACGTCGGGGCGGTATACAGAAGTCAAGGCAGGGGGTCGGTACCATAAGGCCAGCAGCTTATATGACATTTCCTGGTCGCTGGTACTCCTGGAGCAGCAATGAGTGAAGACACATATCTTTTCCCATTGTTCCGTCGTAAAAGCGACCCGCAGCTCGGATTCCCACCGTCCCATAAACACAGGGGGCACTGGGTTAAGTGCCTCAAGGAGCAGACCATATAGCCGTGAGATGCCATGCGGCGGGAGCTCAGCAGCAACACACAGGTCTTCAAACACTGTGAGTGCTCGCGACATGTCATGTCTCCGGGGGAGTGACCGCACAAAGTTGCGTAGTTGAGCATAGTGGAACGCGTCTAGAAAAGAGGGAGGCGTGCGAAGGGAAAGCTGATCCAAAGGCTTAAGACCCTCACTGGAGAGGAAAGTGCGGATCTCCGACCTCCCGCCCCCAGACGAGGCCGAGAAGAGGGCCCCGCCCATCCCAGGGGGGAAATCAGGGTTATTCCGAACAGGGGTCAGCGGCGAGGGCACCGAGGACAGGCGCGTCTTCCTAAGAACCTGAAACCAGACATCAAGAGTGGCCCGTATGAAGGGGTGAGGCAAAGCCGCTCCCCGAGCAGTAGGGGGTAGAAGCCATGGCAAAGAGCGCATAGGAAGGCCCAGTAAGGCGGTTTCAACAGCCACTCATTGTTTGTGTGCCGGGCTGTGGGACCATTCCAGCACACGTAGCAGATGGCACGCCCTGTAATAAGTGCGAGGGCAAGGCAGGGCCAGACCGCCCTTAGAGAGAATTAGCGTGGCAAGACGTACCCTAGGGGCCCGAGAACCCCAGACAAAGCGAAGAAATGCCGTGCGCAGAGAAGCGAAGAAAGAGGGGGGGACAGCGATAGGGAGGGTCTGAAACAGATACAGAAAACGAGGCATGACGTTCATTTTGAGCACATTGATACGACCCAACCAAGAGATCGTCAACGACTTCCAGGACCTCAGATCAGACCGGAGGGTAGTCAGTAAGGGTGAGAAGTTAAAGTGAAATAGTTGAGAGAAATCAGGCGATAACCAGGTCCCGAGATATTTGAGCTTAGAGTTACACCAGGCAAAAGGGAACGAGGTCCTCAGGGGACAGACCACCTCATGAGGAAGGTTTATGTTCAATATTTCGGACTTTGAGGCATTGTATTTGAAGTTCGTAAGAGAACCATATAAAGAGAACTCACAGAGGATATTGGGGAGAGAGATCTGGGGGCGGGACACAACGAACAGCAGGTCATCCGCGTAACCTAAAATTTTATGATGGGTACCCCCTGCTTGCAACCCACATATATCAGGGTTCATCCGCACGGCTTGGAGTAAGGGCTCAACAGAGAGCACAAACAGCAGGGGGGAAAGTGGGCAGCCCTGCCTCGTCCCATTTCGGATAGCAAAAGAATCCGAGAGGGAGCCATTAACCCGGACGCGAGCTGAGGGAGTGGAATACAAGGACCGAATCCAGGTCAGTAAACCGGGACCGAAACCCATATGTGACAGGGTGGACAGCATGAAAGGCCAGTCCACCCTGTCAAAGGCCTTCTCAGCGTCTGTGGAGAGCAGCATGGTCGGAGTGGAGGTGTGCTTGGCGTAGTGCATAAGTGAAAGGGCTCTAATAGTGCTGTCCCTGGCTTCACGCCCGGGGATGAAGCCCGTCTGATCCGGATGAACCAGCGAGCGCATGAAAGGCTTGATCCGTTTGGCAAGGATCTTGGCCAGCAGTTTCAGATCCGTGTTCAGCAATGAAATTGGGCGGTAGCTGCTGCATTGCTCCGGGTCCTTGCCCTCCTTTGGAGTGAGAGTAATCGCGGCAGACAAAGTATGATCCGGAATACGACCGCCCGACAGAATAGAGTTGAAGGCACTCACAAAGTGAGGGCCCAAAAGATCTTTAAATTCCGAGTAGTAGCGTAAGGGAAGCCCATCAGGGCCCGGGCATTTCCCAGCCGGGGAGGACTTAAGGGCAAGGAGAAACTCTGGCAGTGTGATTGGGGAGTCTAGAGTGGCCGCCTCATCCGACGTGATCTTCGGTCTGACGGTCCTATCAAGATACGACCTGATTTCCAGGGACTGACTGGGAAGTGCGGGGCCAAAGGGGACCGCGCGAGGGTTGTAGAGTCCCTCATAATAACTCTGGAAACAGCGAGAGATATCGGAGGGGTGCGAGTGAAGGAGACCGCTCGAGGAGCGTATCTTGGGCACATAGGTCGGTTTCCGTATGGCCCGTAAAGCCCGAGCTAGATATTTACCCGGCTTATTGCCATGCTCGTAATAAATTGCCTTGGTTTTCAGAAAAGAAGTGTGCAGTCGGCGATTGAGGATCGAGGCCAACTCGCCCTGGAGAGACAAGAGGAGCTGCAGGTCGCTTCCAGACACCGAGGTTTTGTGCGCCTGTTCTGCCAAGGCTATCTGGGCGTAGAGACTGTCTATCCGCTCCTGCTCTGCGCGTTTACGCTTAGAGCACTCCTTGATAAAATGCCCCCTAATTACGCATTTATGCGCCTCCCAAACTGTCAACTCAGGGGTACCCTGGAGGAGGTTATCCTGAAAATAATGGCGGAGGACCTCAAGTGACTCAGAGCGGGCCAGCACGTCCGATAAGATAGATTCATTAAGACGCCAGGAGCCCCCAGTAGGACGGGGGAGGCCAGGGAAAGGGACAGGGGGGCATGGTCCGACCAGGTCGTCGCCCCAATGGAAGAGCGGCGGAGGAGGTTGGCGAAGTGGCAAGGAAGAAAGAAGAAATCGATACGGGAATACGAGTTGTGCGGCATGGAAAAGAAAGTGTAGTCCCTTGTATCAGGATGGAGAGCCCTCCAACAATCAACCAGTCTGTGGGTCATAAGGAGTGAATGGATCCTGCGGAGGACGTGGCGGGGGGTCCGCGTTGTCCCTGAAGAAGTGTCTAAAGCCGGATACAGTGCTACATTAAAGTCACCCCCTAGGACTAGAATCCCTTCTTGAAAGCCATTAAGCTGCTGCAGTACAGAACGAAGGGCGAGGTGTTGGCCTCTGTTAGGGAGGTAGACATTCACCAACGTGTACATTTGATCCGCGATCATGCCCTTAACCAATAAATACCTCCCCTCGGGGTCAGCTACGACGCCTGAGGTGCGGAAGGGTAACTGGGCAGAGAAAAGAATCGCCACTCCCTTAGATTTTGCCAATGGGTTATTACTGAAAAAAACGGTGGGGTATGAGCGGCAGGAGAGCCTAGGAGCCCGAGACCCCAGGAAGTGAGTCTCCTGGATAAAAGCGATGTCTACCCGACCTCTGCGAAGATCTCGGAAGAGGGAGGAGCGTTTCTCAGGGGTGTTGAGGCCCTTGACATTAAGTGAGAGCAGATTAAGCCCGCGGGTAGGTAGAGTCGACATTGAACAAACAAACAAACACACACAAAAACAAAGACACAAAAAAAAAATAAAAAAAAATTAAAAGAAGAGAGAGGGGGGGAGAAGCGAGAGGAGAAAGCAGGAGGGGTGAACCGTGGAGGACAAGGGTCAGGACAAGAAAAACACCAACGGCGCCCGACGGGTAGTATACACCCGACAGCAACAGGGCGTCCCTGTGCAGGGGAGATGTCAAATCCGGAAGGAAAGGTGAAACCACAGAACAGCCCGAGACCCCAGGAAGTGAGTCTCCTGGATAAAAGCGATGTCTACCCGACCTCTGCGAAGATCTCGGAAGAGGGAGGAGCGTTTCTCAGGGGTGTTGAGGCCCTTGACATTAAGTGAGAGCAGATTAAGCCCGCGGGTAGGTAGAGTCGACATTGAACAAACAAACAAACACACACAAAAACAAAGACACAAAAAAAAAATAAAAAAAAATTAAAAGAAGAGAGAGGGGGGGAGAAGCGAGAGGAGAAAGCAGGAGGGGTGAACCGTGGAGGACAAGGGTCAGGACAAGAAAAACACCAACGGCGCCCGACGGGTAGTATACACCCGACAGCAACAGGGCGTCCCTGTGCAGGGGAGATGTCAAATCCGGAAGGAAAGGTGAAACCACAGAACAGAAAATAAACACAAAAATGAGTGAACCATGTGCGGGCCGCCGCCCGCTACCTTTTACTAGAAAGAGCAACAAGAGCGATAACAAAAAGACCGCTATGCGAACCAAAACACAACAAATGGAAGGGGACATCATAGAAATCTCAGAAATTGTCATCGTGGAGAGGAAAGGCCAAGTGTCGTGGCCATAAAAATAATAAGAAAATAAAAGTAAATAAACATAGATATATATAGATATATTAATGTACATGCACATATATAACAATACATCAAAACGTATGGAGGTACGCTAGTGTGATGTGGTGTGTGAATTGCCCGCAGGCACAGGCGTAAGACATAGGCACTGTCCGTGCAGAGGCAAAGTAAATGAGGGGGCCAGAGGCCAGCAATGATGCAGGGGGCAGCCCTGCGTAAGAAGAAGCGATGAGGTGCAAGCATTGCGCGCAAATGAAAAAAAAAAGGGGGGGGTGCGTGTGTGTGTGAACTCAGGTGGCCATGGCTGCAATGTGACGCATAAGTGCGAGTGAGTAGGTACAACTCAAAAACAAACAGAAATCATATCACCATGCACACCTAAAATCAGCAAAAGGAGGCAGCGCATCCGCGCAGGCAGGGCGAACCACGCCAGCCAACATAGAGATGTAAAGGCAGGCATACAAGCGTGATGCGGTATGTGCAATGCCCGCAGGTACAGGCACAGGGTACAGACTCTGCCCATGTAGGGGCCCGAAGGCAATAAACCCGCAGGAGGTGGTACCGTGTGATAACAGTCCAAACGTGGTGAAGCGTGAGCGCTGTCTGGGCTGTATAGGTGGGAGTATATGTAAATATATATATGTTACAAAAAAAAAAAAAAGGGGGGGGGATATGTAGAAGCAGGCATTCAAGTGTAAAGTAATGTGCGTAAAGCCCGCAGGTACAGGCCCAGGAGATATGCACTGCCTATGGAGAGGCCAGAGGGCAACCAGCGCGCATGAGGTACCCCTATGCATGCATATAATCAGCGAAAGGAGGTGACGCAGCCGCGCAGGCAGAGCCATCCACGTCAGCCCACATAGATATGCATAGGCAGGCTTACAAGTGTGATGCGGTATGGGCGATGCCCGCAGGTACAGGCACAGGACATAGGCTCCTATGTAGGGGGGGTGTGTGTGTGAGAACTCAGGCGCCCATAGCCGCAGTGTCGTGTGTGGGTGTGCGTGTACATAACTCAAAGAGAAACAGAAAATCATACCACTATACACACGTATAATCAGGGGGGGGTCCGGCAGACACAAGCAACGGAGGGTACTATGCGGACACGTCACCCCAGTCCCCCAAACCCACGCGGAGGGTGGGGGCGGCAGAAGGGCTTCGAGGACCAAGTAAGTGTAGAGGCACGAAACCTCCTATAAACAAATAAAAACAGGGGGGGAGAGGGAAAAAAAAAACCCAAAAAGAAGTAAACAGGACAGTCTAGTCCAATTAAATAAACAAAAATAAATTGCCACGACAGGTAGGTATTGAGTGTGGTGCAAAATCCTCTACTCCTCTATCGGGCCTATACGTCGAGAGGCCAATAAGGCAGGAGGGTCAAGCGGAGAGCTCCGTCGCGTGTCAGGGCGCCGAAGTTTACGAGGCCCGGGTGGTGGACCGGCGAGTCGGCCAGGAGCCGCAGACAGATCCACCCAGTCAGGGATCTGGAGGTCCGGCAGGGCCAAGCAGCGTAGCACCTCCGGGATATCGTGGTGGTATTGGATAGTCAGGGACCGGTTGGCATGTCTGATGACCAAGGTGAATGGGTAACCCCAGCGGTATGCGGAGCCGCCGTAACTCCGATAGTAGGGGACGTAGAGCCCGCCTCGCCTGAAGCGTAAGGTCGGAGAGGTCCTGGTAAAATGAAATTGGGTGTCCATGAAAAGACCACTCACCAACCTCCCTGGCGCAGGCCATGATGGATTCCTTGAGGCGAAAGTCAGTCAGATGGCAAATTATGTCCCTAGGAGGGGACCCCGGATCTCCACGGGGGCGCAGGGCGCGATGAGCCCTATCTGCAGGCACGGGAGTGTCCAACGGGCAGTCCAGGAGGCCATTGAAGATCTCTCCGAGAAGGCCGATGACGTCCTCCGGCGCATCCGATTCTGGGACCCCTCGGACCCGAACGTTCTGCCTCCGGCTACGATTGTCGATGTCCTCGACCCGCCGATGCAGCTCCCTGAGGTAAGTCGCGTGGCAGTCACCAAGGCGTTGAGTGGAGGCGATGGCAAGTTTCTGCTGAGTCGCCGAATCCTCCAAGGTCAGGACCCTCTGTTCCAGAGCAGAGAGATCCGTGCTCAGGGCCGAGACTTCGTCGCGGACCACCTGCTTGAGTTTGGCGATGAGAAGAGAGAAGTCAGCCTTCCATGGTGCCGAGGAGAATAGCTGCACAACCTCCGGAGGGTGAGATGATGGAGGTGGATGCGAGATGGAGGCCGATTCCTCCGCGGAGGAAGAGCTGGCTGGAGATGCAGCCTCGTGGTCCCCTGAGGCCTGCGAGGCCAAGTCAGCCAGAGTGCGAAAATATTCACGGAGAGAGGCCGAGGAGGACCGGTGACGATCCACGGCAGGAGAGGGGTCAGAGACCATCTTCTTATTGCGTCCCATGCTAGTGTAGCGGTCAGGGAGTTTAGGAGAACGAGCGAGCAGCGGCGGAGCAACTAGCTCATGCGGCCATCTTCCTCGGCGGCCAGACACGCCCCCTCACATTAAAAGATTTAAACGTTAAAACATAAATGTAATACACAAATACTTTGAAATAAAAACTTAAAATAAAAAAATAATAAGTGTACTCTAAGCTAATTAGAAATTTTTTTATCTTATATTTCAGGGCTCAACAAATCCCAGGCGCCAGGTCGCCATGGCGACAGAGAATTTTGTCCTGGCGCCTAGGTTTTGTCAGCCTCTTACATCCAGAAAAAATTGTGGATGTAAGAGGCTGAGTCACCACACGGGCAGACAGTACAGCCACTCCGAGCCCGCCCCCGAGCCTGAGATCACTCCCACGGAGTGAGCCTGTAGGCTGAAACCGCGGTTGCTGCAAAACCAGCAATCGTGTTTTCAGCTGCCACAGGCAGCTTCAGGGAAGGGGGTTGTGTGTTGATTGGGTCCCCACACAAGTGTGGGGACCTGACACAACATCCACCTGCTGCCTGATCGCTCCATGAGAGCGACAGTGCAGCGTTAACCCCTTCAATGCCGCGATCGCGGCATTTAGGGGTTAATTCCCGTTTTGTATGGGGCTTTGCTGCTGGTGGTCTGCCTGGAAGCCCAAGCAGACCAGCAACAGCAAAAACGAGCCCCCACAAGCCCTTTGATGATTCCTGTAGGCATGGAAGCCTACAGAAGTCATCAGAGACTCCCCCCTGCAATGGCTGGTCTATAGACCAGCAATTTGAGTCCCAGCTGCCAGAGGCAGCTTCAGGGACAGGGGAGAGGGTTCTTTGGTCTCCCCATGAGTGTGGAGACCAGCCCCAACACCCCCCTGCTGCCTGATCGCTCCATGAGAGCGTCAGTGCAGCGTTAACCCCTTAAGTGCCACAATTGTGTATGACACATTTGTGGCATTGCAAGGGTTAACATTTTTCCCCACAAGCTTGTGGGGACTAAATATCAGTCAATGCTGTGCTCCAATGGAACATCAGCATTGAAAGGGTTAAAAATAATAATAATAATAATTTAAAAAAAAACAGCACTGACCTGAAAGTCCAGGGTGCTTCCAGGTCAAACGCTGTGAGTTTAGTAAGTGGGCTGATGATGATCAGATCACTCCTGACCAACTATTAGTTTTAAAAAAATCCTGGCTCCTAACTTTTTTACCTGGCGCCTAGATTCACAACAAATTTGTCAAGCCCTGTTATATTTTATTGTTGTCTACAATTGTCTATATTTTAGGATATTATACGTCACACAAAAACAAATTCACACATAGGGTTACATTTTTATTATAATGAGAACAAAGAAGTTCTTCGTAAAACTAGATGCCTTATGAGTTATGTCCTAATTCCATTTTTGGCCCAGCTACTACAGACCAGAGGAATTTGATGACTACAAACTGTTTATTTCAGCGAAGGTTGTAGAATATACAATGTGAATTTTAGAGATCGGTTATCCACTACATATATAAAATAAATCAATACATAAGTAGGTGTTATAGCTCAGGGCATAATTGACGAAATCCCCAATATTTATGCCTCAGATAGATGTTTGAATTATAATCTGAATATGTATGCATTTTAGGTTGTGCGCTCCCTTTTCTGTATACACAACACAGGTTTATGGAAAAATATTATTGTTGAACATATCTGTGGCAATTATAGGCACCGCTTTAATATGAGAAAAATATTTGAAGTACAGGGGCCGACTGAGACCATCCCTGGGCAACAAAAAGGCATGGGCCTCATGTGGTGATACCCACACCCTATCATGACCATGCCTCTTCTTGGTTAAGTCCCTTTCCAGGAAACGGAAATAATACATAGAAGAGGAGAAAAAAAAAGAAGGGGAGGGAGGAAAGGAAGCAGAGGGGGGGATGCAGCAGGACAGACGACTCAAATGGCGATAGAAACCCCTGCGACTAATCCAGTAGTGGGCGGATGTGGGGGCCCGACACAAACTCTAGTCAGTAATACCATGTTTTCCAATAGTGCTCGGTTGCCCCAGCAGCCATCATAGAAAATTCTTCAAACACCCGTAACTGCTCCACCGGGAGAACCCACTCCCTAAAAGTAGCCGGGGTTGGACTGCCCCAGTGCAGGGGGACCAGTGCCTTCGCAGCCGACAGAAGATGCCGAACTATCGACTTGCAAAACCAAGTCTCCGAGTAAGGTGTGTGATGGAGAAGAAAAAAATCCGGGGTGAATGGGATGTTCCTATCAGTAAAGTGCTGTAGTTGCGAATGGATGGAGTTCCAGAATGGGGCAATGCAAGGGCATTGCCACCACACATGGAGGAAGGACCCTGGGGTGGCATCACATGTCCAGCAGCCAGCAGGCACGTCTGGGAGGTAAGTGGAGGATAGGGCAGGGGGCCGGTACCAGCGGGACAACAATTCATAAGCCATTTCGCGATCCCTTAAAACTCCTGGCCCTGGCTACTATAAGTTTTCGAGCAGCCATGGGTGAGGGCACAAACCTTCGCCCACTGTTCCTGCGAGAGGGTGATCTGCAGCTCAGAGTCCCAACGGCCCATGAACGTTGGCGGGACAGGGTAAAAAGCGTCTAGGAGCAAACCATAGAGCCTAGATATGCCATGCGACGGAAGTGCGGAGGACACATAAAGGTCCTCAAGTGTCGTAAGATCACGCAGCAGGTTATGGGTCCGGGGTAAAGAACGACAGAAGCTGCACAATTGTGCGTATGTAAAAGAATCAGAAAACGAGGCGAGCAGGAGGCCAACTGAGAGAGAGATTTAAGACCCTCCGCCGTCAGATAAGAGCGGATCCCCGAGCCCATGGTAGAGGAAGGCGTTGGGAAAAGATCACCATCAATACCAGGAGAGAAAACAGGGTTGTCTTGAACTGATGTCAGGGGTGAGGTAATAGAAGAGAGCCGTGTCGTCTGGACAACCCCCAGCCAGACATCCAGGGTGGCCTGAACAAAGGGGTGTGGCAGAGCGAGGACATGAGCCGTGTCAGTCGAGAGCCAGGGCAGGACCTTCATAGGGAGGCCCAGTAAAGCTGCCTCGATTGCCACCCATTGTTTACTGAGATGGCAGGCCCTGTAATAAGTGCGGGGGCAGGGCGAGACCACCCCTGGTTCTGGGGAGGACCAACGTGGTTAAGCCACCACAGACAAAGCGCAAAAAGAGAGACCAGAGTGAGGCGAAAAAGGGGGGGGGTGGAGATAGGGAGAGTCTGGAACAAGTACAACCCCGGAGCACCGGACTCCGACTTGTCAGGAAAGTAGTCCTTAAGGACCTGAGACGTCTCAGCACACGCCAAATCATCAGACAAAAGTGATTCATTAAGGCGCCAAGAACCACTGGGCGGGCGAGAAAGCGGGGAGGTCAAGGAAACGGTAACGGGCGCATGATCCGACCACGTCGCCGTGCCGATGGTAGAACTACGCAGGAGCATAGATAAATGACAAGGGAGAAAAAGAGTAGTCAAGACGATAGTATGAACTGTGCAATACGGAGAAAAAGATATAATCCCTGCCAGCTGGGTGCAATGCCCTCCAGCAGTCGACCAGTTTATGTGCAGTGAGAAGGGAGACAATCCTGCGCAGAACATGACGAGGAGTCCTCACGCAACCAGCAGAAGTATCAAACGCGGGGTATAGGGCTACGTTAACCTCTTCAGGACCGGGATTTTGATACTAACGTGTCGCTAAAGGACCGGAGCCGTTTTTGTGTTTTTGCTATGTCTTTCTTTAACTGTAATTTCTCTCTTATTAATTAGTGCACCCACACAAATCATATATTGTTTTTTTCAGCACAATTAGGGCTTTCATTTGAAACCATATTAAGCTGGGTAGTACATTGTTTTGTTTGAAATAAACTGGAAAAAGTGGGGGGGGTGAAAAAAAATGCATATTTTTTTTTAACGTTTTTGTATACATGCAAATTGTACACACATTGAACCAATGGGAAAAAAATATCCAAAATATATTCATTAACTTGTCCTGTTTTGGAAACCACCCAATATGGCCAGGATTTTCATCTATTTTGAACAGTATAGGGCAAATATTGCAAGGCATGCATCACGTTTTTAAAATGTAATTTTTTTCAAATTTGGCATGGTAGTCTAATAACAGCAATAGTTGTCACAGATACTGATTATCCCCCCAAAATTATATGTTTATGAACAGTAGATAAGTCAAGGTGTACAACTAGGGTCATTTTGACACTTTTCAAACAGGGATTTTATCGCCAATTGCTGCCAAATTTTGAGATATTTTTATATCTTTTTGGGTTTTTTGCATATGTTGCAATGTTGCTTTAGATTTCATATTATATTTTGTATAGAATATATGCAACTGCAGAAAAAAACAACAAACTGTGTTCACCAACATCCCCCGGTACCAACAAGGTTCATGCATTTTTTGAGGAAGCTATGAGGGCAAAACTGGAACATGCGCATTTTAGTTTTCAAATTTGGAATTTTCAGAAATTAGTTTACTGGGCCCATATCTCATTTGGGACATTTTGGAAGCCCCCCACTGTAAATTACCCCATAAAATTATATGTTTATGTAGTAGACAAGTCAAGGTGTTCAACTAGGGTAGTTTTGACAGTTTTCAGGCTTGTTAACGACAAGTTTAGGCCAATGACATTGACCAGGGAGACCGATCAATAAGATCAATAATCGGTGACTTAAAATGTCACCGACAAGTGATCAGGTAATAATTATGTATTTTTTTAAATTATTTTTTTCCACAATTACCCTAGATGAGCCCTCTCTCTTTCTAAGGGTCATCCAGGGGCTGCCATAATGATCAGATCCCTCCTATTGGCCAGGAGTGATCTGATCATGATCAGGCGACTTACTTACTTTCAGGTCAGTGCTGTTATTTTTTTTTATATATATATATTTTAACTCTTTCAATGCTGATGCTCCATTGGAACACAGCATTGACTGATATTTAGTCCCCACAATCTTGTGGGGACAAATGTTAACCTCTGCAATGCCGCAATTGTGTCATACACATCGCGGCATTGAAGGAGTTAACGCTGCACCATCACACTCATGAAGCGATGTGGAGACTGAAGAACCCTCTCCCCCTGTCCCTGAAGCTGCCTCTGGCAGCTGGGACGCAATTGCTGGTCTATAGACCAGCCATTGCAGGAAGTCTATTTGATGACTCCTGTAGGCTTCCATGCCTACAGGAGTCATCAAAGGGCTCGTGGGGACTCGTTTTTGCTGTTGCTGGTCTGCCAGAAGCAGAGCCCCATACAAAACGGGAATTAACTCCTTCAATGCCATGATCGCGGTATTGAAGGGGGTTACACTGTCGCTCTCATGGAGCAGGGGGGTGTTGGGGACCCATTCAACACTAAACCCCCTTTCCTGAAGCTGCCTGTGGCAGCTGAAAATGTGTTTTCAGCCTACAGAATCACTCCGTGGGAGTGATCACAGGCTCGGGGTGGGCTTGGTGTGGCTGTGACTCCTGGGCAGCGCCCCCGCGATCACGATTGTGGCGATGTGGGGGCAGTTTTTTGGGATGACGTACCTGGTACGTCCCGGTCTAGTGGTGACATATGACCAGGAAGTACCAGGTACGTTGCGGTCCTGAAGGGGTTAAAGTCCCCGCCTAACACTAGAATTCCCTCCTGAAACTCAGATAACATGCGAAAGTCAGCACGCAGGGTAATATGCTGTCCCCGATTAGCAAACGTATACTGCTGCTCCAAAATGGACCCCTTAACCAACAAAAATCTCCCATCAGAATCCGAACGCACATCAGACACCTGGAAAGGCACCTTGGAGGAGAAAAGTATCGCTACTCCTTTAGTCTTAGTCAGAGAATTGTTAGTAAAGAAACCGGCGGGATATGACTTACATGACAAGCTAGGGGCCCGAGCCCCGCAAAGGTGAGTCTCTTGCACGAACGCAACGCCTACTTGACCTCAATGCTTCTCAGGAATATTTAGGCCACAAGTATAAATGCAAGTCCCGCTGACATCATGAAAAGAAAGAATCACAAGGAAAAGAGAAGAAAAGACAAAGAGGAGAGGAAGTGGGGAGGGAAAAAGGAGAAGCACAAAAAAAAACGGGGAAGGGAGAGGATGGGGAAAGAGGGAAAGGGAGGGAGGATAACACCAGGGCAAAAGGGAGAGGTAGATGGGAAGTAGGGTATAAGGTAGACGGGGAGGGAGAAAAACGAGACACAAATTACGCCTGATGAGTACTATGAACCCGGCACCACCAGGGCATCACTGTGTAAAGAGAAGAGCCCACCGAGCCGGAAGTAACATAGTAACATAGTTCATAAGGTTGAAAAAAGACCAAAGTCCATCAAGTTCAACCTATATACATATTGTGTCCCTACTGTGTTGATCCAGAGGAAGGCAAAAAACCCTTATGAAGCAGATGCCAATTGCCCCATACCAGGGGGAAAATTCCTTCCCGACTCCAAATATGGCAATCAGAATAAATCCCTGGATCAACATTCTGTCCCTATTAATCTAATATCCATAACTTGTAATATTATTGCTTTCAAGAAACACGTCCAGGCTCCTTTTAAACTCTTTTATTGAGTTTACCATTACCACTTCCTCTGGCAGAGAGTTCCATAGTCTCACCGCTCTTACTGTAAAGAACCCCTGTCTGTGCTAGTGTAGAAACCTTCTTTCTTCCAGCCGTAGAGGATGTCCCCTTGTTATAGATACAGTCCTGGGTATAAATAGGCCCTGGGAGTGATCTCTGTACTGCCCCCTTATATATTTATACATAGTTATTAAGTCCCCCCTAAGCCGTCTTTTTTCCAAACTAAATAACCCTAATTCTGATAATCTTTCTGGGTACTGTAGTCCTTCCATTCCCCTTATTACTCTGGTTGCCCGTCTTTGAACCCTCTCCAGCTCCACTATATCTTTCTTGTACACTGGTGCCCAGTACTGTACACAGTATTCCATGTGTGGTCTGACTAGTGACTTGTACAGTGGTAGAATTATTTCCTTGTCGTGGGCATCTATGCCCCTTTTGATGCACCCCATGATTTTATTTGCCTTAGCAGCAGCTGCCTGACACTGGTCGCTACAGGTAAATTTACTGTAAACCAAGACTCCTAAGTCCTTTTCCATGTCAGTCGTCCCCAGTGTTTTCCCATTTAATACATATTCCCAGCCTGGATTTTTCTTCCCCATGTGCATAACCTTACATTTATCTGTGTTGAACCTCATCTGCCACATCTCAGCCCAAGCCTCCAACCTATGCAGATCCATTTGTAATCGTGCACTGTCCTCTGTTGTGTTAACCACGTTACAGAGCTTAGTATCGTCTGCAAAGATTGATACTTTACTATACAATCCCTCTACAAGGTCATTAATAAATATATTAAAAAGAATAGGACCCAAAACTGACCCCTGTGGTACCCCACTAGCAACAGTCACCCACTCAGAGTATGTACCATTAATAACCACCCTCTGTTTCCTATCACTGAGCCAGTTACTTACCCACATACACACATTCTCCCCCAGCCCAAGCATTCTCATTTTATGTACCAGCCTTTTATGTGGCACCGTATCAAATGCTTTGGAAAAATCAAGATATATGACATCCAGCGATTCACCCCGATCCAGTCTGGAGCTCACCTCCTCATAAAAGCTGATCAGGTTAGTTTGACCGATCCCTTGTAAACCCAATGCTAATATGGAGTCATACATTTATTTTCATTGAGATTCTCCAAAATAGCATCTCTTAGGAAAGACTCAAACAGTTTACATACAACAGAAGTTAAACTAACAGGCCTATAATTCCCCGGGTCACTTTTTGTCCCCTTTTTGAATATTGGCACAACATTTGCTATGCGCCAGTCCTGGGGAACAGACCCTGTCACTATAGAGTCATTGAATATTAGAAATAGGGGTCTGTCTATTACATTACTTAACTCCCTTAGAACGCGGGGGTGAATGCCATCTGGACCTGGTGATTTGTCTATTTTGATTTTTTTTAGGCGGCACTGCACTTCTTCCTGGGTTAGACAGGCGACATGTACTGGGGCATTTATCTCATCCTGCTGTATATTACCTGGCATTTCATTTTCCTCTGTGAATACAGCAGAGAAGAATATATTTAATAGATTAGCTTTTTCCTGATCCCCGTCTATAACTTCTCCCTCATTACTTTTTAAGGGGCCAACGCTTTCATTTTTAACCTTTTTACTATTTATATAGTTAAAGAACATTTTGGGGTTTGTTTTACTCTCTTTGGCAATGAGTCTTTCTGTCTCCAATTTTGCTGCTTTTATCTGATTTTTACATATTTTATTTTTTTCCCGATAGCTTCTTAGTGCTTCCTCACTGCCTTCCTGTTTTAGTAGCTTAAATGCCTTTTTTTGCCATTTATTGCCACCTTTACATTTTTATTTATCCACATTGGTTTTCTCTTGTTCCTGAGTCTTTTATTCCCATACGGTATGTACTTTTCACAGTGAGAAATTAAGATATTTTTAAAAATCTCCCATTTAGTGTCTGTGCTTTTGTTTTTGAGGACATTTTCCCAATTTACAGTGTTAAGGGCTTCTCTTAGTTGATCAAACTTTGCCTTCCTAAAGTTCATAGTTCTTGTGGCTCCTCTAAGAGTTCCCTTATTGAACGACAAGTTATAATGTATCATATTGTGATCGCTATTTCCTAGGTGCCCTCTGACCTGCACATTAGTTACTCTGTCAGGTCTGTTGGTTAATATTAAGTCCAGTAGAGCGCCCCCTCTGGTTGGGTCCTGTACCATTTGGGACAGATAATTATCTTTACTTATAGTCAGAAACCGGTTTCCTTTATGAGATTCACAGGTCTCGGTTTCCCAGTTTATGTCGGGATAGTTAAAGTCCCCCATAATAACCACCTCATTGTGATTTGCTGCCTTGTTTATTTGCTTTAATAATTGATCTTTTGCTGCTTCAATTATATTTGGTGGCTTATAGCAAACCCCGATCAGTATTTTATTATTTTTATTTCCATATATTTCTACCCATAATGACTCCACATCATCATTTCCCTCACATATATTCTCCCGCAGCGTGGCCTTTAGGCTGGACTTTACATAAAGGCAAACTCCTCCCCCTTTTTGTTTTTTCCGATCCTTCCTGAATAGACTATAACCCTGTATGTTAACCGCCCAGTCATAGCTATCATCCAACCATGTCTCTGTTATACCTACTATGTCATAATTTTCTGCAGACATTATTAACTCCAGTTCGCCAATTTTATTGGTCAGACTTCTGGCATTAGTAAGCATACAATTTAGAGGTGTATGGTTTTTTTTCCCCTATGAAGCCTATCCCTATTAACTATTCTAACCCCTCCCTCCGCTCCACCCCCAGGTACATTTATAAGCCCCAGCTCTCTATCTATACTATCTTCCCCTTCTATATTGTAGTTTCCCTCCCCCCCTTTCCCTAGTTTAAACACTCCTCCACCCTTCTGGCCATCTTCTCCCCGAGCACAGCTGCAACCTCCCCATTGAGGTGCAGCCCGTCCCTACCGTAGAGCCTGTATCCGACAGAGAAGTCGGCCCAGTTCTCCATGAACCCAAACCCCTCCTTCCTACACCAGCTTCTGAGCCACTTGTTTAGCTCCCTAATCTCCCGCTGCCTCTCTGGTGTGGCACGTGGTGCAGGTAATATTTCAGAAAATACTACCTTGGAGGTCCTTGCCTTGAGCTTGCTACCTAAGTCCCTGAAATCATTTTTAAGGACACTCCGCCTACCTCTTACTTTGTCATTGGTGCCAATGTGCACCATGACAGCTGGGTCTTCTCCAGCCCCTCCCAGTAATCTGTCAACCCGATCGGCGATGTGCCGAACTCGAGTGCCAGGCAGACAACACACTGTTCGGCGATCCCGGTCTTTGTGACAGATCCCCTTAATAATTGAGTCCCCCACTACCAGCACCTGTCTGGCCTGCCCTGTGCTCCTCCTTCCCTCCTTACTGGAGCAGACACCACTCTGGCGGTCAGAGGCAGTGACTTGCTGCAGTACTGCTAACTCTGAACTAACATCCCCCTCATCTGCCAACCGGGCAAACTTGTTGGGGTGTGCTAGATCAGGACTAGCCTCCCTGGAGCTTTTCCCCCTACCCCGCCTTCTAACTGTAACCCAGCTAGCTGCCTGACTGTCCTGTACCTCCATCCCGCTATCCTCCCCCACCTCTACCCGCGAGAGAGCTTGCTCAGTGAGCAGCAGACTCCTCTCCAAGTTGTCAATAGATCTCAGTGTTGCCAGTTGCTCCTCTAGACTCAGGATTTGTGCTTCCAAATGAGCAACCTGCACACATCTCGCACAGCAATATGCACCCTCGAAGCGCTGATCAAGGATTGCATACATTGAGCAAGATGTACACCTGACCGCATTGTCAAACATGGAGGACATCTTGGCAATGGGGATAGCTCAAATAACTGGCAAAAACAGACAGTAAGGTGCAAAATATATATAAATATATTATATGGAATTACAAGGATGTATACTTTACCCTCCTTTTTGCTTTTTAACTCCTCACTTAGAGATGTCACTTAGGAGATTCGCCCCAGCTCAGGATTCGCTTGTGTGTCCAAGCTAAATGCAACTGCAAAAAGCCAAGCAGAACTCACAGAGAAGCGGTGGAGCTAGTATAACAGTGGTGGAGCCAGTATAACAGTAATAAAATGAACCAGTAGAGGGAACCAAATGCGAGCCCCTGCCCGCACAACAGTAAAACGGCAACCAAACAGTGGGGGGAGAGAAAAAAAAAGGGGGAAAGAAAAACAACCCCTCCCACCCCCCTGAAACACAAGGCATAAAATGTAATAAAGGGAGTCAGCAAACCGCCAGCAGATGGTGGAACCATATCTCATTAAGGCATATAGGCACGTGGCATAAGAAACGCATGAGCACATTAGAATATATGGGTGGAGGTTTTATTGGTGTTATGCTACACCCTGTAGGTAGCGGCGGAATAATGGTAAAAACAACACATGTGGGCACAGCAGATGCGACAGATGAACGAGAAAGCACCTTCACAAAGGGAGTGCGTAAACCACCAGTAGAGGGTGGAACCACATCTCATTAAGGCATATATGCATGTGGCATATGAAACGCATAATCACATTAGAATATACGAGTAGATAGCGGCGGAACAATGGTACGAATCAGATGCGACAGATGAACGAGAAAGCACTTCCATATGACTGGGGTGTGATTAACTGCATAAATACAAGTAAATACATTGAAAGTGTAAGACACAAGAAAACAGGTATGCCCCCAGGTGGTGGCAACAAGAACAATACAGCAGCCATGGAGCGACCTTCAATAGCGCCTAAACATCGAGATGCCAGGGTGTGAGATGAGCGCGTTTCAGAACCTGAAGATAAGCCTCGTGTGGCAGAAATAGACCTCCCTGATCCACGGTGGAAGGGAGCCCGTTGTAGGGACTGAGCAGGGTCAGCATCCATTATCAACCCAGTTCGAGACCCGTACATCTGATAACCCGAGTTGTAGAGTGCCATGTACATCATGGTGATATCTAATAATGAGTGATCTGTGGTCATGTCGGATTATTAAGGCAAAGGGGTGACCCCAGCGATAAGGGATGCGGAGCCTCTGCAGTTCCAAGGTCAGGCGACGCAGCTCTCTCCTCGCCTGCTGAGTGAGGTCAGAGAGGTCGTGGAAGTAAGACACCTGGTGCCCATGTAGGAGCCAAGTACAACCTCTCTCGCGCGGGCCATGATTGTCTCCTTCAAGCAGAAATCTGTCAAATGGCAGATGATATCTCTTGGGGGGGATCCCGGGCCACCACGTGGGCTTATCCGTACCCGGATATTTTGCCTCTGGCCGCGGTTATCCAGGTCCTCAACCTGCCGGCGTAGTTCCCTCAAGTAGCTGCGTCAAAGAATCTTCCAGGGCAGAGACCCTATGCTCTAAAGAGGACCTCGTCACGGACAACTTGTTTAAGCTCAGTGATGAGCAGAGAAAAGTCAGATTTCCAAGGCGCCGAGGAGAAGATCTGGGCCATATCCGGTGGATGGGATGCAGCGGATGAGTTTGACAACGGAGCAGAGGAAGGACTGGCGGGAGATGCGGCCTTGCGGTCTTCCGAGGCCTGAGAGGCCAAATCGTCCGGGGTCTGGAAATATTCCTGGAGGGACGCTGAGGACGACCGAGGGCAGCCCCTGGCAGGAGTGGAGTCCGAGGCAGACTTTCTGGAGCGTCCCATGGCGAGAGGCAGGTGCAGGGCTACGGTATACGTGCGGACGGCGGCAGAGCAACTAGCTCATGCGGCGATTTCCTCCGGCGGTCAGACACGTCCCCCAAGATAACTTTTAAACAGTGTAAACAAATTTTAGTTTTTGGTTTTCACACATCACATAAAACAAATTATTATTAAATATATATTAAATAATGTCGGGAGCAATTGAAAAACGTAGTTCTAATCATACGTATGTAAATACAGAAAATAAATCTGAAAAATAAAACATTAAATATATTATTTACTGTGACATGTTTAGCGCCCGACGGGCAGGCAGCGGGGTTAGGATACAGATAACCCGCAGCGGTGCAGGGGACCTGTATCCTACTCTCCGATACGCTCAGACAGCCTCCCCTGCCGGCACTTCCCACGGGGGGATTGCCGGCACGGGAGATTGTCTAAGCGCATCGCGCAGACGTTCACCGGCAGCGGCGATGCGAGCATAAACAACCTCTGCTGCCGGCACGTCTGCATGATGTGTACATATTTACCCAAAAAAACTGAGATGCATTTATATAGAAAGTGAAAACTGAACCATATTTATAAATTGAATAGCATATTTTATCCCCTTATCCCTTGATTTTCCAATCTCTTCTCACCTCTTGACAAGCCCACTTGTATAAGCCATGGATATATTAGGCTATGGATTATGTTCTACCCCCATTTAAATGTACAAAATTATGTCTTTTATGATGAACTGCCCATATGATGGGTATTTGTGATTTCCACTAGCCGATTGTTTATTTTATTCATATATGAATAACCCCCTCGAAATCCGTTCCTCCGAGTTTCAAATAAAACAAACTCCGTTGCATCAACACATCTAACTTTTTATTTTGTTCCCGGGATATGTGATCCCTCACTGCACGTAGATTCAAGAAGAAGTACATACCCGATATACTGTATGGATAGGAAGATACGGAACATGAAAAACGTCACACAGATGGGACATACAGCATGCACGCACGCGGCAGAACGAATACGTGATGACGTGACGGCAACAGACGGATGGAACGAAAAGTACGCAGACGATGCGACCGGGGGAAGCATAAAAGGAAGAACACCACTCGGCCACAATCATACCTCCTGAGGAAGCCTCTATATACGGCGAAACGCGTTGAGGATCGTTTATTTTGGACTTGATTCGTCTTTTTTATTACATTTTTAATTCATTTCATATATTTTTAATTATTCAAGTACTTTTTTAACACGTCGGGACAACTTTATAAACACCTATATGGAGTAGTTGCCGACGAGCGTGTAGTAAGGGCTTAGTCCCAGATTAAATTATTTATTTATTTATTTTATCCCGCTTCTTTGGATCTATTTTTTGGCACATATTTAAAGAATATATATTATTCATTATACACATAAGCACTTGCACTTTATTCATCCTTACACCGGAATACTGAAGAAATCTTCGTGTGGAAACCAACATAACTTCTCAGGAACCTCATCAAAGGATCGGCTCCACGGCAGGACAAGAAACCAGATGAGCTCGATATTCCTCTACTAAATGTGAGTGCATTACTGCATAACACACATATTGATGGTAAAGATATCACCCTATTAGATTTTCTTTTCTTGCATATATGTGGAGCCAAGGGAACAACACATATACCGAAGAGTGGTTGTGATATACGCGCCAAAAGCTTATCCACATTGTGAGTGCATTCATTGAAGCTTTGTGCCGGAGTCATATTGTTTTTATTTTATTACACTATATATTTTTTCTTTTTCCTTTTTTTCTTTTCTATATCGGTATATGAGCTATTCGTGATCGCGGTTTTAAGCGCCCCTAGACAGAAGTCTATTTAAAATCTCCCTTGCCAGGCATTCCCACGGGGGGAGTCCCGGCAAGGGAGAGTTTAAAGCACATCCTGCAGACGTGCCGGCAGCGGAGGCTGTTAATGCTCACATCGCCGCTACCGGTGAACATCTGCGCGCACAATCTTCCTTGCCGGTACTTCCCACACGGGGAGTGCCGGCACGGGAGATTGTCTAAGCGCATCGCGTAGACGTTCACCGCCAGCGGCGATGTGCGTAAACAGCCCCCGCTGCCGGCACATCTGCACGATGTGCTTTAACAATCTCCCTTGCCGGGAATTCCCACGGGGGGAGTCCCGGCAAGGGAGATTGTTAAAGCAGGGCTTGACAAATTTGTTGTAAATCTAGGCGCCAGTTAAAAAAGTTAGGAGCCAGGATTTTTTTTAAACTAACAGTTGGTCAGGAGTGATCTGATCATCATCAGCCCACTTACTAAACTCACAGCATTTGACCTGGAAGCACCCCGGACTTTCAGGTCAGTGCCGTTTTCTTTTCTTTTTTTTTTAAATAATTTTTTTTTTTAACCCTTTCAATGCTGATGTTCCATTGGAGCACAGCATTGACTGATATTTAGTCCCCACAAGCTTGTGGGGACAAATGTTAACCCCTGCAATGCCACGAATGTGTCACACAATTGTGGCATTGAAGGGGTTAACGCTGCACTGTCGCTCCCAGGGAGCGATCAGGCAGCAGGGGGGGATTGGGGCTGCTCTCCACACTCATGGGGAGACCAAAGAACCCTCTCCCCTGTCCCTTAAGCTGCCTCTGGCAGCTGGGACTCAATTGCTGGTCTATAGACCAGCCATTGCAGGGGGGAGTCTCTGATGACTGCTGTAGGCTTCCATGCCTACAGGAGTCATCACAGGGCTGGTGGGGGCTCGTTTTTGCTGTTGCTGGTCTGCCTGGGCTTCCAGGCAGACCACCAGCAGCAGAGCCCCTTACAAAACGGGAATTAACCCCTAAATGCCGCGATTGCGGCATTGAAGGGGTTAACGCTGCACTGTCGCTCTCATGGAGCGATCAGGCAGCTGGGGGGTGTTGGGTCAGGTCCCCACACTTGTGGGGACCCAATCAACACACAACCTCCTTCCCTGAATCTGTCGCCATGGCGACCTGGCATTTGTCGAGCCCTGTGTTAAAGCACATCGTGCAGACCTGCTGGCAGCGGAGGTTGTTAACTCTTGCATCGCCGCAGCCGGTGAACGTCTGCGCGATTTACGCTAACAATCTTCCTTGCCGGCACTTCCCACGGCGGCAGTGCCAGCACCGGAAGTTGAATAGCTGTCCCCTGCCGGCCCTGCAAGACCCCGGGAGTCTGCACCGGTAAGTCTAGGGGGTGGGGGACCTCTTGGGGGCAGAGTGGCAGCATATCTCAGGGGGGGTAGAGTGGCAGCATATCTCGGGGGGGGGCACTTCTCGGGGACAGAGTGCATACCTCAGGGGGGGATAGAGTGGCAGCATATCACGGGGGGGCAGAGTGGCAGCATGTCTGGGAAGGGCAGAGTAGCAGCATATCTCGCAGTGGCAGAGTGGCAGCATATGTGTTTTTTTTTTAGTAAGAATTTTTTTTTTTTTTTAAAAGCACCTAACTTTTAGGGTGCGGCCTATATTCGGGTGCGGTCTATATCCGAGCCAATACGGTATATACTGAGTCAGACAACGATGGTGGTACAAGATTACTGCCATCACTGTATACTGTGCCAGACATTGATGGTGGTACAGCATAACTGCCATCAATATATACTCAGCAAGAAATTGACTGTGGTACAGTTTAACTGCCATCGCTTTACACTGAGCCATACATTGACGTTGACACAGTATAACTACCATCACTTTACATCAAGTCAGACATTGACTAGGCACAGCATAACTGCCATCATTATATACTGTGCCAGACATTGACAGTGGTACAGAATAACTAACATCACTATTTACTGAGCCAGACACTGACAGTGGTACTACAATCAGTGCCCTGCTCAGTATTTAGTGATAGAAGTTAAGGTACACTGTGCACTTTAACTCCCATCGGTTTATGCTGAGCCAGGCATGGATGGTGGTACACAATAACTCCCATCAGTGATGGAATCACCACTGCTCCATGGGCAGGTGGGCCACTACAGACTTTTATTGCAAGAATAACTTCAAAATTCCTTGCTTTTAGCTTTTTGCTTTGCTTTTTGCTTAGATTAGTCTTAGTAAATTAAGTATGCAGACCTTTACTTCCAATTGCTCAGAATTTCTCTTATGTGATTTATAAAGGTGTGACACCACAATGGGGGATAAGTTTGCACCCTCATATGCAGATTTATTTATGAGGTGGTGGGAGACCAAATTTATTTTTGACAGCTGTAACCTTTTTAACCCCTTAACGACAATTGCCGGTCCTGGCACGGCACGGCAAAGCATGTGCTTTACGACAATTGACGTGCCAGGACCGGCACGTCTTTAAACGGGTGCAGAAAGCGATCTACTATCGCTTTCTGCACCCAAAAAGCGTTGCTGAATGCCTCGACCTCGAGGCATTCAGCAACGCCGCGATCGGCACGAAGGGGCCATCTCTGGCCCCTCCACGGGGCGTCAACATCCGCCATACTTTGTATGGCGGCGGACGCCCGTTTTAAAAGCGTTTAGGAGGCGATCGACGATCGCCTCCTAAACTTAAATGGTGTCGCTGGAATGCCTCGATCAGGAGGCATCCAGCGACACCAAACACTAACCTTTTGATGGGCTGTGACCGCTCCGGAGAGCGGTCACAGCCGCAGCTGCCGGCAATCTTCGCCATCAAGGAAGATGGCCGCCGTCCTGTAACAGGAACCACAAATTTTAAAAGTTCGCTAGATGGTCCAGACCATCTAGAGAACTTTGGCTCCACTTGCAGGTTGAATACAGGTACTGCATTCACCATGCAAGTCAATGGAAGCCAGCTTTCTAATCACAGTGTGATTAGTAAAAATAAATTAAAAAATAAAATAAAATTTATAATAATTAGAAAAAAAATAGTAAAAAACTAGTAAAATGTAAAAATCATTTCCCACTGATGTCACTATCAGGGGAACCTCCAAGTTGAAAAAAAATGTTAAAATTTTTTTTTTTTAAAAGACAAAAAAAAATATATATATATAAAAAATATATTTTTGTGAGCAAGTCCTAAAATTAGCATATTAGCTTAAAACAATTCTCGCATGGAAAGAGTTAAAATACTGGCATATTAAATGCCCGTGGGGTGTCTACTTTTAAAAAATGTATGATTTGATGGGGTAAATTGAATTGGCCAGGTTCAACAACGTCCCAATTAACACGGGGGGAAGGATGGCCACACATCTAATTTCCAATTAGAAAAATGCACACGTACCAAATGTGGCCTTTTAGTTCCCCCAAAAAATGACACACCCATGCATGTGGGGTATCACTGCACTCAGGAGATGTTGCTGAACACATTATGGGGTGTCGTGTGACAGCGGCATATACCAGGAGCTGTAAATTCATACATAAAGTAGGTGTGTGTGGGAAAAATACACACACAAAAAATATTACTGCAAACTTTGAAAAAATGCTGGTGGTAAAATATGTGCATGCAAAGAGTTAAAATACCAGCATTTAAAATACCCTGTGGTGTCTAGTTTTCAAAAATATATGGGTTTATTGGGCACACTGAAATGGCCCGGCTCAAAGATGTACCAAATAGGGCATGGGCAGTGGATCCCCAAATGCCAAAGTTCAACATTGAAAAATGCGCATGCCCCAAATGTGGCCCTTTTGCCCCCAAACAGCCAGGCAAAATCATTCATGTGGGGTATCGCTGCGCTCAGGAGATGTTGCTGAACACATATTGGGGTGTTTTGTGATAGTGACATATACGAGAACATTTTAATTCATACCTGAATTAAAATGTGTGTGGAAAACCAAATGCAAAAAAATGACTACCATAAAGTTTGACAAAGACTGGTGGTAGATATGGTGCATGGAAAGAGTTAAAATACTAGCATTTGGAATACCCTGGGCTGTCTAGTTTTCAAAAATATATGACTTGATGGGGTAAATTGCATTGGCCGGGTTCAAAGATACCCGAAATGGCACATGGGGGGAAGAATTACCAGATTTGGAAAAAATGGCTTTGAAATAGCAAAACGCTACCTGTACTTATTGCCCCATAATGGGTAGAAAAAAGCAAAAAAACATAAAAACATTGGGTATTTCTAAACTCAGGACAAATAGTAGAATCTATTTAGCAGGTTTTTTCATTACCTTTTATAGATGAGTAAAAGATTTTTCAACTAAAAGTTAGAAACAGTAATTTTTTTCTAAATTTTTCACCATATTTTATAATTTTTTTAATAGTAAATAATATGATACAATCAAAACAATGTCATCTAAAGAAAGCCCTTCTTGTCCTGAAAAAAACAATATCTAATGTGTGTGGGTTCAGTAAACGGGAAAGAAGAAAATTACAGCTAAACACAAGCAGCGCAGAAATGTTAAAAAGGCCATTGTCACAAAGGGTACAAAAAGTAAAATCAGCCTTTGTCTCGAAGGGGTTAAAGGACATATAGCATGATACAGCAGATACATAGAAGACCTGCTTTTAATTAGGACAGGTGACCGGGAACGTTTAGATAATTTTATGACATATATTAACTGTAATGACTAAAATCTGAATTTCACAATGAATTATCACAAAATTTCATTTGTAGATTTAATGTTGACTGGAGACACTACGAATAAAAGAATACTCACTAATAACTATACAATAGCAACATCTAACACAGTTATTTTGGCAAGCAGCGTTTATCCTAAATATACCATTAAAGGCAGGGGCATAACTAGAAGCACTGGGCTCTGATCCAAAAGTTCCCTCCGGGCCCCTTGCTCCCCCTCCTTCCAACATAAAACATATGTAAACACAAAAATTACACACACTTACTCATAGTCACTAACAAACACTCCACCTGACCCCACTTACACATATATACTCACACATACACAAATACACCTCCATGCTCACACACACACAAATCCATGCTCACACAATTAAGTACACATCCATGCTCACACACAATTACACATCCATGCTCACACACGCACACTACCACAATTACACATCAATGCTCACACACACAAAGTACACATCTATGTTCATGGAAAAAAAGTACACATCCATGCTCACACACAAATCCATGTTCACACACAAAAGTTCATATCCATGTTCACACACAAAAGTATACATCAATGTTCACACACAGAAGAACACATCTGTGACGAAACCCTCCACCACTGGGGCCACTTGAGCCACTGGAGAGCCCTTACAGCCAGCCTCCTCCCTGTTAACTATGGGCCCTGACTTTGTAAAGACTTCTGTGTCTACCCCAGCAGTATATCATCTCATCACTTTCAGAGGGGATTATCTCTGGCAGACAGCCAAGATCTGCAACCTTGGAGTGACCCATGCAGTCTTTATTTTGGTTATACCCTATACTGAGTCACCGGCTAGTGACTGGGAAATCGGGGAAAGAGTGTGTTGTTCCAGGCTAAGGGAGCACAAGTCAGTGGAGGTAGTCGGTCGGACTATCCAACTCTGTGGCAACATCCAAAAGTACACATCCATGCTCACACACACACAAAAGTACACATTGCAGGCTCACACACAAAAGTACACATTGCATGCTCACACACACACATCCATGCTTACATACATATTAGGGCTGCAACTAACGATTATTTTCATAATCGATTAGTTGGCCGATTATTTTGGCGATTAATCGATTAATCGGATAAAAAAAATGAATGTAAATTTTTCCTTTATTTAAAATAATTTAATAAACGAATGATGTTAAATACAAACAGCAGAATAAAAAAAAACTTTGATAAAATGCATTTCTTGTCTTTATTTCCCAACCAGCCCCCCCAATTTATGCACATTTGAGCCCAGGCTTGCCACGCTGCCTCCCACATATGCCACTCCACGCTGCCTCCCACATATGCCACTCCACGCTGCCTCCCACATATGCCACTCCACGCTGCCTCCCACATATACCACTCCACTCTGCCTCCCACATATACCACTCCACGCTGCCTCCCACATATACCATTCCACGCTGCCTCCCACATATGCCACTCCACGCTGCCTCCCACATATGCCACTCCACGCTGCCTCCCACATATACCACTCCACGCTGCCTCCCACATATACCACTCCACGCTGCCTCCCACATATACCACGCCACGCAGCCTCCCACATATACCACTCCACGCTGCCTCCCACATTTACCACTCCACGCTGCCTCCCACATATGCCACTCCACGCTGCCTCCCACATATACCACTCCATGCTGCCTCCCACATATGCCACTCCACCCCCACATATGCCACTGTGCCTGATACGCCTTATACCCCCTGATACACCACTCCATCCTCCCCAGACATGCCACGCTGCCCTCCCCACATATGCCACTCCACTCTACCCCCAGATATGCCACTGTGGCCCCAGATATGCCTTATACACCCTGATACACCACTCCGTCCTCCCCAGACATGCCACACTGCCCTCCCCACATAAGCCTTATATAATGTATATGCCTTATACCCCAGATATGTTACTCCGTCCTCCCCAGATATGCCTTATACCCCCAAGATATCTCATAGTCCCCTCATAGAGTCGCAGACCTGTTCACAGCACACTGACACCATACTTTTATAAATAAGTACTGGGTTAATCTTCACTGCCCCCAGGATTTAGATTCCCTTTAGTCTGCCCCCCTTTATCTCTAACTGCACCTTAAGTTAACTTTATTAAATTAACCCTCAGTCCTCATCATTAAATTAACCCTAAACACCCCATTAACCATAACTACCCCTAAATTAACTCTAAATACCCCATCAAAACAACTACCCTAAATTAACCCTAAACACCCCATTAACCATAACTGCCCCTAAATTAACCCTAAACACCCCATTAACCACAGCATCCCCTTAATTAACCCTAAAGACCCTGTCAACCACAACAGCCCCTAAATTAACCCTAAACACACCATTAACCACAACTGCCTCAAATTAACCCCAAACACCCCATTAACCACAGCTGCTCCTAAATTAACCCTAAACACCCCATTAACCATAGCTGCCCCTAAATTAACCCTAAACACCCTATTAACCATAACTGCCCCTAAACACCCCATTAACCATAGCTGCCCCTAAAGACCCCATTAACCATAACTGCCCCTAAATTAACCCTAAACACCCCATTAACCATAACTGCCCCTAAATTAACCCCCACATCCCCTAACTTTCAGTAGCCCAAATATTAATTTTATACTTACAGTTAGATGAGTGTCACAGCCATGTGGTTCTGGCCTTCTGGGAGAAGGAAGGGGCGGGGCCAGTTGTCACATTGATTACAGGGAGGGACTGGTAAGTAGGAGCTGCTGCTGTGAGTCACTCAAACGGATTATACAATGAGGGGTATTTTTCAGAGCGTTTGCTCTGAAAAAAACCCTCATTTTATAATCGATAATAATCGATTCAACTAATCGATAATGAAATTCGTTGGCAACGAATTTCATTATCGATTATTATCGATTTTATCGATTAGTTGTTGCAGCCCTAAGGCTAGGTTTCCACTTGGGTTTTTGTCCGGCGTTTTTTTTCTTGATGAAAAACGCCAAGAAAACTGCCACTGCATTTTCCTGCGTTTTGGCGTTTTTTTCTGGAGTTTTTTCTGGCGTTTTAGCCTTTCTGTGGAAATTGCTTTTTTTGACCTTAGGCAGTTTTTCCAGCCTTTACAAGTTAGAAGTTTCACCCAGCTAAAAGGGATTAGGATAAATGGCAAGTATCTGCCCTCTCCTGATGTCATTTACTTGGTAGACCCTTTTGTCTCTTTTCTGTGGTTTGTAAGGCATGCTTTATTCCGAATGTCTGCTCCTCTGGGAAGATTGGCCCCAAATGATGGTGCAAATTGTTTGCTGTTGCTTTTGGCACGCAGGATCCGGTCGCGTATGTTTGTTTGTAATGGCATGTTTGTTCCAAATGGTGTAAAATTCAATATGAACCAGTCCAGGACTTTGTTTTGTGTGAAACTGTTTGTTTTCAGCCTATTTCTCGTAGGACACACAGATACTGGGTCCATCCTCTGCATTGTAACTGTGGAAAAAACGCCATAAAAAACGCCAAGGCAATAAACCCACATGGCTTTTTCATGGCGTTTTTTCTCTCCCATAGACTTCTATTGGAGAAAAAAAGCCAAGATTTCTTGCAAAAAACGCCAGAGTGTGAACATGCTGCAGTTTTGAAAAACTGCCACAGAGCCCCAAAAAGCAGAAAAACGCCAAAGAGGACTGAAAAAACGCCAAACAGAAAAACGCCAAGTGGAAATGGCATTTTGCGATTTCCTATTGAATTACAGCTAACATCTGGCTGCAGCCGTTTTTCACAAAAAAAACGCCAGGTGGCGCTATTGGCGTTTTTAGCAAAAAAAAACCAAATGGAAACCTAGCCTTATACATATATATATACACACACAAACACATATATCACACCTCCCGCCCCCCACTTTCCCTCTGGCTGCTCACGCACACTGTGCAGGCAGCCGCTGTTTAACCTGGGGGTCACGTGATCCCCGATATGTACCTGTCTTTCTGTGCTGGTTCAAAATTGTTGCGGACCAGATTGGAAGGGCCCTTTCTAAACAATTTTGAACTGGAACGAGGAGACAGGAAGAAGGGAGAGCTGCGACCCCTGTAGTTACGCCAGTGTTTAATGGCCTACCAGTTAGGGGGCTTATCAGATTTCGCCAAAAATGTTTAGCCGATTCTCTGTTTGACCTTAATGCTTAAGAAGTAGCAGATAGACTTAAGGAAAGAGGTTACTCGCTTTTTAAAATAAAATAATAAAAAAATAAAATATCCTCAAATTATCTATCAGATAAAACCGTGAAAACCTGCTAAATGTTTTTCCTATTAAATGATGGTTTATATATAATTTTGGATTTTAAAAGACAGTCCTACTTGATATGAAAATATATATATATAATTTCTGTGGTAAACCATATAAGTTAGTGGAAAGCACTAATTCCAGAGGTAACACATTTAGCCTTCTTAAGATTTATGTTTGCTCTCATCATCCTCGTTCTGAATCTGCTTATAAGTCCTGAAAACAAAATTTGTCTCCTTCAATATATTTACCACTTCTGTGAAGTACCAACTGTGTTTCCATTTTCTTTTAGTCTTACAGACAATGTTCATCCAGTGTTCTGCTGTCTTTACAACAGAACACCTGGACTCCATCTAAGGATGTCTCCCGTCTAGGACATCAAAAGCCTTCTAAAGGTGTATAGGCTCCTCACCAAATGATCTTTCCAAATAGACCTTCCAACTATCTCAAACCTTACTTTTTAGTGACTTACAATGCAACATTTGTCTGTACATGTTAAACAACATTGATAGTTGATCACTCAAGCTCAAACACACCCTTTACAGTCACAATATTTTCTAATCACCAAAGAGGTAGATAATGACATAAAAACCTTATTTGACACTTTTATTTTATTTTTGGGGGGGGGGGGTTTGCAGAGTTTTAAATTTGTATCTCCTTGATTGTATATCCCTTTAGATGTAATGTAAGGAGGCTTTATTTTACTGAGAGGCTAAGCTAAACGGCGTTCCAGCAGAAATGGTAGAGGGTTAGAGGCTAATAAAGTGAGGACATTTAAACATGCATGGGACAGGCATTTGGCTTCTAAATCTAACTGAATGCTGTCTGTACTCAGGGTACTAATGGGACAGGCATTTGGGGGCTTCTGTATCAAGGACTGATAAAGGTTTGAGTCTTTAAAGCAGAAAAAATGGGCAGAGTAGACGGGGTTAAATGAATCTGATCTGCCTGCAAATTCTATGCTTCGTTGAGTCTCTCAATAGTTTTCTGCCTGAATTTCCTTTACAAATCCCGCTCCTCTTTCGATCTTTTTTGTGTGTAGGTCAGATGTTTGGGGTACCTATGGTTAAAATATCTCTAATTGGCATTTCAGAATCTTTTCTAGGTATTTATGTTAGGATCTGTCATAATGATTGTCTTGTAAGCCCAAGCCTTCTCACTTAAAACATAAATCTTCTTTAAGGACCAATATTTAAATATTTAATACCTCTTGGTAATATTTCACATAGTAGGACCAGGGCATTTATAACCCAAACTGAATTAAAAAGGCATTGAACATTTAAATCAGTAAATCAATAAGCAACGAATAAAGATATTAAAAAAGAAAGCGAGTGACACACATCTAAAGTGAAGAAATAAAATATGATACTTCCCAATATGTGTTTTTTTCTGATTTTCAGGCCCTCAGACAAGGCGATAAAAATGAAACCGATAAATAGAATATATTTATGAATAAAACTTACTTTGATAGAGACGTTTCTGCTCAAATTTGTAGGCACAGGCAACCCCTTGAAACGGATCCAGCAGTAGAAAGGGTTACGAATTGGATCTCAGAAGAAAATGAAGGGGATGGAGACAAAAGTTAAGACGATAAACTTTATAGAATTATAACAAAAAAGTAGAATATTAAAATCATTGTCTAAAGTGGGCTGAGTTGATCTGTGGAGGACGCCTTGGGACCTGTCTAAGTCGGGGATTCAATGAAACCGCAGGTACAGCCAGGACGTCCGATCGTATGAGTAGCTCCTCCTCATGTGACGTCAGCTCATCTTAACTTTTGTCTCCATCTCCTTCATGTTCTCCCGAGATCCAATTCGTAACCCCTTCCTGGAAGTGTAATTTACTACTGCTGGATTCGTTTCAAGGGGTTGTCTGTGCCTACAGAAACTGCTAAATCGAAGTAAGGGGCCGTTCTACCGGTTTTATTCATAAATATATTCTATTCTATTTCTTGTTGTAAAAGTACATTATAAGTGTTTTATCTGTTTCATTTTACTTCCTTGCCTGAGAGAGAAAAAACACATATCGGGAAGTATCATATTTTATTTCTTCACCACTCAACACTTAAATTCACTTGTATTTGGGCCAACTTGTGGAGTTTGACCTTTTGTTGGCAGCACTCACTTCTATTAAAGTGAGTGATACACTTAAATAGGGCTGCAACTAACAATTATTTTCATAATAGGTTAGTTGGCCGATTATTTTTTCAATTAATTGATTAATCGGATAAAAAAATAAATGTAAATTTTTCATTTATTTAAAATAATTTAATAAACAAACAGGATGTTAAAAACAAACAGCAGAATAAAAAAAACTTTGAGAAAAATGCATTTCTTGTTTTAATTCCCCCCCCTGCCCCCCCCCCCCAGTTATTCACATTTGAGCCCAGGCTTGCCACACTGCCTCCCAGATATGCCTTATACCCCCTATATGCAACTCTGCCCACCCCCAGATATGCCTCTCTGGCCCCCCAAATATGCCACTGTGTCCCCCTGATATGCCTAACGATTTTCGTTATCAATTTTATCAATTAGTTGTTGCAGCCCTACACTTAAAGTTGACCTCACCCCATTGTAATAATGATTATTTGCTTTGCCCTTATCAGCACCTGGTTTGTTTTTTAATAAATAAAGATTAACAAGTAATAAAACATAACCTTGTCTATTAAAGCCTCTGATGATCTCTGAAATACAGACAATTCAATTTGCAGAAATATGTAGAATTTTGGCAAATTCGCCATGGGATAGATTTGCAGCCAGAGCTGTAGAAATTGATAGTTTAAGTAAACAGCCTGTAGAGGGCGAACTTTCATTAAAATATTATTAAGGAACTGGGTTTGAAATTATTGTATGTATAGTATATATAATCTAAAACTTAAGGTTAACAGGCTTAGATTTAATTTAAGCATGTGGTAGATAAATGGAAAAGCATCCCAGCAGATGTGGTAGAGGCTAATACAGTAGGGGAATTTAAATATGAATGGTATCGGTATATAGCTCCTGAATCTAAGATGAGACCAACGACTGATCAAGGTTTGAGTCTTTATAGCAGACAAAAAAAAAATGGGAAGACTACATGGGGTGAATGGGTCTGATCTGCTAGCAAATTTTAGTGGGTGATTTGGCCCTATTTTCAGAGGACAGCCTTGTAACAGAGACCTCTGTGCCTTGGTAATATTTGCAGCAGGAAGTGTCTCAAACTTGGGGTCCATATATGACATGTACCTTGGTTTGCTGCTTTATATACTATACATTGAGATTTCCCTCAGTTTTTATCATTGTAAAGTTTACAGGTCAGGTTTACAGGTCAGTCTCAGTTGTCAAAAAAAAAAAAAAAAATCTAAACATTTTTATTGAGAATGCGGCATTAACATTGTTTATCGGTCATATACAGTAGTTTTTCTTACAATTGCACCAACTAGAAGCTACAAAATTTGATCCTTTTATGTCCAAAGGACTTAGGGACTGTCCCAGGCTATCAGTCTATGACATGCCTTAAAGGACATTTTAAGAAATGTTTGTGCAACAGATGCCATAAAAACAGAGGAATGCTCTTTGTAGACTTGTTTTCAAATGTTTTCTAACACTGATTGGGTCCCATAGAAATAAAAGATATTTTTCTCTTTGAATGTAAACCTTCCACGCCAGAGCTGAGCCTAGGGTCACTGATGCCTGGGTGCAAGACTTTTATTTTGGTGCCCCAGGTGGGTGTGACTTTATTGCCAACTCCTCTCCTTAACAAACATAATCCTTCTAACAACACCCATTAACTATGGCAGCCATTACACCTCTTTGGGCCCCTAACTTCACCGAATAACATGTCACTCACTTTCCACAGTGCCAGCTTTGCTCCAAACTGCTTTTCAGTGCCATTGTACCCAAGCAACTTCCCAGTGCTATCTTTGTTCTCTAAACTTACCAATACCATCTTTGCCACCAAACAGCTTGTCAGTACCATCATTGTGCCCAAATGATTTGCCAGTGCCGTATTTGTGTCCAAACAGCTTGTTGGTGCCGTCTTTGTGCCCAAACAGCTCGTCAGTGCCATATTTGCCTCCAAACAGCATATCAGTTCCATATTTGTCCCCAAAAAACTAATCAGTGCCATCTTTTGTCCCCAAACAGCATTACACTAAATGAGTCAGTGACATCTGGCGCTCCGACTTTAAAGAAACCTCTGAGCAAAAGAGGCCAACATCTTAGCTAGCTCCTTTTTTTAGGAAATTAACTGCTTTTTGTTGCCGATACTTAATTTTTCACATTTTGCTTCCAATAATATGAAGATTTTCTCACATGATCACCTATGAAAAGCCAGAAGGCAATGCCATTAACAGGGCCCACGGCGCAAGTCTGATCATACATGTTTATATAAAACCATATAATTTGCCAACATATTAACCCATTCTGCCCATCTAGTATGCACGTCAGCCATTGTTCCCATCTTAGATTCAGGAGCCATACACCTATCCCATGCATGTTTAAATCCCCCCACTGTATTAGCCTCTTCCACATTCAGTCATAACGTGTGTATTTTGGGGATGTTTTTATTATTTGCCTTAGCTTAAATTTATTACAGATAACACTATGAGAAACTTTTTTCCATTTTCAACCACTTCCTTTAATTTTTTTTCACACTAAGCGGTAAGTTATATAATTGAGAATATAGTTTGCATGAATACTGTAAAGATAAAAAAAAAGACAGAACAGTTTGTGCTTAAGGAGCTCAAGAATGAACATGATATTGAAACAGAAATATGAAATGCTTTTTTCTTAAATGGTAAATTACATACGTTTTGAAGACCTCTTTTGGGACCTTTTTTCGTGGTCCCAAAAGCTTATATAACTATGTCTTTTTTAAGTGTTGGTTGATAAAAAGTCATCTATGAACTATTTTCTCTTGGGCTAATAGGGCTATATCCATTTTTCTTATCATAAATGGTACTTAGAATTTTAAAAAAGTAAGACTTTCTCTTTAAATTTTGCATGCAAGTTAATCGCTCCCAGTGCATCCAACGCCTCCCTTTTATTCTAATGCATTGACAGATAAAGGCAGACACATAGGATTACAAACGAAATCAACAAGTCCATCCCTGCCAACCCTCCAACATGAACCAGCAGCAGTTTATTTTAATACTGCTAGTGTCAATGGCCCTAATGGTCGGTGAGTATAAAGCCAGCACTATTCTTGATCTCATGCTATTTTCATCCCAGGATCTTTTGCTTCCTTTCGTTACATATTATTAAAATTAGCAATGTTAACCAGCACATATGCGGCATCTGTGTACCGGATCATTGGGTGTGTTATATATTATATAATTTTAGTAAAATACAGTGATATCAGGAATGGGTAAATAATGGTAAAAATAGATATTGCAATATGGAGAGTATATTTAAAATATGGAAGTTATATAGTTATTAGATATGATTTTTTGCCAATCGGGTGATGTCTGTTTTATTATGACAAGGAATTCCTTTGTTCATTTTCAATTTATTAATTAACCCTTTGTCATACAGAGTTCTCTACTGAATTTATTGATCATATAAAATGAGTAACTAGTGTATGTACTAACACTGCAGAGTTCAATGGTTCGTAGAAACATTGAAGCTACAGGGTTTACAGCTGAGTTTCTACCAAGGTAATCTGACAATATAGGCGATGCCCTCCATATAAGCTTCATCAGAACACCAGGGAGACATTTGGAATAGTTGCTTAATGTGTTTTCCCAACCAAATGTATGAAAAAGTATTGTGTTTTTTTTTTACATGTTTATGATTGAATCCCTCACTTGTTTTAGAAAAAGACTGCCCTAAAACATCTTTTCCTTTTGGGTATCCTTAAATAGTCCAAAGGATCAATGCGTTAAGAAGAACTCTGTGGGGTCTTTTCACTGATGAGTTTTCAGTGGAAACTCAGAGGGAAAACTGGTTAGTGATTGTAACTTTAAATTTCATAGCGATGCTGTTTGGTTGTTATAAAAGACAGTAGACGTATTTTGAACATTCAACTGTATGTAAATAGAAATAAAAATACAAGTATGATATAAAGTTATTAGTATTACAGTCATTATAATTTGATTAAACAGAGGATATATAAATTATATATATTTTAACATCCTTGAAATAGAACTTAATTAGCTGCTGCAAATCACAGAAAGGGTAAAAATAGATAATGAAATAGAATGAGGAGTTTAAGATACCCCAATAGTCTATTTAAATTTACAAGAAAGAAAATGCCAATGATTATTTCTAGGGTCAGGGAGTCAGAAATATAGATGCAAGAAGTAAATGTATAATACGGAGAAGACAGAATAAGGATAAAAAAATGACTCCAGAAAAGCTATGTAAATGAAATGAATACATAAAAAAGAAGCACATGGGAGACAAATGGAAATATTAAATGCCCATTACCACAGCAAAAATTATATTAAAAAAGTTTTTAATATAACTATATATATACCTTAAAATATTTAGATAGGAAGTTGATGGATTTATTTATTCTAATAATTAACGAAAAAAATTGATGCATAACTAATGTTCCAGTTTAAAGAAAAAAAGTGTTTTGGAACTATAATAGGTTCTCTCTGGCTGCCATTTAGTAATCCTTACTTTAAAATGTTGTTTTGTTTTATTTTTTTAACGTGTGATTGGGATACGTTTAAGAAGAGTAACAATGTTTATTTTCTCCATGTTGTTGTGGCTTCCAGGTAAAATAATAGTGCTGTATCAGACATATGTTGTCCTACATAATCTAATAATGCACAATATTCCCAAATAATAGGAATATACGCAATTATGGGTCAGATAAGACCATAATATATATTAAAATAATAATCGGAAATAAATATGGAATATTCACTCTATACCAAGACAGTATCCTTAATACTTTTTAAAAAAATCCAAGGATCCAAGTTTATCTGTTTCTCTTCTCTAGGAGCTTGGAATGTTTGCTGTGTGTGAGGGTATCAAAGGGTTCTACAACCTTAAAAGCCCCAAAAGAAACAGCAGGTTGTGGGTATTAATCAGATGGAATGCGTGTGTAGAAACATTTAAGTTACAGTAAATAGGAGAAAGAGAGATTGTGTTAGGGAATTCCAGGGAATATATACAGCACGGGTGAAATCCTGGACATGAAGACAAACAAGTCATGGACAGAATGAAAAGATCCATTAGGGGAAAGTATTTGCAAATCTTCCCTCTATATCCCTTCTCTCCAGTTGTGTGAAAAAAGACCAATTTGAGAGATATTTCCTAGATGAAGGAAACAGGATATGGTGAGTAACAGGATGTGAGAGATGTATCAGGGAGCAGAGTCGAACATAACACCAAGGCAGTAAACACCAAATCTGTAGGGTACACAGCTCAATTATTGACAGAGATGGAGATAATGGGAATTGAGGGAATATAAAAAAAAAAAGGAATGGGCTTCACCAAAGTCTTTGAGATACCGAACTTTAGGTAGTAGAGTACCATTAAGAGATACATTTTGTCAGACAAGTAACAAAAAGTATATTACGGTGCCATCTGCATAGAGGTGATACTGAAATCCCCCCAAAGAGTTCCCCAATGGAGGAGGATTAGATAGAGAGTAGAACTGTCATGATAGGAAGCAGTATGGGTGTGTAAAAAAAAAAAAAAGTGCCAGAGAAGTAGATGGTAGGAAGGGGTGAACTTTGTTATAAATATATATATATATATATATATATATATACCATAGGAACAAACCGTTTACAGGAGAAAGGGTTGTATACAAAATACAGATAGGTTCAAGAGGATGAGTAAGGAGACGTGACCCTTGGTTTTAGTGGTGAGATCATTATTGACAGAGGATTACAAGGGACTAAAAGAGAAAGGAAAAAAAGGTCTCAAAAAGACATGGGGTAGTATTAGCATAACTTTTTTCCGGGACACATCTCACAGACCAGCACGTGTAAACCATGGGAATCGGTTACTCCATTATTTACAACACTCACATTCACAATCCCACAGGGCACTTCTTCCCGTGCACTGGTCAGCAACATGTATATATATATATATATCGGGGGGGGGGGCAATGTCCTCACATTGGTCTAACATTTTCATGTAAAGAAAAGTTAAGTGAAATATATATATTATGCGCACACACTATGAACGTTTGTATGTCTTTTAATAGTTGGATACACTTAGAATCAAGAATTTTACAGAAAGTGGAGAAACCATGCCTAAGATAATATCTGTTTTTCAACTCCAGGTGGACAGGAAGGCTCTGAACTTTCCTTGTGGACATGTGGGAACCACCAGGGCTACTGCAGACGATATTGCTTTTCACATGAGAGTTTTGTGGGGGCATTTGGTTGCCCTAGAAAATTTAGGTATTTCAAAAAGCATGTTTAAAATTAGAAATTTGGTAATTTTCTGGTCATTGATGAACATTAAATATGATTTTTTTATTTTAATGAAAGCATTAAGAAGCCAATCCTATTGTATTTGAAATGTGTCTTTTTTGTCTCTACTTCTCATTAGCATACATGCTTTACATAAAATCCCACCTTTTTTTTTTATTTTATTTTTTTTATTTAAGATGCTGTGTACCTGGAACCTAATTGGTTAATCGGGACGAGAAAGCGTGATGCCTTCAATTACATTGGCTAGAAGTACATCATTGGGCTAACTTCACATTTATAACATATTGTGTATGCCTTGCTAATGTAAATGTTTATTTGGCCATCCTGCAACAATGCGAATATACAGTATCCAGTTAAATATTTATTAAAAGCTTTATTTATTCATACACATGGTCTTCTAATTTATTGTCTTTGAAGAAAAAATAGACATTAAACAAAATAAATTTTTACATCAAGTAAAGGGGGAAAGTAATCAGTTAGCATTGGTACTATGTGGCTCGTAAGGATGACAACATAAGAGTTAACATAATTTCAGTAATAATCCTATAAAATGAATAATGGATGCTGTGTGTATTAGTCGGCATAGTTATGTATGTTGTTTGTAGACCCGCTGAGGAGATTAGTGATCTGCCCTTTAATCAGCCTGCTAAACAGTGGGGCAACAGGGAGCCTGATCACACTGTTATTCAGCATAGGGGCTGCTGCTCCCCTGAACCTGTTACCCTAGGCGGCATAGACCAAGATACAATACCAATGTTGGCTGTTACCAAGGATGATTTGACTGCAACAGCCATAGACATGTCCAATATAATCTGCTTTTAATTATACGCACTAAGACATAAGAGTCCAAGAATATAAACCACACAACAAAAACTTACTCTATTTGGACCATTGTATGATATATTCAATCATAGATGCCTGTAAGATGTTTGAGGCACACCATAGTTACCTTGATAAAACATGATGAATCCTGCTTGACGGATGAAATGCTGGATATTGTGGTCTGAAAATGTAAGAGTTGGCTGGTAGTCGAAGGATATTAGTGCATTTCCATGTGCACATTGTTTGACTAACATATAAGGCCATCAGCAGGCATCATCCTTGAGTTATTTCAATTACACTATACATCTAGCAAGTATGAAAGATCCACTGAATGGTGTCCTCTTCAGCATACAAAGATATTTTGTACAACGCTTCCAACTTTGTGGGAACAGTTTGGGGAAGACATTTTCTACTCCAGCATGACTATGCCCAAGCGCACAAAGCAAGGTCCATAAAGACATGGTTGGATGAACTTGGTGTTGAAGAACCTGACCTCACCCCCATCGTACACCTTTGGGATGAACTGGAAATTGCAAGTCAGGTCTTCTCATCCAACATCATTGCTTGACCTCATAAATCCTCTACTGGATGAATGGGCACAAATTCCCACATAAACACTCCAAAGCCTTCCCAGAAGAGTGGAAGCTGTTACAGCTGCAAAGTGGGTGTAACGGTCAGCTGTCTCAATACTTTTGTCCATATAGTGTATGTGGACACCTCTCCTAATTATTGAGTTTAGATGTTTCAGCCACCGTGTATAAAATCAAGCACATAGAGCGATTTCTCCATGGCACCGTCATCAGTTTAACATTGCCTAATAGGAGATGCAGTTGATGACTGGAGTAAGGACACAACAGCAAATTCGAAGCAGGGATTCTGATAAATCTCTCTCTGCATTTGCATGCCAAACAGCTTCACTCTATTGTAGGAATGAACGCGACACTGGAGCGTACCTTTTCCTATAACCTTTGGACGATTTTAGATCTTTCAGCAGAACCATAGGTTAACTATGCACCAACATCCTCTCTACTGAGCAGTAGGTTATGACATAAGGATGTGCAGATACCACATGCTATGGAGAACTACAGTGTATATAAAAAGCCTACACATCCCTGTTAAAATGCCAGGTTCTTGTGATGTTAAAGAATGAGACAACGATCAGTCATGTCGGAATTTTTACCACCTTTAATGTGACCTATTCAATTGCAAAACAAACTGAAATCGTTGAGGGGGGAAAAAAAGCTAAAAAAAACTCACAACAACCTGGTTGCATAAGTGTGCACACCCTTAAACTAATACCTTGTTAAAGCACCTTTTGATTTTATTACAGCAGTCTTTTTGGGTAGGAGTCTATTAGCATGGCACATCTTGAAATGGCAATATTTGCCCACTCTTCTTTGCAAAAGCTCTCCACATCTGCCAGATTGCGAGGACATCTCCTGTGCACAGCCCTCTTCATTCCAAAATGTTAATCTTCTTCTGGTGAAGCCATACTTTTGTGGATTTGGATGTGTGCTTTGGGTCATCATGCTGAAAGGTGAACTACCTCTTCATCTTTTTAACAGATGCCTTAAGGTTTTGTGCCAAAATTGTCTGGTATTTGGAACTATTCATAATTCCCTCCACCCTGACTAAGGCCCCGGTTCCAGCTGAAGAAAAACAGCCCCAAAGCATGATGCTGCTGCCACTACCATGCTTCACTGTGGGTATGGTGTTCTTTGGGTGATGTTCAGCGTTGTTTTTGCACCAAACATACCTTTTGGAATTATGGCCAAAAAGCTCAACCTTGGTTTCCTCAGACCATAACACATTTTCCCACGTGCTTTTGGGGGACTTGAAGTTTGTTTTTGCAAACTTCAGGCAGGCTTGGATGTTTTTCTTTGTAAGAAAAAAAGCTTCCGTCTTGCCACCCTACCCCATTCATATGAATACAGGAGATTGTTGTCACATGTAGCACAAAGCCAGAACTTGCCAGAAGTTCCTGCACTTGTTTTAATGTTGCAGTAGGCCTCTTGTAAGCCTCCCTGACTACTTTTCTTCTCGTCTTTTCATCAATTTTGGAGGGACATCCAGTCCTTGGTAATGTTTCTGTTGTGCCATATTTTCCCCACTCGATGATGACTGTCTTCACTGTGTTCCATGGTATATCTAATGCTTTGGAAATTCTTTTGTACCCTTCTCCTGACTGATATCTTTCAACGAGATCCCGCTGATGCTTTGGAAGCTTTCTGCGGACCACGGCTTTTGCTTAGAGATGCAACTAAGCAAATGTCAGGTAATGCCTATTATAACAGCTTAACCTTATATGTGATTAATCAGTCGCTTTAAATGATGGCAGGTGTGTAATGACTTCTACTTAACATGAGTGTTAATGTGATTGGTTAATTCTGAACACAACCACAGCCCCAGTTATAACAACCAGGTTATTGTGAGGTCCCCACTCAAAGATTTCAGTTTGTTTTGCAATTGAATTGTTCATGTTATAGGTCACATTAAAGATGGAAAAAGTTCAGACATGATTTATCTTTGTCTCATTCTTTAACATCACAAGAACCTGGCATTTTAACAGGGATGAGTATACTTTTCTACTGTGTTTTAAAAACTAAAGTTTACCATCTTTTTAGGCCTTTAAAGCTGTAAAGTTAAGGTTTGTTTTTTTTTTTGATTATAAAAGTGGACCCAATCAGTGCCATCTTCTTATGAGGTTACATAAAAATGTCTCAAACAAAACTATCCTTCTGCGGCAATTTGGAATGTTGGGCAGACAAAGTTCCATGGACCCATATGTTCTACTCAATCTGCTTTCAACTAATTCCTACTCTCTTGCTTCTTGATTTTTATACTAAGAGGAAGCAAAATGGAGAGTTCAAATATTATTCTATTTACCCTATACTTCTATTATAGCTGGCAGGACATGATTTTCTTTTTAATGAGTCCGTTGTCTGCAGCATGGCGTTTTAAATCTGAGGTTTAGACTAGTGTCGTGCGGCTTTATTATACCCCTTTTTTCTGTCCCATTGCTTTGATATACATTTGATAATCCTCTTTAATCTGTCTGGGCACCTGCACATGACCTGTTATCTAACATGTAAATTATGGATCGCAGTACGATGTGCAAAAGCATGCCTACAGCGACAGACATCCGAGATGTTTATAATCGTTCTAGCATTTACCCCAGTGCTTTGTTTTTCAGCTTTATTCATATGCAACATGCTGAAGCAGCAGAGATTTTGTTCCCAAATCAAAACTCGATACCCTCTCAACATATTGGAGCAACTGTCTGGCTGCTCCCAATGCATCCAAACTGAGTACAGTGTGACTGTGTCAGCAGACTGTGGGTTCGATGTGACAGACTGCATCCTAATATTGGCAATCCCTCAACACCATCCATGCTACGACTGCACTGGAATATCTATATTACATTAAAAAGTGACTTTTTAGTAAAACATTGCAAAGGTCAAAACAGTGAAGGAATTTGAACAAGGGAGGGATAATAAAGCTTTCCTGCAAAAGACTAAGTTTTGATGTCTTTCAGCAGATAGAAAAAAAAGGTGTGCAGAGTACATTGGCCAGGAGGTATTGCAAACAAATTGTATTTTTTTTTTTTAATTTATTCACAAGATAACTGAAAATATACCTACTTAAAGCACTATTTAGAAATTAGGAAAGCAAGTTTTTTTTCTTACACTAACTCTCTTGCGCTCTTTGCCTGGAGTCTGTAAGAAATGAAGGGTGCCTTTAAAATGTGATACTACATTTATTGCATAATGTTTTGGGGACAATTTGGGTTTCTATAAGGTGAGATATCTGGTTTTACAATGTAAGGTAATTTGCATAGTTATGCATTACAAAGGGTTTGGAACAAAGGCTACAACAGACGTGGGATACCCCACAGGGGGTCAGACAACCGAAGCATATGTATATAAACATAGCTGTGTGTATGTTTGCATAGACTATCTGTCACCTCCATAATTGGGTCATACAGGAAATCTCTGGAAAGAGGGGTTGGGTGAACCACTTTCTGGGAGATACAATGAATTCTGGGATGACTAGTTAGGGGCAGCAAGAGAAAGAAGAGTCCGAGAAAGGAGAGCGCAGTGAACAGAAGTGTCCTGGGTCAGGAGACTCAGAACGAAGCTGCGCAAGATGTCGTTCCGGAGAAGCCTGTGAGCTGAGCGAGGTTTCCCAAGAATTTAAGTATCCCTTTTGTTTTGTGTTATTGGCAAATGTTTTCTGTATGTTATATGTTTTATAATCTGTAACAGTAACCTAATTCAATATAAATATACATTTTTCTATACGCTTGTATTTGTGCTTTATTCGTCACACATTACCTAAAAGAATAACCCTGTAAGAGGGTCATAATTTCTTACAAGTCTATCGGCTCAGAAAAAAGATTTTGTTTAAATACAGCTTCACAAATCACGGAGCATAAAAGACCATATTGGTAACTGTTTTGAAACTGCTTAGGATCCTGTCTTGGATGGCCACATGGCCAAAACTACATTATAGCAAAAAACAAAAACCTATATATAACTATTAAATCAAATCCACCATACTAAATTATTGTGTGAACTAGGGCTGCAACAACTAATCGATAAAATCGATAATGAAATTCGTTGGCAACGAATTTCATTATCGATTAGTTGAATCGATTTTTATCGATTATAAAATTAGGGTTTTTTCAGACCAAATGCTCTGAAAAATACCCCTCGTGTTATAATCCGTTTAGTGTGACTCACAGGAGTCACAGCAGCAGTTGCTACTTACAGTTCCTCCCTGCAGTCACTGCCGATTGGCCCGCCCACTTCTTTTCCAGTCCCTCCCTGCAATCGTTGCTGGAGAAAGAAAGGGGCGGGGCCAATCGGCAGTGACTGCAGGGAGGGACAGGGAGGAAGAAAGGGGCAGAGCCAAACGACCAATTGGCTCCGCCCATTCCCTTAGCATCGCCATGGCTGTGACACTCATCTAACTGAGTATAAAATTAATATTTGGGCTGCTGAAAGTTAGGGGAGGTGGGGGTAAACTTAGGGGCAGTTATAGTTAATGGGGTGTTTAGGGTTAACTTAGGGGCAGTTATAGTTAATGGGGTGTTTAGGGTTAACTTAGGGGCAGTTATAGTTAATGGGGTGTTTAGGGTTAACTTAAGGGCAGTTATAGTTAATGGGGTGTTTAGGGTTAACTTAGGGGCAGTTATAGTTAATGGGGTGTTTAGGGTTAATTTAGGGGCAGTTATAGTTAATGGGTTAATTTAGGGGCAGTTGTGGTTGATGGGGTCTTCTCTTCAGGAATAATTTAATGCTGAGGACTGAGGGTTAATTTAATAAATTTAATAAGGTTAACTTAAGGTGCAGTTAGAGGTAAAGAGGGGCAAACTGAGGGGAATCTAAATCCTGAGGGCAGTGAAGAATAACCCTGTATTTATTTATAAAAGTATTGTGTCTGAACGAGTCTGCAAACCCTATGAGGGCACTATGGCATATCAGGGGGGTATACGGCATACCTGAGGAGGACGGAGTGACATATCTGGGGGTATAAGGCATATAGGGTATGGGGAAATAAAAACAAGAAAAAACAATTATTCTGCAGTTTGTTTTTAACATACTATGTTAAAATAAATGAAAAATTTAATTTTTTTTATCCGATTAATCGAAAAAATAATCGGCCAACTAATCGATTATGAAAATAATCGTTAGTTGCAGCCCTAGTGTGAACAACCATAACTGGGAAATTTCTAAATAATCCGACAGACTTTTGAAATATGAACTCTTTAATGCCCATTGTAAAGATTCTATTTAGACACTCCAAATGGCTCTAATGCTGGTCCTCATGAAAACCTTGACAAGTCATTATTTAAAGATACACTAAATTGAATCAGACCCATATCCTTTCTAGTAGGCACTAAGCATTCTGGTACATAGAGTTCACCTGACATACCACCAAACTCAGATTAACCCAGATTTCCAGGAGTGTTAACCTGCTTCCATCACACACTAATCAATGGATGCACTTTAAAGCAAATGACAGCTGAATGGCCCCTTTACATTTCTATTGCAAATGCATGTGGGGTTTTCCACAAAATCCTCCCATATGCATTTGTCTCTTTTCTGCCCTCCAAGCCATTTGCCATGCAGGAGACTTATTTGACCAAAAAAAAACAAAACGCTACTGGCTCCCATCCAGCAATACGGCATGTGCCATCAGAGGAGTGCAGCCAAGACATTCTTTAAAGTATGAGATGAAGATGAATTATATATAGTTTGCTAAAGAGCATCTTATATACAAATTACCATGAATACATAGAATTTTAAAGGAACTGTCCTGTCAAAAAAAGTTTGTTGAACATTTGGAGATGCTATATGGATTGTTTCAGGTCAGCAACGGCAGGGACACAGCAACCAGCAGATAAATAGCAAAGTAAGATTCAGGTTACCTCATATGAACTTTGTTACCCAACCTCAAATGAACTGGAACATTTTAGATTGTACAGCTGATGTAAGGTCTACTGATTTAATTCAAAGTCAGCATGTGCATCAAAGATGGGTTGTAATCAGTTCTGTGTATAGTTTGGCAAAATGCGGAGACATTGTAGATACTCAAATTATGGGCACTGATTGACCCACCTGTGATGACCTAACAAAATTAGACATAACAGTGATAAACAGTGGTTATATTAGTTATAAAAAAAAAAAGGAATTCTTTAATGTATTTTTTTTTTTTTTATATAATTTATAAACTGTGGCTAGGAAGGCTCTTAACTACGCAGGGTCATGTTAACTTGGGTGCCACGAGTGAACGCATTACATGACTCTGGGCTAGTAGGGCGGCAGCATATCGCATATCAAGTGTGCCACCTTACAGCATTTGTAAGGGTGGGAAAAAGCGAAAAGGAATTTGATAGATAATGGTAGGTGCAACAGTGTTTCTTTAAAAAAAATAAATAAAAACCAAACAGTTATGCTATAAAACGTAAAGCAGCTGGGTAAAACACCCAATTGCCTTAAGTACAACTTATGCATGCAGCGCTACCATACGAACATAGTAGTTAACACTCCTCACAACCTAATAAATTAAAACATTAAAAAAACAATATTGCTAGTGTCACTAAGGGGTTAAGCAATGTTCATACAGGCCTTTGGGAGCAGAAGCTGGATAAATAAAATGGCTTTGTTTTGTGTAGCAATTTAAGCTCCTATTTCAGGTCCCCCCCCCCCACTCCTTTACTAAATTTTTTACACCACTCTGCTGTCCAGCTCTACAGACAATGAAATGTCTACTTCTGTAGATTTAGAAAGGAAAAAAATAAAAAAACAAGAACTCCTGCCATAGCATAAAGAATTTTGTATGAATAGAATAGTAATGGGTCACAGCCCACCCCATTATGCAGAATTCATTCAATGACTGCACAGCTGATGTAAGGCCTGCTAATTATCCTGTTCAAGCTCAAAAATTCCAGTTCATTTGAGGTCTCAGTTACAGGTCATAAAGCCATTACAACATTGTATTGTGTATATATTAGATATATATATATCTATCAATATCTCTTAATGTCCCAATTCCAGTAGGCCAAATATATTAACCATTGAGCAATGAGGGCAATGTAACTGAACAGTCCAATTTTTTTTTTTTTTAATTATTCTATTGTTTGACATGACAAGAAATGCAAAACAACACCCGGGACTAATATTTATATATATTGGCGGCAGGGTCTAATATTAACTCCCTCAGTCCCAGGGGTTTTTGGTACCTCAAGGCGAAAGCTTTCTTTTGATACCATAGTTGGATTAGCTGAAAATTTTGGATGAGAAATTTAGTAAAAGCTAGCAATATTTTGAAAAAAAACCCTCTTTTTTTATATATTTTCCCTGTGAATCCTCACAAAATAAGTGATAGAAAATCCCCTCCAAGTACATCAAATCAGGTGTTTATTTCAGAAATATCTAATTTATATAGAATTTCCATATATTTTAAAACCATAGAATTGAGTCACATTCAACCGTAATGGTGCTTTCAATAGACAGGAATTTATTTTGTCAGTTTGTCAGTGTTGCATACATGGAGGTTCACAAATATAAGATGTTAGAATAGAATCATCTAAATAACTCTGCAAAATTGTCAATATAGTTATTCTGTAGCAAAATTCTTCTGGTTTTAAGAAACCAGTGAGGTTTAATTTTTTTGTTTACTCGCATATCTGAAGGTTTAAGTGGCTGTGTCACCAAAAAAGTGGACCGTCCATAGGAAAAAAAAAAATGGCTTTATGCCGTTCGATTCAAATGCTTAAATAAACCGAGTTTTATGCTAAATGTAAAACAAAAGTTGCAGTAACATATTATACATCTAGGGTTTAGAAAGTAAAGATGTAAGGAGCCCTTACCTAATGGTAAATTCTGGCTTAGGCTGATTATGCTTGAAAAATTAGGGGCAAATCAGGCACCTCTGCACCACTCTTTAGGGGTTGGTTACGATGGAGATCACTGATCTCCCCAACTTTCCCACTTACTGTGTGCCTTGATGCCAGTGCTGCACATCCTGAAGAGGTGGAATGCAGCAACGACAAATCCTGACTCTTAGTTGAATAGGTAGGGGCCATGCAGGTAGGCCACTGAGTGTTGTTTTTAAGGTAAGGGTGAGGTATACTCCTTTAGTATGTTGTAGAACCCTGCGTGGGACTGTTTTTTTTAATTCCGCTCCCGCTGAATTTCTGACCATTAGCGCCTGCTCCCGCAACGCGTGTTCCCCTCTCGCCCGCTCCCGCAACGCGTGTTCCCCTCTCGGCCGCTCCCGCAACATATGTGGTCAATCCCGCTGCCCCCTTACCTGATCTGCAGATTTCCCGTGCACTCCCGCAAGGCTGCCTTCGCTGCGCTCACACGCAGCATCTCCTCTTGTCCAGCCAGAACAGGGCAGAGTCATGTGACGCGAGATAAATTCACGTGACTCTGCTGGGTTCCTGGGCGGAACAAAAGAGACAAGACGTTGTGTGGCAGCAACGGGAAGGCAGCAAGTTTTTGGATGGGTCCTGCATCCCAATGCAGTCCTCTAGTATGTTGGTTAGTCTTTTAAAAATAAAACTTTTAGGTGGCAGTCCTGCTTCTAAAATATCACATATGTGATACATGACAGCTTTCTTGTCTTTTCTGCACTTATGCAGACATGCATTTATTCTTCCCGCCTGCTCATTTATAAAGTTTTCAAAATACTATGGTATGTTTCTGATATTATATAGCCAACAGATTAGTGCCTTTTATGCCAAAAAAAAAAAACATTTAATTTTTGGGAGACAGCCACCTTAAACAAAACAACTGTGCACTAAACAAAAACAGAAGATATAGATCCAATAAATTAGTGGTGATTATTTTTCACCAGATATAGTTTATACTCAACTTCAACTAAGCATTTACCAGTCCTAAAAGGAAGGTTTTAAATGAAACAAAAAAACATTTTCTTCACAAGACCTATAAGTAATAGAGGCGGTTTGACAAAGATACATGTGGCTCCCTGTGAATGCTTTGTCCCACCAAGAAGGCTAGTTTATGTGCATATTGGCAAGGAGCAGGCACTCTGATAACCCCCTGCAAAACAAACAAAAGAAAAGTTAACGTATAGAATATGTAAGCAATCTGACCTTGATATAGAATCAGATACTCACAGGCCAGTTATAGTAAAGATGGCACAGCTTGTAGGTTAGCCTTTGCATGTGGTCTGGTTTTAAAGCCCCACTGTCATAAACCACATTGTAGTGAGTTGGGGAGACTGTGCCAATTCGAACAGACTGGCTGATTATGAAGAAGTCGTACCTAGATGAAAGGCAGATGTACATAAAGATTACAGAAACGTTTTAACAAAAAAAGTTATAAGGTAAATTACGAAAGCCAGGAGTGTATCGATAAACATCCATTAATCAAAATTGTCTGAAGCAGCCAGTTAGTGGCTCTTTTGCCAAAATCAACTAGAACACCTTCCACACATGCGCAGAATGGTCTGAATGTCTGCATCTGAACAAGCCCGCTGACATGCATGAATCCGTTCATACAGAAGATGCATCTTCAGCTGAACATAGCTATGGGGCAGGCAAATATATATATCCCCTATACATATAAGGGGATTCTGCAGGACATCATGCATTTGCAAGGACACCATAAAAATTTAAATTGACCATGCAGCCATCATAATGCATAAAGAATACCTTAAGATTGCTGCATCTTAAAAACGGTTTGGGTTATATGAAAACATTCACTGGACACTGAGGGGATCCTGGGGGCTATTCTTACAAATAAACGCTGTGTATGTCCTGTATAATGCAAAAATAATGGTCAAGATGTTTGAACCATGTTAGGCGTGGAAAAACAGGAGCATTAATGAGGCTAAAACAGAATTTTCTACATACAAAAGCACAGTTCACAGGTAAACAACACAGAGAGTTCACTAGCCAAATAGATTCTTGCCATTACATACCATTCAGGTCTGGTGACTTCAACATCAACAATTGTCCCTGGAGGTGGGTTTTGGAGCCTGTCACCGAAATGCCCAAAGAATCTGGCATTGATTCTTTTCTTTACCACAATAACGGTCAGTTTGGGACTGGGAAGAAAAGCATTCTATTTAGAAACCTAGAAATACTTTGTGTGTGAGAGCAAACAGATTTTGGAGGGTGCAGTCTAACGGTAATCTCCGGTCTTCCGTTAGAACTGCCATGAATTCTGTCACAAGTACCAGCAAGAAGTTCAGTATAAAATTATCACTGCTATGATGTCTATACAAATATCTGCACAGAAGAGAAGGCAATTTTGTTTTTTTAAGCAAGGCTCGGCTTTATGTGCAACAGCGTGACAAACACTCTAATGCGAAACAGGTTCAGTGATTCATTCTGACGAATGGCCTGCATATGGAAATGGAAATGCCATTATTAGCCATTTTATGGTGAGCGAGAAAATTATGTAGATCCAGTGAACACACAAGCGATTGGACGGTCATGGTTGAATACCAAAATACGCATTTAGAAGAAAATGAGAGGCGTTCCCATAGCAGCACCCTTTGAACTTTGCCAATATCTGTATTGTTCTAGAATCAGGGCAGCTTAAACACACAAGTTTCTTTCATGAAGGATTTGATGCCACCTAGTGACAAAAGGCAACAATGTTTAGAATTTATTGAACCATTACATTTTCTTGATGACTCTTCAAGCTTACAATCTAGAGGGAATGGGGTGAAGAAAACCAAAAGGTACAAAAAAAAAAAAAAGGGACGAGGTAGTGTGGGGGCTGTATCAGTGGCAGGTAAGTGGCCGAGAGAGGATCACCAACAAGAAAAGTGTTGCAATATTCAAGGAGGGAAATAAGGGAATGAACCAGTGGCAGGATCTGGCAAAGGAACTGAATGTGAGGGATGAAGGCGATCAGTCAAAGTTTGAGTCAAAAATGACCTTCACAGCAGTGGGCCTAGTTAGTAGGGGTCAGTCATGTTAATGGCGAAATAATTCAGGTATTGGGATGAAGGTGGAAGGAGGGAAGATTGTGACATCCATGAAGAAATAGCAGTCAAGCAGTTGGTAATACGGACATGAGAAAAGGAGAGATAAGAAGAAGACCGGTAGATTCAAGCATCATCTGCATATACATGAATTTGGAAGTCTAATTAGTTGTTTAGTTCCCAAGGGATGAAGTCCTGCTTTTTATAGAACGCAAATATATCTAGAAACAGATATTTGTATACAGACAGGCCCTCCTGCTTTTTTGGGGATTTCCAATTTAACCCTTTGTGGTCCAATACATTTTCACTAAGTGCACCAAGCACTAAGTGCAGCAAGGTCTAATTTAATTTCCGGGGGGGGGGGTTATGCAACAGCTATATTTTCTTATAACTACAAATACATACATACTATTCTAAAACCATATATTGTGTTAGTCAATAGCTTTTCATTGTATGAAACTTTTAATCCTCATCACTAAAATTACATTCAGAATCACTCTGTACTGGCTAAATCTTCCTCATAATAGCGACATCTAGTGGTCACTAGGAAATCCAACCTTGAACCACAAGCGGTAAAATATTACCGTATTGGCTCGAATATAGGTCTAGCGCCCGACGCCAGGGACATGCAGTCCCGGGCAGGCAGCGGGGTTAGGATACAGATCCCCCGCAGCGGTGCAGGGGGCCTGCATCCTACTCTCTGATACGCTCAGACAGCCTCCCCTGCCAGCACTTCCCATGGGGGGGGAGTCCCGGCACGGGAGGTTGTCTAAGCGCATCGTGCGTGACCGTCCGCACGATGCGTTTTACCTCTGCCCCCAAGACTTACCAGAGCAGACTCCTGGGTGTCTTGCGGGGCCGGCGGGGGACATCTACGCAATACGCGTATACAACTTCCGGTGCCGGCACATCCGCTGAGTGCCGGCACCGGAAGTTGTATACGCGTATTGCGTAGATGTCCCCCGCCGGCCCCGCAAGACACCCGGGGGTCTCCTCTGGTAATTCGGGGGGGGGGGGGGGCGCAGAGTGGCAGCATATATCGAGGGGGGAGGAGGACAGTGGCAGCATATCTCGGGGGGGGGGCAGTGGCAGCATATCTCGGGGGGGGGGGGGACAGAGTGGCAACAAGTTTTTTTGGTGCTTTTTTTAAAGAAAAAAACTTTCTTTAAAAAAGCACCAAACTTTTAGGGGGCGGCCTATATCCCAGCCAATACGGTATTTTGTATAATAGCGACATCTAGCGGTCAACTAGTAAATCCAACATTGGGCCACAAGCGGTAAAATATTTAGTCTCTTATATCCCGACATAGGACCGCAAAGTGTTAAAACCGGTCATGCATAGGTTTAGACGGAGCAATTAAATTAGGTTGGCCTCACCGGCCTATTCTCTTTACTCAGGAAAAAAAATAATCTGATTTTGGCTTTGTTTTATCACAGAAGGAATGGAAATTGATATTTGCATTGTGTGTCACTACACGACATTTTATTGACCTCTTACTTGTAGTTTTGTTCAGCAGACCTTATGCAATCCATAAACTGGGGAATCTCATAATTAACCAATGTTTTCAGCTGACCGTCTCCAACTCCATCCCGGTAGATTAGGATACGATTTGGCAAATTCTTGTTGCAGCTGGCCCAGGCACGTAAACAAGCTTTGAGGACATATTTTGTGAAACAGTGTTAAAATATGAAAAAGGTACACGGGTAACATTAAGAGCCAGTTAGGACAATTTACCTGCAAGGTTTGCTCAGGGCAGGAGAATTAAAAATGCGGTTCCCAAGATTTTAATCGAAATTACCTGAAGTCAACTAAAAATCCTCAACTAAACCCACTAAATTTGGTTGGCAGCGTATCCAGAGAACGCATTTTCATACATATACGGGTGGATCCATTGGTGTCAGAAAGCTTACACACTAAATGACACACTGGAGATGTGCAGAGATAAGTTAGCGAGTTCCACATAATGCGTTGTTACATTTCTAAATTATATCTTATCTATATTATTAATGAGGCATGATGTATAAGTGTCACAGAACAAACTGTTAGGTTAGTCCTTTAAAAGACAGTTAATCCCGATATGAAATATCTGTCCTTAGCTCACCTACAGCTTAAATTTCTTTTTGCAGTATGTCAATTAAACCTACACTCACATAAGGGACACTTGTCATGTGGAGTTAGCATTGCAGTGGTCTAAAGGATACATATTTTTAGTATGCCTGTCAGGGACACTGTCTTCTTCATTGTGCAACGCTCTGGGAACACACTTGGCATGCATTTTATAACTAAGTGTCACTTCCAACTATGCTGGTCATGCCCTTATTCTAGAGTCACAGGGAGTTGCAAAGCCCCAAGAAAAAGCAATTAAAGGAGTGGGATCTGCCCCACACCAATAGTTTACCCACTAATCCTAAGGAATGCATACATTTTCTTCTAAACAATATGTAAAGTATAATTGTGTCATGGTGGATAATGCAGCTAACATAATATAAAATGAAAACATTACCTAACATACAGACTTTCAGGCCATCCACAATCTCTTGCTTTTGGTCTTGCACAATGCAGCGAGAAAACCAACTTAGAGAGGGAAAAAAAAGCTAAAGTTCGTAAGTGCATTGCAACAGCAACTACTAGATGAAAATATCACCTTGCATTTAAACAATTCTAGCCATTATTTCTTGCAGTATACTATAAATTATCCGTATTGTTTGTGGTTTATCCACGCATAGTATTGAAAGGCATCACTAGGCTTCTCAAGGGAACTTGCTTGAACTCTGAGAAGCAATCTTGATTTGCGGTTTCAGATCTCACAAATCAAGAACACCAGTCAAGAACCCTTTTAGAGGAATCCATGTCTTCTACGAAGTCTTTGGTGTATTTGATTTGCAAATCAGAAAGTCGTAGTTAATGGTGTATATTCAGAAAGGCCTCGTTACCACAGGGATCTGTACTGGGACACATTAGTATTTTACAAAAGGCCTAAACAAGAGATAAACTGACTTTTTATGGAAGATACAAAGGTTTGCACCACAGTACAGCCAATAATGAGAGTAAGTTGGCTCCATGTACTAAATAAAGTTTCCCATTTCCTACCCTACCTATAATTACATCTGACGCATAGACATGTGTAGATCATGTATTACCGTGTCAAGCCTTTGTTCATACTGGCAACAAATCCAGCAATTGATCTTCTCCCAGACAAGGTATCGTGATAGCAATCAATGCCAATAATCATCATGTCTTGAAGCTAAAAAAATTTTTTTAAAGAGAAAACGAATACAAAGAGCAAATTAATTCACTTGAGCATTGAATTTCCGGTATTTGTTTGAGCAATAAAAAAAAAAAAGAAAAAGAAAAAATACCAATGGCAAAAATATTTTTTTTCTATAACTATATAAAACCACATCTGTAAACTGTAGTCTTAAGCTTATATACATATAATAAAAAACAAAACATGCCAACATAAAACATGAAAGCATGGAAGGTTTTTAAGACGTTACATGGGTTTTTTTCCCCCCTAAGACCCAAAAACGTGCCGTAAAGATACCCTTTGTGACACTAATTAAAAATTGTTAAATATGGACGCAAAAAAAAAAAATTCACAAAATGCTCGTGTGTTATGCTGCACCAAAAAAAGTAAGCACAGGTAATGTGAAAAGATTCAGGGGCAGATTCCATGACTTTAAACCAATTAAATGAGGGCATTGACAAAGGATGATTTATTAAAACTAGCTCTTCAGTCTCAGTTTCTAGACTGCAGCCACAGAAAAAAAAAATCTACGTTCAAATAAATTGAACATAACATCTTATTGATTAAATGGGGTGGGAAGTTCATTCCAGACCATTATAAGAACGCTCAAAATGTTAGACATGACATTGAATCAAGCAGATAAGATTTGTGGTCACCAGGATTCATTGGAACTTTAACTACTGATATTTGAATCAGTGGGAAATGATTGAAATAATTTTTCAATAAAGGTTTCTCTAATAGGATTCAATATATTTCATTAAGTCTTAGACCCCTTTGCACGTGAGCACCAGCCATGTAGTTCCCAACATATTTGACCAGATCTGTAGAAATCACGAGCCGGATAATCATACTCACTGGTATTTCCACACTCCAGAGTTCTCCTCCCATTTTACAATTAATCTGCAAAGCAATCTTGGAAGCAACAGACATAACCGTTTGGGGTTTGCTCAGAGTCCTTGCAATCACACACTGGCTCGGAGTGGGGATGTCCGTACACAGGTACTTCTTGATGGTATCATATTTACCCTTGTGATTACTGGACAAAATGCAAACCACCTGCATATTAGGGAAAAGAAAACTGCATAGTTATTTGAAGAAGACATTAACAAAGAATGGCCTGAAAATCTTCTTGCTGTACATACCATCTGCGTGTTAGGCGTTACATTTTGTTGCATAGCCCTTACATATGCGTTTGCAGTGTCATCTACCTCAACCCTACAGGAAAGAAAAAAAGCGAGATTCTGAATTTCAGAAAGACTAACAATATGTATATTAAAAAAGTATCAATTCATTTTCCTTTAAATACCAAACCAAGTAATAAGTAGGGGATTGCACGCATGTAGACTGCACACCAAGCAAGGCGACGATACAAAACCATATCACAGGGAAGACACATGTAATGGAGGTTATAATAAAGAAATGCAATGAAATACCAGAAAGCCAATCCTACACATATGTAAGCAGGGATTGCAATATCTGGTGGTCACCATGAAGCTATCTTTTTGCTTTCTAACTTTGCTTTCACGGTAACCAGCATGCAATACGAGATACATGGTTGGCCTCCTAAGAAGCTTGTGAACCATGTATCACATGCGTTATCAGCACTCGTAGGTTTATGTACAGAAATCATGTGTCAACGCAAACATTTCTTACATCATGGCTTTGTTCATTCTAATTCCCATTTGCTGATTCACTTTAAACAAGTTGTGTAGAAGTGTATTTGCAGCATCGTAGTTCCTTCGTGTGTACAACAGAATCCAGTTATCTAAATGTTTCACACTGATCAGCGTTTGCCCTCTTAACTCTCTTGACCAGTCTGCAAACTGTGGATTGTATTCAGCCTAAAATGGGAGAAGAAAACAAGCCCCCAAAAATAAAATCTGGAGGAAAATAATTGCACTTCTGTAGAACTTAGCTTATCATACAACAAATATCATTCCCAGTTCTCCTGAATGTTCAAACGTTATAACAGTTCTTTAATCGTGTAACATTTTTCTTAATTGTTTGTGTAGTTTATATGCCACTAAAGCTGGGACAGATAGGCTGATGAACAGAACTTTTACCACACGGTACTCAATATAAATAAAATACTTTACGTACAGTTCTTCCAGCTTGCAGAATCTTTTCTGCTGGAGCTACTCTACCAGTGAACTGCAGGAGTCTGCTGTCAAAGTTTAGACCCCAGTCTCGAAGCTCCTTTTGAACAGCTTCATCCCTGAGGAGAGAAAAAAATAAAACTTATAAACGGTACAAAAGAATCTTCTGATCAGCTTTAGACACAAGAAGATGGAATTGCACAAAAGACGTTTAGCCAAATAAGTTGTTGTCTGTAACAAAAGTTTAAAGTTGTTAAATATACTTTGGTCTTGGAAGTTCTTCTCTCCGATCGGTAAGCGCTGTTAATGGGGTTACTTACTTGTGAATGTAGTCTAGGAATCGTCCCACTTGCTTTTCTCTTTGATCAGGTGGTAATCGAGTGTGAACAGCCAGATCTCTCATCACGGTAAAATCACTCCTTATCCTATCAGTTAAGCCTTTTAAAAGGAAAATTGAAAAGTTAGATGTGAGAAAATTGATATATCAAAAAATTAAGTTAAATGTAATATGTCTTATTGTGACAAACAAAAAAGTAGAATCACAAAGGGCCTCATAGGCCTCTTCCAGATGGAATCACAAAAGATTGAGGGACAGACTTTATGCCACCTACTGTAATTTGAAAAACTCACTGAAAACCCACCTATTCCAAAAAAGCACTCAATCTTCCCTCCTAATACCTCAACCAGAATCCAAACAATGCCACCTGCCATGCCCAACTGAAAGAATAATAGAGTTCTCCATATGATCATTGCTAAAAATCTACAGAGAACAGTGTTTAAGACCCAGACTGGTGTCAAATAATAAAGATACAGCAGCAATGCTCACTTATGGCTGGTCTGCCATGTGGAGATTTGGGAAAACCTGGTCATAAATTCATTCAGCACTAGGCTAAAGAGTGAATTTATTTTAGGGGTAATTTTTCCATTGTGCAGCAGGGATTTCATTTGCACTAAAAAAAAACCCAAAAAACATAAAGAGGGTCTATGAGAAAATTACTAGTAAGTAATTTGCCGTTTTCTCAAGAGGACCTAGGAAGATTGATTCAGATTGGAGGAACAGCTACCATTAAGTGGCTTGGCCAGAAAATGTACCATTTGATGTACAAGCATTAAAGCTGTGTAACAGAAGACTAGAAGCAATGATCAAGTAAACGGTGGAGCCCGGCACATTTCCACATAAAATGGAACACCGATTACATTTTACATTACATTTATTTACACAGAGACAGCTTGGGTAGCGCTGTTAAAATCAGTGGCCAAAAAAATCACTCGCTATTCTAGAGTACGGTTGATATCGAAATCGGGTACAACCTTAGGCAAGAAGGGTAATGTTTTGTTTGAATGGAAAATCAGAGGCTTATTGGAAAGAACCTCAATCCCTGAATGAGATAGGCCAAGGCAATGGAATATGGTCTTCCATGTAAGCCACTTTAAATTAGAAGATCAAAAAATGTTCAAATATGGGTTTGATAAGCACCATTAAAATAGATTAGGTGCTACTGAGAATTGGGACACCTGAGAGGTGGCCAAATCCTTTAAATAAATAAAACACTTCCAATGGTTTTAAGGCATTCACTTTTTTTGACCCCCTAACCGCTGCGGTGCATGGCTACACTGGCAGAAAAATGTTTGAAGGACTACAAAAATGTAGCTCATGCTTGAGAGGATACTGCCACTAGAATATACAGGCAGCTAGTATCCAAAACGGGCAAGAGGTTCACAAAGCTGGCAAGAAGAGGGCCGGTGAAAGTTTTATGCCCAATTGGGGCATAAATCTAAATGCTTCTCTCTGCCTTACACTCTTATCAGTGCTGCCTACAGAAAACAACGGGAAACCGATGTATTGGGATTAATTCAGTATGGATAACAGTGGCTGGAGACTGAATCGTACCATGAACAGGTTACCTGTTAGGTGACACAACTCTGGGACCAGAATAAGCGGGCCAGTTGTTTCTCCGGGTTTTGATTTTCTTGGGATGTTGGCAAGCAGGACCTGCTTCAAGTCTCTGATGGTTTTGTTGTGTTGCTACATACAAAACAAAGAAAGTGGAATACAAAACTATTACTATTTTCCCACATAATAATGAAACTTATGCATGATTTAAATTCAGAATATTTAGCAAAAGTACGATAGGTATTTTTTTTTTTTTTTTAATATTCTTGATCAGACTTTGATAAGCTATCAGCCTGTTAAGGTTATTCTACAGACGGCATTAAGGTTTACACCAATGTAAGGGATAAAGATGCACCGAAATGAAAATTCTGGACCAAAACCTAAAATTCTGCATTCACTTGGCCGAAACCGAAAATGACCCCCCCCGCCTTTAAAAAAAAAAAAAAAAAGCAACCAAACCACACTTTCAGATACTTCAGATACTAATAATTCACAGATATTCATTCCCAGCAGGGGCCCTGCGGACGATTATTTTCAGCCGTTTTTTTTTTTATTTCTGCATTTTGCTGATAATGACCTTTTCCGACGATAGATTTCAGCCACCGATATATCGGTGCGTCCCCAGTAAAGGAAATTATTTGAAGAACTCAAAAAAAAAACCCCAAAAACAATGGAACATGCATTTGAAGTATTACATGGTCACAATTATACTTTGTTTAATGTCATACTGAACACAGAAAATTCTTATGTTAGTCAATTTCCTTTTAGTTAAGGATTAAGCGATGAGGATCATACCGATTGATAATAATCTACGAAGCTTATCTCGGTGCCATCGTATTTCTTAAATGTTGACAACGGGGTCATATTCCAGCAGATCTCATCAATGCGATAAGTCTTGTTGTTGTACCTGCAGAATGCAAACATGATTAGGCTAATAAACCTAAGCCACCAGAAACAGGTAGGGTAAAGAGACACTGTAAACAAGGTGAAAAAAATATGCTTTGGACTATTTCCGTGAGAAAACTACAGCTAATGGGTTGAAAACACATCAAGTTAATGATCTCACTTGTCCTTTACCAGCTGGCTCTATAGCAAGCCTCGTTCGGTTTTAGTTGAGATGTAACAGCAACATTTGTTGTGCCAAATTTAAATGAAAAGCTTACTTAGTAAGAACTATTTGCCCAATTAGTTCTTTTGTGCAGATATCTCTGAAATATTGTCCTCCTTGCGTAGCGTAGATATTGGACATCAGATCATGAACCGTTTCATCTCTTAGGACTTTGTGGCTCACGTCTATACACAACATAATGCTAGTCTCATACTGCAGAATAGAAGTTGCGAATCCCGGCCATATAATTAAGCTGCAAAAGAAAATTGAGTGGCATCAATATTTCAGATGCCAATAAAAAAACAACAATTAATGCTTCAAGAGTACTTGCGGCTGTGAGCGGGATTGAAACCCGCCTCCTCCAGCCGTCGACGCCTAAAGAAATTAAAGGGGCTGGCGCGCACGCACAGCGCCGCCCAATGGCCGTTCCTCAGCACTTCGTCCCACGTCTTGATTTGAACTTCCTGTCAGGGCAATCAAAAACGCTCTGGAATTACCTTGTAGTAGATATTACATCCTTATCCTAAGGCTGGATCTTCCTCTTTCTGCTAAAGCCAGACAGACCCCATCTGGCCACTGAGGCAGAAGCTATGCCAGGACACAGCCACTTCTGTCTCAAACCCATCAATGAGGTCTAAGTGAGCAGCATCTTTCAGACTGGAAAAGCCTTAGCCAACTTCACAAAGGCATCTCATCAGCAACGTTTAAGAGCTACTTAACTTGTCTGGAAGTGGAGTCTTAGGATGACTTATGGTTGTAGAGCAACATGAAACATTTACTGCAAAACATACCTAAAGCTGACCCCTATACAAACATGAGCTTCTACCTGGTAGGGCAATAACAAATCAGTAAAGCACAACCGGGAAGGCAAGTTTTTATGCTTGTTCCTGCCTTACATGAAAGTAGGAGCTTTATGTCAGTCAGTGTTGCTGGTGATCACAAGAGAAACATAACTAGAGCCGAGATCGGCTACGGTTACTAATTTAAGGTTTCTGCCAGTGATCAGACATGAACAGCTTACTTCATTAAAGTATCATGAACAAGACGGACAAGATGGCTTGGGGATTTCATGGCATGCATTTCTTTAAAGCAATCATAAAAACAGTCACCCAGAAACAAGCCACATGAAACATCAGAAGGCAGTGTTGAAGCCAGACATTTGTCCAACTACAGTAAACCCACAATCAATATACTGCTGTATCAAAGCAATGGTTATGTTGCATATACAGTACATACTTGTGTTTCTTTATCTCAATTGGATCACTCGCATTGTAGTAATTACGCCCAATCTGTTTCATGTTCATCATCTTGAGAAGCCTGGGTGAAGAGTAAATTAAGATGGATAAATATGCATGATTTAACAAAGTTATCTCAACTTTACAATTCACAAAACTGTGGTTCATGTTTTATGTGGTACTTGCAAAGTAAAGAAAGGAAGGCTCTGTATGCAATATATGAACACAGAATAGTGCACAATAGGTTGATTGGAACTTAAACAGAACTTCTACATTTAGAATTAGAGAATCATTCATCTACCGTGAAGCTAGATGTGCAAGTGACCCATAAGAGCCAGAGGGCTGCCTTCGTTGCAGAATCTCTAGTTCTGCATTTACAAGGCTTCCTAATGTTCACAGTGCAAAGAATCACAGCCCAGGCATTCAAAAGTTAAACATCCAGAATTGGTTACATTTACTTACCTTTTGAAAATAATATTGTAGAACTGAAAGCATGTAGGTGAAGTAGGTGGCAATTCATTTGTTAAAGTAATTGTAATTTTCACATTTTCTCCATTCCTGGTTTGGCTGAACACCTCAGTAACCTTCAAAATAATTTAAAAATAATGAAAAGGGGATATTGAAAAACAATTAATTCATCATGGCCATCTTCATATATATGTTACCTTGTTAAGTCTTTTTGGCAAAAATAATATTGTTCCGTCAAACGCGCGTGCTTTGCCTATTAACTCCTCATGTTGGTACAGCAAAGCAGTTCTCAAGCGTCTTGACTCCATTGGCGGGTTATAATCAATATGATACTGAAACAAAACCCACTGAGGGCGAGATACCAATTTAATGTGGTTTGTACTCAGCTGAATTGTACTCCCAGAGACACCTATCAAAAAATAATAAAGTAATTGACATATAAAAGGTTCTTGCCACAGATCTGACCATGTCAACATGCGTACCAAACATGAATAGAAACACTACGTGAATATTTCGCAAGAATCAGGTATTAAGAGGCAAGACCAACATTTTGACGGATCATGAGGGCCCCTATAGACTATTGTTGTGCACTTAGATTGAACCTAATTGCCATGGCTCTGTAAAGACCTGTGGGCATGACAACTTACGAAGAAGCAATTTACCAGTGTTTATTGCACGGAACATTGAATTCACATCATGCCATTAACATGACAGTGGAGTATACAGTGCTGTAAAAAAGTATCTGCCCCTTCCCAATATCTATTTTTGCATATATGTCACGTTCAAATGTTTTAGATGATCAAACATTTTAATATTAGACAAAGATAACGCAAGTAAAATTTCACATGTAAAGCGAAAATGATCTGCCCCATTTGTTACCATAATTGGGTTCAATTTCTCTAGATACACGCAGCCCTGTGAATCTAAACATGAATTAAATAGACACTGTTTTGCAACGTGAAGTCTGCTAAAAGGTCTCAAAGCGGTTCTCATCATGCCTCGATCTAAGGAAAAAGAACCGATGAGAAACAGTCATTGATGCCTATGAGTCTGGAAGGGGTAACAAAGCAATCTCTAAGGGCTCTGGGGCTCCAACCATGATGAGAATTTATGAAATTCTGGCATATCAATGGGAGGCCCTCCCATTAAAATCAGTCGGATGATCTGAAACATTTAAGTGTGGCAAATCAGCAAATTCTTAATACTTTCATAGCACTGTACTTTCATTTCACTATTAATGTATGTAGTCATCACTAGCAGGTTTTTCCAACAAGGTCTGAGCTAGCACTGTATAATGCATAATTCACTGAGTGCAGCAGAAACTTACTCAACTAAACCAAAGTCAATGAATGGCTACACACAGAGATTGGCTAAGTTAAGGCAGCTGTAAGTGAGCCGCATGCTTGGGTGTCCTGATGGCATCAGACAACCAAAAGATATCGTTTCTCTGAGTAGCATTGGTCCAACAATATGTTTTCATGTAGAGCAGTTAGATAGCCAACATCTTGATTTCAAATAACTTGTTTAAGAGAAAGTATGTCAAGTCTTAAATAAAAGCATTACATTAATGCACATCTTACATGAGAACATTGTACGGCACACAGCTGACAGAAAGCATAAGATACAGGATATGAAGCACAATGCCTAGAGTGGCCCTCTAGGGGTCATGTCTCGCATACTGTAGGTGAGTAGATCAATCATATATCTTTGAAAAAAAAATTATATTGTATTGTAATTACCTGTTTTAGACTGTTTAACATGCTCTATGGTCTGTCTAGTATTTACACCAAGATCATGAAAGTCTCGTCTACGGCCACCACGTTCACCAAGGGATATATCTTGAAAGCCAGCAGAGATCTGCAATACTACCAAGCATATTTCATATTGAATGCAAGCTATAAGCATCTTTTTAAACATTTCTGAACAAAACCTAGACTTGATTTTTAAAGATGTGTAGCTTACCTCGTTTCAGGACACTTACTACAGACAAAACGCTAGCTTGTGCTTTTGCTAGAACCTTGTTTTACCTTCTGCCGACGGCCTTGCAGCAGCAGGAATTCCCCTCTGACGTCCACGTCCGACAAATTCTGGCTCCCCTGGTGGCGGTCTCTCAACTGGTGCCTGTGGTGGACGTAACGGCTCTTGTCTTTGTGGAGGTTGTGCAGGACCAGGTCCTTGCCCTGGACGCCCTGCCCATGATGCTTGAGGTGGAGGGCCAAGCTCTGGTGCCTCTGTTGGACGCCCAGGACCCTGTCTTTGCCCCTGGATATGCATTAATAAAGTTTCCTAATAATTTAATTACAATACTAGATCTAAACAACTATTGTAGAAAAAATCTAATTAAAAAAATTCATTTTTCTCAAAAGTCTATCAAAGACTACTCCAAGACCACCATGTATTTTGCGCAACAAAACGTTTTAGTTTCTCTGTGGGGTCATGTGACCCCGCTGTGTGAATACATTAAAGTCTTACATGTATTGAAATACAACTTAAATGTAACTTCCAGTGTTTAAACACATGTAAATATATATACACTGCTGCAACACTCTTACAAATTATGAACACTTCCAATTAGATTAATTGATGAAAAAATTTCACACACATACTTTTCTCCATATCTAATGTCAATATCTCTAAATAGCTTTAAAAAGGATTAAATGATTTGCATGGTGTCATGTCAGGACCTGTCCAGGAGGAAGTGTTGGTTCCTGACCACGAGCTCTTCCGCGGGCCCTTGCACGAGCTCTTCCCGTCATTTTTTACCTCTGCAAGAGACCAAACATTTATTAATATTTGAATACCCTTTTCAGAGAAGTGTAGGTACACAAGAATGGCAGCTAATGAATGTAATGTTACTATAATAAACACTATATATCCACATTTTGTTTTACTGGACACCCCTTTGGGGACTGTCACTGACAGAACAGAATTCCTTCTTTCCAGCATATTGGCAGGGGAAAAAAAATCAGTTCTGTGGCAGTTTTTTTTTTTTTTTTTTTAGGATGCAGTCCTTAGTAGGAAGGTAAAGAGATGAAATAGTTGAACGGTTATAAATGCTGTAGGGATAGACTCAAACAAGTTTTAATTTCTCACACAAAATGCTCAGCATTCATAACACATTACCAAAGGTTAATGGGGGTACAAATCAGAACCCTGCCCATCTCGCCATGCCTACATACAAGCAACCTACTGTATAAAGTAGAATTGCATGTGCCAAGGAAGAAACTGGGATCCAATGATGCTGGATGATGTACCCAAAGCAAATCTGTCAGATCATATTTTTAAGAGATATATGTTAGATAGATCCCTGTATTCCACATGTATACCATTTAATGTTCAGTTTACATCATCTAGCCAAGTAATAGTGGTGACAGTTTGAAACAAGCAGCGTGCATGTTATTAGATACTTACAGATCTTAACTTCCTGTTCTCAGGATTTCCGTGATTTCTCACTGCCAAGTAATTGCTTCTTTTCTTTGAGTCTGATTAGTTTCGGAAGCCTAAGTACAGGAGAAGGTAGTCAAGTTCAGGATAGGAGGTCGATCGAGGCACTGTGTTAAAGTAATGTAGAGGTCGGAATCATATCTGGTTCATCACACAGAAACAGAATGTCCCAGCAGATAAGACCTATTTGGCCCATCCCTTTTCTGCTTTAAAAACTCAGACATAACACCTGTACTTTAACGCTGGTACAAAGGGCCATGGAACAGATAGGTAAAGTCCAGAATGTATAGTCACTTGTCACACTCCAGGACAGCTCTTGTCAATTCAAACTATATTCTAGTTTGATACAGAAATGCTCAGAAACAGGTCCCAGCTACATTACTACGGGGCCCTCATAACTTCTAGTGGCAAGATGTCCACAAAGACTTCATTCACCATCAATTGGTGAGCCTGACGGTGAAGTTCATGGAAATCGCTTCATGCAACAAAAGCTCACCGGGGTTGGTCCTTTAAAATTTAAGAGTAAAGTCAACTCTTCTTTTAGCAAATACACCCCCAAGGACCAAAACTTTACCTTAAACTCTCCTGTTATGTGCAAGTCTAACAAATAACCATTCCACGCATCAAGTAACTTAAAATCTTTTAGTCCCAATGGGAAAAGTTTTTTATTTTACTTTTATTATTATAAAGGTCATGGTTGCATCAGAAAGGGAAACTGCCTTTAAATTATAACATGTTTCCACATTTGTAACAAACTAAGAGGATTAACCAACAGCTTTGATTGAAATAAAAAGCGCAATGTAAGGAGAAAAGATGTAATCGATTTATTTTTTTGGCCCGTTCTCTAACAGTCCAGGTCACAGAAAAGCAAATATTAGCGGCCAGTCATGACCATGCCCAGTACACAGCCATACAGTGGGCTAGCCATCTAGGAAGTGGGCCATTACAAGGGCTAGTGCAGGTAAACTATTCCCAAGGCTCATTAAATGATAAATGGTTACCACAAGTTTTAACATATTAAAGTTAAGCTTTAGGGCACTTCCTTCGAATGTCTACCTCAAAGCCAGTTACTACCTACCCTGCAGTTTTCCTTAAACCCAGAACTGCCAGTCCCGCAGCTAGTTTACCTCACAAGCACACGAATTACAATCTGGGAACTGCTCAAGCATACATGCAAAATAAATCACCATATGAAACCTTAAAATCAAAGCACCAGCATACAACGTGGAATGTAGTTCACATTCACCGTGTCTGTCAAGACAGCACCTGTATGATATGGGGTAAAAATTGGCCAGTCGCCAGGTTTGAGCAAGTTCAGTTAGAACTAACGGCTACTCACTGAGAGCGGCCCAGCACCTGCTCACACGCTTTGCGCAAGCGCGCGCTCACCCTGCCCCACTGCCTGTTATAGGTTCGCTTCGCCCCGCTCTCAAAAGCCCCCCCCCCCACTACTTTCAGCCCGCGCTAAATTCTGTGTGGTTACTACCCGCGCGCTTCCTGAAGCGCTCCCTCACGCGACATTGCCGTTAAAACTTTCCCGGCAACTTTCGCTATGGGAAAGAAAATGACAACTGCCCTGGAAGATTCGTTTGTGAGACAACGCATTGGTTAAGAAAGGTCGATCCCATTGTATGGTGTAATGCAGAGTATTTCTTCTGCTTTAAAATGTAGACTTCTGTAGAGCTCAAGCCAAACTGTGGCATGGATGCTGCCGGATTTTGAAAAAATTAAGAGACCATTGGTTTTTGTTTAAAGGAAAAAAAAAGTAACTTAAAAGGTACAAAAAGTTAAGCTTCCATGGCTGTAGAAAATGTATGTATGTATATATATATTAAAAAAATAATATATATATATAACAAAGGGGCAGGGGAGGGCTGGCAGCCTAATTTTTTTTGCGGGGGGGGTAAGTGTAGTCAAGTGGCTCAGTGCACCACGGAATCATCCTGATTTTCTAACCATATTAATGTAGTGTGATGGGACTAGGAGTGCATTGATACAATAAACAAAAAAGTCATCATATGCGGGATGCCTGAAGCCACAATTTAGTGCCACTAATCCTTTTTAATAAAACATGCAGATTGAAACAGAGTAAATACCGCAAGACATTTACTTTTCCTCTCACTGATTTCCGGGCCTAGAAAGGTTTGTCCCACATCGGGATGGGCTAAGCTTGTGTATTGCCCCTCTGATTTATGTGATGTCCCAGCCAACACCCCCTTGTGAATTAATGCCCCCCCCCTTTAGTATCATGTAAGCCCTGGCACCCTGATTGCATCCACAGGATCTGTCCACCCAGGTTGCAAGCATGGGACTGTGTGCGAGCAACACACAGGTAAGCAGCACGGTTGCTGTGGTTTTTTCCCCGCATTAAAGAAAGCCCTGGCGGTCGAGAGGTCGCATTGGCCACTCCAGTACATGGCCACGCGACAATTTGGTCTAGATTTAGGGGCCCAGTCCACTCCTGGGAAGGGGACATCAGAAATTTTTATGAGTGTCTAAGAGGGACCTCAAGCTCTTTGTGAAACCTGGTATGTAATATTAAATCATTTTTGTTTTGTTTTTTCATGAAAAGTCCTGGCTCCTTTGTTCGGTCCTACGGTAATAGCGTCCAAACTGCCATAGGCGCGACCAGCCCCAACCCCCCCCTGCTGCCCAATGGCGGCATTTTAGGGGTCATTGGAGGTATTCTGTCCCCATAAACATAGTGATCATATAACAGCCAATGTTGTGCTCCTATGAAACACCATAATTGAAGCAAAAAAAAAAATAGCCCTGACCTGGAAAATGCCTTTAGGTCTGTTGAACCAATCAACAGTGAACTGATGTTCACGTCATTCCTGACCAAAAGGAGTGATCCGATTATTGACAGACACCCCTTTCCCTCTCATTAGTCGCAGCTACCCTAGGGAGGTCATCCAAGGTAAACCCTCCCACCAAATTATTTATAAAGCATTTTATTATTTTTAATACATATTTATCAGTACTTGATCACTTATCAGTGACACTTTAGGTAAAATAAAATTTCCCTGCAGAACAACTACAGAATTGGAAAGCGCCAAGGTTTATGTGTGTGACGGAAGCCTCCATCACTGGGACAACTGGAGAAGCCTGGCTGCCAGCCTCCTCCCTATTGACTATGGGCCCTGGGTCTGTAAAGACTTCTATGGCTACCCCCAGCAGACAGCCAGGATCTGCCACCAGGGAGTGACTGCCATTGTTTCAGTTAAATGTTGTATAAATCGGTCTCCCCCACCCCCATTGTATTGTTAATCTCGTTACTGCCCCTGTTGTCTCTTGGAGGCAGATTAAGGGGGGCGGTTTGTGTCCCAATATCTTGTTTTATGTGAATGTGTGTTTTGCTGGGTATATCCAGCCCTGTGTGTGAGAAATAAAGCAGTCTTCGTTTGGTTTTACCCTACACTGAGTCTCGGCTAGTGACTGGGGAACCGGGGAAAGAGTGTTATCCTAGGCTAAGGGAGCACAAGACAGCGGAGGTAGTCTGTCGGACTAGCCAGCTCCGTGACAATGTGGCAGTGGCTAAAGCTGCTAAAAGAACTGTATTCCTGCTGGAAGACTATTCTGACTTTTCAGACCCTATGGATAGAAAAGAGGAAACCAAAATGAAAACGGATGGCTGGCAAAAGTTCCCAGAGAAACCATCAGAAAAAACATCTCTGTGGTCAAGCTGCCAGTTGCATTTTTGTGTGATCTCTCACTAGAGATTGTGCCAGGGCCTCGGCTTTATTAGTAACAGCTAGAAGTGCGGTATGGCTCAGAGGTTGGAGAGATGACGCTGTTTTTAAATTCAGATTGTTATATCTAACCTTCACATGGATCCTTTTTGAGGCAGAGTTTAAGACTTTAAAAAAAGACTACCGGCAATAAACACTGGGTGGCCCAGAGAAGGCTGCTGGTAAGAAAAAGCACTTTCACTCCTTTCATCAGACATCAGAGTTTGAGCAAAGACAATGGGAACAGAGAATGAGTGATAGATCCTACGACCGGTGTTTCGAAAGATCTTCCAGAGAGCAGACTTCAAAGGGTGGAGGAAGAGGTGACAGATTACTTTTTCCCCAAGTCCTTTGCATGGTGCCATATTCATGCACCAAGTAGGACGAAGATCAAAGGCATTTAGAGATGTCTAGTCTGCTCTCACTTAAGGTGCATCAATCAACAATGTTGTTTCAAGAGGCTGTCTACTCAAATTCGTATAACTTCCCCCGATAGATTCAAGGTATCCTCTGCTTAGCTAAAGTCTACACTGATTACAGATTATTGGGTCTTTTCTGCAAATGAAGGCCTCGATTCTGGTTCCAAGATCCCAAGAAGAACTGTATTCACTAGTCTTTTTAATCCCAAAGGCTTCAGGAGGAATGATTGTTATCATAGAGCTAAGGTTTCTCAACTGTCATCGTCTTCAGTGCCATTTTAGCATGAAAACCATCAAATCTACTCTAGAAACCATTTCAGCACTTTAATGCTACAGTTGTTTTAAAGGAAACTTATCATCATGTCCTTATTGCTCAGCCTTCCTAGAAGTACCTGCATACAGCCATTCTCTAAAGGTGTAGTATCTATAATTTTCAGTTTTAAACCCATTACATTCAGACTAGCATCTGCACCAAGAGTATTCACAAAGTTACTTTCAGTGGTAGCAGCTCATACGAGAGGTCTAGGTATATCAGTCATCCTGTACCTAGATGACTCAATTGCATCATCATCTTCATATCACCCTCACTGTGCTCAATTGGGGTGGCTGGTGAATTAAGACAAATGTCAAATTGTTCCTTCCCGGCATATTAATTTCCTTGGTTTCATTCTCCATACCTCGCCAGGGCAAGTCTTTTTATCTTGAGACAAGCAAGAATAACTGATCTGAGCTAATATTTTACATTCAGCACTCAAAAGATCAACCTTCCGGACATTCATGGTCCTGCTCAGATCCATGATGACATCAAGATACACCATTCCTTGGGCACTGGTACACATGAGACCACTTCAGTTCTTCTTATTGTCTCGATGGAATTGCCACACGGCATCTTTAGTCCATCATCTTAGACTCTTGCCACAGATTCTGTCCTTTCTGGATTGGTGGTGTGACAGGCCCACCTGTGGTTGAGGTAAGACAATAGTCCACACATGTATTTTCAGATCAAACATTAAGTGGTTTTATTTCTCCACAGCAGAACTATACATTTGGGTACATTGTCCCTTTTAAGGCAACAGGAAACTTTAGCAAAATAAAACCTACCCCACATTGGGAGAGCTTAAAAGTTGAAGCCCTATCTATCAGGCTGTCTGGCTATCTCCAGTTCTCAAACTTTTAACACACCATATCAGTTAGGAAAGAATAATCAAATTCTTACTCTGTTTTAGAGGGTTGGAAATCCATCTGGTTAGCAGTTTGCACAATACAGCTCGGAAGTCTGGCTTTACCCTGTCACAGTCGTTTAAACAGGTCTGGTTGACCTCCGGAAGATCATGGCTGACTTTATGACCTCTGGTTATCACCACGGATGCCAGCAGCCGTGGTTGGGGTGCTCATTTATCGCACCAGGTCATCCAAAAAAGCTGGGCAGGAAAACCTAGAAATCTGGCAGTATCTACTTGTAAACAAGTCTGTGCAGAAAAGGTCAACAGTGGCTTATCTGAATCTGTGTCTAGGCAGAAACATGGCAAGTCATTCTTTCGTCTCTACACATCAAGGGGACATATTCTAATACCAGACAAATGATCCCTGCACAAAAAACGTTTCAGCTTCAAATCATTATGATTATATTATATAATCATCAGATGGGGTGTCCCAGACATCGGCCTGATGGTCATCAGGAAAAACTAAAAGCTGCAGTTCTTCTTGCTGAATCTTACAGATCGGCCTATTGGTTTTTCATCTAGTTTGCATTTTTCCTGCCATTCCTTTGATCTTATGAGGTTGAAAGAAGGATCCTGAGAGAGAGGGTTTTTTACGGTCCTGTCACAAAAAACTTTACTACATAGCAGGAAATTGGTCACCTCACTTTACTATTTGGAAACATTTTTTCATTCTGGTGTGCAACAAGGAGCTATTGTATGATGTCCTGTTCCCACACATCTGTTCCAAATATTCTACAAGAAGGATTTGATGAAGGCCTTTTCGCCAGCCATTCTCAAGGTCTAATCATCAAAGCTCAATGATATTCATGACATATATAGTACATGGCTTCTCTAAGACCCTTCCAATGGTTTTCCAGTGCGATCTGAAGACTATAGCTTCATCAACTGGTTAAAGTTATGCCTTGAAGCGTGTCCTGAATAAATTGACTCCTTTTGAGCCTCTGGCCTTTTCTTTTTTTATTCCAAAAGAAAGGCGTTTCTAGTTGCCATTATATCAGCCAGAAGAATTGCAGACTCTGACCACAAGGGAACCTTTCTTGTGTATTTTTCCAAACCAGGTAGCCCTTTCCTCAAATTCAGAATTTCACAGAGATCAAAATAGTACGCTTCCTACCTTATTTCCAAACCCTAGCAATCAGGAAGAAACTCTGCTCTATACGTTATATCTAAAGCTCCATCTTCGTTTGCAGAACAGAGAAATGGCGACCATCTTCAAACCTCTTCATCTGCCGCTCAGAGTCAAACAAGAGCTGCAACACTTCTAAACAGGCTATTACTCATTGGATTGAACAAGCCATCTGAACTGCTAAGGCCACATCATGGGCTGAAGTTTATCTGGCCTTTCCTAGAGTCTACACAGATTTGCAAAACACTATTGTTTGAGAGACCTGGCCAAGAGACAACTTTGAAAGTTTGGACTGCAGCGTTCAGGTCTAAATCCTCTGGATTTAAACTGAGCCTCACCAAAATCAATATACATCATGAACAGCAGGATGCTAAAGATCTTCACAGAAGCCAGTAAATAAAAATTCAAACTCCATGATGTGTAAAGATTGCTTGTTTATTCTTGATTTATAATCCACCACATAATATGCAGCGGGGGTACACAGCCCACAAAGACTGAGACAGACACATTAATTGTACCACACACTAATATGTACAATCTCATTCGAACATACATACATACTCACTCATTATCAGTGGCCTAAACTTGTCACTTACAAGTTATACAATTACATCTTTTTTATTGTTACAATATTTTATATTTTAAAACATTTCAAAATAATAAATCTTAGATTAATGACTGTTTAAATCACTGATCATTTGTCAGCCTCAACCATTTAATCATCATGCCTTTCACTATACACTAACTGAACACTTTTGCTATCCGCTTACAGTACCACAACACTACCCTTATTTCCTACCCTCAACTTAGCCACTAGAAATTGCTAATTTGTTTTGTTAGTTATTCACATGTTAGTTTGTTTTGAAGCATTTAAAAATTGCCCCCAAACCCAGGTAGGACTCCAACCCCAAAAATCTGTTTTTTAGGCATGCTTATAGATACCACCATTTACAAAGTTTTTCTTCCAGGAGACAAGGAAAAAAAGTGGATGTGTCACAGCCTCGAGTCCCGTCACCGACGGGCAGGCAGTTGCCCACAGGTGTTGAGTATCAAGGACTTAACTGCAGGTCCCCCATTGACAGCGGACGGACACAAGGGGCAGGGGGATCTGTCTGGGGGTCCCACTAGCAGTAGGCAAGTAGATGCCTGTTGGTACAGAGACCCCAGAAACATATACTTACCCATTCCCAGTATGCTGGAGGCTTTGGCAGCAGGCACACGGGGGGGCCCGGTTACTCCCCGCGGTTGGAGGCACAGCTCTTATGGACGGCTGGAGGTGCGGCTGTGACGTAGGTGCTAGAGCTGGTGCTGGGTTTAAAAATCTATAAAATGCTCTTCTCTGGCATCCTGTTGTGGTCGTACACATTACTGACCTTTTGCCTGCCTGACTATTCTTTTGCTTGATGGTTTTTGTACGTCTGCCTGATCCCTATATGTACTAGTTTGGCTTGTCTAACTACCCGAATACATGTACTCACCCGGCTTTCCAGACTATCCTGTGCAATTTTAACCCTTGCTTTGCTGAGTTACTAGTTGTGTATCCTGTCCTGAGCTGGCATTTGAACCTTGCTGTATCTCCTACTGAGGGCTTCTCCCTTGGTGGTCGTATTCTGGGCAGAAGAACTTCCGCAGTAAGCGCCTCTATCGTGGGCAGACAAGACAATATGTTCATGGACAGAATTGAATAATTGTTAGCAATCCATATCAGAGTGACTCCCAACTGCACAGCAGATTATCTGTGTGAGAATTGTCTCTAAACCCGGAGGTGTTCTGTACTCTCAGCAATCAGTGAACAACAAGGTTATAGACCTAATTTTTATGGCCTTAAAGTTCAGAGATTTTTTTTCTCTCTTTCCAATTGGGGGTCCAGAAGCCTTGGCTACTCTAATCAAGCCTTGGAATTTTCCTTTGGCTTAGGTTTTTCCTCATCTTCCACTTCTGCCTAGAGTTGTCCAGAAGATCAGACTAGAAGGTGCATCAGTAATTTTGATTTTACCATCAGATGTTGTGAAAACCATGGCAACCATGTCTTCCATTTCTGCTACATCAGTGCAAAAGCTAACTGCTAGAAGATTATTGAGGAACAAGGAGCTTTCTACTTAAATGGTGAAGACATTTCCATGCCACCAGAAGATTTCTACTTATCTTTACTGGTGCTGCACGAGACCCTTACCTGCCACTCCTTTTAAGGTTATTTACTTCCATGATTTGGACAAAAAAATTACATCCAGCTAGTCTGAAAGTCCAGATCTTGCTTTTTAGCTCTTTTTGATGAATATCCTTGGATCAAGAGCTCATAATGGAACTTTCACATGTATTACATTAGATTACATTTATTTATAAGGCGCCGGCCGATTCCACAGCGCTGTTACATTCATTAGAACAATTTATAAACACATACGATAACGAACTGGTGCAAAGGAGAAGAGGGCCCTGCTCTTGCGAGTTTACAATCTAGTCGGTGGTTGAGGGTAGTGAAACAATAGGAGAGGACTGCTTGGACGGGGATGAGTTGATCTGGTTGCGGTGATGTATGGCCTACTATGACACCTAAAGTGCCTCCATGGGACTTGAGCCTAAGCTTCATTGATAGAGATTCTCCCCATTGGAGTATCTACAGGAAGTTTCCTTATATGTTCCTTACCATGCTCTTCTTAGCTATTACCTCAGCAAGAAGAGAATTACAAGCATTGTCTTCTGGTGAGGTAATATGGTGACATCTTGGGTAAGAGTTTGCCCTGAACATGTCTGCAAAGCTGATACTTACAAATTCCCCCATACTTTTGTCAGTCACTACTGGGTGGACCTATCTCCTGTCCAGGATACCTTGCAAGCTGTTAAATGACCGACCCTTTTCTGTTTGGTAATTCACCTGTCTCTATCTCAGGGGGAAAAAATCTTACCTTACCCTTTTCCCCTCAATCGCTGGTAATACTTGACATACGCTTTCTCTATACCTGAGGACAGGACTCTGAAAAGAATAAAACCCCTGTCACTTTATGTTAGTATGTGTGTGTGTGAGACTGAAAGTAAGTCCGCTCTTACAACAAAGAAAATATTGTCAATCAATGCATTACGGCTAGAAATATAGGTGCACATATGACTTAAAACAATGGGACTCCCACCTCCCAATCCATCTGATTACAACCTCAGGGATCCCCAACATGCTGTCTCTGTAGCCTATTTGGAAATGAGTGAGAAACAATGGTATGACATTTCCAGAATCTACAAACACTAAAACAGCCACTAATTGAAAATGTTAAAAGGAAGACCCAGTGTATTTTGTGGGTGTTGCCTCTGGCCACCATAACTTATATGGTGGCTTTGGGGATCCACATCTTAATGTCAATAAAACTGTAAAATGGTTGTTAGTATCAACAGTGTTTATTAGGAAATGCCTTTGTTAAGGCATTGTTGAGCTATAGGTATAGAAGGAGACTTGTCCTGAGGCCTGGCTGTAGTTGAAGGTCTACCATTCCATTCCACTGCCTTCCAAGTGTACAAGAGTACCCTGAAGGTCATGGTTAAGGTCTGTCTGGTGGTCCTAAGAATCCAGTCCAGTGTAAATGATAGGTAGGTATTCCCTCATCAGGCAGAGTGAATACAGAGCCTTGACACCCAACTTATTTGTTTTTGACCCCATTATCCAAAACTCTACTTTCTACTTAGTGCCGGCCAATAAACCATCCACAACCTGCTTCTTCACACTAATTCCCCAATCTACATGCCCCAAAAAGACCAACATAAACAACAACACCTTGTAAGGTGACATGCACATTGACTGCAATGCCTTACCAAAATAAACCAACAACTGGAAGGGTACTGGATGGCACTTTTTCCAAACAGTTTAGCCACAGCGATAGCCCTTCAAAACCTGTCTGACCTTAAACGTAGTAAGCTCTTCAAAACCATAATATATAAGAAAAGGCCAAAGGCAGCTATCTGTCTTGAGATGACACCAGAAATTTCCTCAACAGCAAATCCTCCTCTGGCTCCGCCAGCACAGATTTACCAGCATCCATCAACAAACCTCTCCCCATCCTGCCATCGCCCAGGTGCTTGGAGACACTGATTGCCAGATTAGTTCATCCATCCACTATTCACCAGCTCCCACATCTGTAGCAGAATGTGACTCTTGACTCTGCCGTCAGCACCAACATCTGGAAGCGATTATATATCTTCAGGAATTATTGCCAAATCATCTTTATGGCACCTAGTCACCCTCATAAAATGGTGTGGCACCTTAAAGCCACATGTTGTCAACGACAAGCTCCTGCACAACATGTGTCCCAAGGGCATAATTCTACATACAAGTTTAACCCCCCCTGCAGAAGAAACCATGCTATCTGTACTACCAAGATTAACAGAAGATCCTATGACAGCTTGCGAAGGAAGTGACACTCCCTGTCAGCGCACTGATGAGAAACCCCCCCGGCCTACTGGAATAAAACCATGAGAACCCCCAATATGGCAGTGCCCATGGAGCAATAGAAAGGGGACTCCACTTTTAAACCTGGCAAAATTTGAAAAAAGCTGACAAAAAAGACAGAAACCCGTGACCACACCCTGACTGCACAAACGCCAGTCTGGCCAGACACAGGTCCGGAAAAAGAAAGAAGCTGGCTAAACCTTGGAGAACCAGCGTGTCTTCATGACATGAGGGCCCTTCACTTGTATCTCACAGTGGAAGCAGAAAAGCAGGCTGTGGGGCTGCTCTGGTACCTGGATTCCTTTTTGGAGTTGCCCGCTCACTCCCAGCCTTTAACTCCCTGCTTGCTACACTGCTGATGCTTCTGTTATCCTCTCCGTCATGGATACCTTGTCGACACTTAAACCGTCCTCTTCTACGGGACTGCCCGAGCCATTTGGTCCGATGACAGTCTTGTTTCTTTTACCATGGGACTTGCTAGCACTTCTCCAGTCCCTGCCTTTTTGCTCCGATCTTCCATCAGAGCTCCACCCCCTTGTGACTGGGATGAGCTGTGCCACTCCAGATTCTTTGACTGCAGGGACTCCAACCAGCAACCTTGCGTATGACAGATAAGTCACCTATTCAATACACAACCAGGTGGCTTTTGGCTTGCTGGTTCTTTTGGCCTGTCCATGGACACGCCTGCCCTTCATTCTAGTCATCAAGGGCCTTTATAAACCAGGCATGCTCCAAACATCAGTGTTAGAGCATTTTGTTCATGGCTTTATATACTAAGCTTGTAATTTGCTGCATCTGATCCATCTTCTGTGTTTGACCTTATTCTATTGTTTGTCCTTTGGTACCCCGTTAAACATGATATTCTGGTTTCTGACCTTTGGCTGGGACTGCAACTTTTCTTGGGATCATCCTCTGTACCGTGCATTGGTTTTTGTATGGCCGCTGTCGGCATCCACTGTCACCATTCTGCTGTCTGCCAGCATCCCTGCCTGCCTCTGCTGCCTTGTGTCCAAGTGCCCTGCTTGAGAGCTTTCCTGCCTTGACTCCAGGCTGTGGGCTATCATGTTGTGTGTTCTATGCTCTGCCTGTGCCCTGTGCTGTTAGCCTGCCGTGCAGGATAGGAACACAATGCCATCCCAAGAAGGTCTAAGTCAGGTAAAAGTCCAATACGCACAATACGTACACCACCACAGTAGTCAGTGGAACACACCATGGTCAGAATAATAGCAATAATCTGTGGAACAAGCTGTAGTCGGGGACGCCAGAATAGTAGCAATAATTTGTGGAACAAGCCGTAGTCGGGGACGCCAGAATGAAGCAATAATTTGTGGAACAAGCCAAATATGGTAACAAGGAACATGACATAACAATACAGTAACTCAGAGGAAATACACCTAGCAAGGTGCTGAAGGGTAAGCTAGTTTTTAAATGGACATAGGGACATCATCAGCAGCGCGCACATCAGACAGCCTCCAGGCAGCAGAGGAAAAGGGGCGGAGCATCGTACACGCTGGCATCCAGCTCCACCATGCATGCAGCTGAGCTCTGAACTCCGTCTCCCTGGACTTGCGGGCACACAGGTGAGGCGCTTCCAACAGGCTGCTGAAAGGGACAGACAAGGAGGAGTCGCATTTGGCGGCACCAGATCGACGTGACTGAAGGAAGCCAACCACTTCCTTGGCTTTGGATGTCCCAACGAAGGCCTGGAAATACGTGGTTGACCCACGGGTGCCTCTGCTTCTTCGGCTACCACATCCAGCAAGTAATGGACTCTTGTTCCTGCAGCCAATTTTTTTCTTGAAGCACAGTATAAACTCTCAACCTTGCCAACACGTCTTCTACTGCAGACATCTTGACTGGCTCCCGAACCCCCTTTACTAAGCTTATAACACATTCTTGGCATCCAGGTACCCCCCCTGACTGTGGCTTACATCCTCAAGCCCCCATCACCCCAGGCTTCCATTAACACTGTCTGTTCATTCTATCTAGCCTGGTCATGCTGCCTTTCCCCCAATCATCTCCAGGGCAAGCTTTTCACTTGCTGAAGAAAAACCTGAAGGCAAAAAGACCCATAAACAAGCAACAACCTAAGACAGCTACATTATAGGCCTGACAAAGCATCACTAGGAAGGTATCATGCCAGGGTACTGATCCGTAATGCAGAGCTGGTATCACCTAATGGGCAAAACACGGCACAGGAACAGCAGCACTGTAGTGCAGAAAAGGTAGCAGGCTGGGGTTGGGTATGCCAGAGCAGGACTTGTGACGTCAGCACAAAGGGATAAGACAGAAACAAATGACAAGTAAAGACAGAGGTCCAGTACACAGTTCAGGATCCAAAGGCGACATAAAATCAGGATACGACAGCTTATGATCAAGGCAATGAATTGGAAACAGGAGCAGTACTCAGCACAAGACAAAAATATGGAATACTACCCAGAGACTAAACATGCCTTACATGACCAAGGGCTACAAGGTAAGTGAGGTTATATATGATAACAAAGGGAAGGAAGTTCACACCCAGCAATTAAAACCTGGGCATGTGTTCTCTAATAATATAAGGCAAGCGTGGCCCTGTAAATCTTTAGAAATCTACATACTGGCAGTAGTTACCCATGGACAACTGGACAAGGTAAGAACAACATTAAGATCATCCCTCTGCCTGGTACCCACCACGAATAAGGCAAGCGGGACCGGAAAAGCAGTGACAGGCATGACAGGAGGAATTAAGGAGTATTAGGAATGATCATTTTCTTTATGATTTTGTCAGTTTGTCCAATTACTTTTAAGCCCATCCCCCTGAAAATGGGGGATGGGGAACTATGTATTTGAAATGCAGAATCAAATTTATGAAAATGGTGCCACTTTCCCAAATATTTACCGGCCTAACTTTATCTTGGAGAAAGGTCTCTTTTTCACACAAACCAATTCATGCAAGGTCAGGGTATCCATTCTTGTAAAAGGAATCTAGTGTTGCAGCTTAAAAATTAATGGTCAATGCTTAACTCACATTTAGACTTCCAGTTTAACATTTTTGTTAAGATTTAATGGTGCAATAGCAACAAAGATTTGAATAAAACAACATAACATACTTATCATATTTTAAAAAAAGAACAATAATCCCAAATCACAGCTGCGTGTAACTAAATTTAAGATGCTCCAAAGTGTATAAATTAAGGTAGGAGAATATTCAGTTTTATTGCAATGACATCCACATGCAGGCAACTTCACTGCCCATACAATGAACCATATTGTATAGGCACATCAGTATTCCATATTATATACTGGATTATCTACAGAAATGATATTTGTTTCAAGATTTAATTCTTTATCTAACATGTATAAGATCATATTCTTTATATTATCCATATGTATGACACCCTGCAGAACCTGGGATACAGCATCAGTTTGCACTCTGCAAATTAGAGAATCATTTGAAGATTATAAATATTTTCAAGATGGGGACATTATAATTGGAGGAATATTCACTGTAAATACTGATGCAATTGATTATTCAGCTTCCCAAGGCCTGGTAAAAAAGTTTTTGTGTATGGCGTAAGTAATATATTTTATTATTATTTTTATTCAGCAATTTATGCAGCTCTTCTTACCATACATACATTCAAACAGTCCGACAAAACTAGAACTGATAGACTAAGACTGGCCGATACATTAGGGAAAAAGAGCACGGCTCGCAAGCTTACAGTCTAGAGAGAATGAAGTAAAGAGAGAAACATGATATGGAGAAAGAGAAGCGATAGTGTGGGGATGTATTAGTGGCAGATAAGCGCTATCTGCAAATATTGTACACTTTTCTGAAGATTTTTCTTGAAAATTGATAGGGAAGGATGAAAGCTGGAGGTTACGTGAAACAAATTATGATTATGATAACTGTTCCTATGTGTAGTTTCCTATGTAAATTCAAATAGATTAACAAAACCACCCTCAAGACAAATATAAATAAGTTTAATAATACCGGTAATACATAAATGTCTTCTTCCTGACCATAGGTATTTTTCATCCACAAACTCACATACAATATATATTGAACAAGCAGCAACAACAATGTAAAGGCTTGTGGTGTTTATGTGGAAGGTTAATGTGATGTCGCCTTTGGAGTTTTAGTTGGTAATCCAACACGCAGTTTATGCTTTAATTAGGGAATTGTGTTTTTGTTTAAGCTGGGCTATTAATCGGGTAAACTTGCACCCTATCGCATGATAAATTGTTAAAAAAGAAAAAACTAACCTCTTCCAACACAAAATGCAATTCTTCCTATTATTTCCACATAAATTCCAAATTAAATGCTAAAAGTCGAACTAATTGAATCATTTTCTTAAAAGCCTCGACTCCCTTAGTAAACATATCCAATAGGTAACACGTAGCACAAGAGGTTACATTGTGCAATAATGCCAAAGACACAAACAGTAGATAAAAAACACATATGACTGCAAGTATGCCAATCTTGCTCTACCTCTGCCGTGTCTGCTTTCGAGGAGTACAACTCCCATCACTTTCATCAGACTCCTGGCAGAAAGCTCATCAGTACATTATTTTGTTTAAAAATGTAAAAAAAAGAAATTAATTGGGGTAGGGAGGGATTTTAGTGGGGGAGACGATATAAATGATATATCGCTAATACGCTGACACTTTAATGCCTACAACAGCTTTACTTACCAGAACCTTACCAGGGTAGCAGATGTTGTTACCATGCAGCCATATTCTTTATTATTGTTACAAAAGCTGATCTGTGCTGAGAAGAATAATGAACGAGACACAGAATAAATAACTAACAACTGCTATACTTGTTCTTATATAACTGTTAGCTTGTTTTCCCACAGACCGTTCCCCCATCATTATGTAAATATTCTTAATTTTCTTTTTGCTGTTGAAAACATTAACAATAATCCAGACATTTTACCAAATATTACACTTGGATATCATCTATACGATTCTTGTTCAGATCCAAGGAAAGCTGTGAAAAGTGTTTTACAAATTTTATCTGGACCAAAGAAGACCATCCCTAATTATTCCTGCACGCAACATGACAAAGTGGCAGGTTTTATTGGAGACCATTATTCAGTCACCACTGTACCCATAGCACAAATACTTGGTATATACGGCTATGCACAGGTGGGTCACATAATTCCAGTATTTTTTTGTGTCTGATCTCTTATAATGTTTTTCATCTGATAATACTAAAGGTAGTCCTAGGATATGATTACTTACTGGCTGTACATGGGAACTAGGTGAGTTTACATTTTTTTGAGCCAGGTGAACAAAAAATCATAAATGAAGGCCCAACATTTTAGTTTCTTAATTTCAATTGTTCTTTCAAGGGTTTTATGCCTTGATGAACCCAACACCACAACCTGACTGTAGAACTGACATGACAATGGCTTGTTTTAATATAGAAAATATCCCTCTCAATGACATGCTTAGTAAATTCTTTTTCATTCACTGATGTTACAGCCTGTTTAATATATCTTCTGTGCTTTGTAGATTAGTTATGGAGCAACTGACTCGTCCTTAAGGGACAGACATCTTTATCCACATTTCTTCCGAACCGTTCAGAATGATCATGCTCATTACCTGATAATAGCCAAGATTCTGAAATTCTTTGGCTGGACCTGGATTGGGATATTGGCATCGGATGATGATGCTGGAGAGAAAGAAAGCCTCATCCTAACAAAGTACATGGCCCAGTATGGCATATGTGCTGCCTTTACAATAAAACTCAACATAGGTTTTCTATGGCAGATAAAAAGTGAACTAAGGATTGTAGGAGAGTCTTCTGCTCGGGTTATTGTGCTCTGTGGACCCTTCTCTTATGTGATTGCTCATACTTTATTAGGACAGCAAGAGCTGTTTTATGATAAGACACTCGTTCTTCCACCTTCATGGGCATCAAACGGCATCTTAATGCACAATACTATACAGGCATTTAATTGCTGTTTAATTTTAGACCTTTTTCCATTGTATGTTCAAGTTAATGAAAGTTACTTTAATAATATCCAGCCTTCAAAATACCCAGAAGACATGATTCTTCATGATTTGTGGATAGTAAAATTCCATTGCTTGTCAAAAAACCCATCAAAGAATAAATTATTTGAATCAATGTATAGAATCTCTCTAGCACAGTGCACAGGGGACAGACATTTGAAATATCTTAAAGATTTCTTCACCATAGGTGTTACTCCTCGGGTATATGTGGCAGTAAGTATCATGGCATCTGCTTTACAAGTACTTTTACTGGAAAAAGGCAACACAAACATCTTTCACTATAGGCATCAGGTAATTATAACGCATGTTAAAATTGTAAGCTTTACAGAAGTTCACACAGTCACTTCAAATAGCATTATGGATACTTGAATGTCTGTATATGTTGGTCTTAAATCAAAGTATAGTATTATTATTATTTTTATTATACTTTATTTATAAAGTGCCAACAGATTCCGAAGCGCTGTACAAGGTAAAAATTTTACAGATAGCCACAAGTACAAAATGACAAGCAATTGACATACAGATACAAGAGGAATGGAGGGCCATGTTCCCGCAGGAACTTACATTCTAGGTGGATAAAGGGTGAGAAACAGGAGGTGAGGACTGCATGGTAGTGAATGATGTTAATGTAGGGCGAGATAAGGGTTTTAAGTGGGTGAGAGAAGTTTTGATGTTTATGTCAGTGGTAGGCTTCCCTGAAGAGAAAAGTTTTTAGGGAGCGTTTGAAGGAGGGTAGAGTCGGTGAGAGTGGGACAGCAGGGGAAAGGAGTTCCATAGGGTTGGTGCTGCACGAGAGAAGTCCTGTAGTGGGAGGAGGTGATAAGTGAAGATGCAAGGAGCAGGTCATTGTTGGATCTTAGAGGGCGGGCTGGAGTATATTTGCTGATGAGGGAGGATAGGTAGAGGGGAGCAGTGTTAGTGAGAGATTTGTAGGATAGAGTTAGTATTTTGAATTTAATTCTGCTATGTATGGGGAGCCAGTGGAGAGACTCGCAGAGAGGTGCGGCCGATGCAGAGCGTCGGGTGAGATACATTAGCCTAGCATTGAGCACAGATTGAAGAGGGGATAGTCGGGAGAGAGGGAGGCCGGTGAGTAGGTTGTTGTAGTAGTCTAGATGGGAGATTACGAGGGAGTGGATTAGTTGTTTTGTGGTGCTGGCAGTCAGGAAAGGATTTTGGAATTTTAGTAGACACCCTATCAATAATTCCCAGTAAAGCTTTTGTTTCCTAGAATATATTAATTCAAGTTGATTTTGGATTTCTGAACAAAAAAATGTTTCAAGATGCAACAGAGCCTTCAATTGAATTATAAATAATTTACTATAATAATACGGCTGTGAACAAAGACAATACAAAATACCAGTCCATTGCATAATAGAGATTAGAACACAGTTAAGCCTTTTCACCCAGAACCCTTAACACGACTGACAAGTTTCAACATAAATTGCAGTTTTTCGAAGTCAATGTGACTTTAAATGTTGCCAGCTAAATGAAAACCTGCAGTTCTTCGCCTAAAACTCTTAACAATATATTGTTTAGCACTCCCAATTTGTGAATGTTAAAGCCTAATAAATGACTAAATAATAAACTAAGTGGGGAATCACTATGAACAAAGGAGGTGAGAAATTAACTAAACTTGGAGAACTGTATTCCGGTCCATACTGCTTATTTTCCCTCTATATTTACATGATGGAGTGGGTAGTGTAGTGTTTACATATAGCAAATAAAAGAAAATAAAAGTTAAATCCCTACCTACTCACACTACCTCTAAGCTTCCCAGGCTGGTGGGTGAGGTTTGTCCAAACCAGTAGCGTGGTCATTGATAATGGAGAAGGCTGGGTAACTCTATTCCAAGTTGCATTTGTATTCCACAAGCATACAGGCAATGAGTCACTGGGTTATTACCGTATTTGCTTGATTATAAGACAACCCTGATTATAAGACGACACCCCAAAATACGAATATTAATTTAGGGGAGAAAAAAAGAAAAAGCCTGAATATAAGATGACCCTATAGGAAAAAAAGTTTTACTAGTTAATGTTAATTCATGTAAACAATTTTTTTTAATAAAAGCTATGATTGAGAAAAATATTTTTTTTGTTTTTATTTCCTTTTATTTTCCAACCTGCCCCCCCAGTTATGCACATCTGCCCCCAGGCTTGCCACTCCTATATGGCACGATGGCCCATGATATGCCTTTTAACCCTATATATGCCACTGTGCCCCATGATATGCCTTTTGACCCCCTATGTGCCACTCTGCCTCCAGAAATGGATTCTACTACAAAATAGAAACCATAACACTGTTTCCACGAAGCATAGTCACGTTTATTGTTGCACCATAATTATCGTATAGTTTCTTTACCACTTTTTAGGTGGGTGTTAATCATAGCATAATTCTATTTCTTGTACTGAATACAAAATATTGAACATTAATACACATGTATTGTAATTTCTTCCTGCTTTAATTTAAAAAAGTCTTTATTTTTTTTAACATTTCATTACAGTTGCATTATAATCTAAAAGCACGTGAATTAGGTGATCAAGTTGTTTATTTTAATGAAAATGGAGAATTTGAATACATATCTATAATTAAAAACGCATTTATTCTCAATGGATCTTTAAGTATCTATAATGTTGTTGGTTACTTTGTACCGTGGGTTTCGGAAGATAATCAGCTTTCAATAAACAAAGAATATATAACATGGAAGACTCAAAACAATCAGGTCAGATGAAATTAAATATATAATATAAAGTGGGATTATTGTAACATTGTTTGCTAGTTGTATAGGGTTATTAATGAGTATTTTAAAAGTTTTAATGGCACATTGAACCTTTTCTAGTCTTACAGTAGCTTACTTGGAATAGAGCATATAAAAACATATAAAGACAAAACAAAAGCAGATGTTATCTGATGGATTCCAATTTAGCTACTAAAAACACTTTTCTTTCACCAAGATGATCTGAGCACTGGTTAGCAGTAAAATGCTTACCCAGGGCCCAATCAGTATTAAAGATGGCCCTAAGTGAAACCATGAAGACATCTTGTTATACTACAAATTAATGCCCTGCTAGTTTAACCAATAAGAAGTAGACTTGTGCATTCGTATTCGGGAGAACATGAAAACAAACACGAATACTGCATTTTCGTTGTTTAAGCCAAATACAGAATAAACAAATATGGTGGCAGGTAAACGTACACAAAGAAGCACAACATGAAGAATCTTCGTGTTCGTCTTCGTTAATATCTCCTACCTACACCAGAACTTGGCCTGCTGAGGTTCCAAGTATTAGCGACCTATTCGCAGTGAGGTGGCCCCTTTCTCCACAGTTCAACGGTAAAGGTAGTAGACTAGGTAGTAGACTTGTGCAAATGGACCAAAAATGATTCAGACAAATTTAAAGTTTTGATTTTGCTCCATTTGTTTTCAGACAGCAAAATACATTTGGAGGGCTTTTTCATTTTTCAATTCGTTGTCACTCACCCTCATTCATCCTCTTGCACTCATGCTCATTCACATTCTCTCGCACGCTCTCTTACACTCTCTCATGCCGTCTTACATTTTATTGCACTAATGATGCTTAAACATGGGGATCTGTCTAGGGAATGAGAAGCTGCTCATCTATCTGTGACTGGCTGGCAGCTTCTTTCTGAAAAAATGTGATTCTTACCTGTATGAAGCAGTCATGCCCCATGCAGGGCTGGTGCAAGGATTTTTGCCACCCTAGGCAAAACATAATTTTGCCGCCCCTGGGTCCACCCCCAGAGCCCCTCTCCTTTTACCACACCCACTTATACGCCACCCCATAGTGACAACGAGCCGCGGCTGAATGACCGCCGCTCGCGGCTGCAGCCTGCACTGCCTGCACTTCTAATGAATGCCTGCGGCTTCCTAGACATGCGCCTACTTTGCCTATAGGTGGCGCCGGCCCTGACCACATGGAACAGGCAGCGAACATAACTGTGTGCTACTGTGGTAAACAACAATGATAAACAAACTCTTAAGAAACACTATTATGCCTGCTGATATATTCTTTTTATTATTCATGTTTTAGATACCACAATCTCAGTGTTCTTCTAAATGTTTACCCGGAGAAAGAAAAGTTGCAATGTCTACAATACACACCTGTTGTTATAACTGCGTCCCATGCTCAGAGGGGGAAATATCCAATGTATCTGGTAAGAGGTATCACTGGTTATTAAATATTGTCAAAAAAGTAATTCATTTAATCGAATCGCAATTAACAGAAAATCAACAGAAAAAAAACCAAAAAAACAATTTTCCCACAAGCATAAAATGCAGTTCTGTGTACAGTAATATAGGTTAGCGTTGCTCTCTCTATATATTTTCATAGATCTAGTATGGCAGTTGAGTAGCAGTATCTGCGATCTACCCAACTGGCACATTTAAATAGACAATTCCTTCATTCTCGATTCAGTAATAAATAGGCCAAGATAAAATAGCTAGAATACATATACACAACTAGTATGTAGCTCCCCTAAATATACTGGCCAAAAGTGCAATTTTTTGAAGGACAGTGCTGATATTATTATTATTTATTGTTTTATATAGCGCCATCAAATTCCGTAGCGCTGTACAATGGGTGGACAGGACATAACAAGTAGTATGTAACATAACAAATTGACTTACAAAGACAACAGGTGAGGAGGGTCCTGCTCAAACGATCTTACAATCTAGAGGGATTTAGGGTGTATTATAGGGCTGCAACTAACGATTATTTTCATAATCGATTCGTTGGCAGATTTTTTTTGATTAATCAGATAAAAAAATGTAAAATTTTCATTTATTTAAAATAATTTAATAAAGTAACGTAGGATGTTAAAAACAAACGGCAGAATAAAATGTATTTCTTGTTTTTATTCCCAACCTGCCCCCCAGTTATGCACATTTGAGCCCAGATATGCCACACTGCCTCCCAGACATGCCACTCCACCCTGCCCACATATGCCTTATATACCCTATATGCCTTATACTCCCCAGATATGTCACTCCGTCCTCCCTAGGTATGCCGTATACCCCTGATATGCCATAATGCACTCATAGATTTGCAGACTCGTTCACAGACACAATACTTTTATAAATAAATACAGGGTTAATCTTCACTGCCCCCAGGATTTAAATTACTCTCAGTTTGCCCCCCTTTACCTCTAACTGCACCTTAAGTTAACCTCATTAAATTACTTAACTTAACCCTCAGTCCTCAGCATTAAATTAATCCTGAAGAGAAGACCCCATCAACCACAACTGCCCCTAAATTAACCCTAATGACCCCATCAACCACAGCTGCCCCTAAATTAACCCTAAAGGCCCCATCAACCACAACTGCCCCTAAATTAACCCTAAAGACCCCATCAACCACAACTGCCCCTAAATTAAACCTGAAGACCCCATCAACCACAGCTGCCCCTAAATTAACCCTAAAGACCCCATCAACCACAACTGCCCCTAAATTAACCCTAAAGACCCCATCAACCACAACTGCCCCTAAATTAAACCTGAAGACCCCATCAACCACAACTGCCCCTAAATTAACCTCAAAGACCCCATCAACCACAACTGCCCCTAAATTAACCCTGAAGACCTCATCAACCACAATTGCCCCTAAATTAACCCTAAATACCCCATTAACTATAACTGCCCCTAAATTAACCTTAAACACCCCATCCACCACAACTGCCCCTAAATTAACCCTAAAGACCCCATCAACCACAACTGCCCCTAAATTAACCCTAAACACCCCATTAACTATAACTGCCCCTAAATTAATCCACACCTCCCCTAACTTTCAGCAGCCCAAATATTAATTTTATACTCACAGTTAGATGAGTTCCTGAGCCATGTGGACGCTATAGGAAAGGGGGCAGGGCCAATCAACAATTTGGCCCCGCCCCTTTCTCCCTGTCCCTGCAGTCACTGCCGATTGTCCCAGCCCTTTCTTTCTCCCTGTCCCTCCTTGCAGCCAATCGGCAGTGACTGCAGGGAGGGACTGTAAGTAGTAACTGCTGTGATTCACAAACAGATTTTATAATCGATAAAAATCTATTCAACTAATCGATAATGAAATTCGTTGGCAACGATTTTCATTATCGATTATTATCGATTAGTTGTTGCAGCCCTAACCCTAGTGTATTACACAATAGGTAAAAGTGCCACAAGGGATGGACTAGCCACACTAGTGTAAGTATTACATTAGAGGGCAGGGCCGGCCCAAGACATAATGCCGCCTGGGCTGAAGTTTAAAATGCCGCCCCCCCATTATCTACCCTTCCTCTTCCTCCCTCCCTCCCTCTTATCTACCCTATCCCCCCCCCTTTGTACTTACCTTTCAGCAGTCCTGCGGCGAGTCTCCCTGCTCGGTCTCGGTGCCGGAAATGACATCATCGAGCACCGAGACCGAGCTAGAGGGCTCGCAGAGTAGAGAGAGGGGCGCCGAGCGGGTACTGAAAACTTGGTAAGCGAAAACCACTCGGCGCCCTCTCTCTCTTCCGCTTTAAAAAAAAAAAAAAAAAAAAAGGGACTCGGGGCAGCACTTCAAAAGTGCCGCCTGGAGCAATTGCCCCATTCTGCTCCATGGTAACCATGGTAAGACCGGTCCTGTTAGAAGGACTAGCAGAGGTGAGCTCAGGAATATGGGGGGTGTTAATGTGCAATATTATAAGCGTCCTTAAAGAAGTGGGTCTATTCAGACAGGGTAGCTGAGTGTCCTGCTTTGAGGGTGGTGGGAAGCATGAGTTGGTTAGGGAGATCATCTGACATCCCTTTACTACCCCAAGGAGATAAAAAAAAATGAATGGACGTCAGTACCACTGTAGCACAGACCCCCATTGCCTTCTTACTTGCCTCCTCCACCTGTGGGGCCATCCCCATCTCTTTGCCTGCTCCCACACCCTCAACAAAGCTGTCCAGATTTGGACATATGAAATATTATGGGAATGTTGAAGATGTTACATTATAGAAAAAACTAGAACTAGAAAAATGTTATGTTTATTACTAAACAGTAATTGATTAGTTTATACAATTCACAATATTTGTCTAACAAACAAATTTTGCAGACAGTGAAAACTGCATAAAATGTCCAGAAGATCAATGGCCAAACGAGAAGAAAGACAGATGCACTCCCAAAATGATCGAGTTTCTATCCTACAAGGATGACCTGTTGACTTTCATCTCTGCATCAACTTCACTACTGCTATGTTTTGTGGCTGGTCTAATACTATTAGTGTTTACTTTATATCGGGATTCACCAATAGTCAGAGCTAATAACAGGAGTCTCAGCTTCATTCTTCTGTTCTTTATCATGTTGAGCTTCCTTTGTGTGTTTCTGTTTATCGGTCGTCCGGTGGATATAACATGCATGCTCCGTCATACTTCTTTTGGAATCATCTTTTCGGTGGCTGTATCATGTGTGCTGGCCAAGACATTAATGGTCTGCATTGCTTTTAAAGCCACAAAACCTGGAAGTGCATGGCACAAATGGGTTGGAGTCAGACTCCCTAATTCCGCCGTCATCCTTTGCTCATCTATTCAAGTTATAATTAATATCTGTTGGTTGGCTATTTCACCCCCATTTCAGGAGCAGGATCTGTACTCCCATAAAGGAAAGATCATCATTCAGTGTAATGAAGGTTCAGTTATTGCCTTTTACTCTGTCCTGGGTTATATGGGAATTCTGTCTGCTGTTTGTTTTATTATAGCTTTTTTAGCCAGGTCACTGCCGAATAGTTTTAATGAGGCCAAGTACATCACCTTCAGCATGCTGGTGTTCTGCAGTGTTTGGATTGCAATGATCCCGGCCTATCTGAGCACCAAAGGGAAATACTTGGTGGCTGTAGAGATTTTTGCTATATTGATGTCAAGTTCTGGACTTTTAAGCTGTATATTTTTTCCTAAATGCTACTTAATTCTATTTAGACCTGAAACAAACACAAAGACATATGTGCTCAAGAATATGAAAACATAGTTAGCAAACACCTATCTACTTCTTGATTTTTATATAAAGTACCTGAATTATTGTTTCCTATTTTTTAGTGTATTTTTTAAAAAAAATCTATCTTTCTCGTTTGGATCTTTACTTTAGTTATTAGAAAATATGAATATATTACAAGAGTATGTAAATTACCTTGCCAGAATGTTAGGTTAAAACAAGTTCTCTTTATGTTGCCGGTTTTAAGAGAAAGGCAAAAATAAAATAGTGCTAAAGGTTTTCGGGCTGAACAAAAAAACATATACCTAGGAACTAGGTATTTTGCCCCAATCACAAGGTGAGGGAGCATATTCTGAGGGTCACAGAGTCTGATCGTGACTCCTTCCTTTTCTACACTTCTGTGATCATAAATAAAAATGACAGATGGTGTTTTTGCAAGAGGGGGCACCGACTGGAAATTAAAAGAAGCCCACTGGAGCAGCAATACGAGAGGGATAAACACTACGCTGTTTAGGTTAGCTAGCCAGAGACAGAAGAAACACCTTGTAGTCGGCAGTAAAAAACCTTTTACTTTATTCTGTAAACCTTGCTGTCAGAGTGGTTTGGTCTTCTCTCTTCCTCTCCCCCTAGCTGGTCTCCTCATGGTGGCTCATTGAGACTGAGGCATTCTAATGTTTACCACAGGGCACTATGATAAGGAATCAATGTTTTTATCTAGCAGAGTAGACCAAGATACAACAGCTAGAATACATACACATGTCTAATATGTAGCTCCGAGAAACATGTGGAAAAAGTGCTACTTTTTGCAGGACAGTGTTTTGCCCAATCAATGAGGATACAGAATGACAGCGCAACACACAGCAATTGGATCAAACAAAACTTTAATATGGAACTATTACTACAGCAGATGGAAAATAGTTATGTGTGTAAACGTATATGTATGTATGTATGTATGTGTGTGTGTGTGTGTGTGTGTGTGTGTGTGTAAAACGAGTTAAGCAATCAATCAATATCAATCAATGCTATAGTGTCAAATGTCAATACAGTAATACATCACCGAGCCAAGTACTGTATTTGCTCGATTATAAGACAAGGTTTTTTTCAGAACTTGCAGTGCAACTTGATAACGACAAAGCCCGTACATGTTAAACAGCTGCATCGCCGTTTTCGCCGCGATCGGCGGCTTTGCAGCATCCACGGAAGCCCCACAAGTGAGGCTGACCGTGGATCCGGGGAGGAAAGCCCTCCCCACAAGAAAAATCGAGGCATGTAGCAACACAACCCCCCTACCCCGATAGCCTTGTGATTGCTCCGAAGAGCAACCACAAGTGCCATCATGTAAATTATGTTGCCGCCATTCACAAGATGGCGTCAACAATAGAAAACTGAATGAGTTTACAGATAACTCTCAAGCTACTCCTGCAGGTTGAATGCAGGTACTGGAGCCCAGCTCACTAGTCAGTGTGATTAGTAAAAAAAAAAAAAAAGACATTTCAAAAAATTCCCCACTGTCACCTAAAAAGTAAACAAAAATACGTTTTTTATGAGCAAGTCCTACCATTATATAGTTTCACAAAAATTCCCGCATGGAAAGAGTTAAAATATTGACAATATAAATGCCCATAGGGTGCCTAGTTAAAAAAATGTATGATTTGATGGGGTAAATTGAATTGGCCGGCCTCAAAGATGTCCCAAATATGGGACGTGGGCACAGACTGACCAGATGTCTAAATGGCAAAAAAAAAATACACACCTCACAAAGGTGGCCTTTTACCTCTCAAATAACCCAACAAACCCATGCATGGGGGGTATCACTACCCTCAGGAGATGTTACTGAACACATATTGGCGTGTTGTTTGACAGGGACCTATACGGAAATAGGATATGCGGGCAGACTTTTTGACAAGTCAAAATTCCAATTTGAAAAATGCACACCTTTCAAAAAGGGCCTTTTAGTCCCCGAACAACCTAACAAACCCATGCATGTGGGGTATCACTGCGCTCAGGAGATGTTGCGGAACACATATTGTTGTTTGGCAGTGACATATACCAGTTGCAGTAAATGTATGCCTGGAATACAATGTGTGTGAAAAAAATAAAAATTTTTTTTTACTACCATAAAGTTTGACAAAGGCAGATGGTAGAACTAGTGCATGGAAATGGTTAAAATACCAGCATTTTAAAAATATATGGTTTGATGGGGTAAATTGCATTGGCCGGCTTCAAAGATACCCGAAATAGAACATGGGGCTGAATGACCAGCTTTGGGGAAAAATTGGTTTTGAAATAGCAAAAAGCTACTGGTACTTATTGCCCCATAACGTGCAGAAAAAAAACATTGTTTATTTCTAAACTCAGGACAAATAGTAGAATCTATTTAGTAGGTTTTTTCATTAGTTTTTGCAGATGTGTAAAAGTTTTTTTTGTCCTGAAAAAAAAAATATATAATATGTGTGGGAGAACGAAATGAGAAAGAAGAAAATCACAGCTAAACAGCAACACTGAAAAATGTTAAACGAGCCATTGTCCCAAAATGTACTACGAGTAAGAAACAGTCTTGTCATTAAAGGGTTATGTCATTTTTCCTTCCAGTGGTCAGTGTGTCCAGCTGGTTGATTAAGACCAAGTCTTAATCAATTTTCTCCCATTCATCTAGTAGAACGTTTTATGAGCTGAAGGTGATATACCAAGACATTTTAGACAACACTATGCTTTTAACTTTGTGAGAACAGTTTTGGGGAAGGTCCTTTTCTATTCCATCATGACTGTGCCCCAGTGTACAAAACAAGGTCCATAAAGGCATGGCTTGCAAAAATTCCCCACAGAAACTCTCCAAAATCTTGTGGAAGTCGTTCCCACAAGAGTGGAAGCCGTTATAGCTGCAAAGGGGGACCAACTACATATTAATGTCTATGTATTTAGAATGCAATGTCATAAAAGTCCCTGTTGGTGAAATGGTCAGGTATACCCTACCAGTAAAAAAGCTATCCCCCCAGATTTTTAGGGGTTCCTACGCCCATGATCAGGTTTACATAGTTGTACTCCCTGGTAGCTTGCTTACTGCACCTAAGAAGGAAAACCAGCTTTATAGGTGACAGGTATTTGGTGCTAACCACACTAAAACAAGGTGTTTAACCTTAAATAAAATCCAGAACATCTCTGTACAATGTGACTGTAGCAGAGTCCAAACTATGGCTTTATTACTTAACACTTGTGTCGGAGGTTGGAATACATTTTTCCCCACGGGGGAACAGGACAATGTTTGTAGTCTTGGTAAAGTTAGATTTGGGTGCCCATATGAACCATATAAACGGGTTATTCATTACCATGGGAAACCTAATTTTTTTGAAGACGAACTAGACAATATATGGACACTTTGCTTCCTATCTAGTGATGTGTTTACCTTTGGAGTAACACCAAATCTTAATCTAATCTTAATTGATATGCTTTTTATGTTGTGCTTTTCTTTTTTTCTTTTTTTGCACATACTTGCCGATTTTGACCAGATCTCAGCATTAAACACCCTACAGACCACATAATTTCCTTTATGAATAGTGTCCAGAAAGGGCTTTAATTTGCAGGAAACCCTGTGGATTAATCGGCAATGCTGTTCCACTAATTCAGCTCCATGGTAAGCAGTACAGCAATGTTAGGATTAGATAGGACTTGTCAAAATTAGTGTACTTTAATGAAACGGCAGGCTAAGCAAACAATGGTCATTTATATGATCATCCCCTCCTGCTTGAAAATGTAAATAACAGTCTCAATTTGCTCAGACATCAGCACAACCTTTCTGCTACAGTACGGTAAGCAGTAAATCTTATGCTGCATAACTGCAATTATTCACCTGGCAACAGCTTCCCTGATGGATGATTTTTTTCCCCCATAAAAGAGTATAACCTCTGGAGACAAAAACAGATTATGACTAGAACAAGCAATGTACTTGTTTTCTGAAATGACATGTACAACAATTCACTCCCCAAAACAGACCTGCATAGTAATTGTTTTGTGAAATAATTTTGTTTCCATCAAGACGAATGACTCAAGCAATGAGCCTGAACACTACTAATGGATAGAACATAGTGTTAGATCAGGCGAGGATTTCAATTTGGCCCTTAATCATACCTTCCTATCCCGGGCAGCGGATGCAATATTGAGGCATTCAGCAACCGAAAACCCACCCCAGGACACACTGTAATCCCTCTGGAGATGTCGGGGTGATGTAGGCAAGTTACTGTGGAGTCCGGGATGCAGGACTCAAGATAGCCAGAGTCAGTGCACAGGAATCAGAGAGAGCTACTTAGTATCTAAGGTCAGGTTCCAGGAGGGTAGCAGAGTCCAGAATCAATAGCCAAGGTCGGTACACAAAGATCAGAGAGAGCTGCTTAGCTGCCAAGGTCAGGTTTCAGGAGGTCAGTGGCGTCTAAGGAAATAGCCAGGTTCTGTACACGGCAATTCAGTAAGATAGCAATAGCAAATGTAACAGCAGTACTCGGCACAACAACTGAGCAGTGAGCAATGCTCAGTGCTGGGTTTTAAACTTACCGCCTTCTGTGTGTCACGTCATCCAAGTTCCCCATCCCAATGAGAGGCCTCCAGCCTCTAACAGGACGCGGTCGGTCTGGGTGGCAATGATAGAAAGATGAGATAAGGCTGGGAGCATGAACTGTACTAGCAAGTTCCCAGGGGTCCTCATCTGGATCATACCCCTTCCAACGGATTAAGTGTTGTAATCTATTACCAGGGGAGGGCTGGCAGCCTAAGGCCTGGGGGGCAAGTCTAGTCAACTGGCCCATTGCACCATCAAAGCGGCTGCGAGCGACATTGAAAGCGGCCGTCGTGCGGCAGTCACACCACCAGCGCCTAATGAAATTAAAGTGGCCGGTGTGCACGCACCGCATGCCTCAGCTCTTCATCACACCCCTTTTAAGACGTGGGAAGAGGAGCTGAGGCATGGCCGTTGGGTCTGACTGCCGCATGATGCAGGGGCGTACCTAGAGTATTTGGCACCTGTGGCAGACCCTGTATGTGGCACCCCCCACACACACTTTAAAACTGCATAGTTTCTATGGTTAGGCAAACATTGACAGGGGTACAGCATATTTGTTATCATTATATGCTTAGGGATTACGCCAGACCTGGGCAAAGCACGGCCCGCGGGCCACATCCGGCCCGCTGAATAGCTCGGACCGGCCCGCAAAGAGTGTCCTGGTGACTCACCAATGAGTCCGGTGTCCCCCCCCGCCCCGGTCACTTACCTTAAACTCCTGTGTTGGAAGCGTTTGTCTCGGGTGCCGAGGTCATATGACGTCAGACGCCGGCGATCAGCAGTGAAGCGCCGGCACCCGAGACAAACGCCTCACGCTTCCAACACAGGAGTTTAAGGTAAGTGACCGGGGCGGGGGGGGAGATCCTGAGAAGGGGGGGTTAGGGAGTTAGAGGGGAGATACTGAGAAGGGGGGGTTAGGGAGTTAGAGGGGAGATACTGAGAAGGGGGGTTAGGGAGGGAGGTCTTACTGTGTGTGTGTGTCTTACTGTGTTTGTGTGTGTCTTACTGTGTGTGTGTATCTTACTGTGTGTGTGTATCTTACTGTGTCTGTGTGTGTCTCACTGTGTCTGTGTGTGTCTTACTGTGTCTGTGTGTGTCTTACTGTGTCTGTGTGTGTCTCACTGTGTCTGTGTGTGTCTCACTGTGTCTGTGTGTGTCTCACTGTGTCTGTGTGTATCTTACTGTGTCTGTGTGTGTCTCACTGTGTCTGTGTGTGTCTCACTGTGTCTGTGTGTGTCTTACTGTGTCTGTGTGTGTCTCACTGTGTCTGTGTGTGTCTTACTGTGTCTGTGTGTGTCTTACTGTGTCTGTGTGTGTCTTACTGCGTGTGTCTTACTGTGTTCATAGCTTATTCAGTTATTGTAATAAATATTTTAGCCCATTTTTTAGCTCAAAATATTTTTTCCTTTTTTTTCTCCTCTAAAATCTAGGTGCGTCTTATCAGCAGGTGCGTCTTATAGAGCGAAAAATACGGTATGCACTCCGAAGCCTTGTTCATTTTGTTCACTTCTGTGCTGTGCTAATAGTTATTCAGGCCTTACTTATTCAAGCACCTCTACCAATGACGTAGGCTTGAATAACTTTATTAAACAGCACATAAGTTAACAAAATGGACAAGGCTTCGGAGTTTGTAGTTTGTAGAGGTCTGGCCCTCTAAAACCATTCCAATTTCTCATGTGGCCCCATGGGAAAATTAATTGCCCACCCCTGGATTACGCGGTACCACCGTCAATGTGTGCCTATACATTGAGCCAGACACTGACAACCCCTATCACTATATACTAAGCCAAACATTGATGTGGTGTAGGCTTACCACTTTAGTGACTGGCATAGTATATAGTAGGGATGCACCGAAATGAAAATTCTGGACTGAAACTAAAAATTCAGCATTCACTTGGCCAAAACTGAAAAAAAAACCAAAAAAAAGCCTTTAAAATACTTTATTAAAAGTAACACCAAAATTAGACAAAAAAATCAACAACAATATCAACATATATATATATATATATATATACACACATATATAACAACAATCACAATCCTATCATGCCCAGGTTCTAGCATGTGCTGGCTGACTTAGCATGATAGTAGTGTGATTGCTGTTTGCAATTATATATATATATTAATACTGTCATTGAATTATTCTGTCCAATAAAAGTGTTAACACACCGAAGTTGGACCAAAAAATTATTTATAACAGCAATCACACTCCTATCATGCCTAGGCAGCCACTACATGCTGGAATCTGGGCATGAAAGGAATGTGATTACGGACTCCCTATGCCAAGCTATCCCCCAACACGTACACATCCATGCTATCTGGAACCCTCATTCACAAACATTCAGCATAACACCCATCACTCTCACACACTTCCATTCAGCATAACACCCATCACTCTCACACACTTCCATTCAGCATAACACCCATCACTCTCACACACTTACATTCAGCATAACACCCATCACTCTCACACACTTACTAATCCACTCTCTCCTACCTTTTCTTCTTTCACTCTCACTTTTCCTCCTCCTCCTCTTCTTCTTCTACTTCTTCTTCTTCATGTCCTTCCGGTGTACTGAGCGCGGAAGACGGTGGGCGTGGCTTCAGTGTTGTGCGCCGGGATTTCACATCAAGTCCCGGCGCACAGCCACAGTTGCCGCGCGCATCGTTTCTGGAGGCGTGCCGGCATGGTGGCACCCCTCAGATGAGCGGCAGCCGGGGCGGACCGCCCCCCTCCCCCGCCCGCCAGGTACGCATGACGGCCGCATTCAATCCTGCTCGCGGCCGCTTAGTTTTTAACTTTGCGGCCGCAGCCGCATTGAATGCTCGTCTGCCGGTCGTCCGTCCGGCCCACCGGCCCGGATTTAGGGCGGCCTGGGGGGCAATTGCCCCCCTGCCCCCCGGCCCAGCCCGCCCCTGTCTATTACCGAGATACTGGGAATCCAGAATCTCCTCCACCTCATATTCAGAAATGTCATTGACAAGCACAGGAGGAGGTGGGTCCGGGTGTCGGGAAACGGGTTGGCATTCCAAGGTTTCACTAGAGAGACGTGAAAGACAGGATGGATGGACATGGATTTCGGCAGCTTTAATTTTACTGCTGAGGAGGAGATGAGACGTAAAATGGGAAATGGTATGATGTACCTAGGACCCAGTTTCTTCGTGGCGCGTCACTATGATGGCGATCCGCAAAGAACTTGTAGTGATGTTGAGCCTTGGGTTTGCGTGATTCCCCCGTGTCCGGCGATAGGTGTGTTGTGGTAAGCTTGCAGGATCTGCAGGCGAACCTCTGGTCTGCAGGCGAACCTCTGGAGGGACATAGATGTGATCACGGTAATAATAGAGGCTGTGATGTCATTGTAAGTCTGAGATGTCTGGCGGGGTGATGTGTGCAGAGAATTTTTGGACTGAGTCTCAAATAGTACGGGTTACTGTAATGAAGTGTGCAGGAGATAACATGGTGTCCTGTTCCGAAGGAGTTACAGAGGAGGTGTCGTACATGTTCCGAGACCCGGGAAGATAAGTTATGTGTAGCTGAAAACGAGTGAAAAACAAGGCCCATCTCGCCAGTAGGCGTTGTAAGCATTTAGCTGAACGTAGATATTCCAAGTTCTTTTGGTCAGAGAAGACTGTGAAAGGGTACAGTGCGCCCTCAATGAAATGTCGCCATTCCTCCAGAGCCAATAGCTCCCATCCCCCCCACGCAATAATTTATTTCTGCTGGGGTGAGGGTTCAGGAAAAGTAGGCAACCAGATGTAGTTGACCATCTGACTCCTGTCTTTGAGACAAGATGGCACCTACAGCAGTGTCAGAGGTGTCCACTTCCAATGTGTAAGGGTTTTGGGGGTACTTCTTATGTACTGAAAATTCCTGCTCCTGCTGGGGAAGTAGAGGGTCGAATAAACCCCTTAGTGAGACTTTCGTCAATGTATTCCTTTAATGCTGCAAGTTCTGGTCTGGATAACGGATATACGGGTTTCTCCTGGGTAAAGTTCAATGGGGCAATCATAGGGTCGAGAAGGGGGGAGTCAGCACCCTTTTTTTCAAAGACATCCTTAAAGCATCTATATGGTATTGGTATCTCTTTTGGGGAGACGTGGTGCTGTTGGTGAGGCATACTGTCTTCTTCAGACAGGTCTAAATACAGAAGGTGGAAGCGAACTGAAAAACCCCTGTTTTCCAGTTGATGGGTTCTCAACCATGGGAGACCGAGAATGACATGAGATATGGGAGATGGTAAGACATCCAAGCGAAGGGTTTCTCCAATCTTGATACGCAAGGCAGTGGTCTCCTGGATTATAGGACCGGTTGTCAGAGGGCTACCATCGACACTAGCTCCAGAGTCCACAATCGCCGGGAGAGTTTCTGACCTCTTACTCCACTGCAGGGACACGGAGACAGAAAGATGAGACCCAAAACTAGACAACTTGTCAGTAGTGACATGCACATGGGCTACGGGTTTCTTACCCTTGGAGAAGTGAGCACAAGTTCTGCAGTCCTTAAACGCGTGGCCTGCTCTACCACAGTACATGCAAAGCCCCAAGGTTCTACGTCACTCTTTCTCAGCTGGGGACAAGGGTCCTCGAACGATACCTAGCTGCATCGGTTCTTCCGGAGGATTAAGTGAAGGGCCTGCAGTGGAGGTCTGTGCAAGGGTTGAAATGGAGTTGGAGGATTGTCGTTACAGTCTTCTTTCTCTCAGACGGCAGTCAATCTGGGTAACGAGCTTCATGAAGTCTTCTAGCCTGGCAGGACTAGAAGTGCGAGCAAGCTCGTCTTTGACCGCCTCTGATTCGAGGGCCAGACGCCTAAACTCCGTTATATATTCTTCCACCGGCCGTCTTCCTTGCTACAGAGACCTTAAGGTAGCGGTAGCTGAGGATGCTCTGTAATTATTCTATTTATATATTCTGAACATATGAGCAAAGTTTTTTATTATATTTTTTAATATATTTTATAGGGCTATGTCCCGCAATAAATTATATATACTTTTTGGGTGATTGAGACTTATTCTCTGATCTAGAATCCTCCAATTAACCCTAAAGTTTTTTGCATTACGATCTTGGGCACTTTTATCCAATTGGATACACGACCTGGAAAAGGCCACGTCTCCTGATTATAGATATCATCATTCTGGAGCAAAAAGAATCTTCCTTGAAGCATCCATAGACGTTTGGAAACAAACTCTATTTGCATACACTGATGGTATGCTCACCTAAATGTAAGTGCAATTAACCCCTGCCCGTCCATCTTTTATATGAAGATAACATCCCATGGTTGTACTTGTCTTTTGTTTGCTTCCTTCGCATTTTCTTTGGAGATGTATGAGACAAGAACCCAGAGAAATATTTGAGAAACTTGAATATCACAACATTTTTGTGAGTGTATTTATTGGCCTTTTTCAAAGCCTTGAGTTTTATAACGTCTACACTATTATTGTTTTTTTTGTTTCCCTATTGGAAAATAACAATCGGTTAAAAGCGCTCCTAGGTGGTTTTTGTTATGATGCATACCTGTTTCTGGACCTGAGTCTGCAAGAGTCGGCTTCCTCATCCCTGTTCAGTGAACCTGGTTCCTGTCCTGAGCCCCGGCCGAGGGGTGTCTTGTCCCTGTAACCTTTGTTCCTGATTCCTGTCTCGGAGGAGGTCGGTCTGCTAAGCACTGTTTCGGTCATCTGGTGGTCTCTTCTTCTGGTCTGCAAGGGTTCCCCTACAATGAGAGTACCTTCGCTTGAACCTGATAGTCCGCTAGAGACAGCTTCCTTATTTCCGTTCAGATATGCTGACTTCTGTTTCGGAATAGAGTTTGCAAGAAACGGCTTCCTCATTCCTGTCAGATATGCTGATTCCTGTTTTGGAGGAGGTTGGTCTGCTAAGCGGTAGTGCTGGTCGTCGAAGGACTCCTTCTGAAGAGATTCCAGAATCCTAAGTATGCTGGTTCCTGGGTTGACAGTTCTCCGGTCAGAGAGCGGGCCTTCATTCTGTTGTTTCTGTTTGCGTCTGGAGGCCGCTCATTCGGAGGGGGATACTGTCAGGAAAAAAAAAAAAAAAAAAGAGGGGGATACAGTCAGGGTCCATCCAGGCTGCGGAGCTGCGTATCTCTGTTTTTCCCTGCCTTGCCTCAGTTCCCATGTTTAGCTGTAATCCATTCCTGGATTTCCGTATGCTCTGTCCTGAACCCCTGATTCCTGGATTCCAGTCTTGCTCTTTGCTTCAGCTCTCTTTCCTTTATAAGTTGTGCCCCACCCATTTGTTATGTTTGTCTCAGCCTGCAGTCTAAAGGTATGTCTTTGGTTTTGTGTTTAGATGCAATGTTTGGTTTCAGCTTATTAGTGATTCAGTAAGCAGGGTTTAGCTTTAGGTCCCACCGTCATTGGAGTACTTTGGCGTAGTGGTGGGCTAAGCATATTATGGCCATAAGATGTGACAGAATCTCCAATAGTTATCATACAGTCCTAGGCTAGTTCCTGTATTTATGTGTGTCAGTCTGTGATGTAACCTGTATCCTCGGTAGAGGGGTGTCCTGTCCTGTATCCCCGGTAGAGGGGTGTCCTGTATCCCCGGTAGAGGGGTGTCCTGTCTTGGATCCCCGGTAGAGGGGTATCCTCTCTTGGATCCCCAGTAGATGAGTGTCCCGTCTTGGATTCCCGGTAGAGGGGTGTCCTGTCCTGTTCATGTCGGATCTTGAGTATCCCTTGTCTTGTTTCCTGTCGTGCCCTGTATTATGTCTTGTCTGGTTATGTTTCTTGCTTGGTCTCTCTGTTCCTTGCTATGTCCCCCTTGCTTGTTATGTTTCTGCTATATACTTTGCTTAGTCTCCATACTCCCAGCCTGCGGTTTCATGCCTTCTCCAGGATATCACTTTATTTTATTCTGGACTAAATCCGCTGCTATGTCAGGGTGCTGGTATGTGGCTGCACAACCCTAGGTGCTCAACACTACTGCATCCTGAACTCCTGAACTTTATCATCAGGCGCTCTGGGTCATTACAGTCATCTGTATGGACCCGGTTCCTGACAGGAGCCTATAAAAAAGTTTGTAGATGAGACTCAGGGGATATGTGTTCTTATCCATAATGTGGTTTAGCCCTTGATAATCAATACAAGGCCTTAGGGAACCATCCTTTTTGGTTACAAAGACAAACCCAGCTCCAGAAAAAGCAAATCACTTCTGTAGGATGTACCGGTCCATGGCATTGGTTTCTAATGGACACAGTTGGCACTGTTCCTGAACATATCGCCTTGTTCACCTTTATCTGGGCTCTGTTCAAAGCAAGTAGTGACCTGTCCGTCGTCCAGACCTGCCTAAGAACTAGGTCCTGTTATGACATTTCTCTCATATATCATAACTCTCATGCCTATCACGCCTATTATGGCCTGCAACTGCCGCCTAACGCTAGGGTGCACCTCTGATCTACGGGCTGCCCATGAAATGAGTCAATGGCTTAAGATACACACCAAAACTACAGTGCTACCTCTGGAAAGCGATATAGCGAGATATTTAGCAGTGTCCAAAATAAAAAATAAACAAGTTCCCAAGAGGGTCTCTCCATACCCTTTTAAGAATGCTGAAGTTGAATACAGGTACTGTTAATGGACCCCAGCTAACTAATCACAATATGATTAGCAAAATTATTTAAGAAACAATTAAAATACTAAAAAACAAAAATGTGGTAACATGTAAAAAATAATTCTCCAGTGATGTCACCACAAGGGGAATCATACAGTTCCAACAAAATGTAAAAATTAAAAACTCTATTTGTCGCTTCTACAGACCTTTAACTCTTTAAAGCGGAGTTTTGCCTGCCAGCAACCTGACGGTGGACACATTGTCTTCAGAGGTTCCAGGACTTAAATGTCCGTGCAAGTGACTTTATTGGTCACCGGCAGGGAGCTCCTCGGGCATCAGTCAATGAAGGAGCTCCCTGCCGGAGACCAATAGAGTCGCTTGTTCGGACCTTTATCTCCTGGAACCTCCGTAGACAACGTGTCCGCCGTTAGGTGTGAAAGGTCTGTACGAGCGACTCTATTGGTCGCAGGCAGGCAAAACTCCCCTTTTTGTCCGGTCTTGTGTCCTCTCATTGCTAGATGGATTAAGTAGGTGCTATGCTGGGGTTTCTAGTTTTAAAAAAATGGTTTGACGAGGTAAATTGAATTGACAAGGTTTAAAGATGTCCCAAATAAGGCATGGGCACATGATACCAACTGTCAATATTCAAAAGTTTAAAAATGCGCACTTCCCAAATGTGCCCCTTTAGCCCTCACACTACAATGCAAACCAATGCATGGGTGGAATTACTGTACTCGGAAGATGTCGCCGAACACCTGTTGGGGTGTTGTTGAAATTTACCAGGAGCTGCAAATGTATGCCAAAAATTTGGAAATATTCTAAAAAAAAACATTGGATATTTCTAAACTCAGGACAAATATTAGAATCTGTTTGGTAGGTTTTTTCATTAGTCTGTGTAGATGATTAAAAGATTTCTAAAGTCAGAACATTTTATTATTTTTTATAGTAAATTATGATATGATTAAAATAGTGGTATCTAAAGAAAGCTCTGAATGTCTTTAAAAAATATATAAATTGTATGGGTACACTAAATGAGAGAGAAATAAATTACAGCTAAACATAAACACCGCAACAATGTTAAAACCTCATTGGTCACAGAGGGTACAAAAAAAACAGCTCGGTCCTTAAGGGGTTAAGGCAACAAATTGAGGTACAAAAATGACTTAAAATAATGGGATTCCTATCTCCCAATCCTTCTGACTGCAACCGCAGGGAGCGCCCAAAGTGCTGCCTCTGTAGCCGTCCCTATTTGAAATAAGTTAGAGCTGAAACAATGGCACAACATTTCCAGGATGGAAAACAACCACAAATTGAAAACATGATAAGGAGAACCCATGCTCATGCAACAGGAAGGACAACAACCCCTCTGTTTGTGGATGTCCTCTCGCATATTCCCAGTACGACCAGGCACATATCACTTCCCTCCAATGCAAAACCTGTGACTCAGTGCCTCTCACATTCCTGACTAATAAACCCTCTGTAAGGCACCTACCTTAAGTGGCTCCCGGACATCCTCTCCTCCCTCACGGCAGAAACGCCGGCACCGTTCCCTGGAACATGAAGCAGCCGCTCGCGCGCGCGGCCAATTCATGAATATTTATGAGGCTGACCGCCGGCTGGATTCCGCCGCGTCGCTATGGCGACGCAGGACGCGAACACGTCCCAGACGTCAGGGAACGCCCCCCCCGGGCTATTTAAACCTCACTTACCGTTTCCTCAGTGCTCAGTTATACTGATTCCCTCCGTATATCGTGAGCTCCTCCTGTACCTGAATTATTTCTCTCGTTATCCCGGTATCCAACCCTGGTCTGCTCAACGGCTCTCGTGTTTCTCTGGTATCCTGACCCTGGCTATACTCTGACTCCGTGTATCTCTGGCATCCTGACTCTGACTCTCCTTGCAACGTTGTGTACGTCTGGCATCCTGACCTTGGCTATCCATACCGACTACGTGTACCTCTGGCTTCCTGACCCCGGCTATCTAAACGGCTTCCCTCTGACCACTCGTGCTTAAAGTTACACTGCCAAGTGCCCTGTTATCCTCACCAGGCCCCTTGTGTGTGTTCTGTTTTTGAGCAAGTGTGTTCCAGTCCTGCATATCGGATTCCTCCTGGTAAGACGAACCTCACACCCTCCACAACCTGCTTCCCAGAAAAAGGCCAACTTAAATAACAAAACCTTGAGAGGTGATGTACACAATGCCTCACCCAATTGAACCAACAGATCTTCAAAACCATGATCCCTCTTAAGATGATGGCACCAGAAACATGTTCAGGATATGCCTGGCCTAAGCATGGCAGCAAATCCTGCTCTGGTTCCACCAGTACAGATTTACCAGCATTAATAAAAAAACAAACCTCTCCCAATCCCACAATACTACCACATAAATCGACCAGGTGCCTGGAGACACTGATTGCCAGATTAGTTCATCCATCCACCATTTATCAGCTCCCAGATCAGCGACAGTCTTCTACAGGACCACTCGAGCCGTTTGACCCAATGGCCATTATGTTCATTTTCCGATGGGGCTTTCACTCCTTCAATCCCAGCTTCTGCTGCTTTTTCACCCTGATACTCGGTCAGAACTCCACCCCCTTGTGACTGGGTGAGCCGCTCCAGGCCCTTGTGGGAACTGGAGTGAAAACAAGACCTGCAATAACACGTAGGACACCATTGACCACACCAACAACCCTAAGAGGGAGATAGAGGGGGGGACAAATGGGGAGGAGACGCAGTTGGCAATACCAGATCTACTTCCCTGGGAGAAGCCGACCTCTTCAGACTGAATGGCTAGGTGAGAATCGCATCAAGATCATGCCCCCAAGATAGCCCCTACTAGTACTGCGAGTGGGACTGGAGCAGGAGGGTCAGGGTAAACATTCTACTACAAGAAAGCTAGGGTTGGCCCTTAAAAATGAATAGCCATATCTGAAAAGTTTAACTCGCTTTTAGTTTTCCAGTTTAATAACTTTTTTAATAGTGCAACAGCAGCAAAGGATTGAATAAAATAACATAAATACTTTTTTATATTTTAATAAAAGAACAGTAATCTCAAATCCCGATTGTGTGTAACTAATTTTAAGATGCTCTAAAGTGTATAAATTAAGGTAGGAGAATGTTCAGTTTCATTGCAATGAAATCCACATGCAGGCAACTTCACTGCCCATACAATGAACCATATTCCGTGGGGGCATTAATATTCTGTATTATATTGGGCTACACTGCATTATATACAGAAAACATATATCATTCTAGATCTTTATCTAACATGTATAAAATCATATTCTTTCTATTAGCCATATGTACGATGCCCAGCAGAACCCGGGATACAGCATCAGTTTGCAAACTGCAAATTAAAGAATCATTTGAAGATTATGAATATTACCGAGATGGAGACATTATAATTGGAGGAATATTCACTATAAATAGTGGTAAATCTGATTATTCACCTTCCCAAGGCCTAGTGAAAAAGTTTTTGTGTATGGCGTAAGTAATATATTTTTACTATTATTATTATTTATATAGCATCAGCCATTTACACAGCACTTCTTACAGTACATACATTCAAAGAGTCTGACAAAACCATACATTAGGGAAAGAGACTCTACAGTCTAGAGGGAACGAGGGGAAGAGAAACATAAGTTATGGAGAAAGAGAAGAGGATGTGAGGATGTATTAGTGACAGATAAGCTCTATCTGCAAATAGTGTATGCTTCTCTGAAGATTTTTCTTGAATTTTGAAAGGTTATGTGCAGGTGAGTGTTTTACAAACCATAAAGTATTTAAATGCAATATATTTAAAAAATAAGGTTGAGAAAACAACCCTCAAGATAATCATAAATAAGTTTAATAATAATACATAAATGTCTTCTTCCTGACCATAGGTATTTTTTATCCAATGACAAACACTTTTTTTAAATATTGGATAAGCAGCTTTCTTTTGAGGTCGTATATACCGTATAGGTTACATGAATGTACGTTCATTCAGCATGAATATAATACAACGCAGATTATTGAAAAGAAGAAAACATTATAGCCGTATCTGTGATAATTTGTGTGCGACCAAAACAGCCAAAAAAATATTTTATTTCTTTGTTTTGATTTTTAAAACTCCTTATCTGTATCTTTATATTTGGGAGATATGTTGGGATATATCTAATGTTTTGCAAATCGGAAATTATCAGAATCGGGTATTCTGTATTTTTTGAAACAACCGTACAAAACTAAATATTTCTGAAAAGCTTCATGAAGCTGTTTCAATGCCAATCGACAATGTATAGGCTTATAGGGAATGTTTTTGTGGTGTCACCTTTGGAGTTTTAGGTGACAATCTTACACAGCTTACATTTTAACCCCTTAATGACAAAGCCCGCACATGTATGGACTCAAATTGCATTGTTTTTAATGGGTTTTGGGACCGCCCATTGTCCTTAAGGGGTTAATAAGAGAATTTTGGTTTTAGTAACATGTAGCACATGCAGGTCACAGTACACAGACAGATATAGGAAGATATTACATTGTGTCATCATGCCAAAGACCCAAACTTTAGGTAGAAAACACTTATGCGTGCAAGTATGCCAACCTTGTTCTACCTCTGCCATGTCTGCTTTTGAGGAGTACAACTCCTATCACTTTCATTAAAATCCTGATTGTTATTTTTTTTTTTATTGATTTGTGCTTTTTTTTTGTTTTGGTACCTTAAAAAAAAATTGGCATAGGGAGGAATTATATTGGGGAGACTTGTGACTTCACAATCCCTGCTCCCCGTGTGACAACTGATCCGTGTATCCCCCCGTATGCTGGCACTTTAACCCCTACAGAATGTTACCTTGGTAACAACATTTGCTACTATGGTTGCTACTCTGGTAACAAGCAGCCGTATTGTCACTTTGTATTGTTAAAAGAAGTGCTGAGAAGAATAATAAAAAGAAACAAAACAAATACTTTAGAAATGATATACTTGTTCTTATATAACTGTTATCTTGCTTTTCCCACAGACCTTTCATCCATCATTATGTAAACATTCTACTTTTTTTTTTTGCTGTTGAAATAATTAACAATAATCCAGACATTTTACCAAATGTTACACTTGGATATCATGTATACGATTCTTGTTCAGATCCAATGAAAGCTGTAAAAAGTATTTTACAAATTTTATCTGGACCAAAGAAGACCATCCCTAATTATTCCTGCATGGAACATGACAAAGTGGCAGGTTTTATTGGAGATCATTATTCAGTCACCACTGTACCCATAGCACAAATACTTGGTATATACGGCTATGCACAGGTGGGTCAAAAAATTATAATATTTTTAGTTTTTGAGCCCAAGCTCTTGTTATGTTGCTAATCTGATAATAAAGGTAATCCTATGACATGATACCTATTAACTGTACATGGGAACTAGCTGAGTTATGAATTTAATTTTTTTAAGCTCAGTGCATATAAAACAGACAATGAACAGAGGGTTGGCGAACGCCTTACTTAAATAACCTTTTCTCCTACTTTTTTCTTTTAATTGCTCTTTTTTGGTATGGGCAAATCAGTGGGTTTTATGTATTGATGATTCCAGTTTCACCGTCTGGCTGCAGAAGTTTTAGTATAGAAAATGCTAGGAAAGATCCCTCACAATGACATGCTGAGTAACAACCTGTCTAATCAACACAGATTCACTGTAATTTAAAGGTATGCATGTTTTCTTTTGTGCTTTGTAGATCAGTTATGGAGCAACTGACTCATCCTTAAGGGACAGACGTCTGTATCCATATTTCTTCCGAACCGTTCAGAATGATCATGCTCATTACCTGATAATAGCCAAGATTCTGAAATTCTTTGGCTGGACCTGGATTGGGATATTGGCATCGGACGATGATGCTGGAGAGAAAGAGAGCCTCATCCTAACAAAGTACATGGCCCAGTATGGCATATGCGCTGCCTTTACAATAAAACTCAACATAGGTTTTGTGCAGCAGACCATAAGGGAGCTAAGGATTGTAGGAGAGTCTTCTGCTCGGGTTATTGTGCTCTGTGGACCCTTCTCTTTTTTTATTATTTATACTTTATTTACACAAAAAGAACTGTTTTATGATAAGACACTCGTTCTTCCACCTTCATGGGCATCAAACAGCATCTTAATGCACAATACTCTACAGGCATTTAATGGCTGTTTGATTTTAGACCTTTTTCCACTGTATGTTGAAGTTAATGAAAGTTACATTAATAATATCCATCCTTCAAACTACCCAGAAGACATGATTCTTCATGATTTGTGGATAGTAAAATTACACTGCTTGTCGGAGAACCCATCAAAGAATACATTATTTGAATCCAAGTATAGAATCTCTCTAAAGAATTGCACAGGGGACAGACATTTAAACTATCTTGAAGACTTTTTCACCTTTGGAGTAACTCCACGGGTATATGCATCAGTACAGATCATGGCATCTGCTTTACAAGCACTTTTATCGGAAAAAAGTAGCACAAGCATCATTCACTATAGGCATCGGGTAATTATAACACGTTAAAAATGCAACATTTACAGAATTGTCAGACTGTGTTACAGATTACAGACACGTTATTGTACTGAAGGGCAAACCTCCTTCAAAGAGCATGTGTATGTGTTGGCTTTAAAGCAAATGCATTGACAGGGCCAGTAAGTAAAAGCCTTTGTTCCCTGGAATATCTTGTTTTTAAGTTGATTTTTAAATTATGAACAAAAATGTTTAAAGATGCAACAGAGCCTTCAATTGGTTTTTAAATAATCTGCAGTCTGTACAGTACTTAATGCTGCCAACAGAGACAATAAAACCATTGTTGACTGCAGCGGGAAACACCCCCATTTCAAGGAAAAAATGGGCAGGAACCAGGGCGTGTCAAGACCCCGCTCCTGTGACCCGGAGGATTCGGGTCTTGACTCGGAGAACCGGAGGAGCAGCACTCACCCGGCAATCTCCGGGTCAAACCCGAAGAGTTCCCAGGTATGACTATCAGGGGTTCTGTCGAACTATGTGGCCATATACGTCAAAGTACCCCAAGGTGTTTCTTGAATGGTATTCGATGGGTATGCTCTTTGTTTTATGTATTTATTGGTCATTAGTATTCTACACAGGAATCTGATTGTATATGCCTTTTATGCTTTTTAAATTATGCGCTTCCTTTACTGTATATCTTTTTTTTTCAATTTAGCTGATTAGGGATCTCCTTTTTGACCAGCCCACTTTTTTTTGCTTGCCATTCAACTCAGTGATTAAGCCCCAGATACTGGAGCTAAAAAACAACATTAAAATTAAATAGAAATCAATTTTGCTACTAGTCCACGGGTCATGTATATTAGTAGATTAATTTACATGGACATATTTTTACACGTATTTGTGTTGATTTGTGTACAAATGAGAAACTCAGATGATTAGTAAAAATGTAACCCTTTCAATGCTAGCTCATAAATTCTACTACAAAAAAGAAGCCACGATACTGTTCCTACTAAGCATTCTTTTATGTCACTGAATTGGGAGCTACATAGACTTTATTGTTTAAATATCATTAGGGATTACTCTAGCCTTGGTGTAGAGATAATCTAAATTTTATTAAAGACAGGAGCCCATTTAAGTGGCCGTCCTTAATGCCGGCACACCGAGATACCATTGCAGCCGACGTGGCTGCGAGTCTTAAAGCGGCGGTTAGACACGCTGGCCGCTTTAAAATCATTAAGCGGCCAGCGTGCCTGCACAGTGCCGCTCAGTGTTCTGTTCCGTGTGACTCCGCCCCCTTGAGCGGCACGTCACATCGTCAATGTGATGGGCCGCTCAAGGTGGCGGAGTCACACGGAACAGTTCCGTTGGAGGAAAGCAGCAGTGAAGTATTGGGCAAAAACGTAAGTATTAAAAAAAAATAAAAAAGTTGGGGTTATAGGAGGAAGGGGAGCCATATTCAAAGGGGGGGGCTGCATTGGGACAACAATTAAATACAAAATGGGGGTGGCTAGGGGGTATAAGTACACAACAGGGTGGTTGGGGCACCACATAAATCAATACACAAAGGTGGGGGGTGGGTGGCTGGGTTTTGCAGTTGCATTTAGCTTGGACACACAAGCGAATCCTGAGCTGGGGCGAATCTCCTAAGTGACATCTCTAAGTGAGGAGTTACAAGCAAAGAAGGAGTTAAAAAGCAAGAAGGAGGGTAAAGTATAAATCCTTGTGATTCCATATAATATATTTAAATATATTTTGTGCCTTACTGTCTGTTTTTGCCAGTTATTTGAGCTATCCCCATTGCCAAGATGTCCTCCATGTTTGACAATGCGGTCGGGTGTACATCTTGCTCAATGTATGCAATTCTTGATCAGCGCTTCGAGGGTGCATATTGCTGTGCGAGATGTGTGCGGGTTGCTCCTTTGGAAGCACAAATCCTGAGTCTAGAGGAGCAACTGGCAACACTGAGATCTATTGACAACTTGGAGAGGAGTCTGCTGCTCACTGAGCAAGCTCTCTCGGGGGTAGAGGTGGGGGAGGATAGCGGGATGGAGGTACAGGACAGTCAGGCAGCTAGCTGGGTTACAGTTAGAAGGCGGGGTAGGGGGAAAAGCGCCAGGGAGGCTAGTCCTCATCTAGCACACCCCAACAAGTTTGCCCGGTTGGCAGATGAGGGGGATGTTAGTTCAGAGTTAGCAGTACTGCAGCAAGTCACTGCCTCTGACCACCAGAGTGGTGTCTGCTCCAGTAAGGAGGGAAGGAGGAGCGCAGGGCAGGCCAGACAGGTGCTGGTAGTGGGGGATTCAATTATTAGGGGGACAGAGAGGGCGATCTGTCACAAAGACTGGGATCGCCGAACAGTGTGTTGTCTGCCTGGTGCTCGAGTTCGGCACATCGCCGATCGGGTTGACAGATTACTGGGAGGGGCTGGAGAAGATCAGCAAAAGGTTCGATAGGGGGCGCTCGTGTATTCCGTTCCGTATAAATGAAATGAAAAAATACAAAAGAAAAACAAAAATAAATAGTGCAGGTGTACAAAAATATGATGTGCCCTGCGTGTTGCAGATTTTGCACTCACAGTGTTTATGTGGTTCAATGCGTCAAACAGGTGTACTCTCAGGGTCCACGTATGGGGTATATCACCGAGAAAGAGACAAAAGAGGAACCAATAGTGTATATAGTATATATCGCTAGAGGCGCAACAAGTAGAGTAATACTTACACTAACACCAGTGTCAAGGTGCCCGTAGTAATTGGTGACGTTTGGTCACATGCATATCCTCCTCTGTTTGGTGGATCCGATAATCAATATTGGTGGGTGTGTGGTGTATCAAACAGCCACTGTCCACATAGAGATGTGTGGTAAAAAATATATATTTATTCCAAGATAGCAGTAAGCTGGATCTATACCAGATGCAGCTAAAAAATAATAAACAACTAAAATGAATAAAATCAATAAAAAACGAATAAAAAGGCACTGGTACAAGTAAAAAATGATAAGATAAGATTTGGAGAAGGGGCTGGAGAAGACCCAGCAGTCATGGTGCACATTGGCACCAATGACAAAGTGAGAGGTAGGCGGAGTGTCCTTAAAAATGATTTCAGGGACTTAGGTAGCAAACTTAAGGCAAGGACCTCCAAGGTATTATTTTCTGAAATATTACCTGTACCACGTGCCACACCAGAGAGGCAGCGGGAGATTAGGGAGCTAAACAAGTGGCTCAGAAGCTGGTGTAGGAAGGAGGGGTTTGGGTTCATGGAGAACTGGGCCGACTTCTCTGTCGGATACAGGCTCTATGGTAGGGACGGGCTGCACCTCAATGGGGAGGGTGCAGCTGTGCTCGGGGAGAAGATGGCCAGAAGGGTGGAGGAGTGTTTAAAATAGGGAAAGGGGGGGAGGGAAACTACAATATAGAAGGGGAAGATAGTGTAGATAGAGAGCTGGGGCTTATAAATGTACCTGGGGGTGGAGCGGAGGGAGGGGTTAGAATAGTTAATAGGGATAGGCTTCATAGGGAAAAAAAACATACACCTCTAAATTGTATGCTTACTAATGCCAGAAGTCTGACCAATAAAACTGACGAACTGGAGTTAATAATGTCTGAAGAAAATTATGACATAGTGGGTATAACAGAGACATGGTTGGATGATAGCTATGACTGGGTGGTTAACATACAGGGGTATAAAGGAGTTTGCCTTTATGTAAAGTCCAGCCTAAAGGCCACACTGCGGGAGAATATATGTGAGGGAAATGATAATGTGGAGTCATTATGGGTAGAAATATATGGAAAGAAAAATAATAAAATACTGATCGGGGTTTGCTATAAACCACCAAATATAATGGAAGCAGCAGAAGATCAATTATTAAAGCAAATAAACAAGGCAGCTAATCACATTGACTATCCCGACATAAACTGGGAAACCGAGACCTGTGAATCTCATAAAGGAAACCGGTTTCTGACTATAAGTAAGGATAATTATCTGTCCCAAATGGTACAGGACCCGACCAGAGGGGGCGCCCTACTGATCTTAATATTAACCAACAGACCTGACAGAGTAACTAATGTGCAGGTCAGGGGGCATCTAGGAAATCTAGTGATCACAATATGATGCATTATAACTTGTCCTTCAATAAGGGAACTCTGAGAGTTGCCACAAGAACTATGAACTTTAGGAAGGCAAAGTTTGATCAACTAAGAGAAGCCCTTAACACTGTAAATTGGGAAAATGTCCTCAAAAACAAGAGTACAGACACTCAATGGGAGATTTTTAAGAATATCTTAAATTCTCACTGTGAAAGGTACATACCGTATGGGAATAAAAGAGTCAGGAACAAGAGAAAACCAATGTGGATAAATAAAAATGTAAAGGGGGCAATAAATGGCAAAAAAAAAAGGCATTTAAGCTACTAAAACAGGAAGGCAGTGAGGAAGCACTAAAAAGCTATCGGGAAAAAAATAAAATATGTAAAAATCAGATAAAAGCAGCAAAATTGGAGACAGAAAGACTCATTGCCAAAGAGAGTAAAACAAACCCCAAAATGTTCTTTAACTATATAAATAGTAAAAAGGTTAAAAATGAAAGCGTTGGCCCCTTAAAAAGTAATGAGGGAGAAGTTATAGACGGGGATCAGGAAAAAGCTAATCTATTAAATATATTCTTCTCTGCTGTATTCACAGAGGAAAATGAAATGCCAGGTAATATACAGCAGGATGAGATAACTGCCCCAGTACATGTCGCCTGTCTAACCCAGGAAGAAGTGCAGTGCCGCCTAAAAAAAATCAAAATAGACAAATCACCAGGTCCAGATGGCATTCACCCCCGCGTTCTAAGGGAGTTAAGTAATGTAATAGACAGACCCCTATTTCTAATATTCAAGGACCTATAGTGACAGGGTCTGTTCCCCAGGACTGGCGCATAGCAAATGTTGTGCCAATATTCAAAAAGGGGACAAAAAGTGACCCGGGGAATTATAGGCCTGTTAGTTTAACTTCTGTAAACTGTTTGAGGGTTTCCTAAGAGATGCTATTTTGGAGAATCTCAATGAAAATAAATGTATTACTCCATATCAGCATGGGTTTACAAGGGATCGGTCCTGTCAAACTAACCTGATCAGCTTTTATGAGGAGGTGAGCTCAAGACTGGATCGGGGTGAATCGCTGGATGTCGTATATCTTGATTTTTCCAAAGCATTTGATACGGTGCCACATAAAAGGCTGGTACATAAAATGAGAATGCTTGGGCTGGGGGAGAATGTGTGTATGTGGGTAAGTAACTGGCTCAGTGATAGGAAACAGAGGGTGGTTATTAACCCCTTGATGACAATTGCCGGTCCGGGCACGTCACGGAAAAACATATCGTTAACGACAAATGACGTGCCAGGACCGTAATTTGTTAAAACGGGTAAAAAAATCGATCCGTGATCGATTTTTTTACCCAAACGGCGTTGCTGTAATGCCTCGACCTCGAGGCATTCAGCAACGCCATGATCGGAATCAGGGGCCATGTCTGGCCCCTCCCCGGGGCGTCAACATCCGCCATACAATGTATGGCGGCGGACGCCCGTTTTAAAAGCGTTTAGGAGGCGATCAACGATCACCTCCTAAGCTTAAATGGTGTCGCTGGAATGCCTCGATCAGGAGGCATCCAGCGACACCAAACACTTACCTCTTGATGGACTGTGACCGCTCCGGAGAGCGGTCACAGCCGCAGCTGCCGGTGATCTTCGCCATCAGCAAGATGGCGGCGGCCCGGGAAAAAAAATAATAAAGATGAAAAGGTTTCGCTAGATGGTCTCCTGACCCTCTAGAGAACTCTGGCTCCACTTGCAGGTTGATTACAGGTACTGCATTCAACCATGCAAGTCAATGGAGCCCAGCTTTCTAATCACAGTGTGATTAGAAAAAATAAATTAAAAATAAAATTAATAATAATTAGAAAAAAAATAGTAAAAAACCAGTAAAATGTAAAAATAATTTCCCTCTGATGTCACTATCAGGGGAACCTTCAAGTTGAAAATAAATGTTAAAAATGTTTTAAAAAAGGCAAAAAAAAATTAAAATATATATATAAAAAATATATTTTTGTGAGCAAGTCCTAAAATTAGCACATTAGCTTAAAACAATTCTCGCATGGAAAGAGTTAAAATACTGGCATATTAAATGCCCATGGGGTGTCTACTTTTAAAAAATGTATGATTTGATGGGGTAAATTGAATTGGCCGGATTCAACAATGTCCCAATTAACACGGGGGGGAAGGATGGCCACACATCTAATTTCCAATTAGAAAAATGCACACGTACCAAATGTGGCCTTTTAGTTCCCCCAAAAAATGACAAACCCATGCATGTGGGGTATCACTGTACTCAGGAGATGTTGCTGAACACATATTGGGGTGTCGTGTGACAGCGGCATATACCAGGAGCTGTAAATTCATACATAAAGTAGGTGTGTGTGGGAAAAATACACACACAAAAATACTACTGCAAACTTTGAAAAAATGCTGGTGGTAAAATGTGTGCATGCAAAGAGTTAAAATACCAGCATTTAAAATACCCTGGGGTGTCTAGTTTTCAAAAATATATGGTTTTGTTGGGCACACTGAAATGGCCCGGCTCAAAGATGTACCAAATAGGGCATGGGCAGTGGATCCCCAAATGCCAAAGTTCAACATTGAAAAATGTGCATGCCCCAAATGTGGCCCTTTTGCCCCCAAACAGCCAGGCAAAATCATTCATGTGGGGTATAACTGCGCTCATGAGATGTTGCTGAACACATATTGGGGTGTTTTGTGATAGTGACATATACGAGAACTTTTTAATTCATACCTGAAGTAAAATGTGTGTGAAAAAACAAATGCAAAAAAATGACTACCACAAAGTTTGACAAAGACTGGTGGTAGATATGGTGCATGGAAAGAGTTAAAATACTAGCATTTGAAATACCCTGGGGTGTCTAGTTTTCAAAAATATATGGCTCTATTGGGCATACTGAAATGGCCCGGCTCAAAGATGTACCAAATAGGGCATGGGCAGTGGATCCCCAAATGCCAAAGTTCAACATTGAAAATGCGCATGCCCCAAATGTGGCCCCCAAACAGCCAGGCAAAATCATTCATGTGAGGTATCGCTGTACTCAAACAAATGCAAAAAAAATGACTACCATAAAGTTTGACAAAGGCTGATGGTAGAATTAGTGCTTGGAAAGGGTTAAAATACTAGCATTTGGAATACCCTGGGCTGTCTAGTTTTCAAAAATATATGACTTGATGGGGTAAATTGTATTGGCCGGCTTCAAAGATACCCAAAATGGCACATGGGGGGGAAGAATTACCAGATTTGGAAAAAATGGCTTTGAAATAGCAAAACGCTACCTGTACTTTTTGCCCCATAATGTGTAGAAAAAAGCAAAAAAACATAAAAACATTGGGTATTTCTAAACTCAGGACAAATAGTAGAATCTATTTAGCAGGTTTTTTTATTACCTTTTATAGATGAGTAAAAGATTTTTCAACTAAAAGTTAGAAACAGTCATTTTTTTCTAAATTTTTCACCATATTTTATACTTTTTTTAATAGTAAATAATATGATACAATCAAAACAATGTCATCTAAAGAAAGCCCTTCTTGTCCTGAAAAAAACAATATCTAATGTGTGTGGGTTCAGTAAACGGGAAAGAAGAAAATTACAACTAAACACGAGCAGCGCAGAAATGTTAAAACGGCCATTGTCAGCCTTTGTCACGAAGGGGTTAATGGTACATACTCTGTTGCTAGTGGGGTACCACAGGGGTCAGTTTTGGGTCCTATTCTTTTTAATATATTTATTAATGACCTTGTAGAGGGATTGCAGACGATACTAAACTCTGTAACGTGGTTAACACAATAGAGGACAGTGCACGGTTACAAATGGATCTGCATAGGTTGGAGGCTTGGGCTGGGATGTGGCAGATGAGGTTCAACACAGATAAATGTAAGGTTATGCACATGGGGAAGAAAAATTCAGGCTGGGAATATGTATTAAATGGGAAAACACTGGGGACGACTGACATGGAAAAGGACTTAGGAGTTTTAGTTAACAGTAAATTTACCTGTAGCGACCAGCGTCAGGCAGCTGCTGCTAAGGCAAATAAAATCATGGGGTGCATCAAAAGGGACATAGATGCCCACGACAAGGAAATAATTCTACCACTGTACAAGTCACTAGTCAGACCACACATGGAATACTGTGTATAGTACTGGGCACCAGTGTACAAGAAAGATATAGTGGAGCTGGAGAGGGCTCAAAGACGGGCAACCAGAGTAATAAGGGGAATGGGAGGACTACAGTACCCAGAAAGATTATCAGAATTGGGGTTATTTAGTTTGGAAAAAAGACGGTTTAGGGGGGACTTAATAACTATGTATAAATATATAAGGGGGCAGTACAGAGATCACTCCCAGGACCTATTTATACCTAGGACTGTATCTATAACAAGGGGACATCCTCTACGGCTGGAGGAAAGAAGGTTTCTACACCAGCACAGTAAGAGCGGTGAGATTATGGAACTCTCTGCCAGAGGAAGTGGTAATGGTAAACTCAATAAAAGAGTTCCAAAGGAGCCTGGACGTGTTTCTTGAAAGCAATAATATTACAAGTTATGGATATTAGATTAATAGGGACAGAACGTTGATCCAGGGATTTATTCTGATTGCCATATTTGGAGTCGGGAAGGAATTTTCCCCCTGGTATGGGGCAATTGGCATCTGCTTCATAAGGATTTTTTGCCTTCCTCTGGATCAACACAGTAGGGACCCAATATGTATATAGGTTGAACTTGATGGACTTTGGTCTTTTTTCAACCTTATGAACTATGTTACTATGTTACTAATATACATGGGTCATTAACAATGCAAAGGGGGGCATCAATACACAAGGGAGGGGGGCTGGCTGGGGACATCACATAAATCAATACACAAGGGTGTTGGGGCATAATGTACAAAGGGGGCTGGCTGGGGGCACAAATCCACATGGGGCAATACACAAGGGGCATAATGTACAAAGGGGGCTGGCTGGGGGCACAAATCCACATGGGGCAATACACAAGGGTGTGGGGGGAAATACATTAAAACCAAAGGGGGGCTGGCTGGGGCATCAATACACAAGGGGGAAAAACAAACAAACAGCAAACCAGTGTGGAAAACATTTTGGATGTGGGTGTCAGTGTGGCAGAGCCTGTCCTGGTATGTGTGTGTTTGGGGGTAGGTGTGGCAGAGCCTGTCCTGGTGTGTGTGTGTTTGGCTGTCTGTGTGGCAGAGCCTGTCCTGGTGTGTGTGTGTTTGGGTGTCTGTGTGGCAGAGCCTGTCCTGGTGTGTGTGTGTGTGTGTGTGTGTGTTTGGGTGTCGGTGTGGCAGAGCCTGTCCTGGTGTGTGTGTGTGTGTGTTGATGTGGCAGGGCCTGTTCTGGTGTGTGTGTGTGGCTGTCTGTGTGGCAGGGCCTGTCCTGGTGTGTGTGTTTGGGTGTCGGTGTGGCAGACCCTGTACTGGTGTGTGTGTCTGGGTGTCGGTGTGTCAGAGCCTGTCCTGGTATGTGTGTTTGGGTGTCGGTGTGGCAGAGCCTGTCCTGGTGTGTGTGTCTGGGTGTCAGTGTGGCAGAGCCTGTCCTGGTATCTGTGTGGCAGAGCCTGTCCTGGTGTGTCTGTTTGGGTGTCTGTGTGGCAGAGCCTGTCCTGGTGTGTGTGTTTGGGTGTCGGTGTTGCAGAGCCTGTTCTGGTGTCAGGACGGGCTGTTTGGGGACAAAATTGGCTCACGCTGGGCTGTTTGGGGACAAATTTGGCTCACTCTCGACTGTAATTTGTTAATGTTATCTTGGTGCTGGTCGGGTTCTATGTGGGCAGTGTGGACACCAGGGCTGGTGAGCTGCATCCTGTGAGCTATGCCTGTAATTTAGGGGATTTTATCTATACCGTTAATGCTTAGTTGTTATGTGATTTCCAGTTGATCTGTACCTGCATAGCTGGGTTTATGTGTTATTCTGTTGATCTGTATCTGCTATGCTGTGCTTCCATGCATTATTTATGTATACCTGCAAATACAGGGTTTGTATTTCTTATTCAGTTGATCTATACATGCACGTGCTGTTTCCATGTGTTGTTTATTTGATCTATACCTGAACTACAGGGTGTAAGTAAAAGAGCGGTATGGTTTAGTGAATGAGGGGACAAAGGGATGATTACAGGGGAGAGGACCTCTCAATGTCATGGTGCAGTCACTGTCACTGACTCTCACTGTCTTCCCCTGATCTGCAGTCAGTGTGGCAAATATATTTTTTTGATGTGGTAGCGGAGGGAGTGATTGCATGCAAGGGAGCATTAAGCGGGGCCAAAGGAAATGCTTGGGTAGGGTCCAATTTTTTCACTATAAAATATATTGGCAACAGGGTCTAATATTTATATATATATATATATTGGCAGCAGGGGCAAATATTTATATATATATTGGCAGCAGGGGCAAATATTTATATATGTTTTGGCAGCAGGGTATAATATTTATATATATTGGCAGCAGGATCTAATATTAATATATATCGGCAGCAGGGTATAATATAAGTATATATCCGCAGCAGGGGCTAATATTAATATATATCAGAAGCAGGGTGTAATATTTATATATATTGGCAGCAGGGGCTAATATTAAATAATGAAAAATAACTGCCAGTTCAGCTGTTATTTTAAAATCATATTTCAATCACTTCAAAGAGATAAGTACATATGATGTAGTTAAAAATGCACGTCTAACGCATATATATATATATATATATATATATATATATATATTATATGTACCGTTTTATAATTGGCCCCCCTACATTGGTCCCTGGCCCCCCATGTGCCCCCCCTAAATATGAAAGCTGGAGACGCCACTGCTAGTGTGCTTCACACTTGACTTTATTTTGGGTCTATTTCATTAAAATGCCTATTGCTGGAGTTTCCTATCCTGTTTTGTGATGATATTTATGTTGTGAATATTTTGCTATTACCGTTTTTTAACCCCTGTGTTGCTGGCCTACTGGCTCCATGTGTTTAGGCCTCTTTTTGCCTTCCCTGTTTAGCATTCGTTCCCTTTTCCTTCTGCATTGCTGCAAATATGAAGCCTCCTGTCTTGCCATAAAATTACTGTATAGTTTTTTAGATGTATATTAATCATAGCATATTTTTTTCTTATACGGAATACAAAACGTTGGATGCTAATAGGCAGGGATTGTAGGGTCTTCATTCTTTTGTTTAATATATATATTTTTTTCTTTACAGTTGCATTATAATCTAGAGGCAAGCAAATATACACATGGGCCAGGTGATCGAGTTGTCTATTTTGATGAAAATGGAGAATTTGTATATCTATACATGATTAAAAACTCTATTATTGTGAATGAATCTACAAATATGTATAACATTGTTGGTAACTTTACACCATGGGCTTCGGAAGAAAATCAGCTTTCAGTACAGAAAGAAAGAATAATATGGAAGACTCAAAACAATCAGGTCAGATAAGAAAATTGAAATCTAAAGTGGGATTAGTTTTACATTGTTTGCAAACTGTACAAAGTTATTAGATTCATTATTTTAAGAGTCTATTTTGCAGCCATCTTCATCTCGTTATCCTACAAATGAATGTCCTGCTAATTTTAACCAATAAGAAGCATGGCTACCACCAGGTGACAAAGGCAATATTTCTGAACACTGGCTATGTTAGTGTTCTTTTCATCTCTCACTTCTATTGTGAGTGGATGACTTTATATTAGCAATGAATGTGGCTGAAACACCTAAACTCAATAAGGAAGATGTCCAGATCTACCGGATACTATTGATGGACAATCTCCTATACCAGGCCTGGACTGGGACAAAAAATAGGCCCGGGCATTTCAGACTGAGCAGCCCATTTTTATGAAAAAACATATATGTACATACATATACATAATACTTGGTCATTCAACATGGGAAGCCTGAAGCCACAATTTAGTGCGACTAATCCGTGCGACTAATCCTTGAAATAAATATTATAGAGTAAGTAACACAATATCTTTTCCACTAAATGATTTCAGGGCCTTGAATGTTTTGTCCCCTGAAGTCACTACAAATTCAGGAGGGCGTTTTATCTCTGGATAAGTTAAAATGAAATAGTTCCTACTGTAAATTAAGGAAACAGATAACCAAACACACACACTAGGACAGGCTCTGCCACACCGACACCCAAACACACACACACACCAGGACAGGTTCTGCCACACCGACACCCAAACACACACACACCAGGACAGGCTCTGCCACACTGACACCCAATCACAAACACCAGGACAGGCTTTGCCACACTGACACCCGCATCCGGAGGGTTTCCACGGACGGTTTCACTCAGCCTGCCTGTGGCATCTTTGCCTGCCATAACAGCTTGCCTGTGGCAACTTTGCCACCAAAACAGCCTGCCTGTTGCATCTTTGCCCCCCCTTACACATCCATGCTATGACAGACACATGTTCATTCACTCGTTCACAAATATTTATTCACTGATTCACAGATAATCATTCACTCATTCAGATATTCATTCATACATTGATACTTATTAATTCCCTCATTCAAATACTCATTAATTCCCTCATTCAGATACTAATTTACATATACTCATTCACAAACATTCATACACTAACTCCTTCACAGATACTCATTAATTCACTCTTTCTCGTGCGCGTCTGCCAGGTAAGTAGCGGGCCCGCTGCTAGAGTTGCGGGGGCGGTCGCAGTTGCTGCGGGCTTAAGGGGCAGGTGCCCCTTTTGCCCTGCGTTAAGGACGGCCGCATAGGCCCATTCAGCCTGGTCCTGACTGGGCCTATTTTAAGGTAGGGGCCTGGAGCTGCAGCTCCATTAGTCCCTAAGTCAATACGGCCCTGCCGCGGCCTGGGCTGGCCCGGCTGCGGCCCTTCCTACGGCCCACCGGGCAAATGCCCGGTGTGCCAGATGGCCAATCCGGGCCTGTCCTATACAGAAGCATCAGCCGTTGCCACCTGTTTTGGACCTGGTACCGAAATCTCATTGTTAGAGTAAGACTCTCTGTCTTTGTCATCAGGAAGACACACAACACGAAGAATCTTCGTTTACTAATCTTCCTGGTCCTTTCCCCATCTAGTCTACCTTATCTAGTAAGGTGCACTTCATAGGTTAATGACAGACGAGGCCCCTGCCGGCGACCAATAGAGTTGCTCATACGGACATTTAAAATCCTGGCGACAAAGCTGCTGCATTGTGCGTACAGCGTTAACCCCTTCTACAAAAACGCCAAAAAACGAACACGAAGAATGTACACGAATATTCGCCCGAACCGAACACAGGAACGGGTGAATAGTCGTGGAATTCAAAGATTTTTTTTCCCCCACAAAGACGAACGCGAAGAGTTGGCCGGCGCCCAAGTCTAATTATAACCAAAACAGCCTTTTCCTTTTTTCCATTCACAAGTTGTGACCAAGCTCAGGATGATGTCATTGGGCATCTTAGATTCATTTTTTTATGATGTACCTGGTAGATTATTGGTTGTGAAGGGGTTCAACACAAATGTCTTGCGTTCACTATTGAACATTGGGCTCTGTTTATGAAATAAGAAACTGCTGATCTGTGACCTATGGCAGCTTCTTTCTGAGCAAAAGTCATGACTTTTTTGCTACTGTGGTAACTCTAAAAGCAACACCATAATGCCTGCTGATTTAACCTTTTTATTATTTATTTATTTAGATACCACAATCTCAGTGTTCTTCTAAATGTTTACCTGGAGAAAGAAAAGTTCCAATGTCTTCTATACACACCTGCTGTTATAACTGCGTCCCATGCTCAGAGGGGGAAATATCCAATGTATCTGGTAAGAAGGAACACTGGTAATAAAATATGGTCAAAAAAAGTAATTAATTTAACAGTATCACAATTAAACCAGTATTTTCTCAGTGTACATTTATAAAAATGAAAGAAATCGAAGAAGCCTTCAAACTTTAATGCTCAATTTAACGAAGAAGTAGGAGCGTAATTAGAAACCACAGGTCTCTTGTGCGAAAATTACGATGGGGCCCCCCAACTTCACAACCTGTGTGTGACTTCTTTGCCCCTTTCAACATACACTCTGGCACACATATGTAAACACACTTACACAAATTACACACACTCACTAATACTCACTAACACACATGTACACATTTATTCTAATACACACTCCTTTTCACCCACTTATACATGCATGCTCATACACAAACACCTACACATTATTGCTCACACACACATCCATGCTCACACACACAATTACACATTCATGCGGACACACACACAATTACACATGCATGCTCACATACACACACCTACACATGCATGCTCACACACACACCTACACATGCATGCTCACACACACACACACACCTACACATGCATGCTCACACACACACACGCCTACACACCAATGCTGACACATACAATTACACATCCATGCTCACACACTCACACTCAAAAAATACACATTCATGCTGACACACACACACAAAATTACACATCCATACTCACACACACAAAATTACACATCCATGATCAAACACACAATTCCACATCCATGGTGACACACACAATTACACATCCATGCTCACATACATACACACACACATATATATATATATATATATATATATATATTAGACTTGAGCACCGACCAACTCTGTTCGTCTTCGTGTTCGTCTTTGTGGGGGAAAAAATCTTTGTATTCCACGGTTTGAACGAATATTCATGTACATTCTTCGTGTTTGGTTTTTTCCCCCCTTGTTTTTTGCCGTTTTTTGTAGAAGGGGTTAATACGGGGTTAACGTGGTACACAGTTACACACTACGCAGCCGTTCATTGGTTGATGGCAGGCGAGCTCCCTGCTGGTGACATTCTCAAATTTACTTCTAATTTAGGCATTTACATTTAGCTGAATAAAATGGGAAAAAAATAATAATTATGAAACTACATGACAGTAATTGGTTTCTGTGATTCACAATATTTGTCTAACGGACACATTTTGCAGACAGTGAAAACTGCATGAAATGTCCAGAAGATCGATGGCCAAACGAGAAGAAAGACAGATGCACTCCCAAGGTGGTAGAGTTTCTATCCTACAAGGATGACCTGTTGACTTTCATCTCTGCTTCAGCTTCACTACTGTTATGTTTTGTGGCTGGTCTAATATTATTAGTGTTTACTTTATATCGGGATTCACCAATAGTCAGAGCTAATAACAGGAGCCTCAGCTTCATTCTCCTGTTCTTTATCATGTTAAGCTTCCTCTGTGTGTTTCTGTTTCTCGGTCGTCCGGTGGATATAACATGCATGCTCCGTCATACATCTTTTGGAATCATCTTCTCGGTGGCTGTATCATGTGTGCTGGCCAAGACATTAATGGTCTGTATTGCCTTTAAAGCCACCAAGCCTGGAAGTTCATGGCACAAATGGGTTGGAGTCAAACTACCTAATTCCACTGTGATTTTTTGTTCATCTGTTCAAGTTATAATCAACATAAGTTGGTTGGCTATTTTACCACCATTTAAGGAGCAGGACATGAACTCTGTTAAAGCAAAAATCATCATTCAGTGTAACGAGGGCTCAGTTATTGCCTTTTACTCTGTCCTGGGCTATTTGGGGATCCTGGCAGCTGTTAGTTTTATTATAGCTTTTTTAGCCAGGACATTACCAGACAGTTTTAATGAGGCCAAGTACATCACCTTCAGCATGCTGGTGTTCTGCAGTGTTTGGATTGCAATGATCCCGGCATATCTGAGCACCAAAGGGAAATATATGGTGGCTGTAGAGATTTTTGCTATATTGATGTCAAGTTTTGGACTTTTAAGCTGTATATTTTTTCCTAAATGCTACATAATTCTGTTTAGACCAGAAATGAACACAAAGATACATGTGCTCAAGAATCTGAATACATAATTAACAGCCACTTATGTGCTTTGTGTTCACCTTTAACTTTCAATTTATTATTATCTTCTATAATTGTTTGCATTTAGTTAGTAATTCTTAAACAAAATCAATCTTTCTCGTTTTGATTTTTACTTCAGTTATCAGAAAGTATGATTGTTAATGTATTGTTAATGTAATTCCACATGCCAGAATGTTGGATTATAAAAGTTTCTCCTTATGTTGCCAATTTTTAGGCAAAAATAAAATAGTGCTGGATGAAGAAGAAAAAGTAAGTTTCAGGCTGAATATAATCATAGCTGGGGAAATCTCACAGATTGACTTGGAGTCTCAGGGTTTTTTGCCCCAATCTCAGGGTGAGGGAGCATATTCTCAGGTCACAGGGAAGATGACTCCTTTCTGTTATACACTGTTGTGATATTATAGAACAATCCCAGATTTTGTTATTGCTATGTAATGGCTGCATTGCACTGTGCAATGTGCACGTTTAACTCCTTAACGACCAGTGACGTGCCAGGCACGGAAAAACAGTCACTTAACGACCAATACACGTCATTGGAAAAAAATGGTGTTGAAATAGCAAAATGTTACTTGTACTTAATACCCTATAACTTGGGAAAAAAACCATAAAAACATTGTGTTTTTTCATTAGCTTTTGTAGATGAGTAAAAGATTTTTTAAATAAAAATGAGAAAAACTGCTTTTTTTAAATTTAATAAATCGTCATATTTTATAATTTTTTTATAAGAAAGTTAGATGATATGATAAAAAATGGATTTTAAAAATCACGAAGGGTACAAAACATTAAAAACAGCCAGGCCCTTAAGGGGTTAAACTGCGTATGCCTAAACACTGGTAAATGAGTTCCAGACACCAGGTATCTGTACTGGGTAGCCTAGAGCTGAATGCTGCAGGGTCACGTAGTGCCACGTAACTGCTTCTACTTTAGGCTCCACCACTATTTGTCCTAGGACACCTGGAGCAAAAGTTATATGTATACTATACTATACTTCATAGAATCAGAAAGTCTGATTCTAGAAGGAGCCCAGATAAATAGAAATATACAATTACACACACATGGAATGGGTTTCCATGGCCAGGCAGCTGCATGCAAGCCTCATCAATTACAATGCTAAGCGTTGAATCAAGTGGTGTAATGTACGGCACCACTGTACGTGTTCTATGAAGTAAGGAATCACGCTTCTCTGTTTGGCAGTCTGATTGGCTAGTCTGGGTTTTTTCGGAAGCCAGGGGAATGTTACCTACCTGACTGCATTGTGCCAACTGTAAAGCTTAGATGAGGAGGGAAAATGGTATAGGGTTGTTTTTAGGGGTTGGGTGTCTTACTTCAAGTTTAAAATAGAGTAAATAACGCAAAACCTTTACCTTTCCTCTTATTGATATCTGGGCCTAGAAAGTTTTGTCCTCTGAAGTAACTACAAATTTATGAGGGCTTTTATTCTCTGGATAAGTAAAAATTACCCAAACACACAACAGGACAGGCTCTGCCACACCGACACTCAAACACACACACCAAGACAGGCACGGCCACTGTGACACCCAAATCCAGACAGACTAAGCTTCAAAGGCCCCCAGCCTGCCCCCCTTGTGTAGTGACACCGCCAGCACAGATAAAATACTGGCCTGCAGTATGGGGGATGTATATCTGACTAGTTGGTTCATTCCATGAGTCTATACATCACAGCATTTTATCTGGGCTGGTCAGCAATATGTAAAAGTTATATGTGTCCTGTAAAACAGCCTTGTGTATTGCCCCCAGCTAGCCCCACATATTATATTTATCCAACCACCCAGCCTCCTCTTTAGTATTGATTCATGTGATGTCCCAGCCAGCCCCGCCTTGTGAATCAATGACCCCCCCTTTAGTATCATGTAAGCCCTGGCACCCTGATTGCATCCACAGGCTCTGCCTAACACAGAGATTGGAAGCATAGGACTTGCCACCTTTGCTCCCAAACAGCCTTCCTGTGGCATCCTAGCCTCAAACAGCCTCTCTGTGCCATGCTTTCCCCCACTTACACATCCACTTACGCTAGGTTGCTGCTTCCCCTGGGCAAAACAAGAGAGGTTGCTCACACAGTGTGTGTGTGTGTGAGCAATGCATAGGTAAGCAGCAGGGACCCTGCAGACGCGGTTGCTGCAGGTTTTTGCCCCACATCAGTGCACAGCCGTTTAGTTTAGATTTAGGGCGGCCTGGGGGGCAATTGCCCCTCACCCCAGCCTGCCCCTGATCCTGGATGTTCCCAAGTATGGTGGTATACCAATGTGTAAAAACTGAATAAAGTACATTACACCATTAATTTTGTAATCAATTCAATCTAACTAAAACAACAATAATGGAATAATGATATGTCTAAGCGTAGCCATTATTCCTGCTGGATCCTCTGTAATGTTATTTGCTTTGTCCAAGGACACCTCCATTATTTCTGGAGCCAGTGTCTGCATTTAAATATTCATTTGTGAATTAATGGTTGGTATAACTAAGATATTAACCTAATTTTACAGCAAAACTGCATATATATCTGCTATCATTTTTTTGTGACTTATTCCGCAGCATTGACTTATGAGAATGAAGATGTAAAAAAAAAAAAGAAAAAAAGAAACAGACGTACTAGACAGCAGACACTTAAAACTAATGCACGTAAAAAGAAGTCTCAGATACATACCCATGTCAACATGTACAGAGAGTATATACATCTTGAACAAGAATACATATGATGAAAACAAAAAGAAGAAAAATATATATAAATATATATAAATAATTATAAATATGATATAAAACTGTTCATACCACAGCTCAATAACATATAAAATTTATAAAATTGAGTGTAGTTGTATCCCTTATTAAGACCATTGGGAAAGAACTAAGGTTTGCCTATAATAAATCCATCTAGGATCCCTTTGTATCTAAATATGATTCAAATTCCGTTCTGGATATGTCCACTAAAACGCTGAGAATCCTTAACTGACCAGACTTTGCTGTGGTTGCATGGTTGCATGGTTGCACCCACAATCCAAGTTATTGTCTTGGCTAGAAGACCAGCAGTGCAGGAACTTGGTATCATCCACTGGGATTCTGGAGCGGATCAGGACACTAGCCGAGCAAACAGGATGGATTAATATACTGGAGACGTAGTCGTTACACAAAGCTGAAGTCAGGGATAAGCGAGAACAAGATAGTCGAATAGCATGCCGAGTCAAACGCAGGAGACAGACAGAAATGTCAATACGAGCCAGGGTAGGAGTCAAAAATCCAGAATAATCAGGAACATGGTGTGACATTTCTATTTATTTCCCGTTGACATACAGTTTGCAAACTTGTGAAATAAATATTCTTGCCAACATTATTTTTTTTTGGGTGTCTTTACATTTTAAAGTGGGGGTGCCACATACAAGATCTCAAGATTAAACACCACACTATTCCCTTATGCTGTTTCACTGATTCATTACTTTAGGCAGCAAATCTTATGCTGCATCACTGCAATTATTCACCTGGGCAACAACATCCCTGATGTTTTATTTTCACAAAAGAGTATAACCTCTTGAGATATGAGATTGTGAGAGAAAACAGTTTATGACTAGAACAAGCAATGCAATTGTGCAACAATTCACTCCCCAAAACAGAACTGCATAGTGATTGTTTTGTGAGATAATTTTTATTTCTATCAAGACGAATGACTCAAGCATTAAAATATTTACAATGAACCTAAAGACTGCTAATGGATATGACATAGGATTAGGGGAGGATTTCAATTTGGCCCTCAATCATACCATCCTTTACCAGAGCATCCATGAGCACCATCTACAATATGGCGGCAGATGCCTGCTTTAAAAGAAGTCAATATTGAGGCATTCATCGACCAAAAACCCACCCCAGGACACACTGTGATCGCTGGAGAGCGACCACAAGCGCCATAGTAAGAGATGTTGCCTCTATTAAGATGGCGGCATCCATTAAAAAATCAATAAGTTTCCAAGAGGGTCTGTAAAGTTGCAGGTTGAATACAGTTCTGTCAGGGGAACTATTTACTCTCAACAAAATAAAAAAAAAAATAGTAAAAAAATCTAAAAAAAAGGAACCAATAGAGTCGCTTGGTTAAAGGTCCATAAGAGCAACTCTATTTGTCGCAGGCAGGGGCCTCCTCTATCATAAACCAATGAAGGGCAGCTGCCCTGTGCGTCCCTGTGTGTTGTGCATCTTCGTTTTCGTGTACATTTTGCCATGTTAATTTATTTGGTATTTAGGCTGAACAACTTAAAACTTGGTCTCCCCAAGATTTTAGATTATTTAAATTTAAAATTGTTTTTTGTTTAACAATATGCAGGTGATTTTATTTTTTAAAATAGTATTGCTTACCTTCTATAAGTGACTCTTGTAGATAACTATGAAAATACTATATGAAGGGGTAATAGAGGGTGTTTTTTTTATTCGTTTGTGCATTTATCTTTGGTAGCTTGTGATAGGAGATGTATTCTTTCCTACCCTGCTTCACAGTATAAGTGCCATTCATGAAGAATGGTAGATAGTAGACTTGGGCGCCGGCCAACTATTCGTGTTCGTCTTCATGGGGGAAAAAATCTTCGTATTCCACGAATATTCACCCATTCCTGTATTAGGTTCGGGCAACTATTCATGTACATTTTCTTTCTTCTGTTTTTTTTAAAAGGGGTTAATACAGGGTTAACGCGATAACTGGTCTCCCCGCTCCAATAGTTAAAGGTCCGTATGAACGACCAATTGGTCTCCCTGACTTAAGAGTTAAAGATCTGCACGAACGACTCTATTGGTCACCGTCAAGGAGCTCCTCTGCCATTGGTTGATCCAATAGAGTCCCTCGTACAGACTTTTAAAATCCTAGTGCCGCAACTTGGCCAGGGGGAGACCATTGCAGGACACCAATAGAGTCATTCGCACGTGTCAGGCACGTGTCAGCATCTTCCCGCGCCGCGTCCTCCTTCCAACATGCGCCACCAAAATGGAGACGCATGAAGAGAGGGGTCCGGCGTGGTAGACCCACTCATTCCCAGATGTTGGCGGTGCCGCGATCTCCTTCCCGGCACAGCGGTCCTCAGGACGGCCGGAACACGAATGCAGGGCCGTCCCAACAGAGACGGAGAACACGTTCCATCTCTCGCACGCCCTCTAGTGGTGCTCAGATATACTGTGCTTTCTGTGAATACACTTCAGTGCTTCCTTGCTTTTGACTCATTGGATATTGACCCTTCACTTCCATTATCGTGTATGAACCTTTGCTGCCTGAACCGACCTCTTCTAATCCTGACTTCGTCTAAGCCTCATCCCTATCGGTACCTCGCTTTTGATTCACCCACGTCTCCATATACGTCTGCATATTGGGCTCCAACTACTAAACCCGACAACACGGCCCTTTAACTCCTAATGGCGAACCTACGGATTTCTGCTCCCATTAACCCCTGCGATGCTGTGTAGATAAGGTAGGCTAGATGGGGAAGGGATCAGGGAGATTAGTAAACAAAGACGAAGATTCTTCATGTTGTGTGTCTTCGTCTTGGTATACGTTGTGCCGCCGCCATGTTCGGTATTCGGGCTGAACATTGAAAACGCACCCTTCGTGTTCATTTTCATGTTAGCACGAATACGAATGCACAAGTCTATAAAAAAACTCCTGGTCAATAAAGTCCCTGGCGGCTCCAGAATCAAAGAGACCTGTAGTAGCCAATATTCTGCCTTGAAATATCAAGGAAACTAGAAAAACAGGTAAGTCTATGGCTCTGGGGAAGCAGACAATACACCTAGGTCTCCCGAACCGCTTTAGGTCTTTGAGTTTCCTGGCTTACTAGGGTAAACCCGGGCAAAATGTCCTTTTTTGCCACAATATAGGCACAGTCCCGCTATACGCCTCTGGAAAGCTTTTTCCTTCTCAGATTATTTGCATAGGTTCTTTGGAAGTAAATTGAGGGAGTATCAGGTTGCGTAAATCGTGGAGCCAGATGGATGATAGGTCTTCTCTTCTTCTATCTTGAGATATCAGCATTCAATGGCGACAATACAGCAGGATAAGACAACACAAGGCAAGGAATTGGAACCTGGAGCAAGACTCAAGACAAGACCAAAAATACGTAAATCTTTGTTGAGTAGAGCGCACATGGAACCACATGCTGGCGGCGGTTAACCGCGACCGCGGCAGGAGAAGAGAAAAAGGTAAGAATTGAATCAGGATCATGCCCCCGAGGTATCTGCTACTAGTATGGCGAGCAGGACCGGAGCAACAGGGACCTGAGGGGGGCATGACAGGAGGAAAACCAGAATTTGGTGATGCCTCATTCACTGCAGAGGATTTTCAACCAACTAATGATCATTTTTTTCATGATTATGTCAGTTTGTCTAGTTATGTTTCAGCCTCTGAAAATTGGGCAAGGGACATTTTTTTGAAATATACAACCAAAATTATTAAAATTGTGCCCCTGCCCAAATATTTATGTATCTGTTATAACTGTATCCTTTTTTACTGACCATTTTTATGCAGGGTCGGGGTAAACATTCTACTACCAGAAAGCTAGGGTTGGCCCTTTAAAATGAATAGTCATATCTGAAATGTTTAACTCACTTTTAGACTTCCAGTTTAATTACTTTTTCTTAAGATTTAATGGTGCAATAGCGGAAAAGATTTTTTATAAACTAACAAAAAGAATTTCTTATCATATCTTAAGAAAAGAACGGTAATCCCAAATCACAGCTGCGTGTAACTAAATATAAAATGATCTAAAGTGTATAAATTAAGGTAGGAAAATATTCAGTTTCATTGCAATGACATCCACATGCAGACAACTTCACTGCCCATACAATGACCCATATTTTATAGGCGCATTAATATTCTGTATTATATTGGGTTACACTGCATTATCTTCCGAAATGATATACGATTGTAGATCTTTATCTAACATGTATAAAATTATATTCTTTCTATTAACCATATGTACGACACCCTGCAGAACCAGGGATACAGCATCAGTTTGCAAACTGCAACTTAGAGAATCATTTGAAGATTATGAATATTATCAAGATGGGGACATTATAATTGGAGGAATATTCACTGCAAATTCTGCTGCAATTAATTATTCACCTTCCCAACACATCGTGAAAAAGTTTTTGTGTATGGCGTAAGTAATATATTTCTCTATTAGTATTATTATTTTTATTCAGCAATTTACACAGCACTTCTTACAATACATACATTCAAAGGGTCTGACAAAACTAGAACTGATGGACCAAGACAAACCCATACATTAGGGAAAGAGAGCTCTAATGTCGTGTTTTTTTGGAATGTTATTGTGATGTCACCTTTGTAGTTTAGGTGACAATCTCATTCACTGCTTACACTTTAATTAGGGAATTGTGTTTTTTTTAGAATTATTATTATTTTTTTCAATAGGTGACATGTAGCACATGCAGGTCACAGTACACAGGCAGATACAGGAAATGTTACATTGTGTTATCATGCCAAAAACTTTATGTAGAAAACACATATGCGTGCAAGTATGCCAGCTACGTCTGCAGGGCCTGCTTTTGAGGAGTACAACTCCCATCACTTCCATCGGAATCCTGACAGAAAGTGATGGGAGTTCAAGTCATCAGAATGTTACCTTGGTAACAACGTCTGCTACCATGGTAACATGCAGCCATATAATCACTTTACTCCTTTTTTTTGGTTAGAAAAGGTGCTGATCGGCGCTGAGAATAATAATAAGAGAATACCTAACAAATGATATACTTGTTCTAATTGTTAGCTTGTTTTTCCACAGACCATTCACCCATCATTATGTAAACATTCTTAATTTTCTTTTTGCTGTTGAAAACATTAACAATAATCCAGACATTTTACCAAATGTTACACTTGGATATCATCTATACGATTCTTGTTCAGATCCAAGGAAAGCTGTGAAAAGTGTTTTACAAATTTTATCTGGGCCAAAGAAGACCATCCCTAATTATTCCTGCACGGAACATGACAAAGTGGCAGGTTTTATTGGAGATCATTATTCAGTCACCACTGTACCCATAGCACAAATACTCGGGATATACGGCTATGCACAGGTGGGTCACATTCTAGTATTTTTATTGTTTGTGCCTGATGTCTTGTAATGCTTTTCATCTGATAATACTAAAGCTAGGATAGGATTACTTACTGGCTGTACATGGTAAAAACCAAAGTTTTAGATTTACACTTAAGCCCGGTACATATAAAACAGACAGATGTTCATAAACGAAGGCCCAAATCTTTTAGATTCTTTTTTATTTCAATTGCTATTTTTTGGTATAGGTGAATCAGTGGGTTTTATGCCTTGATGAACCCAGCACCACAACCCGGCTCTAGAACTGACAATCAATGCCTTGTTTTAATATAGACAATTTTTAAAAAAAATATCCCTCACAATGACATGCTGAGCAATTTTTTTTTCATTCACTGACGTAATAAATAAACACAAATTCACTGCAATTTAATAGATGTGAGTGTATTTCCTTTGTAGATTAGCTATGGAGCAACTGACTCGTCCTTAAGGGACAGACGTCTGTATCCACATTTCTTCCGAACCGTTCAGAATGATCATGCTCATTACCTGATAATAGCCAAGATTCTGAAATTCTTTGGCTGGACCTGGATTGGAATATTGGCATCGGACGATGATGCTGGAGAAAAAGAGAGCCTCATCCTAACAAAGTACATGGCCCAGTATGGCATATGTGCTGCCTTTACAATAAAACTCAACCCAGGTTTTTTATGGCAGAAAAAAAGTGAACTAAGGATTGTAGGAGAGTCTTCTGCTCGGGTTATTGTGCTCTGTGGACCCTTCTCTTATGTGATTGCTCATACTTTATTAGGACAGCAAGAGCTGTTTTATGATAAGACACTCGTTCTTCCACCTTCGTGGGCATCAAACAGCATCTTAATACACAATACTATAGATGCATTTAATGGCTGTTTGATTTTAGACCTTTTTCCACTGTATGTTCAAGATAATGAAAGTTACTTTAATAATATCCAACCTTCAAAATACCCAGAAGACATGATTCTTCATGATTTATGGATAATAAAACTGCATTGCTTGTCGGAAAACCCATCAAAGAATAAACTATTTCAATCAAAGTATAGAATCTCTCTAGAGCACTGCACGGGGGACAGATTTTTAAATTATCTTAAAGATTTTTTCACCATAGGGGTTACTCCTCGGGTGTATGCTGCAGTACATATCATGGCATCTGCTCTTCAAGCACTTTTATCGGAAAAAAGAAGCAGAAATGTCTTTCACTATAGGCACCAGGTAACTATAACACATATTAAAATTGCAGCCTTTGCAGAATAGTCACACTTTGTTATAGATATCAAACATGTGCATGTAGTGAAGGGTAGACCTTTTACCTATTGTGTAATACACCCTTAATCCCTCTAGATTGTAAAATCGTTTGAGCCGGGCCCTCCCCACCTGTTGTCTCTGTAAATCACTTTGTTATGTTACATACTGCTTGTTATGTCCTGTCTACCCCTTGTACAGCGCTACAAAATTTGATGGCGCTATATAAAATAATAATAATAAAGAGCATTTGTATATGTTGGCCATAAATCAAGTACACTGACAAGGCCGGTGATGACAGTAGATATCTTATCAAGAATTCACAATAAAGCTTGTTTCCTAGGACCCTTAACATGACGGACAACTTGCATAAATTGCAAGATCTCACTAAATTTTGCAAGTGGAATGAAAACTCTCTTACTCTCTCTCTCTCCTAAAACAATCTATTTAGTACCCCCAAAATGTGAACAATAAAAACTAATAAACAACTAAATAATATAACCAAGGAAGTGAGTAGTTAACTGCTCAGGGGACGGGCCATGTAATAGCGTAAACTGTTGGCGCTATATAAATAAAAGATAATACTACTACTACTACTAATAATAATATATTAATTACTCCACCACATACCGCTCTATTTCTCTCTACACCCCTGTCCTGATGGATGTAAGTGTCTCTGGTTGGTGTGTGCGGTTTGAGCAAGCTTATAGTGTGGTAATTGATAATATAATAGTCCAGGTTATATTTAGTTAGTTTTGCCAACTTTATTTTCCTGCAGTTTAATTTATGTTCGGTATATGCCACTGCCCAAATATATTTAATCTTCTACTGATACTAGGCAAAAAGCAATTACATAAATTATTTAAGATACTTTTTATGCATTCCATTACTGAGCGCTGCAATACAAGATAAAATCAGTTAAAAATACAGAATCTTTTTTGAGGGAAAAGAGGTGAAGAACAACCAAACTCATTTCTAATTTTGCCCCAACCACAACCCTGCCTCCATGTTCGACATGGACAATACATGTACAGATACATAGTAATGTAGTTCTAAATACATATTTCTAATAGTAGAATCAATGTGTAGAACAGAAACTCAATTTAACCCTTTCAATACCAACTCATGGTTACTACTGCCAAAAGAAGCCACAATACTGTTCCTGCTAAGCATTGTTTTATGTCACTGAATTTGGGAGTTATCGTATAGTTGCTTTACCCTTTTGTAATTATATATTTATCATATTTTGTTTCTCGTACTAATTAAAAAATGTAGCCATTGTAGTGCCTTCCTTCTTTTGTTTAATAAGAAGTTTTTTTATTTTCATTTTCTTTACAGTTACATTATAATCTAGAAGCAAGTAAATATACACATGGATCAGGTGATCAAGTTGTCTATTTTGATGAAAATGGAGAATTTGTATATCTATACATTATTCAAAATTCCATGACTTTCAATGAATCTTCAAATATCTATTACATTGTTGGTAACTTTACACCATGGGCTTCAGAAGAAAATCAGCTTTTAATAAACAAAGATATAATAATATGGAAGACTCAAAACAATCAGGTCAGATGAAAAATTGAGTTACATTATTTGCAAACTATACAAAGTTATTAGATTATTTATTTTATGAGTTTTAATGGCACGCTAATCTCTCTTTTCCACGCTTACTGAAGCTAAATGGGAAGGGAGGATATAAAGACACATGAAGATAAAACAAAACCAGTAGTTCCCGCAATCTGTTTTAGTTTCCAACTTCACTTTTTGCCACTCCAATCCAAGATCTCAGCGCTGGTTACCGGTGAAATTATTGAGAATAAACACATACACAAAGCCAGGTGCTGGATTGTAACTGAATTTGGTTGTCTAGTTTTCACCCAAAAAAAATTATGGGTTAATTTATAATATAATAATATTCCGGCCTTGGTGAGACAAAGACAGTTTGAAATGTTTCTGTGCTCCGGTTTAGACCACATAACATCCTAAAAACATGACATTTCTATTTATGTGGGACATGGCTGTGTCTAGGGGATAATGCCAAATGTAAATTAAAAGTTATTTTTCTCTATTTGTACATATTCTGCTGAAGAAAACCACTGTGATTTGGAATTTGCGAAAAATAGAAAAAGCATTTTATCATATTATCAAAGATTGGCAATAACATGGATGCATAATGAGTATTAAAATGCAGAAATACAGAATACACGTTTTAAGTCCTGCAATGGGACTTTAAGTCCTGGGCAGCCTCAATCCGGGATAATGTGTGTTCCTGAAATGAGAAGGCTGAGTGAAGGAGGTCTCAGCCTTTATTTGTCACTGTGTTTCTATGCTTGTGTGACTGTGTAATGTCTGGTAATAGAGGAGTTCATTCTCTAATCTGCTCATGCCTGATAATAGAGGGGTTAACACTCTCAATCTACTCATGTAAAATGGATTTGTGTATGTGACAGTGTGTATATGTGAAGTAGTGTGTAAGTCTGCAGGATCCGGTCCTGGATTCCTATGGGGCCGGCATCAGGCACAGGTGCTGGGCATTAAAACCCCTGGAGCCTGATACTCAGAGAGACTGTTGGGGGAAGAGGATGTTTCCCTGTGCTCCCAGGGCAAGGAGAGGCCCTGAAGACAACCATCCCTGAGCCAAGTGAGGCATCACCTGCCTGGACCTTTTGTGTGCTGTCTGGGGGGAGGTTTTCCAGATCCTGGCATAGCTGGGTCTGGCTGGGAGGTTGAGTTAGTGGATGATTGCGCTGGTCAGTCTGGGCCAGCATTGTACAGTTAGAGAGGGCTCCAATTGGGAGCTAGGTGTTTCTTTTTATGATTGTGTCTTGGGGTGTTGCATTTAAAACAGTTCAAATAAAGCGCTGTTTTGTTACAAGCTGGTGTTCCTGACTCTGATTGCTCTAGAGGACTGTGCTTAGGACCCCTAAATGTGATATTTATGGCCCTCATGTCACAATATACGGTATATAATATAAAATGTATTTTATGTGTGTGTGTGTTACAGTGTGCATATGTGAATCATTATTTATGTATAAATATATATAAATATAATCTTATTGTTTTAATATAGTTTTGTAATCTCATCCGCTTCATAGTGTGTCCCTGAATGGCAGAAATAAAATGTAGTCACACTTGTTTCCAAGCTCAAGATAAGTAAATGAATATGAGTATTTTTTGTGTTTATGCTGTGTGTAAAAGTTATGAGTAAACCAAAACCAAAATACATATTTTTGCTCACTCTTTCTATTCTAATATATAAATAAGAATGGTTTCAAAAGAAAGCCAACAATATACAGCTTGTGTGCGTGCACTAAATGAGAGAGGAAAATTTCAGATGAACAAAAATGCTAAAGCACCCTTACTGCTTTCTGCTATTGATTAGTGTACATCTTAAATAAAGGATTTGTTTCCAAGGACATTATCATCTCAAATGGAACAAGACAGGGGTGCCCATTGTCCCCGATATTATATGTACCGGCATTAGAGCCTTTAGCTATTAAAATACATCATTCTGGAGGGGGGTTTTCCCATACCTGAACTAAATACATTACAATTTAATTTATTTGCAGATAGTATTTTAGTAACCATTACTGAACCTCAAAAATCTATCCCTTTATTATTTAAATTACGGTATTAGAAAACTGTAGTAAAATATCTTACCATAAAATGAACACTAAAAAAACTCAAGCTATGGCCTTAAATTCCACTCAAAGCACTGTAAATACTCTGAAACAACAAAAAATATTTTGTCTAGAAAATGCACTATATAGAGTATCTAGGGATAAAACTGACTAATACTATTAAAAAAAATATTCCAACCGATTTATCTGAACTGTGGGTAGACATTAAAAAATACATAAATTCATGGGTCACTTATAATTTATCCTGGTTGGGTCGAATAGCTGCTTTTAAAATTATAGCTTTTCCAAAATTACTATACATTTTTCGCATGATCCCCTACATATATCTAAAGCTACTTCATTAAAATATCTAAAAGAAGCAAATACATTTATTAACCAAGGAAAACAAAATAGAATTGCAGACAATTTATTAAGATTACCTGTTGATACGGATGGACCAGGCCTTCCGGATTTATATCTTTTTCATAAAGCAGTACTTTTAGCACATGCTGTTTTATTACTTTCCCTTCCAGGTCGAATTGGTTAGGTTGATTTAGAGAATAATATGTTAATTTCTTATAAACATAAGAACTGTTATGGCTTCCTAAACATCTTCGTCCCAGGGTCAAATTTACTCTGGAAACCTGTAATATGGCATTGAAAACATGGGAGTGGACAGCTAGTTTGTGTCCTGAATTACTGAAAATTCAAAAGGTCACACACTCAGTTTATTAATTCCTAACAGATTTATCCACTTGGTATGCATAAGGCATAAAACGGGATAATGGTTTGTTTCATGGGAATACCTTTTTATCAATTGAACAATAACATCAGATTTGGGGCATAACATATAAGCAATCTTACGTACATTTATAAATAACACTTTGTTTTTCAAATTTTTGGGATGTTTTACAAGTTGTTGAGTCTTGGCTGGGATGCACCGGAGACCAATAGCAGGGTGGATAGAGAAAAGGGCTCAGGCAACAAAAGCGTAGGCAAGGGGCAATCGAGAAGGTCAGGACAGGGAGAGAAATCAAGCTAAGGTCAGGAGAGAGTAGGTGAATCCAGAAGCCAAGCCAACCAGGAGAGCAAGCAATATCAACAATGGACACTAGAGGGGGATATACACTAAGGAAGGGAAAGACCTTAGCAGCTCAATATACAAGCACCTACTGAAGTAGGTGCAAGGGCTTTAGGGGTTGTAGGTTCCAGTCCCACCCATCAGCACCAGTTAGATCCTCCCCTTCCTCTAGTGGACTATGGCACTTGCCAGGATAGTGCTGTCCTCTCTCCCCACCTCCTCAGCCACCTCCAATGGAGACATCACGCTGGATGTCAGGACACACCCTCTGCCAACTGCACCACAGAGGAACTCACAACTCGCGAGGTACTCAATGCTGGGGATGCGGCCTTGCACGAGACGGCGCCGATACCTGATGGGTATCTGCACGCTACGGACCCCCAAATTAATAAAAAAATATTGTATATATTCTGTGGTATTGCCACAAAATTCAACCTTTATGGAATATAACTTTTTTTCTTCTCAAACTACTTCAGTTCAACGTTCCTGTCTCACATGAGATTGCTCTTTTAGGAGCAGTACCTCATGATATCTGTATATCAAAATTACTGGAATATATACTATTAGCTACCAAAAATGCCATAATTAGAAAATGGAAAACTAATATGGGTCCACGATTTTCAGAAGTAATAAATATTTGATTAGATATAAAAAAAAATGGAATACATGTATCATTCTCCTTTAGATTCGGTGGCTTTATATGATCAGGTCTGGGCTACTATATCCAATATAGCCCTCAAAAGAAACTATCACTTAATAATTTACTTCATAACAGGTCATACTTTCTTTTTGTAGATTAGTAAATAAAAAGTAAGGGATGAGGAAAGAAAACAGGGATTTGAAAAGAGAGTGTGTTTATGTTTTAAAAGTACAATGTTTGTGTGTAAGGACAAGCATGTGCATGTATGTGTGTATGAGCAGGCATTTCTATGTTTGTAGGGGTGTCTAGGTATCTTAGTGTCTGTCTGGGTATGTTGTGTGTGGGTACATTAACGCACGTATTAGCGTGTGTGCCTGGGAGTATGTGTTTTATCCCAAGTGTTTTTGTGTGTGTGTATATATATATACACACTCACTGGCCACTTTATGAGGTACACATTGCTTGTACCGGATTTTGCCACTTTTTTGCCTTCAGAACTGCCTTCATTCTTTGCGGCATATTTTCTAGACGGTGCTGGAAACATTCCTTAGATGGCATCACACAGTTGCTGCTGATTTGTCGGCTGCATATCTATGATGCGAATCTCCTCTGTTCCACTACATCCCAAATGTGCTCTATTGGATTGAGATCTGGTGACTGTGGAGGCCATTGGAGTACAGTGAACTCATTGTCATGTACACGAAACCAGTTTGAGATGATGTGAGCCATGTGACATAATGCATCATCCTGCTTGAAGTGGTTATCAGGTAGGTTGTCACGTTTAAACAATGCTCAATTGCTACTAAGAGACCCAAAGTGTGCCGTTGATACGAAACAGGCTGCCTCCATGCGTTTTTTACACCAAAGTCTGATCCTGCCATTTGGATGTCACATCTGGAATTGGGACTCATCAGACCAGGCAACATTCTTACAGTCTTCCATTGTCCAATTTTGGTGAGCCTGTGCAAATTGTAGCCTCAGATTCCTGTTCTTAGCTGGCAGGAGTGGCACCCGGTTGTCATAAAGCAAGTACTTACCCCAGCCATCGGTCCCACGCTGACATCTCTGCTCCTTCCCGGCTTACTGACACAGCAGCAAGCAGGGCCTCTCCAGCTACACTCCCACGCAGCTGCAGCCGGAGTTTAACAGGAGGGAGGGGGCGCTCGCTCCGTTGCCAGGGAGACGCGTCTCTCTCTAGCTGCCGGCAGAATCCAGTGAGACGCAGGACACGCTCCACCGTTGCCATAGCAACACGTTTCAAATACTGACGTCATTTTGGCGCCAAATTCGAACGTATTTAGACGCTTCAGTCCCAGTATCCTTTGCTGAAGTATCAGTTGAAGTTGGATTCCTATACCGAAGCGTTCTCTGTGTTTTGACCCTTTGTGTACCAGACCCTATTCTCGCTTACTGACCATTATCTATTTGCTGCCTGCCTCTGACCCCCTGCTTGTTTTTTGACTCTGCCTCCGCTCGTGCCCTATTGTACCTCGCCTGGATTTGTGTCCTGTGTGTATTGGAGTTTTTTGCTATTAGGAACCTTTCACTTACCAGCTCACTTCCGGATAGTGACAGTATACTTCAGCCATTACTATGGTTCCTGCAGGACTCCAAGCCACACTTTCAGATATGAACGACAAGATGGAGAAGCTGGCCCAAATGATGATGGACATGCAAGCTCAATATGGAAATCTTCATAATGAAGTAGCTGACCTCAAAAACCAAGTTGCTGCTTGCCCCGGAATCGATGATGGCTCACCCGTGTCTTCCGGACCAGTGCATTTAGAAACTGTCCCACTCACCTGTTCTATAGGGAATAGGCATACAGAGAGAATAACCTTTGATGTCATCAATTCCCCTTTATTTCCATTAATCTTGGGCCTGCCCTGGCTCAAGCAACATGATCCTGTCATTCATTGGACTACAGGACAAGTAACATTTTCCTCTCCGTTCTGCATCCGCCATTGTCTCAGTACTGCACATATTTCTCTTCAAACGTCCCCTACTGTATCCAGAACCTCCATACCGGGTTTGCCTTCATGCTATATGGAATTCCAGGACGTGTTTGATGAGAAGGGAGTTGAATGTCTTCCGCCACACCGTTCATACGACTGTCCTATAGACCTCATACCTGGATCTAAAATTCCTTACGGCCGTATATATCCCTTGTCGGAATCAGAACTGAAAGTACTACGAGATTACCTCGACGAACACCTAGCCAAGGGTTTTATTTGTCCATCCACCTCTCCGGCCGGGGCAGGAATATTCTTTGTAGGAAAGAAGGATGGGGGTTTACGGCCCTGCGTGGACTACAGAGAACTAAACGCTATAACCATAAAAAATCGATACCCTCTTCCTCTCATCCCGGAATTATTCGAACGTTTAAAGCAAGCCGCTATTTTCACTAAACTAGATCTACGAGGAGCATATAACCTTGTGCGTATTAAAGACGGTCATGAGTGGAAGACTGCATTTCGTACTCGTTATGGACACTTCGAATACTTAGTGATGCCCTATGGACTATGTAATGCTCCAGCTACCTTTCAAAACTTTGTCAACGATATTTTCCGGGATTTATTAGATACTTTCATGGTTGTCTATCTTGATGATATATTGATCTTTTCCGCTACCCTCCAAGAGCACCGCAGCCATGTACACCAGGTTCTTTCACGTCTTCGTGCCCACCGTTTGTTCGCCAAAATAGAAAAATGCAAGTTTGAAACTAATAATATAGACTTCTTGGGATTTCACATTTCATCCAAAGGCATCGAAATGGACAAAACTAAAGTGAAGGCCATTGAACAGTGGCCACAGCCTCAATCACGTAAAGATGTGCAACGATTCCTTGGATTTGCTAATTTCTATAGGCGTTTCATTCATAATTTTTCCAGAGTCGTCCTTCCTCTCACAACCCTAACATCCAAAAATACCAAGTTTTTATGGAGCACAAAGGCCGAGGAGGCTTTCGCCACGCTTAAACAAAGATTTACCTCTGCTCCTATACTGGTACATCCCAATTCTGATCTGCCTTTTATTTTGGAGGTAGACGCCTCTACAGTAGCGGTGGGGGCTATCCTTTCTCAAAGACAAGGACCTAAAAATCTACTTCACCCTATAGCTTTTTTCTCTCGCAAACTCTCACCGGCTGAGAAGAATTATGACATAGGCGATCGTGAGTTGCTATCAATAAAGTGTGCACTAGAGGAATGGAGACATCATCTCGAGGGTTCTCGACATCCGTTTGTTATCTTTACCGACCACCGCAATCTGGAATATCTTCAACGAGCCAAGAGACTACGACCTCGTCAGGCGCGCTGGTCTCTTTTTTTTACAAGATTCAATTTTCACATAACTTACAGACCAGGAAGTAAAAATGGCAAGGCTGACGCTTTATCTCGCCAATACGTCAATGAACAGGATGACCCCAACACCACCCAACCAATAATTCCCCCGAGACATTTTTTGGTCACCAAGAAAGATTTTATTAGCTCCCTGAGGGACTACTTCAAATTCAGAGTTCATCGTCCTACAGTTCAACCGTTGCAGAGGAAAGGAGGACTCTTTTACCATCAAAATAAATTGATAATACCTCCACCTTTTGTGACCGACGCTCTCCGCATCTGCCATGACGCCCCGTTGGCAGGGCATCCAGGGATCTCAGGAACGCTCAGTTTGCTTCGCCGTCGCTTCTGGTGGCCTAACATGGCAATGAATGCAAAAGACTATGTGAACTCATGCCAAGTTTGTGCAAGGAACAAGACCTCACACCAATGCCCTCCGGGATTGTTACAAATTATTCCCACTCCCCAATCGCCATGGTCCTCCGTATCAATGGACTTTATAGTGGAATTACCTTTATCTAACGGATATAATACCATCATGGTTGTTGTAGACAGACTGACCAAAATGGCGCATTTCATACCACTGAAACACCTCCCATCAGCAACTGAGACAGCTGACATGTTCATAAGAGAGATTGTTCGCTTACATGGAGTTCCTCTTCAAATACTGACTGACCGGGGTTCTCAGTTCACTTCAAAATTCTGGAGGTCATTTTGTAAAGGGTTGAAGATTGAACCAGCCCTATCTTCTGGTTATCACCCTCAAACTAATGGTCAGACGGAGCGAATAAATCAAAGTCTAGAACAATATATTCGTTGTTTCACATCTTACCTCCAATCGGACTGGTCCTCTTTGCTACCTATGGCAGAATTTGCACACAATAACATTAAGAACTCATCAACACAAGAAACCCCGTTCTTTCTGCTATACGGTTATCATCCTCCTGACCTACCTATATCCATAACCCCAGTAATGGTGCCAGAGGCGGCGAAAAGACTGCGAATAATACATAAAGCATTACGTATGGCAAAACAAAATCTGACGATTGCTCAACAACGATATAAGGGTCAAGCGGATAAACATAGACGTACTGGCCCTGACTATCAACCCGGGGATAAAGTATGGTTATCTACTCGAAATATGAAACTAGCCATACCCTCTTTAAAGTTGGGACCCCGATTTATTGGTCCATATACCATCACTCACCGTATTAACCCAGTCACTTATCGACTTGCGTTACCGCCATCTGTCAAAATCCATCCGGTTTTCCACACCTCTCTGCTCAAACCAGTTATTGCCAATAGACTGGCCACACGGTCTTCCTTACCTCCTCCTCCTGTCATTGTTGAAGGTTATCCTGAATATATCGTTCAAGACATTTTGGATTCCCGTCTTAGGAGAGGCCGTTTGTATTATTTAGTGGATTGGGAGGGTTACGGACCTGCTGACCGTTCCTGGGAACCGGCCTCTTTAGTTCACTCACCTGTCTTGGTTCGTCGGTTTCACAGGAGTTACCCCTCTAAACCTGGTCCTATCGGTTCCCGGAGGTTACCGTTCGGGAGGGGGTACTGTCATAAAGCAAGTACTTACCCCAGCCATCGGTCCCACGCTGACATCTCTGCTCCTTCCCGGCTTACTGACACAGCAGCAAGCAGGGCCTCTCCAGCTACACTCCCACGCAGCTGCAGCCGGAGTTTAACAGGAGGGAGGGGGCGCTCGCTCCGTTGCCAGGGAGACGCGTCTCTCTCTAGCTGCCGGCAGAATCCAGTGAGACGCAGGACACGCTCCACCGTTGCCATAGCAACACGTTTCAAATACTGACGTCATTTTGGCGCCAAATTCGAACGTATTTAGACGCTTCAGTCCCAGTATCCTTTGCTGAAGTATCAGTTGAAGTTGGATTCCTATACCGAAGCGTTCTCTGTGTTTTGACCCTTTGTGTACCAGACCCTATTCTCGCTTACTGACCATTATCTATTTGCTGCCTGCCTCTGACCCCCTGCTTGTTTTTTGACTCTGCCTCCGCTCGTGCCCTATTGTACCTCGCCTGGATTTGTGTCCTGTGTGTATTGGAGTTTTTTGCTATTAGGAACCTTTCACTTACCAGCTCACTTCCGGATAGTGACACCGGTTGGGTCTTCTACTGCTGTAGTCCATCTGCTTCAAGGTATGACGTCTTTTGTATCAAGAGATGTTATTCTATGGTTGTAACAAGTGGTTATTTGAGTTACTCTTGCCTTTCTGTCATCTCGAACCAGTTTGCCCATTCTCCCCTGACCTCTGACGTCAACAAGGCATCTGCCACTCACTGGATATTTTCTCTTTTTCTGACCATTCTCTGTAAACCCTAGAGATGGTTTTGAGGGAAAATCCCAGTAGATCAAAGTCACTTAAATCCCCTTTCTTCCCCATTCTGATGCTGGGTTTGAACCTCAGCAAGTTGTCTTGACCACATCTACCATGTGATTGGCTATTTGTGTTAACAAGCAATTGAACAGGTGTACCTAATAAAGTGGCCAGTGAGTGTATATATTTATCTATATTAAGGTGAAAGCCTGGATCTTTGGTGCATGTGGGTGTGTTAGTATTTGGATGTTTTAATGTGTCTCTTAGAACTTGTGTGTGGGGATGTGTATTAGTATGTGTCTGTGCATGTTAGTGTGAGTGTCTGTGTGTGATAGTGTGAGAGCCCCTCCCGACATCAGCCTGTGGATCCAGTACTTCATATTGGGCTGGTACAAACTTTGTCTCGTCATTTTGACGCCACTACGTTGCATGATGCAACCCCTGTGTGAGGTTTTAGTTTTTTGTCTAGCTGGATGCTTCTAGTCCTTGTGTAAACTCTTGGCCTGCCCCTGAGAAATTCTACCAGGTCACCTTGAAAAATGGAAACCCCCTTACATAGAACATTTAAAATATAAATTGTTAATAAAATAATTTTAAAAAGTGTGCATATAACTAGAATGTGTTTTCCAGAAGATTTTGCACTGTTTCTGTGAGTTTATGTGCCCATTCTGCCAAAAGAGCATTTGCGAGGCCAGGTACTAATGTTGGATGAAAAAAAGTCCGTCTTGCAGTCGCTGTTCCAATTTATCTCAAAGGTGCTCAGTGGGGTTGAGGTCAGCGCTTTGTGAAGGCCACTCAAGTTCCTCCACAGCAAACCCGTCAAACCATGTCTATGGACCTTGCACAGGGGCACAGTCAAGCTGGGACAGGAAAGGCCCTTCTCCAAACTGGTGTAACTGAGTTGAAAACATACAAAATGTCTAAAATGTCTTTGTATGCTATGCATGGTCTACTACTTTGTGGCTGAGCTGTTGTAACTCTTTCTGATTGTTACCATCACAAAGCAGTCAGGCCCCATGAAGCAAGATACTGCAGTAACTCTTAAAGGAACACCATGATGCTTGCTGATCTATCCTTTTTTTTTTATAATTAATTCCTTTAGATACCACAATCACGGTGTTCTTCAAAATGTTTACCCGGAGGAAGAAAAGTTCCAATGCCTACAATACACACCTGCTGTTATAACTGCATCCCATGCTCAGAGGGGGAAATATCCAATTTATCTGGTAAGAAGTATCACTGGTAATATTGTAAATATAAAGTAATTAATTTAACAGTTTCGCAATAAAACAGTATTTTCTCAGTGTACTTTTATGAAAATGAAACTGAAGAAAGCTTCAAACTATCAGGTTCAGAAACAGACATATTTTTTTGCGTAGACTTAGGGAGGCAAGTTTAGTGGCAAACCATTATCTCCGATCTACCCAGCCGGCACATAAAGAGGCAAAGCGTCCATGTTATTCAGCGAAGTGCTCTGTGAAGTCAGGATATAATGTCATTTTGTGGCGCTTAGCGGTGATGTTTGCGGCCACAATGAAAATGGTTGTCAATAAAATCAGGACTGTCGATGTTGCAGATTGTCCCTGCACAAAAAACTGAGTTGATTCTTTTTGGCTGTGCTAATAAAGTACCGCTTGTGCAATTAAATTCTTAAAAATGTATTGTTTTTTTTAGGCTGATTAAGACCGAGGTATTCTATTGTTTACCACAGGTCACTATGGTAAAGGGTCAACATGTTTGTCTAGTAGAGTAGATTCAAGAAAATCCACGTATACACGATTAATATGCATCTCCCAAAAAATGCTTTTGAGGGCTGTTGGAAGCACGTGTTGGTTGAGGAGATTATTTGATATTCTCTGACTAGCACAAGGAGGTGGAAAACATTAATAGAGGTCTGTACCGTCATAGTGCAGATATCCTTTGCACTTTGCATTCTTGCTTGCTGCATCCACCTCTGGGGCCAGCCCTATCCCTTTGCCTGTTCCCATACCCCCAACACAGCTGTCTAGATTATGGGCGATTGTACAAAAACTAGAACATCTTTTAAAAATAAGACAACAGCATATTACTTTTTAATATAATAATAAACTTCCTTTTAGGTCAACCGCTCCATTTTAATGCACAAGCCCTAGGGGAATGCTTACATGTCACTTACACTTAGCTGAGTAAAATAAAAAAAGGTAATTATTATGATACTAGATAGCAATAATTGGTTTTCGTGATTCACAATATTTGTCTAACGGACACATTTTGCAGACAGTGAAAACTGCATAAAATGTCCAGAAGATCAATGGCCAAACGAGAAGAAGGACAGATGCACTCCCAAGATGATCGAGTTTCTATCCTACAAGGATGACCTGTTAACTTTCCTCTCTGCTTCAGCTTCTCTTCTGTTATGTTTTGTGGCTGGTCTAATACTATTAGTGTTTACTTTATTTCGGGATACACCAATAGTCAGAGCTAATAACAGGAGCCTCAGCTTCATCCTCCTGTTCTTTATCATGTTGAGCTTCCTCTGTGTGTTTCTGTTTCTCGGTCGTCCGGTGGATATAACATGCATGCTCCGTCATACTTCTTTTGGAATCATCTTCTCGGTGGCTGTATCATGTGTGCTGGCCAAGACATTAATGGTCTGTATTGCCTTTAAAGCCACCAAGCCTGGCAGTGCATGGGACAAATGGGTTGGAGTCAAGCTACCTAATTCCACTGTCATTTTATTTTCATCTGTTCAAGTTATAATTAACATAAGTTGGTTGACTATTTCACCCCCATTTGAAGAGCAGGATATGAACTCTGTTAAAGAAAAGATCATCATTCAGTGTAACGAGGGCTCAGTTATTGCCTTTTACTCTGTCCTGGGCTATACAGGGATTCTGGCCGCTGTTTGTTTTCTTATAGCTTTTTTAGCCAGGTCACTGCCAGACAGTTTTAATGAGGCCAAGTACATCACCTTCAGCATGCTGGTGTTCTGCAGCGTTTGGATTGCAATGATCCCGGCCTATCTGAGCACCAAAGGGAAATACATCGTGGCTGTAGAGATTTTTGCTATATTGATGTCAAGTTCTGGACTTTTAAGCTGTATATTTTTTCCTAAATGCTACATCATTCTGTTTAGACCAGAAATGAACACAAAGACATATGTGCTCAAGAATATGAATACATAATTAGCAGTGCCTTATTCGCTTTTAAGTGTTACCTTTACCTTTCAATTTGTTATTTTTTTCTATAAAGTGCTTGAATTATTGTTTGCATTTAGTTAGTGATTCTTAAAACAAAATCTATCTTTCTCGTTTTGATTTTTACTTCAGTTTTTAGAAACTATAAATATGATTGTAATGTAGTTCCACATACCAAATTGTTAGATTCTAAAAGTAGAGAGGCATAATAAAAATAATTATATATATACTGTGGTAAAGTGTATGGGAGAGTGGTTGATGGGATATATATCTCACCTGGTTTCCTCAGCCAGGCACAGTAGCTAACCCAGGAGACCTCAGGTGCGGCTTCCTAAGCTCATTACTGGAGGAAGCCTTAAAAGAGAGGGCTGTTAGGTTTGAAGGGAGAGGAGAAACTGAATGAAGGAGCACCTACAGCCAGCGCTGCATCCCACCAGGTATGAAGCTTTACCCCATGCAAAACTTGTTACTTTGCTTTGTGCCAGACCTTGGCTTGTAGAGAGGTATCCTGATGTTTAGTTAGAGCCGGACAGGCTTATAGTTTGTTTTGTTTACAAGGTGCTCTGTGACTACAACATCTAAATAAACACGCTTTTATGTTTGAAACCTGTGTGAAACTGTCATTGCCGCCCCATGCGTGAGCTGTCCCCTACAATGCATATATATTCCTTGTTGAAAATATTTTTGTGTATACAATTTATTAAAAAGAAACATAACCCACAAAAAAGAAGGAAAGTGCTGTGTGCTTCTCCCAATGAAAATAATGAATTTTATCACCGTAATAAATGTGAATTTTATTGTACATACGTTTAGCCTATAAATGCCAGGATATCTCGTTCAGTATTTAAACCTCCCTTCTTATGTGTCCGGAACCTATAAATCCACTCTGTCTCTCTCTTTGAGAGTGCCTGTTTGATGTTTCCTCCCCGCCAGTGGGGTAATACCATATTGGCTCGATTATAGGCCGCACCCTAAAAGTTAGGTGCTTTTTTAAAGAAAAAATTTGATTCTTAGGGTAATAGATATAATGCCACTCTGCCCTCCCCCGAGATATGCTGCCACTCTGTCCTCCCCCCGAGATATGCTGCCACTCTGTCCGTCCCCCCGAGATATGCTGCCACTCTGTCCGTCCCCCCGAGATATGCTGCCACTCTGTCCGCCCCCCCGACATGTGCTGCCACTCTGTCCGCCCCCCCGAGATAAGCTTTCACTCTGTCCTCCCCCCGAGATATGCTGCCACTCTGTCCTCCCCCCGAGATATTCTGTCACTCTGCCCGCCCCCCCCCCTGAGATATGCCCCCCCGACTTACCAAAGCAGACTCCTGGGTGTCTTGCGGGGCCGGCGGGGGACATCTACGCAATATGCGTATACAACTTCTGGTGCCGGAACTTCCGCCATGGGAAGTGCCGGCATGGGAGATTGTTAAAGCGCATCATGCAGACGTTCACCGGCTGCGGCGATGCAAGCTTAAACAACCTCCGCTGCCAGCACACATGCATATGTGTGTGTAAGTAGGGAGGGGGAGGCCATAGGGAGGCTGAAAGTGATGTGCATGTGTTGGCTACTTGTGCATGATAGGAGTGTGATATTGCAATATTAAAAATACATGATTGCTAACAGCAATAACACTCCTATCATGCCCAGGCATACCCAGATTACAGCACAGCTAACATCACACTCATCCTGGAACCTGGGCATGATAGAAATGTAATTTTCGGGCCCCAAAATTAAGGTGCATCTTATACATGGGAGCATCTTATACATAGGGAAATATGGTAATCCCTTCAAAACCGGGACGTACCTGGTACTTCCTGGCTACATAGCAGCTGCAGACCGGAACATACCAGGTACGTCACCCCTAATGCGCAGTCCCACATCGCGCTGCGTGCAGGATTGCAAGTGGGCGGCGGCCTCTGACTGATCGGTGAACCGATCTATCGTGTGGCAGCCAATCCCCCTCAGTTCCGTGCACGTGATTGCAATGAAAGCGAATTACGTGCACGGAACTGAGAAATTTAAAGGGCACCGTGTCTTCACCTAAAAGCCGGTCCTGAAGGGGTTAAACATGATACACACAAACAGTTACACACTCACTCATTCCCTCTCATTCACACTAAGCATTTACACATATTCATTAATACATTCTCACAAATCATTTAAGCAATTCATCCACACATTAATTCATTCATTATCTCACTCATTCTCACTTTTATTTCAATATTCTTAACATCCCCTTTCTCACTATCTATTCCCCCTTTCTCACTATCTACCCCCTCTCACTAGCTACCCCCTCTCCCACTTTTCACTGTCTACCCCCTCACTATGTACCCCCTCTCGCACTTCTTACCCTTCTCACTATGTACCCTCTCTCCCCTTCTCACTATCTACCCCTTCTCACTATCTACCCCCTCTCCCCCTTCTCACTATCTACCCCCTCTCCCCCTCTCACTATCTACCCCCTCTCACTATCTACCCCCTCTCTCCCTTCTCACTATGTACCCCCTCTTCCCCCTTTTCTAACTATCTACCGCCTCTCTCCCCTTTCTCACTATCTATCCCCTTGTCACTATGTACCCTCTCCCCTTCTTACTATCTATGCCTCCTCCCACCTTTCTCGTTATCTATCCCCTCTCACTATCTACCCACTCCCCCCTTTCTCACTATCTACCCCCTTTTCCCTTTTTCTCACTATCTACTCCCTCTCCCCACTTCTCATTATCTACCACCTTCTCCCTATGTACCCCCTCTCCCCCTTCTTACTATCTGCCCCTCTCCCTCCTGTCTTACTATCTACCCCCTCTCTCCCTTCTCACTATGTACCCCCTCTCCCCCCTTTTCTCACTATCTATCCCTTTCCCCACTTCTCACTATCTACCCCTCACCCCTCTCTTTATCTATCCCCTCCCCTTCTCACTATCTACCCCCTCTTCCACCTTTCTCGCTATCTACCCCCTTTCTCACTTTCTACCCCCTCTTCTCCCTTTCTCACTTTCTACCCCTGTTACAGGGTCACCGTACCCAAGGCTGGGTACCCCTGTTTGAGGGCTGAGGAATCACCAGTCAGTCCCTCATACGGATAGCACTCAGCTATCCACGGATCATCCAGACCACCATTCGTAGTAAACCAGGAAGAACTCTCTTTATTACAAACACACAGAATTTATATACAATCTCAATGCAATGTGTACCGAACCCAACCCCCAATCCCATCAGCCACATCCCATCACAAATCCCATCAGTATACAGGGGATGTATCAGGTGAGGGGATTACAGAATACAATGGGTTCCCCCACCTGTGTTATCACGGTATACGGAACCGGACACAAAAGTGCTCCATGACCCGGCTAAACTTCATATGACACATGAGCCAGCTAGCCTGGCCCTGTCACAGATCTCCCCCTTGACCAACGGTCCGGCAGACCAGGCAGATCCACACGGGTCTGCTGCAGGCTGTCCGAGTGGACAAAGTTCAAAGGTGCAGGCCTTAGTTCATGGCCCCCTTTGTCAGAATCATCCATTGAAGGTGGGCCAGGGCCCTGGTTGCCCAAAAGGATAGTCAGTAGTCCTCTTTGAATTGGAGGACGGTCCCAGCTCAGCCGGGGGCACATGGCTATCCCCCTCACCCGGATAACAGGGGCACGTGGAGACTCTTGCTCCCTAGTCTTGGGAACTGAGTCTGGGGCAGCTGCCAGGCCAGGGTGGTTGCATGGAAGGAAAACCCTGCTGATCGGGCCGGGGGCACTCGGGGAACCAGGGAAACACATAGAGGTAGTAAGCGAGGCCTCTACCGGGACATTGGAGTGACCTAGGGGACACTCTGGGACAGGAACAGGTGCCCTTACAGGGTTATTGGGCGAGCTAAGCAGCTCTGCGGGGTACTCAGGGGACCCAGGGGAATACTCCGGGGCAGGGACAGGTGCCAATACTGGACCACCGGGAGGGTTAAGCAGACCCTCGATCTTCCTCTCTGGGACAGGTGCCTCTGCCTGGGCACGGGGAGAGTCAGAGGAACACTCTGGGACAGTGACCTGGGCTTCTAGGAGGACACTTGGGGAACCAGGGATCACTTCGGAGAACACAGGGATAGGAACCAGGGCCTGCGCCAGGCTACTGAGAGGACCCAGGGAACTCGGCAGCCCCTCTGGCGTCCTCGCTAGTTTAGGGAATGGTGCCTCTACCGGGTCACCGGGGACTTCATAGGGAACCTCTGGGGCAGTGACCCGGGCTTCTCCCAGGACACTCGGGAAATCAGGGGGACAATCTGGGGCCCTGGCTTCTACGGGCATAGATAAGGGTTTGGTGAGGGGAATTGTGCCACTTACTCGGGAGGTGGGGACAGTCATCTCTTCTGCTGGGGTAGAGCAGCCAGGGTTGTTGGTGAGTACTTGGGTCGGAGCTTTTGGCTTCCTCCTCCGCTTCTTTTTGCTGGCGAGGACCTCGGTTCTTCTCGCCAGGGCAGGGGCCGAGGAGTAGGTGAAGAGGACCTCGGTCCCACTCCCGCAAGTTGTAGTACCATGCTCCCAGTCTCCTTGTAACTCCTGAAGCTCCACTCTCCGCAGCAATTCTTTATAGTCCCTCTCGAGCTGCCATTCCTCTTGGACCAGGCAATCCATAACAGCCTCCAGCTCGGGGGGAATAGCATAAACCAGGACTTCTGCACGGTTGTCCCAGATTGTATCCCTGTGGTACTGGCAGGGGCTTCCGAAGGACGAGTCAAATTGGAAGGCATCATATATCAGTCCTGGGTCGACAGGGCTATACAGCATCAGAGGGTCGCTGTGGTCTTCACCTGCTAACTGCTGGGAGAATCCCTGGTAGCGGCTCTGGAGGTCGAGCTCTGCATATATGAGATCCCTCAATTCGTCTTCCCACTCCGGCAACGGGTTCTCCCCCAGGAGTGGAACTCGTAGATCCCACATTGTCCAGTACTGTGCCCAGTATGATTCGAAGTGGGGATGGGAGAAATCATCCCTCCAGTCTGCGGGCGCAGACTCTAACTGCCATTGCTGGTGTTCCAGCTCACACACCTCGGCTGTAACCCGGTCTGTCTCACCCTCTGGTTCTCGGAAGGGTTGGATATCCTGGTATGATATTTTGGGGGTCTGTTCCCCTAGTCTGGGAGATACAGACCCACTCTGGCTCAGTTCCTGGTGACACATTTTAATCACCGCCGTCACTTGCTCCGATGTAGCCCCTCCTGGGTACAGGGATAAGTGCCATAGAATGTTCTTTTGTAGAGCACTCAGTCCGAGGCTCTCCTCTGGGGCATCCTGGTGCCGGTCCATCTCTCTGCAGTCCGCAATCAGAGTAGCCTTTCCTTTGCTATAAACCTCCAGGAGCTCTCTCGGTGTCTCTCGTCTGCAATCCCAGTTGGTGGTTTGGATTTCACCCAAGTCGTGGGATTCTTCCCACCGCTGCCACCAATGTTACAGGGTCACCGTACCCAAGGCTGGGTACCCCTGTTTGAGGGCTGAGGAATCACCAGTCAGTCCCTCATACGGATAGCACTCAGCTATCCACGGATCATCCAGACCACCATTCGTAGTAAACCAAGAAGAACTCTCTTTATTACAAACACACAGAATTTATATACAATCTCAATGCAATGTGTACCGAACCCAACCCCCAATCCCATCAGCCACATCCCATCACAAATCCCATCAGTATACATGGGATGTATCAGGTGAGGGGATTACAGAATACAATGGGTTCCCCCACCTGTGTTATCCCCCCTGTAGTGCGGGTGCCATCTGGGCAGACAGGGCTGTGTTGGCTGATTAAGAGCCCCAGCCAGATTATAGGATTGTCTCTTTGAAGGCTGGGGCTGAATCCACATCAGTCTCTGGGCCGGTTACACAATAAACACAATATAATATATTACCGGGTCACGGTATACGGAACCGGACACAAAAGTGCTCCATGACCCGGCTAAACTTCATATGACACATGAGCCAGCTAGCCTGGCCCTGTCACAACCCCCTCTTCTCCCTTTCTCACTATCTACACCTCTCCCCTTATCATTATCTGCCCCCTCTCCCCACTTCTCATTATCTACCCCCTTCTCACTATGTACCCCCTCTCCACCTTCTCACTATCTACCCTTTTGCAGTTCACTTACCTTGTTGCAGGAGTCCTGCTGTGGGAGACCTCTGTCTCCCTGCTCTTCCGCGGTGTGCGCTTCACTGCTGAGCAAGATACTGCACCGCGACCAAGCTAGATACCTTGCGGAGGAGAGTGAGGGGCGCAGAGCAGTTGCTGAAAACTTAAAGAGCGACCATTCTGCACCCCTCTCCTCCACATCAAAAAAGAAAGAAACAAACAAAAAAGATGGCATTTCAATTCTGCTTTAAAGAGCAATCCAGGTCATGTGGTCACCCTATGGCACCCCTGCTGCCATGGCACCCTGTGCGGCCGCACAGCTCGCACACCCCAAAGGCTGGACCTAACTATCTTTTTTCACTAACCAATTTATGCAGGGCCAGGGAAAACATTCAAGTACAAGAAAGCTCATAAAAATAAATAGTCATACCTGAAATGTTTAACTCACTTTTAGACTTCCAGTTTAAATACTTTTTCTTAAGGTTTAATGGTGCAATAGCAGCAAAGATTTTAATAAAATAACAAAAAGAATACCTATCACATTTTAATAAAAGAACGGTAATCCCAAATCACAGCTGCGTGTAGCTAATTTTAAGATGCTCTAAAGCGTATAAATAAGGTAGGAGAATGTTCAGTTTCATTGCAATGACATCTACATGCAGAGAACTTCACTGCCCATACAATGAACAGTATGGGCACCTTAACAGTCCATATTATATTGGATTATACTACTTTGTCTACAGAAATAATATATAATGCTAGATCTTTACCTAACATATATAAGATCATATTCTTTATTTTAGCCTTATGTACGACAACCTGCAGAACCCAGGATACAGCATCAGTTTGCAAACTACAACTTAAACAATCATTTGAAGATTATGTTTATTTTCAAGATGGGGACATTATAATTGGAGGAATATTCACTGTAAATACTTGTGCAATTGAATATTCACCTTCCAAACGCATAGTGAAAGATTTTTTGTGTATGGCGTAAGTAATATATTTTACTTTATTATTATTATTATTATTTTTTATACACATTTACACAGCAATTCTTACAATCAAAGAGTCTAACAAAACTAGAATGACAGACTAAGACAAATCGATTCATTAGGGAAAGAGAACCCGGCTGGCAAGCGAACATTGTAAAGGGAACGGCATGAAGCGATAGTGTGGGGATGTATAAGTGGCAGGTAAGCTCTAGCTGCAAATATTGTACGCTTCTCTAAAGATTTGTCTTGAATATTCAAAGGGAGGATGAAAGCTGGAGGTTACGGGAAATAGAGTGTTTTACAAACCATAACTAATAAAATGTAAAAAATTTAAAAACTAAGGTTTCTTTTTCATTGTGATCATGATACCCGTTACTATATTTAGTTTCTTATGTAAATTCAAATAGATTAACAAAACAACCCTGAAGAATAGGCTTCGCATTAATAAAATATAACTAAGATTATTGACCAAACATGTTTACAGCTTTATCTGTGATATTTTGCATGCCAGAAAAAAATTCCTTATCTGTATCTTTATATTCAGGGGATATGTGTCACGCACAGCGTATGATAGAACCTGTAATCAGGTAGAACAGCGTGTGCAAGTCCAAATAGACAGATACCAGAGTCCAGTACAGAATAGCCAATGAGCAAGCCAAGGTCAGGAAGCCAGAAGTCAGGATCGTTGCAGGGTAAGCCGAGGTCAGGAAGCCAGAGGTCAGAATCGTCGTGAGGAAAGCCAGAGTCAAACACCAGGGAATCGGTAACAGGAACAAGCCGGGTCGGTAACGGGAAATCAACAGGAACGCGTACTGAGAAGACACTATGCAAAATAGGTACAACCATCAGAAGGCAAAGCTGGAAGGTTTCTGAGGCTCTTAAATAGGAAGAGGAAGTCCAGACCTCAATTAGTGTTTTCCCGCCATAATTTCAAAATCCCGTTATGTCACTTCCGGTCCGTGGCCATTTTGGGATTGGCGAGGTCTCAAATTCTTAAAAAGACCTGTAGTACCGGCTGGCGCCACTAGGTGGCATGAGGAACGAGTACACGCGGCAGGTCCGGACCGGTTTCCAATAGACGGCGGCCGCCGTGTGGAGCTGCGGGGTCTTCCCCGTCCTCGCGGCGGCAGAAGCTGTCTTGCGGAGGAGGGAGGTCTTCCTCTCCTCCGCGGTGGCTGAAGCTGCTGTGGCAGGGCGGGGGGTCTCCCCCTTCTCTGCGGCAGTGGAGGCCGTTGTGGTAAGGCGGGGGGTCTCCCCCTTCTCCGCGGCGGTAGAGGCTGCTGCGGCAAGGTGGGGGGTCTCCCCCTCCTCCGTGGCGGCTGATGCCGTTGCGGTGAAGCCGGCGGTCTCCCTCCTCTCTGCAGCGGATGAAGATCCGCGGACCCGGAGGAACCGGCAGCCAGGTACGTAACAATATGTTAGGATATATCTAAAGTTTAACAAACTGCAAATTATCAGAATCAGGTATTCTGTATCTTTGATTTATCTGATTCCAAAACCACTGCACAAAACTAAATATTTCTTAAAAGAAAACAGATTAACTTCATGAAGATTAATTTCAATGCCAATGAACAATGTATAGGTCTGTCTTGGTTATTAGGAGTTTTATTGTGATGTCACCTTTTTAGGTGACAATTCTATACACAGCTTTCACTTTAATTAGAGACTTGTGTTTATTTCTATAGAATAATTTTCTTTTTTTTTCAATAGGTTACATATAATACATACAGTTCACATTACACAGGTAGATAAAGGAACGAGTAACATTGTGTAATCATGCCAAAGACACAGAAGCGTGCAAGCAAAATTCCATCAACACATTATTTTATAATAAATATCACAAATTATATATATTTTTTGTAAATGGATTTGTGTTTTTATTTTGTTTACTTTTGGTACACTTGTGACATCAGAATCCCTGTTCCCCGTATGGTAGCTGATTCATGTATCCCTGATATGCTGGCCCTTTTACTTTGCAGCTTCTACTTTGGTAACACACAATATTACCATGGTAACAACATCTGCTACCATAATAACATGCAGACATATTATCACTTTGCTGAGAAGAAGAATAAAAGACGCAGAACTAATATCCAAAAAATGATATACTTGTTCTTATATAACTGTTAGTTTGCTTTTCCCACAGACCGTTCACCGATCATTATGTAAACATTCTTAGTTTTATTTTTGCTGTTGAAAACATTCAACATATGGAGCAACTGACTCGTCCTTAAGCGACAGACGTCTGTATCCATATTTCTTCCGAACCATTCAGGATGATCATGCTCATTACCGGATAATAGCCAAGATTCTGAAATTCTTTGGCTGGACCTGGATTGGGATATTGGCATCGGATGATGATGCTGGAGAGAAAGAGAGCCTCATCCTAACAAAGTACATGGCCCAGTATGGCATATGTGCTGCCTTTACAATAAAACTGAAGATTAGTTTTCTACAAAGAAGCAAGCTAAAGATTGTAAGAGAGTCTTCTGCTGGGGTTATTGTGCTCTGTGGACCATTTTCTATTGGTATTACTCATATTTTATTTGAACAAAAGGAACTGTTTTATGATAAGACACTCGTTCTTCCACCTTCATGGGGAACAAACTCCATCGTACTTTCCGGTAATTTTCAGGCATTTAATGGCTGTTTGATTTTAACCCTTTCTCCAATGTTTGTTCAAGTTAACGAAAGTTTCTTTAATAATATCCAGCCTTCAACATACCCAGAAGACATGATTCTTCATGATTTGTGGATATTAGAATTACATTGCTTGTCGGGGAATCCATCAAAGAATACATTATCTGAATCCAAGTATAGAATCTCTTTACAGCACTGCACGGGGGACAGACACTTATATCTTAAAGATTTCTTCATCCTAGGAGTTACTCCTCGGGTATATATGGCAGTAAATATTGTGGCATCTGCTTTACAATAAATTTTATCAGAAAAAAGCGGAAGAAACATCTTTCACTATAGACATCAGGTAACTGTAACCAGTAGTGTACCTAGTGGGGGGGGGGAGGGATGGCAGTCCGCACCAGGTGCCGCTCATCGGGGGATGACAGAAATGTCCACAGCAGGATCAAGGGAGCGGGAGGTCTGCTAATGCTCCCTTGCGTTGCGCGTGGCAACTGATGCTGTGCGTCGGGATTTGATGTCATCTCCGGGCGCACAACACTGAAGCCACGCCCACCGCCTTCCATGCTTACTGTACCGGAAGGACAGGACACAGAAGAAAAAGATCCAAGAGGAAGAACAAAGAGGAGGAAAAGTGACAGAGGAAAAGTGGGAAACCATGCAGTGAGAATGGATTAGTAAGTGTGAGAGTGATGGGTGTTATGCTGTAGTTTATGCTGAATGTTTGTGAATGAATGTTTGTGAATGAGTGTGTGTGTGTGATAGCATGGATGTGTAAGTGTGTGTGTGGGGGGGTAGCATGGCATAGGGAGGCTGTAATCACATGCCTATCATGCCCAGGTTCCAGCATGTACTGGCTGCGTGGGCATGATAGGAGTGTGATTGCTGTTAGCAATCTCTCTCTCTCTCTCTATATATATATATATATATATACGGTATTGGCTCGAATATAGGCCGCACTTTCCCCCCCCACTTTAAGTCTTTAAAGTGGGGGTGCGGCCTATATTCGGGGTCTAGCGCCCGACGCCCGGGACATGCAGTTCCGGGCGCCGGGCAGGCAGCAGGGTTAGGATACAGATCCCCCGCAGCGGTGCAGGGGACCTGTATCCTACTCTCCGATACGCTCAGACAGCCTCCCCTGCCAGCACTTTCCACGGGGGGGGTGCCAGCACGGGAGGTTGTCTAAGCGCATCGTGCGGACGGTCACCGGCTGCGGCGATGCGGGTAAACAGCCTCCGCTGCCGGCACATCTGCACGATGTGCTTTAACAATCTCCCTTGCCGGGAATTCCCACGGGGGAAGTCCCGGCAAGGGAGATTGTTAAAGCACATTGTGCAGATGTCCCGGCAGCGGAGGTTGTTTACCCGCATCGCCGCAGCCGGTGACCGTCCGCACGATGCGTTTTACCTCTGCCCCCAAGACTTACCAGAGCAGACTCCCGGGTGTCTTGCGGGGCCGGCAGGGGACATCTACGCAATACGCGTATACAACTTCCGGTGCCGGCACATCAATGTTTGGCTTAGTATATAGTGATAGGGGTTATGCTGCATTATTGTCAATGTCTGGCTCAATGTATAGTGGGGCGACTTTAAATTTTGCTAGCGGAATGAAGACTATCAGGTCCTTACCTAAAACTATAACAATCTACTGTTAGCACCCCCAATATGTGAACATTAAAAACTAATAAACAACTAAATAATAAACTAAGTAAGGAACTGTTCAGTGGGAATGGGATTTAATATATATTAATGTACTCCACTCTATACTGCTCTATTTGTCTCCCTTCATTCCCTGTCCTGATGGATGGTGTAGTGTAGTGTAGTGTTTATGTATAAATAAGTAAATTAATAAAGATATAGTTAAAATAGCTACCTACTCTACTTCTAAGTTTCCCTGGTCAGTGGGTGAGGTTTGTCCAAGCCAGTAGTATGGTCATCGACAATGGAAGATGCCAGGTAATATTTGAGAATTGGAACATATAGGTTAAAGAATGACAGAGTTTGTTATTATTTCAAAGTTTTGCCAACTTTATTTTACTGCAGTTGAGTTTGTTAGTTGAGTCTGTTTTGTAATTTACTGATACAAACATTTTTTGTCAGCTCTAATTCAGTTCAATTTTAGTGAATAGGCTTCCCTAGTTCATTTCTCTGAATATCTATAGTATCCTGCTATTAGAATGTGAGGATATGAGGCAAAACAGAGCAGATTGGGGTAGGACATGTCATTATTTTTTAAAATATTTGAGTAGTCATTGTTGTCACATATACCCATAGACAGGGGCATATTTACACCAGCCACCATCCATACTGTTGAGCTCAGATTTGAGATTATATCCTAGTAGTCCACATGCAGTACCTAAATAAAATGAACTATGGAGGACTATTAATGGGCAGATTCAGTAGAAAGGTGGGTCGTGCAGATTAGTAGCTTAATTTATTTTTACATGTACATGGAAGACCTTTAAAAATTTAATAAAATCCACAAGAGATTTTAGAAAATATGTAATGCACAGTAAAAAAAAAAACCTGTTCCTTCTAAGCATTGTTTTATTTCACTGGGAGTTACGTAGATTTATTGTTTGAACGTAATTACAGTATAATTTGTTTACTTTTTTTAATAGGATATTAAGCATAGCATATTTCTTTTTTTATTGTGAATACAAAATGTTGGATGTTAATATACAGGAATTAATAATAAAAATATTTTATTTGTTATTTACAGCTGCATTATCATCTACAACCAAGTAAATATACACATAAATCTGGTGATCAAGTTGCCTATTTTGATGAAAATAGAGAATATGTGGATCTATACATGATTCTAAACTCCTTTTTTAATAATAAATCTATAATTACCAACAATGTTGGTTACTTTAAACCATGGGCTTTGGAAGAAAATCAGCGTTTAATAATAAAAGAAAACATAAAATGGAAGACTCTAAACAATCAGGTCAGATGAAAAATGTAATATAAAATATAAAGTGGGATTATTGTTAAATTGTTCACAAGCTGTACAAAGTTAATAGATTATTTAAGAGTCTTAATAGTATACTGAACCCTCTTTTCTATGCTTATCTAAAGCTTCCAACTTTATTTCTAAAAAAACAATGTTTACCACTCCAATCCATGATCTCAGCATTGGTTATGGGTAAAATTATAAAGAGTAAATACACAAAGCAAGGTGCTTGATTGTATAGACAAAGGAATTTTAATACATCCGTATAACATAACTTTATGCATCGTAGCCTCCCCAAACATTTGAAAAGTATATTAAACTGAAAACATAACAAACATGACTGATCCTTGAGAGTCAGGAAAAGGGTAAACCTTGGAACCATAGAGGGCAAACAAAGAATACCACAAACTCCTACCAGTCTTATCTATCCGGGCAGCCATCCTTAACTTGTTTAAATAAAAATGCTTTTTTATCATCATAGTTGTAAGGGTTCAAGTTGGGAGCACTAGGCCGGGAGATGGTATTCAACAATGACACGGTACAGCAAGGGAGAAGGCAGATATCGTAGTCACAAACAGTCAAAAAGGGTCGAGGCATGCAGCAGACAAATGGAGAGTAATGGACAAGCTGAGGTCAGGACAATAGATGAGCAGGAGAAACCAGGAGTCTAGCCGAGGGTCAAAAGCTGGGGAATCCGATACAAGATGCAAAGCAGAAGTGGTAAACAGGAGAGCACCCAGGGAGAACACTCTGTAGCTTGTAGAACAGTCAAGCAACAAGAGTGGACAGAGGAGTCTGTGAGTGGGACCCTTCCACTTGGATACCAGCCCCTCTCTCTTTGGATTACTTAGTATAGGCAGAGAAGGGGAAGCCTCCCCACCTCTCTGGTGTGGCCAGCCATCCTTCTGAGCCTCTGGTCCTGCCTCCCGGGGCGCTTGCCGCGTATTGCGACGGACGCACGCGCCGAGCAGGCTGTACGAACTACGCGTCCGAGGATGGGGCCTAACGCATCGCCATGCAGTGTTTCTGCCGCAAGACGAGGATCCCGGGGTCAAAGAGATGGGTGAGTTTAGTTAGTGGATAATTTTAACATTGTTTTGTTAGTGGGGTCGTTTGGTGGATAGGACATTAGTAGGAACGTTAGTTAACAAGTAAGCATGGTTTACTTATTTGTAGTAAGTTGGGAGTTACATTGATCAAATAGCTCTTTTTAGTGGCCACCTGGAAATTTTTCAGCAAACTTTGTCTCTAATCATTTTGACACCATGACATTGCATGATACACCCCTGCACGGAAGCATAAAGGAGGACTTTGCTAGTTGCGTAAAATAAAAAAGTGCTCCAAAGTAGGAATAAGGTGCTGTGGAAGGGTGACTTGGTGGTTGTGAAGTGGTGACTTTGGAGCTGTAAAGGGTGAAAATGTAGTAGCTGTGGAGAGGTGACTTGGGGGCTATGGAAGGGATACATTTATTTGGCTAAGCAAGAGGCAGGAGTGTGTTTTTATGGGTAAAACATAGTTAGTGTATATGTATGGGTAAGAGAACAGTATGCACGTAGATGTATACTTCATTTCTTGGCAAACTAATCAACTCATTTGGCCTTATGGGTCCTCGGTTGTAAATGGTTTTGGGTCATTGTCCTGTTATTACACCTTTTATGTTCACAGGTTGCAATAAATCGGCTGTGGCCTTTTCATTCCACATTGGTGTCTGGTTTTTTTTGGGGGGGGGGTTAATTGGGCATGGCATGGCCCAAGAGTCGAGGCTACTCCTGTCATGCCTGCTTATCCTTTTTATAATTCATTCCTTTAGATACCACAATCACGATGTTCTTCTAGATGTTTACCTGGAGAAAGAAAAGTTGCAATATCTACTATACACACCTGTTGTTATAACTGCGTCCCATGCTCAGAGGGGGAAATATCCAATGTGTCTGGTAAAAAGTAACACTGTAATATTGTCAAAAGAGTAATTCATTTAATAGTATTGCAATTAAAACAGTATTTTGTACATTTATAAAAATGAAATAAACTGAAGAAGAAACTAGCTGAAGCCATCAAATTGTACCTCCATAGATTTTCATTAATCATTGTGTTAGGCTGACTGAGGTATTCTATTGTTTATGACGGGGCATTATGATAGATAGTCAAGGTGTTTGTCTAGTAGAGTATGTGACAGAACCCTCCATCACTGGGGCCCCTGGAGAGGCCTGAGAGCCAGCCTCCTCCCTATCGACTATGGGCCCGGGCCTTGTAGAGACTTCTGTGTGTGAATACAGGGGTTCAGTTTCTGCTGATGTACCCCATGTTTTAGCAGAACTGTAAGGTCAGCTGGACATCCTGTGGTAGGAAGAAGGCTGATTGTCTTAGCATTGTTAATTTAATGGGTGTGAAGTGTTTCCCCTGTTATTGTGTGTTAGCCCTTGTCTTAAGACCCCCTGTAGGTATGACTTGGTGTCACTGCTGCATACCTAATTATCAATTACATAACAGGTAGCTGTTAATCCTGTGAGCTCCTGTTATCCCTGTGTCCTGGCCATTGTCTGTCTCAAGCCAATTATATGTCTATCGTCATTCCACGTCTACGTCCCCAGTTAATGTAATTATTTAATGTCTTGTGTCATCCTGTCCTTCCCCCGGATATTGTGTTGCAGGATTTGATCTAATTACTTCCTTCCTGCCATGGTAATTAGATCATGTGATATTTGTCTTGCCCCTTTTCTACTTGTGTATATATAGCTCTGTATTTGGCTTTAATAAAGGAGTCCTGTTTTCACCTCAACATGAGTGTTGCCTGATGTTTGGGGTTGGCTGTAGCCTCGCTGTGTAGCTAAGCTTCGGATAGCCACAGTGCCAATGCAGCTACGGTGCAGCGACGTCCCCCCTTCTATCTACAACGCTGGTTCTGCCCAGCGCTGAAGGGGTTACTTGTTTGTGTCCCGTCAGGAGGAAGCAATGTTTGGCGGGAGTACCCAGTCGGGGTACAGGTCGGTCCCGTCACAGAATAGACCAAGATTAAGCAGCTAGAACACGTTTACACGACTTATATGCAGCTCCCAAGGACATACATGTAGGACATAGTAGCTGGTAGCTGTCCACGCGTCCCGCTTGCGGGAAGCATGTGCTGGTTGGCGAGATCGTCCTATATCCCCTGACTAGCCCAAGGAGATGAAAACAAATTAATTGATGTCTGTAGCTAACACTTTGCCTCCTCCACTTCTGGGGCCTTCCCTGTTCCCACATCTCCAACACAGCTGTCCAGAATTGGACACCTGAAATATTGTGGATTTAATAAAAATAGAAGTTAGTACAACTAAAAGAGACCAAAGCAAATTACTTTTAAAAATATATTTTGGATCTCATAATAAACTTCCCTTTAGGTCAAATGCACACTTGACATTGTTTTATAATTTTGGTATTTACAATTAGCTTAAAAAAATTAAAAGAAACATTTTTTTTAATTATTATGATGCTAGATGACAGTATTTGATTAGTTTCTGTGATTTACAATATTTCTCTACCAAACAAATTTTGCAGACAGTGAAAACTGCATACAATGTCCAGAAGATCAATGGCCAAACGAGAAGAAAGACAGATGCACTCCCAAGATGATCGAGTTTCTATCCTACAAGGATGACCTGTTGACTTTCATCTCTGCATCAGCTTCACTTCTGTTATGTTTTGTGGCTGGTCTAATACTATTAGTGTTTACTTTATTTTGGGATTCACCAATAGTCAGAGCTAATAACAGGAGCCTCAGCTTCATTCTTCTGTTCTTTATCATGTTGAGCTTCCTTTGTGTGTTTCTGTTTATCGGTCGGCCGGTGGATATAACATGCATGCTCCGTCAAACTTCTTTTGGAATCATCTTCTCGGTGGCTGTATCATGTGTGCTGGCCAAGACATTAATGGTCTGTATTGCTTTTAAAGCCACCAAGCCTGGCAGTGCATGGCACAAATGGGTTGGAGTCAAGCTTCCCAATTCCACCGTCATGTTTTGCTCATCTGTTCAAGTTATAATTAATATCTGTTGGTTAGTTATTTCACCCCCATTTCAGGAGCAGGATCTGTACTCTCAAAAAGGAAAAATCATCATTCAGTGTAATGAAGGTTCAGTCATTGCCTTTTACTCTGTCCTGGATTATATGGGAATTCTGGCTGCTGTTTGCTTTATTATAGCTTTTTTTGCCAGGTCACTGCCGAATAGTTTTAATGAGGCCAAGTACATCACCTTCAGCATGCTGGTGTTCTGCAGTGTTTGGATTGCAATGATCCCGGCCTATCTGAGCACTAAAGGGAAATACATGGTAGCTGTAGAGATTTTTGCTATATTGATGTCAAGTTTTGGACTTTTAAGCTGTATATTTTTTCCTAAATGCTACATAATTCTGTTTAGTCCTGAAATGAACACAAAGACATATGTGCTCAAGAATATGAATAAATAATTAGCAGCCACCTATCTACTTTTAATATATTCATCTGTTTTAGAAAACCCTTTAATTACTGCTTGTATCTAGTTAGTTTTTCTTACATTGTCTTTCAGTTTGATCTTTACTTCAGTTTTTATGAAATAAAAATATGAATAAAAATATTCTGTAACTTAACTAAGTGCAGATAAAATTGTATCACACTATTCGGTGTACAAATTACTTGGGCTAACCAGAATTACAGACTACATACAAAAAAAGAAAGAGGGAGCATTACTGTGTCTTAGGTGAATTGAGTGGACTTTTCTCCCCCTTTAACTTCCTCTATGTACATCAATTGTCCTCTTGTTGTAGGATGTTATATTCATGTTTATTATACCCCTTTGAGGTGGAGCTACTAGGTAAACAGGTAGGAGAGCTGCATAGGCATACCTGGGAACCCTCCGGGTTTGACACGGAGAACTCTGGGAGAAGCATAGCTCTTCAGGTTCTCCGAATCCTTCGGGTCGCGGGAGTGGGGTCTTGAGATGCCCCACTCCCTCCCCATTTCCCCTTAAAATGGGATTGGTTCCTGTGATGTCAGGGGGAATGCCCACTGACATCAGGGCAACCGCCCACTCTGGGTAGCCAGAGCCTAGAAGTTTCCAGATATGTGTATAGGGCTCCCAGTGGTCTAGAGGGGCCTTTCGAGGATCAAGACATTTTACAGGTTCCCAGTGAACCCCCCAAGTGTTTTGTGTATATTTTGTGCACAAACAATGTGGAATTCTTGTGTATGGAGAGCAGGGTGGGCATGGACACTTAAATTCCCTCCGACCACAGAATCAGGGAGACTGTTGAGCGGAGAGGTTGGAAATTTCCCCTGTGCTCCCAACAGGGAAGTGACACTTCACTCAGAGTCTCTGGGCAAAACCTGGAGAATCCCCAGGTATGCCAATAGGCTTTATTTTTATTACTTTTGTTTTGTAACATAAATGTCAATTTTCAGGCTCTTAAGCATGGTAAGCTATGGCCACAAGGCTCAGGAACACTGATTTCTTTTCTAGGTACAGTTTTTTTTATGATGATTTATATCACACAGACAATATCATAATGAGTTTGTACTGAGGATGATGGGAGCTGGTTACTTGGTAATGAAGGCTGACCATATCTAAGTTGGCAATGTACATCGAGGGGGGAGAATAAAAGGAACCAGTTCCCTGCATCATTGGACCTCCTCCAGAAGGAGTTGCAAAGGTTCATCTGTAGGGCGTTCTACATATCCAGCAAATTGGATTGTCTCACAAAGTCGATCTCAACATACTGGGGAACAGTACTCCTCCTCCCCCCACCGTACAAACTGCCCACAAATAAAACACAAAATTAGATGGCATAATCCTCACATACTAGAGACATTGCAATAGATCTAAAAAGGATCTAAAAAATGTATAAATATAGAGTTAAAATGTATCCACTTATAGAAAAGGAATGATTATTATTAATATAGATTAAAATAATCATGTTTAAAATATAAAAAAAATGTTCATATTTTAAAACATCGATAATAGATGAGATTTAATACATTTATGTATTTAAATACCGTATATACCGGCGTATAAAACGACTTTTTAACCCCAGAAAATCTTCTTAAAAGTGGGGGGTCGTCTTATACGCCGGGTACTAATTTAGAAACCCCTAAAAAATGCATCCACCGGGTACTTACCAAGCCGGAGGTTCCCATGAAGCCACCAATCTCTAGGGGAGGGGCGAGTGAAGAAGCCGCCTCCCCTGGGCCGGTCTTCAGGGCCGCGCCGAGGTAGGTGCAAGATCGTGATCTCCCCAACTAGCCCTGATCAGCAGGGCTGGTTGGGGAGATCACGACCTCCCTCTAACTAGCCCGACATTAGGGAGATCGAGGTCTGGCACTTCAGACCTCGGCTTCCCTGCTCTCTAATCACTACGTGCCGGCTATTGATGCCGAGCACAGGGATGACGTCATGTCCCGGGGCTCGGCATCAATTGCCGGCGCGTAGTGATGAGGGAGCAGGGAAGCTGAGGTCTGAAGTGCCAGACCTTGCGCTCCCACAACTGGATGGAAGAAAGAAGACAGAAGATAAGGTAAGAGATGGGGAGAAAGGGGTGTGAGTGCAGTGTATGTATGTTGGCGTCATATGGTCAGTGTATTTGTAAGCTGGTGTGTGTATATATATATATATGTGTGTATATATATATATATATATATATATACACACACACACACACAGTGTGTGTGTATATATATATATATATATATATATATATACACATTTACTCACAGAGTCCATTGCACACCATTCCAAATATTCCAAGCCCGGTGCTAGTAACCAGCAGTTTCCATATAAAACACTTTCAAAAAGATGGTCAGCACTCCAGGTCTTTAAATTGACAATTTCATTTTATTCAAAGTCAAGTCGACGTTTCAGTCATTACTGACTTTCATCAGGACATATATTTGAACTAAAACAAACACATATTTATAAAAAAATAGCTTGAGAACTCACCAATCTGAAGTGAGTGGGTGTGTGCTGAAATCGGCGTGTCAATGCCATTAGTGAACATGTGTGTAATAACACTGCTCATACCCGGAAGTGCAGTGTAACATTATTGTGTTCCTGTTACTATAGTAACACAGTTTATTCAGTTTGTGCACAATCAGAAATGTTTTAAAATGATGTGAAATATGTTCTGAGGCCCCTAAGAGCTCATTATGTTAAATTTAAAGTGCTTATAATGTGCAAACATGATTGGAGATTAACTATAAATGTTAAATATATCTACAATATGTCATATAGTGAATATAGGTATTTACTAGACATACTAACAAAGAGTACCAATAATGTGCAATGAATTGTGCAAACTGCAAATAGTACAAAAAGTACAAATAACAAATGTGCAAAATTGAAACAAAATTTACAGTACAAAATTTAAAGTGACAGTGCAAATATGTTCCTAAATGTTAACCCCTAACATAAACATTATATACTTTTATTATTAAAATACAAAGATACATCACATTAAAAACCATGCATGTCGATAGATGCAGCACTAAAAAAAGTGCCTGCAAATGCAACATGCAATACCAACTCACTTTAAATCACCATTATTATTAAATGGACAAATCAGTGGAATTTGAATCTACCAAAATCCCTAATTCAAATATGTATAGATATAGGGCATGTTTAATAATTTGGTGTGTCCATTATTATTGAACACAGTTCCTTATTCCTGTATACATCTAAATTCAACATAAAGACACTATAATACACAATTTAACTCATGGGTATCTATTGTCTAATGTAGTACCAGATACCACAATTAAATCAAGAAGATCTCTACTGGTATAACTCCATCCATATACCACAAAACATTACACTATATGACAGTGTTCTACTCCCCAAGTACCTACTCCAAAATGCCGCATACAGGCATTGGACACTAACTATATACAGTTTGCGAGATAACTCATAAAAACGATGTATATGTGAGCTTTTCATTCAATCCAAAGGGGGACATTGTCTTTAGATGAAAGATTCAGTATGTTTCTCTCTGTAATAGGTGCCTTCCACGGTCGCCCCCTCTTAATGACTCCGGGATGTGGTCAATTGCTATAAACCTGAGGGATGTCAGAGGATGTTTAAGATCCAAGGTTTAAGGTGAGCGTATTAGGGGTCATAGATCCAGTATTCGGGTAGCTTACAGGGATGGGGAGTCTGATAAACCTGTGGCAAAACATTTTTTGGATCTTAAACATCCTCTGACATCCCTCAGGTTTATAGCAATTGACCACATCCCGGAGTCATTAAGAGGGGGCGACTGTATGTGACTGATATGTATGTATGTGACTCCCTTCTTATGTGTCCGGAACCTATAAATCCACTCTGTCTCTCTCTTTGAGATCTATTCCAATTATTTGGAACTTTGAAAATGAGAAATGGTGACAATTGTTACAATTGTTAGTAGAAGCATTATTAAACACTCATCTACAGAAACCAGACAAGCCAGAAGGCTTGCTTTTCCCTCAGAAATCTCATGGCGCTGCCACAACCACAAGACAATTATCACCTTTTGCCTCTATTTCCACTTTATACATGGATCCCTTGAAAGTAATTGCCTGCTGTACAAAACAGTCTTTGACAAAACTCTATATCCACTTTATACACGGATCCCTTTAAAATAATTGCCCACTGTGAGGGACAACTTTGACAAAACTCATTTAAGAGATTCAGCAGCCAGATCACCACTCATGGACAGCTGTTTTTTTTTTTTTTTGGAGCCCGAGGTGCGTGCTCCATTGGTGCTGATCTGTGCTCCGAGGGGGCAACAGAAGCCCAGTATACGATACCGGGTCCCCTCAAGGGGAACCCAGACAAATTCCTTCCCCCCCATGGGAGGGCCGGATCTTCGAGTCTCACCCCGAAGGGTGAGACCCCTTTGCCTTCGGGGCACTCCCGCAAGGGAGTAACCCCCTTTAGGCTTCACTGCCAAAAAACAGTGATCCAAAACAAAAGTGTCCTAAACGAAAATCAAAGAGTGAACGTGGCCTCGCAAAGTGGTTCGGCAACCGTGAAATCAAAAAAGGCAATTAATCGGCACACGTGCTTCAACACATTGTGATGTATAAATAAAAATAAATAAATAAGGGCAGGCCGTGACTGGCCTAGCCAGATTCAAAAATAAATTTCACTCCATGCCCGTATGGTGTAATGGAGGAAGTGTAGGAAGGCCGCCTGTGCAAAAACATGCGCTCTCCGTGCGCAGCGGCGTGCAATACTGCGCACGGAGACTCCGGCATCTCTGCCAGGGCAATTTAAGCACCTCGGGCTCCATGCTTTCCCGGCCCTAAGGCCAGAGGATCAGTGTTTCCCCCCCAGGCAAAAGGGGTACTACACTTGATCTTAGCCAAAAGGCCAAGAAGCGGCAACTGTTTTGTATTTAAGTTTATTATACAAAACTGATTATGATAAAACAGACATCAACCTGTTTTAGAAGGAATACATAGATCAGTAATATTGGTACAGATAGTCGATAAGCAGTACTGCGACGCAGCGCAGGGCAATACACGTTACAGTACGACTTCAGTTTACGGAAAGCTCAGTAGAAGCAGTGTACAATTACATTCCCAAACATGGCACATATGGTTAGCACTTTAGTGGAACATAACCTGGGAAAATGGGGGGAAAGGGGGCCGAGGAGAATGGAGCTAGTCTTCAGCCTCTAGACCAGTGATGGTGAACGTTTTTGGGCCTGAGTGCCCATTTTTGTGCATCAAAACAAGTTGCAGACCTCAAAGTGCCAACACTGCATATTAAACATGGAGAGGACGTTTTTTCGGTACAAAATGACTATACACAACAGTATGCATCAATATAACATATTAATAGAAAGAGATTATTTTAGGAAAGGCAGTGGGACCAAGGGGACATTTCAGAGGACTGTGGGAAACAAGAGATGCAAACTATTGAGCTTAAATAATAACAACAGAGAATTAAGTATTAGCTCTTTCCAATATCTGCGGTGGGAGCGGGAGGCGTCCGTCTTCCCGTGGTGCGCTGAGCGCCGGAACAGCAATCACATTCCTATCATGCCCAGGCATATCCAGATTCCAGGATGTACTCGCAGACTTGGCATGATAGGAGTATGATTGCCCTATCTACCCCTTCTCACTCCCTTCTGCCCTATCTACCCCTTCTCCCTCCCTTCTCCCCTAGCTACCCCTTCTCCCTCCCTTCTCCCCTAGCTACCCCTTCTCACTCCCTTCTCCCTATCTACCCCCTTTCCCTTGTCTCACTCCCTTCTCCGTATCTACCCCTCCTAACTATCTACCCCCTCCTTTCAGGAGTCCTGCGGTGGGGGTGCAAGGCCTCTGCCTCCCAGATCTGCCACTGTATGGAACAGTATAGAGTGATGGGAGTTATGATGTACTTTTAGAGCATAATTAGATCATGAAAAAGACATTGGAAATGGTACAGCATAACACCTATCACTCTCACACACTTACCAATCCACACATATACCAATCCACACACATACTCATCCACACACATACTCATCCACACACATACTCATCCACACACACACATACACCAAACCACACATATATACTAATCCACACATATACACCAATCCACACATATATACTAATCCACACATATATACCAATCCACACATATATACTAATCCACACATATATACCAAACCACACATATATACCAAACCACACATATATACCAATCCACACATATACACCAATCCACACATATACACCAATCCACACATATATACTAATCCACACATATACACCAAACCACACATATATACCAATCCACACATATATACTAATCCACACATATACACCAAACCACACATATACACCGATCCACACATATACACCAATCCACACATATACACCAATCCACACGCATATATACCAATCCACACATATACACCAATCCACACATATACACCAATCCACACATATATACTAATCCACACATATACACCAAACCACACATATATACCAATCCACACATATATACTAATCCACACATATACACCAAACCACACATATACACCGATCCACACATATACACCAATCCACACATATACACCAATCCACACGCATACCAATCCACACATATATACTAATCCACACATATACACCAAACCACACATATACACCAAACCACACAAATACACCAATCCACACATATACACCAAACCACACATATACCAATCCACGCATATATACTAATCCGCACATATATCCATCCACACATATATACTAATCCACACACACACCAATCCACTCTCACTGAATGCTTTCCTACCTTTCCTTTCTTCTTTCAGCTTCTTTTCCTCCTCTTCGCTCCTCTTCTTCAGTTCTTCTGTCTTCTCTGTCTTCTTCCGGGTCAGAGGGCACGGACAGCGGTGGGCGCGGCTTCAGTGCTGTGCGCCGAGATCTGACAACAAACCCCGGCGCAGATGAAGTGGAAAACTGCTCGGTTGATGGCTCGGTGAATGGTGACCAGAAACGGCCAAGCCTGAGCCACGTACTGCAGCACGGGAAGAATCTCGTTGCGCAGCACCAGCACTTTCCCTTCGATGGTAAGGTCTCTGAGGCTCCACAGCCCAAATTTCTGCTTTACTTTGTTAAGTCTCTCCTCCCAGCTTTTCACGGCCGCGCCGTCTCTACCGAACCAGACTCCCAGGATCTTTTGACGGGAAACGGGATCGGCTCAGAAGTCAGGTCCCACTGCCCGAACAGCATGGTCTCCGACTTCCCGCAGTTGACCTTTGCGCCTGAAGCTCGGCTGAAGTCCTCGCACGTCTGGATGAGCGCTCTTACCGACCGGCGATCCGCGCAGAAGATAGTCACGTCGTCCATGTAGAGTGAGCACTTTATCTCCTTCTTGTCTCTGCCCGGCGTGGTGATCCCTATGATCTCTGGATTCCGTTTGGTGCACTGGGCGAAGAGCTCTATACAACAGACAAAAAGATGAGGTGAGAGAGGGCAGCCTTATCTGACCCCAGAGAGGACAGGGAAGGGGTCAGTCTTCCAACTGTTCACCAGCACCGAGCTGCGGATATCAAGGTACATCAGGTTAGCATAAGAACAGAACATCTCCCCCAGCCAAAACCTCCGCAGTACCTGACCCATAAAACCATGTGTGAGGTTCATCTTACCAGGAGGAATCCGGAATGCAGGAATGGAACACACTTGCTCAGAACAGAACACGCACAAGGGGCCTGGAGAGGGTAACAGGGCGCTTGGCGGTGTAACTGTAAGCACGGGTGGTCAGAGGGAAGCCGCTTAGTAGACCAGGGTCGGGATGCCAGAGGTACACGTAGACGGTATGGATAGCCGGGTCAGGATGCCAGAGGTACACGTAGTCGGTATGGATAGCCAGGGTCAGGATGCCAGAGGTACACGTAGTAGTAGGATAGCCGGGGTCAGGATGCCAGAGGTACACGTAGTCGTAGGAAGAGCCAGAGTCAGGATACCAGAAGTACACAGGAACCGTTAAGCAGACCAGGGTCAAATACCGGGTAAACAGAACAAACAACTGAAGTACTGGAGGAGCTCACGAGATACAGGAAGCACCAGTATAACTGAGCACTGAGGAAACGGTAAGTGAGGTTTAAATAGCCCGGGGGGCGTTCCCCGACGTCCGGGACGTGATCGCGTTCTGCGTCGCCATAGCGACGCAGCGGAATCCAGCCGGCGGTCAGCCTCATAAATATTCATGAAGCGGCCGCGCGCGAGCGGCTGCTTCATGCTTCAGTGAACGGTGCCGGCGTTTCTGCCGGGAGTGAGGAGAGGATGTCCGGGAGCCACTTAAGGTAGGTGCCTTACACCATGAGACAGTCGATCAAATGCCTTCTCTTGGTCTAGGGTGACCAGAGCGGCATGGACGTTGCGGTCCTTGATGTAGTAGATCTTGTCCCTGATGAGGGCCACGCTGTCCGCGATCCGGCGCCCTGGGATGCCGCAGGTCTGGTCGGGGTGGACGATCTGCCCGATGACTTTCTTCAACCTGGTGGCTAGTACCTTGGCGAGGATCTTGTAGTCCACGTTCAGGAGAGAGATGGGACGCCAATTTTTCAGGTCGCATCTCTCCCCCTTCCGCTTATACAGGATCGTGATCATTCCCTCTCTCAGCGTGGGGGGCATCCTGCCCTCCACCACCATCTCCTCGTACAGGTTGATGAGGTCCCACAGCGTTGTGTACAACTCGGCTGGGAGACCGTCACTGCCCAGTGTCCTGCCCTTCCTGAAGGATTTGGCGGCAGAGTGCAGCTCCTCCAGCGTCAAGGGGGCGTCCATGGCTGCATGACCTGCGGGATCAATGGTGTTAGTGATACCTGACAGGAACCGTTCAGCAGCCTCCGGGTCTGTGTCTTTGGGGGAGTAGAGATCTCGGTAGTAGTCGACGACCACTTTCTGGACCTCCTCCTTCCCCTGTCGTACCACGCCTTCGCTGTCTCTCATTTCCGTCAGGGGCGTGTGGGCGGAATGGAGCTTCCTGAAAAAGAAACAGTTACATTTCTCACCCTTCTCCAGGTTCTCCACCTTGGAACGGAAGACGATTTGCTTGGATTCCTCCTCAAAGTGCCTTTTCAGGCCCTCTTTGGTCTCCTCCAGCTCCTCGTCCACGTCCCATCCGTACTGTTGGAGGTCCAACAGGGACTGCAGCTTGTGTTGCAGCCGTCTGAATTTCCTCTTCCTCTCACACGCCTGGAGTCTTCCTTTAGCCTGAAAGAAAGAGCGCAACTTTACTTTAGTAAACTCCCACCACTGGGCTACAGTGGGGAACAGATACTTGGTACTGACACAATCAGCATTTACATTACGCAGCTCATCCACAATTTCCTGCCTCTCTAACAGGGCACAGTTCAGCTTCCAGGAGCCTGGACCGGGAGGAAACCCTTTGCCCAGGGCACACTGGAGCCGGACAGCCCTGTGGTCTGAGAAGTAGCAGGGCACCATGGAGCACTGCTGATGCTCTACCGCTCGAGAGGTGAACACAAAGCCTATCCGGGAACGCACAGAGTCATCAGGCCGGCTCCAAGAATAGTTCACGGAGCCGGTCATGATGGAGCCCATAGCGTCCTTTAAGGATGCCTCTGTGACAATCTCTCTGAGCAGTTTCGAAGTCACGTCCAGGTTTGTTGCGTGGGTGGAAGTGCGCCCTCCTTCCTCGATCGGGCAGTTGAAGTCCCCGCCCATCACTATGGCCCTGGTGGTGGTCAGCTGGGTCCGCAGGTTCTGGAGTAGCTCCAGGCGTTGCTTCTTTTCCGGGGAGGCGTACATGGTGATGAGCCTGACAGGCTCCCCCGTCCAGGATCCGTCCACAACTAGAAGTCTGTCGCAGACCATCTCCTGGACAGCGTCCACCGTGAAGTTGGCTCCTCGGATCAGGATAGCAACCCCCGCCGACTTGCAGCCGTTCCCGCCGGACCAAAAGGACGGGCCGTGAGACCATTCCCTGCATAGATGGCGATAAGAAGGAGGGAAGGGTAAAGCACATTCCTGCAACATATATACATCACACTGCTGGGAAGAAAGGAAGGTTAGTAAACCGCGCCTTCGGAACTGGTCCTTCATGCTCCTCACATTAATGGAGGAAATTGACGCCAATAGTTGGGAGTAAAAAGAAGGTCAGCTCAAACAGAGGCACTAGTTACCAGGGAGACCTGGTTGTCGATGTCCAGCTGGTTGAGGATCAGAGCCTCGTTCTCGGCGGCTGGCTCATCCGATGGGGTCAGGTCCTGGACCATCTTTTCGAGCGTCTCGTCTTTGTCATTAGCGGGCTCGGGAGGAGAGGGAGAGGGAACGGTGGGGGCTGGTGGTGGCGCCCTCTTCTGGACAGAGATCCTGGTGGGGCTCGTCTCAGTCTCGCTGTCCTCGTCCTTCTCTTCCTTCTTGCCGCTGTGTTTAAGTTTTTTGGCTCCGGCTCCTTTTGGCAGCATCTCTAGGGGGTTGTCTGCAGCGGAAACAAGAGGGGGGAAAGGGTCGGGGTCTACAGCAGCTAGGGACGGGGTTAGAGCTGCTGCAGAGAGAGGGAGGAGGGGGGGTGGAGAAGGGGGTGAAGCAGGGAGGGTCAGAGACAGCACAGGAGGGGATGGCACTGCCTCTGGGGGGGGAGGGGGAGCCTTGACAGCGGGCAGGGCCACGGCAGCCTTGGCAGGGAGGGGAGCCGCTTTCTTACCTTTCCTGGGTGCTGCTTTCGGGGTTGCCAGTGGGGGTGTCTGCGGTGCCGGCGCCTTGGTCGTGGCGGATGAGGGGACCTTGGCCGGAGCCTTGGCTGCTGCTACCGCTGCGTATGACCTTGATCTTTTGAGGCAATCCTTGTAGATGTGGTCAGGATCGCCGCACAGGTTACAGGTACCAGCGGGTTCCGAGGGTCTGCAGGCCCGGAGGCCAAGAGCAAATGGAACCGTGACCGAATCTCGTTTTGTTCAGAAAGGCATCAGTTAGAAACCCGATAGCAGCATGCCTACATAAGTAGAAAGGCCGAGGTCCAACAACAACCAATCGTTACGAGCCTCAGGCAAGACACTTGATCTTAGCCAAAAAGGCCAAGAAGCGGCAGCTGTTTTTTGTATTTAAGTTTATTATACAAAACTGATTATGATAAAACAGACATCAACCTGTTTTAGCAGGAATACATAGATCGGTAATATTGGTACAGATGGACGATAAGCAGTACTGCTACGCAGCGCAGGGCAATACACGTTACAGTACGACTTCAGTTACGGAACGCTCAGTAGAAGCAGTGTACAATTACATTCCCAGACGTGGCACATATGGTTAGCACTTTAGTGGAACATAACCTGGGGAAATGGGGGGGGGGGAAGGGGGGAGAGGGGGCCGAGGAGAATCGGGCTAGTCTTCAGCCTCTAGACTGTCCTTGAGAGAGTAGTCTCTCAGCAGGCTGTGGATAAGCCTGCGGCAGTCACGGACTGTGACCTGCTCCCTCCTCAGCACCAGGCGGTTCCTGGCAAACAATAGAGCGTCCTTTACACAGCACATGAGACGCCAAGCATCCTCAATGGCGCTCTCCGTGTGTGTTCCTGGAAAAAGTCCGTAAAGTACCGAATGGTAGGACAGGTACTTTCTCTCGATAGAGTCCTTGAGATCCAGCTCCAGGGCTCTGAACAAGGCCTGTGCAAACGGGCACTGCCAGAACAAGTGAAGGGAAGTCTCCTCCTCCACAATGCACTGTGGGCAGTGTCTATATCTGCACAGCCCCCTGGCATGCATAAATGTCCTTAGGGGGAGGCCTCCCTGAATGGCCATCCATGCAATGTCTTTATGCCTGTTGGTTAGCCTGCTCGACGACACGTTAGCCCAGACAGTCTTGGCTGTGGCGTCGGGGAGCCCTGGGATGTTCTCGATAGTGTCTTTGGCTCTGATGAGCTTGTGGATCACACGGGGTAACCTGGTTTAACTCCCTCCAGTTGGTGCTCCCTTACAAATTTGCCCACGTCCGAGTAGAACCTGGGCATGGTCCAATTGTAAGGGACGGAGCTGTCCCACTTTTCCCACTTGAGCTGCCTCCACAGGGGCAGCAGGAAGAAGCGAGACATGGAGTTTCCAGCAGAGCCTTTCACTACGTCTCTGAGAGTCCACACAAAGAAGGTCCTCAGCATGGTAGGGATGTCAGGCACTCCTTTGCCTCCCTTGCCGGGTTCCTTGTACATCACTGCGTGCTTTACTCTGTCCATTTTGGAGCCCCAGATGAAGTGGAAAACTGCTCGGTTGATGGCTCGGTGAATGGTGACCAGCAAGGGCCAGGCCTGAGCCACATACTGCAGCACGGGAAGAATCTCGTTGCGCAGCACCAGCACTTTCCCTTCGATGGTAAGGTCTCTGAGGCTCCACAGCCCAAATTTCTGCTTTACTTTGTTAAGTCTCTCCTCCCAGCTTTTCACGGCCGCGCCGTCTCTACCGAACCAGACTCCCAGGATCTTTTGACGGGAAACGGGATCGGCTCAGAAGTCAGGTCCCACTGCCCGAACAGCATGGTCTCCGACTTCCCGCAGTTGACCTTTGCGTCTGAAGCTCGGCTGAAGTCCTCGCACGTCTGGACGAGCGCTCTCACCGACCGGCGATCCGCGCAGAAGATGGTCACGTCGTCCATGTAGAGCGAGCACTTTATCTCCTTCTTGTCTCTGCCCGGCGCGGTGATCCCTCTGATCTCTGGGTTCCGTCTGATGCACTCGGCGAAGAGCTCTATACAACAGACAAAAAGAAGAGGTGAGAGAGGGCAGCCTTGTCTGACCCCAGAGAGGACCGGGAAGGGGTCAGTCTTCCAGCCGTTCACCAGCACCGAGCTGCGGATATCAAGGTACATCAGGTTAGCGTAAGAACAGAACATCTCCCCCAGCCCAAACCTCCGCAGTACCTGACCCATAAAACCATGAGACAGTCGATCAAATGCCTTCTCTTGGTCTAGGGTGACCAGAGCGGCACGGACGTTGCGGTCCTTGATGTAGTAGATCGTGTCCCTGATGAGGGCCAGGCTGTCCGCGATCCGGCGCCCTGGGATGCCGCAGGTCTGGTCGGGGTGGACGATCTGCCCGATGACTTTCTTCAACCTGGTGGCTAGTACCTTGGCGAGGATCTTGTAGTCCACGTTCAGGAGAGAGATGGGACGCCAATTTTTCAGGTCGCATCTCTCCCCCTTCCGCTTATACGGGATCGTGATCATTCCCTCTCTCAGCGTGGGGGGCATCCTGCCCGACACCACCATCTCCTCGTACAGGTCGAGGAGGTCCGGGCCGATGAGGTCCCACAGCGTTGTGTACAACTCGGCTGGGAGACCGTCACTGCCCGGTGTCCTGCCCTTCCTGAAGGATTTGGCGGCAGAGTGCAGCTCCTCCAGCGTCAAGGGGGCGTCCATGGCTGCATGACCTGCGGGATCAATGGTGTTAGTGATACCTGACAGGAACCGTTCAGCAGCCTCCGGGTCTGTGTCTTTGGGGGAGTAGAGATCTCGGTAGTAGTCGACGACCACTTTCTGGACCTCCTCTTTCCCCTGTCGTACCACGCCTTCGCTGTCTCTCATTTCCGTCAGGGGCGTGTGGGCGGAGTGGAGCTTCCTGAAAAAGAAAGAGTTACATTTCTCACCCTTCTCCAGGTTCTCCACCTTGGAACGGAAGACGATTTGCTTGGATTCCTCCTCAAAGTGCCTTTTCAGGCCCTCCTTGGTCTCCTCCAGCTCCTCGTCCACGTCCCATCCGCACTGTTGGAGGTCCAACAGGGACTGCAGCTTGCGTTGCAGCCGTCTACATTTTCCTCTTCCTCTCACACGCCTGGAGTCTTCCTTTAGCCTGAAAGAAAGAGCGCAGCTTTACTTTAGTAAACTCCCACCACTGGGCTACAGTGGGGAACAGATACTTGGTACTGACACAATCAGAATATACATTACGCAGCTCGTCCACGATTTCCTGCCTCTCTAACAGGGCACAGTTCAGCTTCCAGGAGCCTGGACCGGGAGGAAACCCTTTGCCCAGGGCACACTGGAGCCGAACAGCCCTGTGGTCTGAGAAGTAGCATGGCACCATGGAGCACTGCTGATGCTCTACCGCTCGAGAGGTGAACACAAAGTCTATCCGGGAACGCACAGAGCCATCCGCCCGGCTCCAAGAATAGTTCACGGAGCCGGTCCCGATGGAGCCCATAGCGTCCTTTAAGGATGCCTCTGTGACAATCTCTTTGAGCAGTTTCGAAGTCACGTCCAGGTTTGTTGCGTGGGTGGAAGTGCGCCCTCCTTCCTCGATCGGGCAGTTGAAGTCCCCGCCTTTCACTATGGCCCTGGCGGTGGTCAGCTGGGTCCGCAGGTTCTGGAGTAGCTCCAGGCGTTGCTTCTTTTCCGGGGAAGCGTACACGGTGATGAGCCTGACAGGCTCCCCCGCCCAGGATCCGTCCACGACTAGAAGTCTGCCGCAGACCATCTCCTGGACAGTGTCCACCGTGAAGTTGGCTCCCCGGATCAGGATAGCAACCCCCGCCGACTTGCAGCCGTTCCCGCCGGACCAAAAGGACGGGCCGTGAGACCATTCCCTGCATAGATGGCGATAAGAACGAGAGAAGGGTAAAGCACATTCCTGCAACATGTATACATCACACTGCAGGGAAGAAAGGAAGGTTAGTAAACCGCGCCTCCGGAACTGGTCCTTCATGCTCCTCACATTAATGGAGAAAATAGAAATTGACGCCATTAGTTGGGAGAAAAAAGGTTAGCTCAAACAGAGGCACTAGTTACCGCCTCCTCCCCCTGGTGGGGGAGGATCTTCCCCGCCGTGGTCGATGGGGTTCACGGGGGTCCAGACGGCCTCGTCTAGCAGCTGTTCCAGGAGGGAGACCTGGTTGTCAATCTCCTACTGGTTGAAGATCAGAGCCTCGGTCTCGGTGGCTGGCTCATCCGACGGGGTCAGGTCCTGGACCATCTTTTCGAGCGTGTCGTCGTTGTCATTAGCGTGCTCGGGAGGAGAGGGAGAGGGAACGGTGGGGGCTGGTGGTGGCGCCCTCTTCTGGACAGAGATCCTGGTGGGGCTCGTCTCAGTCTCGCTGTCCTCGTCCTCCTCCTCCTTCTTGCCGCTATGCTTGCGTTTTCTAGCTCCGGCTCCTTTTGGCGGCATCTCCAGGGGTTTGTCTGCAGCGGAAACAAGAGGGGGGAAAGGGTCGGGGTCTGCAGCAGCTAGGGACGGGGTTAGAGCTGCTGCAGAGAGAGGGAGGAGGGGGGGAGGGAGAAGGGGGTGAAGCAGGGAGGGTCGGAGGCAGCACAGGGGGGGGATGGCGCTGCCTCTGGGGGGGGAGGGGGAGCCTTGACAGCGGGCAGGGCCAAGACAGTCTTGGCAGGGAGGGGAGCTGCTTTCTTACCTTTCCTGGGTGCCGCTTTCGGGGTTGCCGGAGGGGGTGTCTGCGGTGCCGGCGCCTTGGCTGGAGCCTTGGTCGGGGCCGATGAGGGGACCTTGGCCGGGGCCTTGGCTGCTGCTACTGCTGCGTATGACCTTGATCTTTTGGGGCAATCCTTGTAGATGTGCTCAGGATCGCCGCACAGGTTACAGGTCTTCTTTCGTGGACAGTCTTTGGTCTCGTGCCCCACCACCCTGCACTGCCTGCAGGATTTCTGTTGGCATTCCTCTGCCTTGTGACCCAGTTGGCCGCATCGTCTGCAGGTTGTGGGTTGACCAGGGTAGAATAGCATGCCTGTAGAATTTCCCAGGGCGAAGCTCTGCGGTAGGTGTTGGAGCCCGTCCGGCGAGGTGGAGTCTGCCCTCAGACGGATCACGAGGGACCATCTTCGTGTCCAGAAGCCGTACTGGTTGAGGATCTTGGTCGGTTCTTTTACGATGTGGCAGTATCTTCCCAGAAATGTTGCCACGTCTTTTCCTGGGGTGTGGGGGTTCCGCATCGAGACCGTCACGGGTCTCTCCTCCCTGTGGATGGGGCTGTTTCCATAGAAACAGGAGAGGACCTGATCCGGATTCGCCGCCCTGAAGGCTTCCCAGAACCTTTTGCAGACCGCCGCTGAAATGAACGTTACGTAGAACATTCCCTTCAAAAACGACTGGACGCTCAGGGTCTCTGCTGGGCTGAAGCCTGCTCCCTCGTGCACTACCTTCTTGCTGAAGGTGTCCACATCCAGGTCAGGGGTGCGGCCCTCCACTTCCTTCAGCTTTAGGACGACCGTCTGCCTCATCCAGTTCTCCAGGGGAGGTGGGCTCCCTGGGGTCGCAGCAGGCTGGACTCGGCTTCCGGTGGCCTGGCTGGGTCGTTGGGCTTCGGAGGTCTGCGTTGCCATTTTCGCTCCTCGTCGGGTCTGGCTGGGAAAGTGTGGAGAACTGAAAAAGAGAAGAGGGAGAGATTAAAAGCACAGGGAGAAGGCAGGGGAAGGCACTAAAAAAGGCCAAAAAGAGGGGCAGGGGAAGGCACTAAAAAAGGCCAAAAAAGGGGCAGGGGAAGGCACTAAAAAAGGCCAAAAAGAGGGGCAGGGGAAGGCACTAAAAAAGGCCAAAAAGAGGGGCAGGGGAAGGCACTAAAAAAGGCCAAAAAAGAGGGGCAGGGGAAGGCAATAAAAAAGGCCAAAAAGAGGGGCAGGGGAAGGCACTAAAAAAGGCCAAAAAGAGGGGCAGGGGAAGGCACTAAAAAAGGCCAAAAAAGGGGCAGGGGAAGGCACTAAAAAAGGCAAAAAAGAAGGGAAAAAGGCACTAAAAAAGGCCAAAAAGAAGGAAAAGGCCAAAAGTAAGGGAGAAGGCCGCCTCAAGAAGAGGGGGAGTCTTTCCCAGCACCCAAAGGTAGACCGTGCGCTCAAGCCTCACGAGTGTTAGGATTTCTCCAGCATGCATCCACTCGGTGTTGGGGAGTCCACAACGGGTTTCCTAGGGTCTGCAGGCCCGGAGGCCGGTAAGCGAACGCAACCGTGACCGAATCTCGCTTCGTTCAAAAAGGCATCAGTTAGGACCCCAAGAGCAGCATGTCTACATAAGTAGAAAGGCCGAGGTCCAACAACAACCAATCGTCACGAGCCTCAGGCAAAATACTTGATCTTAGCCAAAAGGCCGAGAAGCGGCAGCTGTTTCCTCCTTAACGGGACTCATCAGCATGAGGTTGTAGTACTGGCTTAACGCTTGAGGCTTGGGGTAGCATGAGAAAGACCGTTACTTAAGTTATGGTGGGTAAAGGTGATGAAAAACTCTTTCACTTAAAATTAAGGGGGTAGTAGAAGCTTTATTAAACACTCATCTACAGACACCAGACAAGCCAGAAGACTTGATTTTCCCTCAGACATCTTATGGTGCTGCCGCAACCACAAGGCATTCTGGGTAGGCACATGCAAATAAGGTCAACAATAATCAAATCTGCCGTTTTGAAGGGGTTGAAATGGGGTCAACGCGGTATGCACTATGCAGCAGCTTTGGCACCAGGATCCTAAAGGTCCATACAAGCAACTCTATTGGTTGCCGACAGGGGCCTCCTCTGCTATCAACCAATGAAGTGCACCTGCTCTTCATTAGTTGGCAGACAAGTCCCCTGCTGGCGACCAATAGAGTCGCTCCTACACACTTTTAAAATCCTGGTGCAAAAACTAGGCATGGGGAGACCACTGGTCTTCCCACTCCAGTTGTTAAAGGTCAGTACGGACCTTTAACTCTTGACCGTGAAACTCCGGGAGGGGGGAGACCAATGGTCTCCCCAGGCAGAGTTTCACCGTCAGGAGTTAAAGGTCCATAAGAGTGACTGTACTGGTCCAGGCAGGATCCTCCTCTAGCATCAACCAATTGGTTGATGTTAGAGGAGTCCCCTGCAGGTGACCAATAGAGTCAATAGAGACCTAACCAGGGCCGGCCTTAGGTGTTCAGGCGTCCCCATCCCCGCTCCCTAGCATGCAATTACTCCCTCCAAAAAAAAATATTTGCCACACTGATTGCAGATTAGGGGAAGAATGTGAGAGTCAGTGGAGTTTTCCCTCCTTCTAAACCCTGACGGTGACTTTGAGTGGCCATTTCCCCTGTAATAATCCCCAGAGTCCCTTTGTCCCTCATTCACTAAGGCATACCTCTCTTTTCCTTCCTCCCTGTGAACTATAGATCAACACATATAAACAGCACTTGCATGTATAGATCACATACAAACCCTATATTTGCAGGTATGCATAAATAATGCATGGAAACATGGCATAGCAGGTATAGATCAATTAAAAATCACATGTTAACTCAGTATTAAAGGTATAGATAAACCTCCTAAATTACAGGCATAGATCACATGTTGCACACCCCAAAGCCAGCCCTGGAGTCCACACTGCCCACATAGAACCTGACCAGCACCCAGATTACACACACACAATACAGCCCAGCCTGTCATTCTACCCCCTCTCCCAAATTCTCACTATCTACCCCTCCCCCTTCTCATTATCTACCCACTTCTCACTATGTATCCCATCTCTCCCTTCTCACTATCTACCTCCTCTCCCCCTTCTCACTATCTACCCCCTCTCCCCTTCTCACTATGTATCCCCCACACCTCCACTTTGCTGTTCACTAACCTTGTAGCAGGAGTCTTGCAGTGGGAGTACACTGCTGAGTGCCGGAATATGATGTCATATGCCGGCGCTCAGCATGAAACACCAGCACAAGCGAACGAGCTAGATGCCTCGCAGAGGATAGTGAGGGGCGCCGAGCAGTTGCTGAAAACTTCAAGAGCGACCGCTCGGCACCCCTCTCTCTCCTCAGCATCAAAAAAGAAAGAAACAAAAAAAAAGACGGCATTTCAATTCTGCTTAAAGGGCAATCCAGGTCATGTGGTCACCCTATGGTGCCCCTGCTGCCATGGCGTCCAGCCGCACAGCTCGCACACCCCTAAGGCCGGCCCTGGACCTAACTGTATGTTTTTTCACTAACCAATTTATGCAGGGCCAGGGAAAACATTCAAGTACAAGAAAGCTAGGGTTGGCTCATAAAAATGAATAGTCATATCTGAAATGTTTAATTCCTTTATAGACTTCCAGTTTAAATACTTTTTCTTAAGATTTAATGGTGCAATAGAAGCAAAGATTTTAATAAAATAACAAAAAGAATACCTATCATATTTTAATAAAAGAACAGTAATCCCAAATCACAGCTGCGTGTAACTAATTTTAAGATGCTCTAAAGCGTATAAATAAGGTAGGAGAATGTTCAGTTTCATTGCAATGACATCCACATGCAGAGAACTTCACTGCCCATACAATGAACAGTATGGGCACCTTAACAGTCCATATTATATTGGATTATACTACTTTGTCTACGGAAATAATATATAATGCTAGATCTTTACCTAACATTTATAAGATCATATTCTTTATTTTAGCCATATGTATGACACCCTGCAGAACCCGGGATACAGCATCAGTTTGTAAACTACAACTTAAGCAATCATTTGAAGATTATGTTTATTTTCAAGATGGGGACATTATAATTGGAGGAATATTCACTGTAAATACTGGTACAATTGATTTTTCACCTTCCAAACACATAGTGAAAGATTTTTTGTGTATGGCGTAAGTAATATATTTTACTATTATTATTATTATTTATGCAGCAATTCTTACAATCAAAGAGTCAGACAAAACTAGAATGACAGACTAAGACAAATCAATTAATTAGGGAAAGAGACCCCGGCTGGCAAGCAAACATTCTAAAGGGAACGGCATGAAGCGATAGTGTGGGGATGTATAAGTGGCAGATAAGCTCTAGCTGCAAATATTGTACGCTTCTCTAAAGATTTGTCTTGAATATTCAAAGGGAGGATGAAAGCTGGAGGTTACGGGAAAGAGAGTGTTTTACAAACCATAACTAATAAAATGTAAAAAATGTAAAAACTAAGGTTTCTTTTTCATTGTGATTATGATACCCGTTACTATATTTAGTTTCTTATGTAAATTCAAATAGATTAACGAAACAACCCTCGAGAATAAGTTTAGCATGAATAAAATATATTAAGATTATTGACCAAACATGTTTACAGCTTTATCTGTGATATTTTGCATGCCGAAGAAAAATACTTAACTTCTTTGCCCTGATTTTTTAAACTCCTTATCTGGATCTTTATATCCAGGAGATTTGTTGGGATATATCTAATGTTTAACAAACGGGAAATTATCAGATTCAGGTATTCTGTAGCTTTCATTTATCTGATTCCAAAACCACTGTAAAAACTAAATATTTCTTAAAAGAAGACAGATTAACTTCATGAAGATTAATTTCAATGCTAATGAACAATGTATATGTTTGTCTTAGTTATTTGGAATATTATTGTGACAATTTCACTTTAATTAGAGAATTGTGTTTATTTCTATAGAATTATTTTCTTTTTTTTTCAATAGGTAACATGTAACACATACATTTCACATTACACAGGTAGATAAAGGAACGAGTAACATTGTGTAATCATGCCAAAGACACATAAGCGTGCAAGCATACCAAACTTGTGTCTACCGTAGTTCAGGTTGACAAAATTCCATCAACACATTATTTTATAATAAATATCACAAATTATATATATTTTTTGTAAATGGATTTGTGTTTTTATTTTGTTTACTTTTTGGTACACTTGTGACATCAGAATCCCTGTTCCCCGTATGGTAGCTGATTCATGTATCCCTGATATGCTGGCCCTTTTACTTTGCAGCTTCTACTTTGGTAACACACAATATTACCATGGTAACCATAATAACATGCAGACATATTATCACTTTGCTGAGAAGCAGAATAAAAGACGCAGAACTAATATCCAAAAAATGATATACTTGTTCTTATATAACTGTTAGTTTGCTTTTCCCACAGACCGTTCACCGATCATTATGTAAACATTCTTACTTTTATTTTTGCTGTTGAAAACATTAACAATAATTCAGATACTTTACCAAATATTACACTTGGATATCATCTATATGATTCTTGTGCAGATCCAAGGAAAGCTGTAAAAAGTGTTTTACAAATTTTATCTGGACCAAAGAAGACCATCCCTAATTATTCCTGCACGGAACATGACAAAGTGGCAGGTTTTATAGGAGATCATTATTCAGTCACCACTGTACCCATAGCACAAATACTTGCTGTATACGGCTATGCACAGGTGGGTCACATAATTCTAGTATTTTTTTTTGTTTGTGCCTGATCTCTTGTAATGCTTTTCATCTGATAATACTAAAGCTAGGATTTGATTACTTACTGACTGTGAATGGGAACTAGGCGAGCCTTCTATTCACTTTTTTTATATGCCGGTGCATATAAAACAGACAAATCTTCATAAACGAGGGCCCCAATTATGTAACCTTTTAGTTTCTTGTGCTCTTTTTCGGTATAGGTAAATCAGTGAGTTTTGTGTATAGATGAGTCTATCACCACAACCCGGCTCTAGAAGTGACATGACAATGGCTTGTTTTAATATAGAATATTTTTTTTAAAAAAATATCCCTTGCAATGACATATTGAGCAAATTATTTTTCATTCATGGATGTAACAGCCTGTTTAATAAACATAAATTAATTGCAATTTAATAGAAGTGAATATATTTTATTTTGTGCTTTGTAGATCAGTTATGGAGCAACTGACTCGTCCTTAAGCGACAGACGTCTGTATCCATATTTCTTCCGAACCATTCAGGATGATCATGCTCATTACCGGATAATAGCCAAGATTCTGAAATTCTTTGGCTGGACCTGGATTGGGATATTGGCATCGGATGATGATGCTGGAGAGAAAGAGAGCCTCATCCTAACAAAGTACATGGCCCAGTATGGCATATGTGCTGCCTTTACAATAAAACTGAAGATTAGTTTTCTACAAAGAAGCAAGCTAAAGATTGTAAGAGAGTCTTCTGCTGGGGTTATTGTGCTCTGTGGACCGTTTTCTTATGGTATTGCTCATATTTTATTAGAACAAAAGGAACTGTTTTATGATAAGACACTCGTTCTTCCACCTTCATGGGGAACAAACTCCATCGTAATTTCCGGTAATTTACAGGCATTTAATGGCTGTTTGATTTTAACCCTTTCTCCAATGTTTGTTCAAGTTAACGAAAGTTTCTTTAATAATATCCAGCCTTCAACATACCCAGAAGACATGATTCTTCATGATTTGTGGATATTAGAATTACATTGCTTGTCAGGGAATCCATCAAAGAATACATTATTTGAATCCAAGTATAGAATCTCTTTACAGCACTGCACGGGGGACAGACACTTATATCTTAAAGATTTCTTCATCCTAGGAGTTACTCCTCGGGTATATATGGCAGTAAATATTGTGGCATCTGCTTTACAATCAATTTTATCAGAAAAAAGCGGAAGAAACATCTTTCACTATAGACATCAGGTAACTGTAACCAGTAGTGTATCTAGCGGGGGGGGGGGGATGGCAGTCCGCACCAGGTGCCGCTCATCAGGGGATGACAGAAATGTCCACAGCAGGATCAAGGGAGCGGGAGGTCTGCTAATGCTCCATTGCGTTGTGCGTGGCAACTGATGCTGTGCGTCGGGATTTGATGTCATCTCCGGGCGCACAACACTGAAGCCACGCCCACCGCCTTCCATGCTCACTGTACCGGAAGGACAGGACACAGAAGAAGAAGATCCAAGAGGAAGAACAAAGAGGAGGAAAAGTGACAGAGGAAAAGCGGGAAAACATACAGTGAGAGTGGATTAGTAAGTGTGTGAGAATGATGGGTGTTATGCTGTAGTTTATGCTGAATGTTTGTGAATGAATGTTTGTGAATGAGTGTGTGTGTGTGATAGCATGGATGTGTAAGTGTGTGTGTGTGGGGGGGTAGCATGGCATAGGGAGGCTGTAATCACATGCCTATCATGCCCAGGTTCCAGCATGTACTGGCTGCCTGGGCATTATAGGAGTGTGATTGCTGTTAGCAATCTCTCTCTCTCTATATATATATACGGTATTGGCTCGAATATAGGCCGCACTTTTTTCGGCCTATATTTGGGGTCTAGCGCCCGACGCCCGGGACATGCAGTCCCGGGCGCCGGGCAGGCAGCAGGGTTAGGATACAGATCCCCCGCAGCGGTGCAGGGGACCTGCATCCTACTCTCCGATACGCTCAGACAGCCTCCCCTGCCAGCACTTTCCACGGGGGGGTGCCAGCACGGGAGGTAGTCTTCATTCCGCTAGCAAAATTTAAAGTCGCCCCACTATACATTGAGCCAGACATTGACAATAATGCAGCATAACCCCTATCACTATATACTAAGCCAAACATTGATGTGCCGGCACCGGAAGTTGTATACGCGTATTGCGTAGATGTCCCCCGCCGGCCCCGCAAGACACCCGGGAGTCTGCTCTGGTAAGTCTTGGGGGCAGAGGTAAAACGCATCGTGCGGACGGTCACCGGCTGCGGCGATGCGGGTAAACAGCCTCCGCTGCCGGCACATCTGCACGATGTGCTTTAACAATCTCCCTTGCCGGGAATTCCCACGGGGGGAGTCCGGGTTATGCTGCATTATTGTCAATGTCTGGCTCAATGTATAGTGGGGCGACTTTAAATTTTGCTAGCGGAATGAAGACTATCAGGTCCTTACCAAAAACTATAACAATCTACTGTTAGCACCCCCAATATGTGAACATTAAAAACTAATAAACAACTAAATAATAAACTAAGTAAGGAACTGTTCAGTGGGAATGGGATTTAATATATATTAATGTACTCCACTCTATACTGCTCTATTTGTCTCCCTTCATTCCCTGTCCTGATGGATGGTGTAGTGTAGTGTAGTGTTTATGTATAAATAAGTAAATTAATAAAGATATAGTTAAAATAGCTACCTACTCTACTTCTAAGTTTCCCTGGTCAGTGGGTGAGGTTTGTCCAAGCCAGTAGTATGGCCATCGACAATGGAAGATGCCAGGTAATATTTGAGAATTGGAACATATAGGTTAAAGAATGACAGAGTTTGTTATTATTTCAAAGTTTTGCCAACTTTATTTTACTGCAGTTGAGTTTGTTAGTTGAGTCTGTTTTGTAATTTACTGATACAAACATTTTTTGTCAGCTCTAATTCAGTTCAATTTTAGTGAATAGGCTTCCCTAGTTCATTTCTCTGAATATCTATAGTATCCTGCTATTAGAATGTGAGGATATGAGGCAAAACAGAGCAGATTGGGGTAGGACATGTCATTATTTTTTAAAATATTTGTAGTCATTGTTGTCACATATACCCATAGACAATGGCATATTTACACCCCCCACCATCCATACTGTTGAGCTCAGATTTGAGATTAGATCCTAGTAGTCCACCTGCAGTACCTAAATAAAATGAACTATGGAGGACTATTAATGGGCCAATTCAGTAGAAAGGTGGGTCGTGCAGATTAGTAGCTTAATTTACTTTGACATGTACATGGAAGACCTTCAAAAATTTAATAAAATCCACAAGAGATTTTAGAAAATATGTAATGCACAGTAAAAAAAAAACCTGTTCCTACTAAGCATTGTTTTATTTCACTGGGAGTTACGTAGATTTATTGTTTGAACATAATTACAGTATAATTTGTTTACCTTTTTTAATTGGATATTAAGCATAGCATATTTCTTTTTTTATTGTGAATACAAAATGTTGGATGTTAATATACAGGAATTAATAATAAAAATATTTTATTTGTTATTTACAGCTGCATTATCATCTACAACCAAGTAAATATACACATGAATCTGGTGATCAAGTTGCCTATTTTGATGAAAATAGAGAATATGTGGATCTATACATGATTCTAAACTCCTTTTTTGATAATAAATCTATAATTACCAACAATGTTGGTTACTTTAAACCATGGGCTTTGGAAGAAAATCAGCGTTTAATAATAAAAGAAAACATAAAATGGAAGACTCTAAACAATCAGGTCAGATGAAAAATGTAATATAAAATATAAAGTGGGATTATTGTTAAATTGTTTACAAGCTGTACAAAGTTAATAGATTATTTAAGAGTCTTAATAGTATACTGAACCCTCTTTTCTATGCTTATCTGAAGCTTCCAACTTTATTTCTAAAAAAACAATGTTTACCACTCCAATCCATGATCTCAGCATTGGTTATGGGTAAAATACACAAAGCAAGGTGCTTGATTGTATAGACAAAGGAATTTTAATACATCCGTATAACATAACTTTATGCATCGTAGCCTCCCCAAACATTTGAAAAGTATATTAAACTGAAAACATAACAAACATGACTGATCCTTGAGAGTCAGGAAAAGGGTAAACCTTGGAACCATAGAGGGCAAACAAAGAATACCACAAACTCCTACCAGTCTTATCTATCCGGGCAGCCATCCTTAACTTGTTTAAATAAAAATGCTTTTTATCATCATAGTTGTAAGGGTTCAAGTTGGGAGCACTAGGCCGGGAGATGGTATTCAACAATGACACGGTACAGCAAGGGAGAAGGCAGATATCGTAGTCACAAACAGTCAAAAAGGGTCGAGGCATGCAGCAGACAAATGGAGAGTAATGGACAAGCTGAGGTCAGGACAATAGATGAGCAGGAGAAACCAGGAGTCTAGCCGAGGGTCAAAAGCTGGGGAATCCGATACAAGATGCAAAGCAGAAGTGGTAAACAGGAGAGCACCCAGGGAGAACACTCTGTAGCTTGTAGAACAGTCAAGCAACAAGAGTGGACAGAGGAGTCTGTGAGTGGGACCCTTCCACTTGGATACCAGCCCCTCTCTCTTTGGTTCCTTAGTATAGGCAGAGAAGGGGAAGCCTCCCCACCTCTCTGGTGTGGCCAGCCATCCTTCTGAGCCTCTGGTCCTGCCTCCCGGGGCGCTTGCCGCGTATTGCGACGGACGCACGCGCCGAGCAGGCTGTACGAACTACGCGTCCGAGGATGGGGCCTAACGCATCGCCATGCAGTGTTTCTGCCGCAAGACGAGGATCCCGGGGTCAAAGAGATGGGTGAGTTTAGTTAGTGGATAATTTTAACATTGTTTTGTTAGTGGGGTCGTTTGGTGGATAGGACATTAGTAGGAACGTTAGTTAACAAGTAAGCATGGTTTACTTATTTGTAGTAAGTTGGGAGTTACATTGATCAAATAGCTCTTTTTAGTGGCCACCTGGAAATTTTTCAGCAAACTTTGTCTCTAATCATTTTGACACCATGACATTGCATGATACACCCCTGCACGGAAGCATAAAGGAGGACTTTGCTAGTTGCGTCCAATAAAAAAGTGCTCCAAAGTAGGAATAAGGTGCTGTGGAAGGGTGACTTGGTGGTTGTGAAGTGGTGACTTTGGAGCTGTAAAGGGTGAAAATGTAGTAGCTGTGGAGAGGTGACTTGGGGGCTATGGAAGGGATACATTTATTTGGCTAAGCAAGAGGCAGGAGTGTGTTTTTATGGGTAAAACATAGTTAGTGTATATGTATGGGTAAGAGAACAGTATGCACGTAGATGTATACTTCATTTCTTGGCAAACTAATCAACTCATTTGGCCTTATGGGTCCTCGGTTGTAAATGGTTTTGGGTCATTGTCCTGTTATTATACCTTTTATGTTCACAGGTTGCAATAAATCGGCTGTGGCCTTTTCATTCCACATTGGTGTCTGGTTTTTTTGGGGGGGGGGTTAATTGGGCATGGCATGGCCCAAGAGTCGAGGCTACTCCTGTCATGCCTGCTTATCCTTTTTATAATTCATTCCTTTAGATACCACAATCACGATGTTCTTCTAGATGTTTACCTGGAGAAAGAAAAGTTGCAATATCTACTATACACACCTGTTGTTATAACTGCGTCCCATGCTCAGAGGGGGAAATATCCAATGTGTCTGGTAAAAAGTAACACTGTAATATTGTCAAAAGAGTAATTCATTTAATAGTATTGCAATTAAAACAGTATTTTGTACATTTATAAAAATGAAATAAACTGAAGAAGAAACTAGCTGAAGCCATCAAATTGTACCTCCATAGATTTTCATTAATCATTGTGTTAGGCTGACTGAGGTATTCTATTGTTTATGACGGGGCATTATGATAGATAGTCAAGGTGTTTGTCTAGTAGAGTATGTGACAGAACCCTCCATCACTGGGGCCCCTGGAGAGGCCTGAGAGCCAGCCTCCTCCCTATCGACTATGGGCCCGGGCCTTGTAGAGACTTCTGTGTGTGAATACAGGGGTTCAGTTTCTGCTGATGTACCCCATGTTTTAGCACTCAGAGTCTCAGAACTGTAAGGTCAGCTGGACATCCTGTGGTAGGAAGAAGGCTGATTGTCTTAGCATTGTTAATTTAATGGGTGTGAAGTGTTTCCCCTGTTATTGTGTGTTAGCCCTTGTCTTAAGACCCCCTGTAGGTATGACTTGGTGTCACTGCTGCATACCTAATTATCAATTACATAACAGGTAGCTGTTAATCCTGTGAGCTCCTGTTATCCCTGTGTCCTGGCCATTGTCTGTCTCAAGCCAATTATATGTCTATCGTCATTCCACGTCTACGTCCCCAGTTAATGTAATTATTTAATGTCTCGTGTCATCCTGTCCTTCCCCCGGATATTGTGTTGCAGGATTTGATCTAATTACTTCCTTCCTGCCATGGTAATTAGATCATGTGATATTTGTCTTGCCCCTTTTCTACTTGTGTATATATAGCTCTGTATTTGGCTTTAATAAAGGAGTCCTGTTTTCACCTCAACATGAGTGTTGCCTGATGTTTGGGGTTGGCTGTAGCCTCGCTGTGTAGCTAAGCTTCGGATAGCCACAGTGCCAATGCAGCTACGGTGCAGCGACGTCCCCCCTTCTATCTACAACGCTGGTTCTGCCCAGCGCTGAAGGGGTTACTTGTTGGTGTCCCGTCAGGAGGAAGCAATGTTTGGCGGGAGTACCCAGTCGGGGTACAGGTCGGTCCCGTCACAGAATAGACCAAGATTAAGCAGCTAGAACACGTTTACACGACTTATATGCAGCTCCCAAGGACATACATGTAGGACATAGTAGCTGGTAGCTGTCCACGCGTCCCGCTTGCGGGAAGCATGTGCTGGTTGGCGAGATCGTCCTATATCCCCTGACTAGCCCAAGGAGATGAAAACAAATTAATTGATGTCTGTAGCTAACACTTTGCCTCCTCCACTTCTGGGGCCTTCCCTGTTCCCACATCTCCAACACAGCTGTCCAGAATTGGACACCTGAAATATTGTGGATTTAATAAAAATAGAAGTTAGTACAACTAAAAGAGACCAAAGCAAATTACTTTTAAAAATATATTTTGGATCTCATAATAAACTTCCCTTTAGGTCAAATGCACACTTGACATTGTTTTATAATTTTGGTATTTACAATTAGCTTAAAAAAATTAAAAGAAACATTTTTTTTAATTATTATGATGCTAGATGACAGTATTTGATTAGTTTCTGTGATTTACAATATTTCTCTACCAAACAAATTTTGCAGACAGTGAAAACTGCATACAATGTCCAGAAGATCAATGGCCAAACGAGAAGAAAGACAGATGCACTCCCAAGATGATCGAGTTTCTATCCTACAAGGATGACCTGTTGACTTTCATCTCTGCATCAGCTTCACTTCTGTTATGTTTTGTGGCTGGTCTAATACTATTAGTGTTTACTTTATATCGGGATTCACCAATAGTCAGAGCTAATAACAGGAGCCTCAGCTTCATTCTTCTGTTCTTTATCATGTTGAGCTTCCTTTGTGTGTTTCTGTTTATCGGTCGGCCGGTGGATATAACATGCATGCTCCGTCAAACTTCTTTTGGAATCATCTTCTCGGTGGCTGTATCATGTGTGCTGGCCAAGACATTAATGGTCTGTATTGCTTTTAAAGCCACCAAGCCTGGCAGTGCATGGCACAAATGGGTTGGAGTCAAGCTTCCCAATTCCACCGTCATGTTTTGCTCATCTGTTCAAGTTATAATTAATATCTGTTGGTTAGTTATTTCACCCCCATTTCAGGAGCAGGATCTGTACTCTCAAAAAGGAAAAATCATCATTCAGTGTAATGAAGGTTCAGTCATTGCCTTTTACTCTGTCCTGGGTTATATGGGAATTCTGGCTGCTGTTTGCTTTATTATAGCTTTTTTAGCCAGGTCACTGCCGAATAGTTTTAATGAGGCCAAGTACATCACCTTCAGCATGCTGGTGTTCTGCAGTGTTTGGATTGCAATGATCCCAGCCTATCTGAGCACTAAAGGGAAATACATGGTAGCTGTAGAGATTTTTGCTATATTGATGTCAAGTTTTGGACTTTTAAGCTGTATATTTTTTCCTAAATGCTACATAATTCTGTTTAGTCCTGAAATGAACACAAAGACATATGTGCTCAAGAATATGAATAAATAATTAGCAGCCACCTATCTACTTTTAATATATTCATCTGTTTTAGAAAACCCTTTAATTACTGCTTGTATCTAGTTAGTTTTTCTTACATTGTCTTTCAGTTTGATCTTTACTTCAGTTTTTATGAAATAAAAATATGAATAAAAATATTCTGTAACTTAACTAAGTGCAGATAAAATTGTATCACACTATTCGGTGTACAAATTACTTGGGCTAACCAGAATTACCAGACTACATACAAAAAAAGAAAGAGGGAGCATTACTGTGTCTTAGGTGAATTGAGTGGACTTTTCTCCCCCTTTAACTTCCTCTATGTACATCAATTGTCCTCTTGTTGTAGGATGTTATATTCATGTTTATTATACCCCTTTGAGGTGGACAATGTGGAATTCTTGTGTATGGAGAGCAGGGTGGGCATGGACACTTAAATTCCCTCCGACCACAGAATCAGGGAGACTGTTGAGCGGAGAGGTTGGAAATTTCCCCTGTGCTCCCAACAGGGAAGTGACACTTCACTCAGAGTCTCTGGGCAAAACCTGGAGAATCCCCAGGTATGCCAATAGGCTTTATTTTTATTACTTTTGTTTTGTAACATAAATTTCAATTTTCAGGCTCTTAAGCATGGTAAGCTATGGCCACAAGGCTCAGGAACACTGATTTCTTTTCTAGGTACAGTTTTTTTATGATGATTTATATCACACAGACAATATCATAATGAGTTTGTACTGAGGATGATGGGAGCTGGTTACTTGGTAATGAAGGCTGACCATATCTAAGTTGGCAATGTACATCGAGGGGGGAGAATAAAAGGAACCAGTTCCCTGCATCATTGGACCTCCTCCAGAAGGAGTTGCAAAGGTTCATCTGTAGGGCGTTCTACATATCCAGCAAATTGGATTGTCTCACAAAGTCGATCTCAACATACTGGGGAACAGTACTCCTCCTCCCCCCACCGTACAAACTGCCCACAAATAAAACACAAAATTAGATGGCATAATCCTCACATACTAGAGACATTGCAATAGATCTAAAAAGGATCTAAAAAATGTATAAATATAGAGTTAAAATGTATCCACTTATAGAAAAGGAATGATTATTATTAATATAGATTAAAATAATCATGTTTAAAATATAAAAAAAATGTTCATATTTTAAAACATCGATAATAGTTGAGATTTAATACATTTATGTATTTAAATACCGTATATACCGGCGTATAAAACGACTTTTTAACCCCAGAAAATCTTCTTAAAAGTGGGGGGTCGTCTTATACGCCGGGTACTAATTTAGAAACCCCTAAAAAATGCATCCACCGGGTACTTACCAAGCCGGAGGTTCCCATGAAGCCACCAATCTCTAGGGGAGGGGCGAGTGAAGAAGCCGCCTCCCCTGGGCCGGTCTTCAGGGCCGCGCCGAGGTAGGTGCAAGATCGTGATCTCCCCAACTAGCCCTGATCAGCAGGGCTGGTTGGGGAGATCACGACCTCCCTCTAACTAGCCCGACATTAGGGAGATCGAGGTCTGGCACTTCAGACCTCGGCTTCCCTGCTCTCTAATCACTACGTGCCGGCTATTGATGCCGAGCGCAGGGATGACGTCATGTCCCGGCGCTCGGCATCAATTGCCGGCGCGTAGTGATGAGGGAGCAGGGAAGCTGAGGTCTGAAGTGCCAGACCTTGCGCTCCCTCAACTGGATGGAAGAAAGAAGACAGAAGATAAGGTAAGAGATGGGGAGAAAGGGGTGTGAGTGCAGTGTATGTATGTTGGTGTGATATGGTCAGTGTATTTGTAAGCTGGTGTGTGTATATATATATATATGTGTGTATATATATATATATATATATATATATATACACATTTACTCACAGAGTCCATTGCACACCATTCCAAATATTCCAAGCCCGGTGCTAGTAACCAGCAGTTTCCATATAAAACACTTTCAAAAAGATGGTCAGCACTCCAGGTCTTTAAATTGACAATTTCATTTTATTCAAAGTCAAGTCGACGTTTCAGTCATTACTGACTTTCATCAGGACATATATTTGAACTAAAACAAACACATATTTATAAAAAAATAGCTTGAGAACTCACCAATCTGAAGTGAGTGGGTGTGTGCTGAAATCGGCGTGTCAATGCCATTAGTGAACATGTGTGTAATAACACTGCTCATACCCGGAAGTGCAGTGTAACATTATTGTGTTCCTGTTACTATAGTAACACAGTTTATTCAGTTTGTGCACAATCAGAAATGTTTTAAAATGATGTGAAATATGTTCTGAGGCCCCTAAGAGCTCATTATGTTAAATTTAAAGTGCTTATAATGTGCAAACATGATTGGGGATTAACTATAAATGTTAAATATATCTACAATATGTCATATAGTGAATATAGGTATTTACTAGACATACTAACAAAGAGTACCAATAATGTGCAATGAATTGTGCAAACTGCAAATAGTACAAAAAGTACAAATAACAAATGTGCAAAATTGAAACTAGTCCAAAATTTAAAGTGACAGTGCAAATATGTTCCTAAATGTTAACCCCTAACATAAACATTATATACTTTTATTATTAAAATACAAAGATACATCACATTAAAAACCATGCATGTCGATAGATGCAGCACTAAAAAAAGTGCCTGCAAATGCAACATGCAATACCAACTCACTTTAAATCACCATTATTATTAAATGGACAAATCAGTGGAATTTGAATCTACCAAAATCCCTAATTCAAATATGTATAGATATAGGGCATGTTTAATAATTTGGTGTGTCCATTATTATTGAACACAGTTCCTTATTCATGTATACATCTAAATTCAATATAAAGACACTATAATACACAATTTAACTCATGGGTATCTATTGTCTAATGTAGTACCAGATACCACAATTAAATCAAGAAGATCTCTACTGGTATAACTCCATCCATATACCACAAAACATTACACTATATGATTTTCCACAGTATCCACTCTCCAAACTCTATATTTGAACTGTAAAAGTTGGGGGTCGTCTTATACGCCCAGTCGTCTTATACGCCGGAATATACAGTATATCTATGTATAAAAAAATGTTCATAATAGAAATAGTTCATAATAAAAAATAATTATTTATATACAGATATATATTCCTTGGTGAAAATATTTTTGTGAATACATTTTATTAAAAAGATACATAACCCACAAAAAGAAGGAAAGTGCTGTGTGCTTCTTCCAATGAAGATAATGAATTTTATCACTGTAATAAATGTGAACTTTATTGTACATACGTTTCGCCTATAAATGCCAGGATATCTCGTTCAGTATTTAAACCTCCCTTCTTATGTGTCCGGAACCTATAAATCCACTCTGTCTCTCTCTTTGAGATCTATTCCAATTATTTGGAACTTTGAAATTGAGAAATGGTGACAATTGTTACAATTGTTAGTAGAAGCATTATTAAACACTCATCTACAGAAACCAGACAAGCCAGAAGGCTTGCTTTTCCCTCAGAAATCTCATGGCGCTGCCACAACCACAAGACAATTATCACCTTTTGCCTCTATTTCCACTTTATACATGGATCCCTTGAAAGTAATTGCCTGCTGTACAAAACAGTCTTTGACAAAACTCTATATCCACTTTATACACGGATCCCTTTAAAATAATTGCCCACTGTGAGGGACAACTTTGACAAAACTCATTTAAGAGATTCAGCAGCCAGATCACCACTCATGGACAGCTGTTTTTTTTTTTTTGTTTTTGTTTTTTTGGAGCCCGAGGTGCGTGCTCCATTGGTGCTGATCTGTGCTCCGAGGGGGCAACAGAAGCCCAGTATACGATACCGGGTCCCCTCAAGGGAAACCCAGACAAATTCCTTCCCCCCCATGGGAGGGCCGGATCTTCGAGTCTCACCCCGAAGGGTGAGACCCCTTTGCCTTCGGGGCACTCCCGCAAGGGAGTAACCCCCTTTAGGCTTCACTGCCAAAAAACAGTGATCCAAAACAAAAGTGTCCTAAACGAAAATCAAAGAGTGAACGTGGCCTCGCAAAGTGGTTCGGTAACCGTGAAATCAAAAAAGGCAATTAATCGGCACACGTGCTTCAACACATTGTGATGTATAAATAAAAATAAATAAATAAGGGCAGGCCGTGACTGGCCTAGCCAGATTCAAAAATAAATTTCACTCCATGCCCGTATGGTGTAATGGAGGAAGTGTAGGAAGGCCGCCTGTGCAAAAACATGCGCTCTCCGTGCGCAGCGGCGTGCAATACTGCGCACGGAGACTCCGGCATCTCTGCCAGGGCAATTTAAGCACCTCGGGCTCCATGCTGTACACAACAGTATGCATCAATATAACATATTAATAGAAAGAGATTATTTTAGGAAAGGCAGTGGGACCAAGGGGACATTTCAGAGGACTGTGGGAAACAAGAGATGCAAACTATTGAGCTTAAATAATAACAACAGAGAATTAAGTATTAGCTCTTTCCAATATCTGCGGTGGGAGCGGGAGGCGTCCGTCTTCCCGTGGTGCGCTGAGCGCCGGAACAGCAATCACATTCCTATCATGCCCAGGCATATCCAGATTCCAGGATGTACTTGCAGACTTGGCATGATAGGAGTATGATTGCCCTATCTACCCCTTCTCACTCCCTTCTGCCCTATCTACCCCTTCTCCCTCCCTTCTCCCCTAGCTACCCCTTCTCACTCCCTTCTCCCTGTCTACCCCCTTTCCCCTGTCTCACTCCCTTCTCCCTATCTACCCCTCCTAACTATCTACCCCCTCCTTTCAGGAGTCCTGCGGTGGGGGTGCAAGGCCTCTGCCTCCCAGATCTGCCACTGTATGGAACAGTATAGAGTGATGGGAGTTATGATGTACTTTTAGAGCATAATTAGATCATTAAAAAGACATTGGAAATGGTACAGCATAACACCCATCACTCTCACACACTTACTAATCCACACATATACCAATCCACACACATACTCATCCACACACATACTCATCCACACACATACTCATCCACACACACACATACACCAAACCACACATATATACTAATCCACACATATACACCAATCCACACATATATACCAATCCACACATATATACCAATCCACACATATATACCAAACCACACATATATACCAAACCACACATATATACCAAACCACACATATATACCAAACCACACATATATACCAAACCACACATATATACCAATCCACACATATACACCAATCCACACATATATACTAATCCACACATATACACCAAACCACACACATATATACCAATCCACACATATATACTAATCCACACATATACACCAAACCACACATATACACCGATCCACACATATACACCAATCCACACATATACACCAATCCACACGCATACCAATCCACACATATATACTAATCCACACATATACACCAAACCACACATATACACCAAACCACACATATACACCAATCCACACATATACACCAAACCACACATATACCAATCCACGCATATATACTAATCCACACATATATCCATCCACACATATATACTAATCCACACACACACCAATCCACTCTCACTGAATGCTTTCCTACCTTTCCTTTCTTCTTTCAGCTTCTTTTCCTCCTCTTCGCTCCTCTTGTTCAGTTCTTCAGTTCTTCTCTGTCTTCTTCCGGGTCAGAGGGCACGGACAGCGGTGGGCGCGGCTTCAGTGCTGTGCGCCGAGATCTGACAACAAACCCCGGCGCAGATGAAGTGGAAAACTGCTCGGTTGATGGCTCGGTGAATGGTGACCAGAAACGGCCAAGCCTGAGCCACGTACTGCAGCACGGGAAGAATCTCGTTGCGCAGCACCAGCACTTTCCCTTCGATGGTAAGGTCTCTGAGGCTCCACAGCCCAAATTTCTGCTTTACTTTGTTAAGTCTCTCCTCCCAGCTTTTCACGGCCGCGCCGTCTCTACCGAACCAGACTCCCAGGATCTTTTGACGGGAAACGGGATCGGCTCAGAAGTCAGGTCCCACTGCCCGAACAGCATGGTCTCCGACTTCCCGCAGTTGACCTTTGCGCCTGAAGCTCGGCTGAAGTCCTCGCACGTCTGGATGAGCGCTCTTACCGACCGGCGATCCGCGCAGAAGATAGTCACGTCGTCCATGTAGAGTGAGCACTTTATCTCCTTCTTGTCTCTGCCCGGCGTGGTGATCCCTATGATCTCTGGATTCCGTTTGGTGCACTGGGCGAAGAGCTCTATACAACAGACAAAAAGATGAGGTGAGAGAGGGCAGCCTTGTCTGACCCCAGAGAGGACAGGGAAGGGGTCAGTCTTCCAACTGTTTACCAGCACCGAGCTGCGGATATCAAGGTACATCAGGTTAGTATAAGAACAGAACATCTCCCCCAGCCAAAACCTCTGCAGTACCTGACCCATAAAACCATGTGTGAGGTTCGTCTTACCAGGAGGAATCCGGAATGCAGGATTGGAACACACTTGCTCAGAACAGAACACGCACAAGGGGCCTGGAGAGGGTAACAGGGCGCTTGGCGGTGTAACTGTAAGCACGGGTGGTCAGAGGGAAGCCGCTTAGTAGACCAGGGTCGGGATGCCAGAGGTACACGTAGACGGTATGGATAGCCGGGTCAGGATGCCAGAGGTACACGTAGTCGGTATGGATAGCCAGGGTCAGGATGCCAGAGGTACACGTAGTAGTAGGATAGCCGGGGTCAGGATGCCAGAGGTACACGTAGTCGTAGGAAGAGCCAGAGTCAGGATACCAGAAGTACACAGGAACCGTTAAGCAGACCAGGGTCAAATACCGGGTAAACAGAACAAACAACTGAAGTACTGGAGGAGCTCACGAGATACAGGAAGCACCAGTATAACTGAGCACTGAGGAAACGGTAAGTGAGGTTTAAATAGCCCGGGGGGCGTTCCCCGACGTCCGGGACGTGATCGCGTTCTGCGTCGCCATAGCGACGCAGCGGAATCCAGCCGGCGGTCAGCCTCATAAATATTCATGAAGCGGCCGCGCACGCGAGCGGCTGCTTCATGCTTCAGTGAACGGTGCCGGCGTTTCTGCCGGGAGTGAGGAGAGGATGTCCGGGAGCCACTTAAGGTAGGTGCCTTACACCATGAGACAGTCGATCAAATGCCTTCTCTTGGTCTAGGGTGACCAGAGCGGCATGGACGTTGCGGTCCTTGATGTAGTAGATCTTGTCCCTGATGAGGGCCACGCTGTCCGCGATCCGGCGCCCTGGGATGCCGCAGGTCTGGTCGGGGTGGACGATCTGCCCGATGACTTTCTTCAACCTGGTGGCTAGTACCTTGGCGAGGATCTTGTAGTCCACGTTCAGGAGAGAGATGGGACGCCAATTTTTCAGGTCGCATCTCTCCCCCTTCCGCTTATACGGGATCGTGATCATTCCCTCTCTCAGCGTGGGGGGCATCCTGCCCTCCACCACCATCTCCTCGTACAGGTCGAGGAGGTCCGGGCCGATGAGGTCCCACAGCGTTGTGTACAACTCGGCTGGGAGACCGTCACTGCCCGGTGTCCTGCCCTTCCTGAAGGATTTGGCGGCAGAGTGCAGCTCCTCCAGCGTCAAGCGGGCGTCCATGGCTGCACGGCCTGCGGGATCAATGGTGTTAGTGATACCTGACAGGAACCGTTCAGCAGCCTCCGGGTCTGTGTCTTTGGGGGAGTAGAGATCTCGGTAGTAGTCGACGACCACTTTCTGGACCTCCTCCTTCCCCTGTCATACCACGCCTTCGCTGTCTCTCATTTCCGTCAGGGGCGTGTGGGCGGAGTGGAGCTTCCTGAAAAAGAAAGAGTTACATTTCTCACCCTTCTCCAGGTTCTCCACCTTGGAACGGAAGACGATTTGCTTGGATTCCTTCTCAAAGTGCCTTTTCAGGCCCTCCTTGGTCTCCTCCAGCTCCTCGTCCACTTCCCATCCGCACTGTTGGAGGTCCAACAGGGACTGCAGCTTGCGTTGCAGCCGTCTGAATTTCCTCTTCCTCTCACACGCCTGGAGTCTTCCTTTAGCCTGAAAGAAAGAGCGCAGCTTTACTTTAGTAAACTCCCACCACTGGGCTACAGTGGGGAACAGATACTTGGTACTGACACAATCAGAATATACATTACGCAGCTCGTCCACGATTTCCTGCCTCTCTAACAGGGCACAGTTCAGCTTCCAGGAGCCTGGACCGGGAGGAAACCCTTTGCCCAGGGCACACTGGAGCCAAACAGCCCTGTGGACTGAGAAGTAGCAGGGCACCATGGAGCACTGCTGATGCTCTACCGCTCGAGAGGTGAACACAAAGTCTATCCGGGAACGCACAGAGCCATCCGGCCGGCTCCAAGAATAGTTCACGGAGCCGGTCCCGATGGAGCCCATAGCGTCCTTTAAGGATGCCTCTGTGACAATCTCTTTGAGCAGTTTCGAAGTCACGTCCAGGTTTGTTGCGTGGGTGGAAGTGCGCCCTCCTTCCTCGATCGGGCAGTTGAAGTCCCCGCCTATCACTATGGCCCTGGCGGTGGTCAGCTGGGTCCGCAGGTTCTGGAGTAGCTCCAGGCGTTGCTTCTTTTCCGGGGAGGCGTACACGGTGATGAGCCTGACAGGCTCCCCCGCCCAGGATCCGTCCACGACTAGAAGTCTGCCGCAGACCATCTCCTGGACAGTGTCCACCGTGAAGTTGGCTCCCCGGATCAGGATAGCAACCCCCGCCGACTTGCAGCCGTTCCCGCCCGACCAAAAGGACGGGCAGTGAGACCATTCCCTGCATAGATGGCGATAAGAACGAGAGAAGGGTAAAGCACATTCCTGCAACATGTATACATCACACTGCAGGGAAGAAAGGAAGGTTAGTAAACCGCGCCTCCGGAACTGGTCCTTCATGCTCCTCACATTAATGGAGAAAATAGAAATTGACGCCATTAGTTGGGAGAAAAAAGGTTAGCTCAAACAGAGGCACTACTTACCGCCTCCTCCCCCTTGTGGGGGAGGATCTTCCCCGCCGTGGTCGATGGGGTTCACGGGGGTCCAGACGGCCTCGTCTAGCAGCTGTTCCAGGAGGGAGACCTGGTTGTCAATCTCCTGCTGGTTGAAGATCAGAGCCTCGGTCTCGGTGGCTGGCTCATCTGACGGGGTCAGGTCCTGGACCATCTTTTCGAGCGTGTCGTCGTTGTCATTAGCGTGCTCGGGAGGAGAGGGAGAGGGAACGGTGGGGGCTGGTGGTGGCGCCCTCTTCTGGACAGAGATCCTGGTGGGGCTCGTCTCAGTCTCGCTGTCCTCGTCCTCCTCCTCCTTCTTGCCGCTATGCTTGCGTTTTCTAGCTCCGGCTCCTTTTGGCGGCATCTCCAGGGGGTTGTCTGCAGCGGAAACAAGAGGGGGGAAAGGGTCGGGGTCTGCAGCAGCTAGGGACGGGGTTAGAGCTGCTGCAGAGAGAGGGAGGAGGGGGGAGGGAGAAGGGGGTGAAGCAGGGAGGGTCGGAGGCAGCACAGGGGGGGATGGCGCTGCCTCTGGGGGGGGGGAGCCTTGACAGCGGGCAGGGCCACGACAGTCTTGGCAGGGAGGGGAGCTGCTTTCTTACCTTTCCTGGGTGCCGCTTTCGGGGTTGCCGGAGGGGGTGTCTGCGGTGCCGGCGCCTTGGCTGGAGCCTTGGTCGGGGCCGATGAGGGGACCTTGGCCGGGGCCTTGGCTGCTGCTACTGCTGCGTATGACCTTGATCTTTTGGGGCAATCCTTGTAGATGTGCTCAGGATCGCCGCACAGGTTACAGGTCTTCTTTCGTGGACAGTCTTTGGTCTCGTGCCCCACCACCCTGCACTGCCTGCAGGATTTCTGTTGGCATTCCTCTGCCTTGTGACCCAGTTGGCCGCATCGTCTGCAGGTTGTGGGTTGACCAGGGTAGAATAGCATGCCTGTAGAATTTCCCAGGGCGAAGCTCTGCGGTAGGTGTTGGAGCCCGTCCGGCGAGGTGGAGTCTGCCCTCAGACGGATCACGAGGGACCATCTTCCTGTCCAGAAGCCGTACTGGTTGAGGATCTTGGTCGGTTCTTTTACGATGTGGCAGTATCTTCCCAGAAAAGTTGCCACGTCTTTTCCTGGGGTGTGGGGGTTCCGCATCGAGACCGTCACGGGTCTCTCCTCCCTGTGGATGGGGCTGTTTCCATAGAAACGGGAGAGGACCTGATCCGGATTCGCCGCCCTGAAGGCTTCCCAGAACCTTTTGCAGACCGCCGCTGAAATGAACGTTACGTAGAACATTCCCTTCAAAAACGACTGGACGCTCAGGGTCTCTGCTGGGCTGAAGCCTGCTCCCTCGTGCACTACCTTCTTGCTGAAGGTGTCCACATCCAGGTCAGGGGTGCGGCCCTCCACTTCCTTCAGCTTTAGGACGACCGTCTGCCTCATCCAGTTCTCCAGGGGAGGTGGGCTCCCTGGGGTCGCAGCAGGCTGGACTCGGCTTCCGGTGGCCTGGCTGGGTCGTTGGGCTTCGGAGGTCTGCGTTGCCATTTTCGCTCCTCGTCGGGTCTGGCTGGGAAAGTGTGGAGAACTGAAAAAGAGAAGAGGGAGAGATTAAAAGCACAGGGAGAAGGCAGGGGAAGGCACTAAAAAAGGCCAAAAAGAGGGGCAGGGGAAGGCACTAAAAAAGGCCAAAAAAAAGGGGCAGGGGAAGGCACTAAAAAAGGCCAAAAAGAGGGACAGGGGAAGGCACTAAAAAAGGCCAAAAAAGAGGGGCAGGGGAAGGCAATAAAAAAGGCCAAAAAGAGGGGCAGGGGAAGGCACTAAAAAAGGCCAAAAAGAAGGGAAAAAGGCACTAAAAAAGGCCAAAAAGAAGGAAAAGGCCAAAAGTAAGGGAGAAGGCCGCCTCAAGAAGAGGGGGAGTCTTTCCCAGCACCCAAAGGTAGACCGTGCGCTCAAGCCTCACGAGTGTTATGATTTCTCCAGCATGCATCCACTCGGTGTTGGGGAGTCCACAACGGGTTTCCTAGGGTCTGCGAACGCAACCGTGACCGAATCTCGCTTCGTTCAAAAAGGCATCAGTTAGGACCCCAAGAGCAGCATGTCTACATAAGTAGAAAGGCCAAGGTCCAACAACAACCAATCGTCACGAGCCTCAGGCAAAACACTTGATCTTAGCCAAAAGGCCGAGAAGCGGCAGCTGTTTCCTCCTTAACGGGACTGATCAGCATGAGGTTGTAGTACTGGCTTAACGCTTGAGGCTTGGGGTAGCATGAGAAAGACCGTTACTTAAGTTATGGTGGGTAAAGGTGATGAAAAACTCTTTCACTTAAAATTAAGGGGGTAGTAGAAGCTTTATTAAACACTCATCTACAGACACCAGACAAGCCAGAAGACTTGATTTTCCCTCAGACATCTTATGGTGCTGCCGCAACCACAAGGGATTCTGGGTAGGCACATGCAAATAAGGTCAACAATAATCAAATCTGCCGTTTTGAAGGGGTTGAAATGGGGTCAACGCGGTATGCACTATGCAGCAGCTTTGGCGCCAGGATCCTAAAGGTCCATACAAGCAACTCTATTGGTTGCCGACAGGGGCCTCCTCTGCTATCAACCAATGAAGTGCACCTGCTCTTCATTAGTTGGCAGACAAGTCCCCTGCTGGCGACCAATAGAGTCGCTCCTACACACTTTTAAAATCCTGGTGCAAAAACTAGGCATGGGGAGACCACTGGTCTTCCCACTCCAGTTGTTAAAGGTCAGTACGGACCTTTAACTCTTGACCGTGAAACTCCGGGAGGGGGGAGACCAATGGTCTCCCCAGGCAGAGTTTCACCGTCAGGAGTTAAAGGTCCATAAGAGTGACTGTACTGGTCCAGGCAGGATCCTCCTCTAGCATCAACCAATTGGTTGATGTTAGAGGAGTCCCCTGCAGGTGACCAATAGAGTCAATAGAGACCTAACCAGGGCCGGCCTTAGGTGTTCAGGCGTCCCCATCCCCGCTCCCTAGCATGCAATTACTCCCTCCAAAAAAAAATATTTGCCACACTGATTGCAGATTAGGGGAAGAATGTGAGAGTCAGTGGAGTTTTCCCTCCTTCTAAACCCTGACGGTGACTTTGAGTGGCCATTTCCCCTGTAATAATCCCCAGAGTCCCTTTGTCCCTCATTCACTAAGGCATACCTCTCTTTTCCTTCCTCCCTGTGAACTATAGATCAACACATATAAACAGCACTTGCATGTATAGATCACATACAAACCCTATATTTGCAGGTATGCATAAATAATGCATGGAAACATGGCATAGCAGGTATAGATCAATTAAAAATCACATGTTAACTCAGTATTAAAGGTATAGATAAACCTCCTAAATTACAGGCATAGATCACATGTTGCACACCCCAAAGCCAGCCCTGGAGTCCACACTGCCCACATAGAACCTGACCAGCACCCAGATTACACACACACAATACAGCCCAGCCTGTCATTCTACCCCCTCTCCCAAATTCTCACTATCTACCCCTCCCCCTTCTCATTATCTACCCCCTCTCCCCACTTCTCATTATCTACCCAATTCTCACTATGTATCCCATCTCTCCCTTCTCACTATCTACCTCCTCTCCCCCTTCTCACTATCTACCCCCTCTCCCCTTCTCACTATGTATCCCCCACACCTCCACTTTGCTGTTCACTAACCTTGTAGCAGGAGTCTTGCAGTGGGAGTACACTGCTGAGTGCCGGAATATGATGTCATATGCCGGCGCTCAGCATGAAACACCAGCACAAGCGAACGAGCTAGATGCCTCGCAGAGGATAGTGAGGGGCGCCGAGCAGTTGCTGAAAACTTCAAGAGCGACCGCTCGGCACCCCTCTCTCTCCTCAGCATCAAAAAAGAAAGAAACAAAAAAAAAGACGGCATTTCAATTCTGCTTAAAGGGCAATCCAGGTCATGTGGTCACCCTATGGTGCCCCTGCTGCCATGGCGTCCAGCCGCACAGCTCGCACACCCCTAAGGCCGGCCCTGGACCTAACTGTATGTTTTTTCACTAACCAATTTATGCAGGGCCAGGGAAAACATTCAAGTACAAGAAAGCTAGGGTTGGCTCATAAAAATGAATAGTCATATCTGAAATGTTTAATTCCTTTATAGACTTCCAGTTTAAATACTTTTTCTTAAGATTTAATGGTGCAATAGAAGCAAAGATTTTAATAAAATAACAAAAAGAATACCTATCATATTTTAATAAAAGAACAGTAATCCCAAATCACAGCTGCGTGTAACTAATTTTAAGATGCTCTAAAGCGTATAAATAAGGTAGGAGAATGTTCAGTTTCATTGCAATGACATCCACATGCAGAGAACTTCACTGCCCATACAATGAACAGTATGGGCACCTTAACAGTCCATATTATATTGGATTATACTACTTTGTCTACGGAAATAATATATAATGCTAGATCTTTACCTAACATTTATAAGATCATATTCTTTATTTTAGCCATATGTATGACACCCTGCAGAACCCGGGATACAGCATCAGTTTGCAAACTACAACTTAAGCAATCATTTGAAGATTATGTTTATTTTCAAGATGGGGACATTATAATTGGAGGAATATTCACTGTAAATACTGGTACAATTGATTTTTCACCTTCCAAACACATAGTGAAAGATTTTTTGTGTATGGCGTAAGTAATATATTTTACTATTATTATTATTTATGCAGCAATTCTTACAATCAAAGAGTCAGACAAAACTAGAATGACAGACTAAGACAAATCAATTAATTAGGGAAAGAGACCCCGGCTGGCAAGCGAACATTCTAAAGGGAACGGCATGAAGCGATAGTGTGGGGATGTATAAGTGGCAGATAAGCTCTAGCTGCAAATATTGTACGCTTCTCTAAAGATTTGTCTTGAATATTCAAAGGGAGGATGAAAGCTGGAGGTTACGGGAAAGAGAGTGTTTTACAAACCATAACTAATAAAATGTAAAAAATGTAAAAACTAAGGTTTCTTTTTCATTGTGATTATGATACCCGTTACTATATTTAGTTTCTTATGTAAATTCAAATAGATTAACGAAACAACCCTCGAGAATAAGTTTAGCATGAATAAAATATATTAAGATTATTGACCAAACATGTTTACAGCTTTATCTGTGATATTTTGCATGCCGAAGAAAAATACTTAACTTCTTTGCCCTGATTTTTTAAACTCCTTATCTGGATCTTTATATCCAGGAGATTTGTTGGGATATATCTAATGTTTAACAAACGGGAAATTATCAGATTCAGGTATTCTGTAGCTTTCATTTATCTGATTCCAAAACCACTGTAAAAACTAAATATTTCTTAAAAGAAGACAGATTAACTTCATGAAGATTAATTTCAATGCTAATGAACAATGTATATGTTTGTCTTAGTTATTTGGAATATTATTGTGACAATTTCACTTTAATTAGAGAATTGTGTTTATTTCTATAGAATTATTTTCTTTTTTTTTCAATAGGTAACATGTAACACATACAGTTCACATTACACAGGTAGATAAAGGAACGAGTAACATTGTGTAATCATGCCAAAGACACATATGCGTGCAAGCATACCACACATGTCTCTACTGCAATTCAGGTTGACAAAATTCCATCAACACATTATTTTATAATAAATATTACAAATTATATATATTTTTTGTAAATGGATTTGTGTTTTTATTTTGCTTCCTTTTGGTACACTTGTGACATCAGAATCCCTGTTCCCCGTATGGTAACTGATTCATGTATCCCTGATATGCTGGCCCTTTTACTTTGCAGCTTCTACTTTGATAATACACAATATTACCATGGTAACAACATCTGCTACCATAATAACATGCAGACATATTATCACTTTGCTGAGAAGAAGAATAAAAGAGACGCAGAACTTATATCCAACAAATGATATACTTGTTCTTATATAACTGTTAGTTTGCTTTTCCCACAGACCTTTCCGCCATCTTTATGTAAACATTCTTAGTTTTATTTTTGCTGTTGAAAACATTAACAATAATCCAGACATTTTACCAAATGTTACACTTGGATATCATCTATACGATTCTTGTTCAGATCCAAGGAAAGCTGTAAAAAGTGTTTTACAAGTTTTATCTGGACCAAAGAAGACCATCCCTAATTATTCCTGCACTGAACATGACAAAGTGGCAGGTTTTATTGGAGATCATTATTCAGTCACCACTGTACCCATAGCACAAATACTTGCTGTATACGGCTATGCACAGGTGGGTCACATAATTCTAGTATTTTTATTGTTTGTGCCTGATCTCTTGTAATGCTTTTCATCTGATAATACTAAAGCTAGGATTTGATTACTTACTGACTGTGAATGGGAAGTAGGCGAGTCTTCAATTCACTTTTTTTTTTATATGCCGGTGCATATAAAACAGACAAATGTTCATAAATGAGGGCCCCAATTATGTAACCTTTTAGTTTCTCGTGGTCTTTTTCGGTATAGGTAAATCAGTGAGTTTTGTGTATAGATGAGTCTAGCACCACAACCTGGCTCTAGAACTGACATGAGAATGGCTTGTTTTAATGTTTTTTTTTTTTTTTTTAAATATCCCTTGCAATGACATGCTGAGCAAATTATTTTTTCATTCATGGATGTAACAGCCTGTTTAATAAACATAAATTCATTGCAATTTAATAGATGTGAATATATTTTCTTTTGTGCTTTGTAGATCAGTTATGGAGCAACTGACTCATCCTTAAGCGATAGACGTCTGTATCCATATTTCTTCCGAACCATTCAGGATGATCATGCTCATTAACTGATAATAGCCAAGATTCTGAAATTCTTTGGCTGGACCTGGATTGGGATATTGGCGTCTGATGATGATGCTGGAGATAAAGAGAGCCTCATCCTAACAAAGTACATGGCCCAGTATGGCATATGTGCTGCCTTTACAATAAAACTCAAGATACGTTTTCTACAAAGAAGGGAGCTAAGTATTGTAGGAGAGTCTTCTGCTCGGGTTATTGTGTTCTGTGGACCGTTTTCTTATGGTATTGCTCATATTTTATTAGAACAACAGGAACTGTTTTATGATAAGACACTCGTTCTTCCACCTTTGTGGGGAACAAACCCCATTGAAATGTCCGATAATTTACAGGCATTTAATGGCTGTTTGGTTTTAAACCTTTCTCCAAGGTTTGTTCAAGTTAACGAAAGTTTCTTTAATAATATCCAGCCTTCAACATACCCAGAAGATATGATTCTTCATGATTTGTGGATATTACAATTACATTGCTTGTCGGGGAACCCATCAAAGAATAAATTATTTGAATCCAAGTATAGAATCTCTTTAGAGCACTGCACGGGGGACAGAAACATATATTTTAAACATTTTTTCACTCTAGGAGTTACTCCTCGGATATATATGGCAGTAAATCTTGTGGCATCTGCTTTACAATCAATTTTATTGGAAAAAAGCAGAAGAAACATCTTTCACTATAGACATCAGGTAACTATAACCAGTAGCGTATCTAGCGGGGGAAGGTGAGGGGTGGTCCACACCGGGTGCCGCTCATCAGGGGGGTGACAGAAATGACCGCAGCAGGAGAAGCAGGCTCGGTTGGGGAGATCAAGGATATCCCGGTGCACCACACTGAAGCCATGCCCACCACCTTCCGCGCTCACTGCACCGGAAGGACAAGACACAGAAGAAGAAGAAGAACCAAGAGAAAGACCGAAGAGGAGGAAAAGAGAAAGAGAAAAGGTAGGACAACATTCAGTGAGAGTGGATTAGTAAATGTGTGAGAGTGATGGGTGTTATGCGGTAGTTTATTGTCACGTTCTACCCAGGCTGTGGAGCTGCATATCTCAATCTTGCTTCAGTTTTGCTTCAATCCATTCCTGGATTTCCTTATGCTCTGTTCTGATCTTCCATTGCTTCGTTCTAGTTCTGTTCTTTGCTTCAGCTCTGTTTCCTTTATAAGCTGTGCCCCATCCGTTATGTTTGTCTCAGTCTGCAGTCTTTAGGTATGTCTCATTGCTATGTGTTTGGATTTCATGTTTGGTTTGTTTGGTACATCTGTATGCAGGGTCTAGCGTTAGCACCCACCGTCATTGGCGTAGCGGTGGGCTAAGCATACTATGGCCATAAGATGTGACGGAATCTCCAATAGTTATCATATAGTCCTAGGCTAGTTCCTGTATTTATGTGTGTCAGTCTGTGATGTAACCTGTGGTGTGTCCTGACCTATCCTGTATTGTATCCCCGGTAGAGGGGTGTCCTGTCTTCTATCCCCGGTAGAGGGGTGTCCTGTCTTGTTCATGTCTGATCTTTAGTATTCCTTGTCTTGTACACTGTTGCACCCTGTAATATGTATGTCTTGTCTGGTTATGCTTCTTGCCTGGTCTCCCTGTCCCTTGCTCGCTATGTTTCAGCTATTACTCTGCTTAGCTTCCACTCTCCCAGCCTGCAGCATCCCGCATATGAGTCTAGTGCTATGTCTCATGCCTGTTCCCGGGTACCTGCTTCGTTCCGGATTACATCTGCTGTGGGTCATCCCTGGGTCATTACAGTCATCTGTATGGACCCAGTTCCTGACATTTATGCTGAATGTTTGAGAATGAATGTTTGCTAACACTGAAAAGAATCCCAACACTCCAAACAGCTTCCAATCCTTAGGTTACTTTATTAGAGAAAGCAAAATCAAAGGCCCTGTTTGGCCGAAGCGTTGCTTTTTTTTGTTTTGCTTTCTCTAATAAAGTAACTAAGGATTGTACGCTGTTTGGAGTGCTGAGATTCTTTTCAGTGTTTGTATACGTCAAGAGGGTTTATGCTGAACCATTTTTTCCTTTCTATGTGAATGAATGTTTGTGATTGAGTGTGTGTGTAATAGCATAGATGTGTAAGTGTGTGTGTGGGGGAGCATGGCATAGGGAGGCTGTAATCACATTCCTATCATGCCCAGGTTCCAACATGTACTGGCTGGCTGGCTGGCATGATAGGAGTGTGATTGCTGTTAGCTATATATATATATATATATATATATATATATAAAATATTGTTGAGGTTTTTTTCCCTTATATACTAAGCCAGATACTGAAGTGGTAGGCCTACACCACATCACTGTTTGGCTTAGTATATAGTGACAGGGGCTATGCTGCATTATTGATAACAGTGATCCTGTACCACTGTCAATTTCTGCCTCAGTATATAATGATAGCAGTTATGGTGTACCACCGTCAATATTTGCCTCAGTTTATTAAAAACTAATAAACAACTAAATAATAAACTAAGTTAGGAACTGTTCAGTGGGAGTGGGATTTAAAATATATTAATTTACTCCACTCTATATTGCTCTATTTGTCTCCCTTCATTCCCTGTCCTGATGGATGGTGTAGTGTTTATGTATAAATAAGTAAATTAATAAAGATATAGTTAAAATATCTACCTACTCTACTTCTAAGTTTCCCTTGTCAGTGGGTGAGGTTTGTCCAAGCCAGTAGTATGGTCATCGACATGGAAGATGCCAGGTAATATTTGAGAATTGGAACATGTAGATTAAAGAATGCCAGAATTAGTTATTATTTCAAAGTTTTGCCAACTTTATTTTACTGCTGTTGAGTTTGTTAGTTGACTCTGTTTTGTAATTTACTGCTACAAATTTTTTTTGTAAGCTCTAATTCAGTTAAATTTTAGTGAATAGGCTTCCCCAGTTCATTTCTCTCAATATCTATAAAATCCTGCTATTAGAATGTGAGGATAAGAGGAAAAACAGAGCAGATTGGGGTAGGACATTTCATTATTTTTTTAAAATATTTGAGTAGTCATTGTTGCCCCATATACCCATAGACAGGGGCATATTTACATCCGCCACCATCCATACTGTTCAGCTCGGATTTGAGATAATATCCTATTAGTCCACCTGCAGTACCTAAATAAAATGAACTATGAATGACTATTAACCCCTTAAGGGCAATGGGCGGTCCCTAAACCCATTGAAAACAATGCATTTTGAGCCCGTACTGTTCCTACTAAGTATTGTTTTATTTCACTGAATTGGGAGTTACATAGATTTATTGTTTAAATATAATTACTGTATAGTTTGTTTACCTTTTTTAATTGGATATTAAGCATAGCATATTTCTTTTTTTATAGTGAATACAAAATGCTGGATGTTAATACAGGGAATAATAATAAAAATACTTTATTTGTTATTTACAGCTGCATTATCATCTACAAGCAAGTAAATATACACATGAATCTGGTGATCAAGTTGCCTATTTTGATGAAAATAGAGAATATGTGGCTCTATACATGATTCTAAACTCCTTTTTTGATAATGAATCTATAATCACCAACTTCGTTGGTAAATTTAAACCATGGGCTTTGGAAGAAAATCAGCTTTTAATAATAAAAGAAAAGATAAGATGGAAGACTCGAAACAATCAGGTCAGATGAAAAATGTAATAAAAAATATAAAGTGGGGTTATTGTTAAATTGTTTACAAGCTGTACAACGTTAATAGATTATTTAAGAGTCTTGATAGTATACCTGTTACAGGGTCACAGTACCCAAGGCTGGGTACCCCTGTTTGAGGGTTGAGGAATCACCAGTCAGTCCCTCATACGGATAGCTCCTGCCATCCAAGGATCAGTCAGACCACCATTTCGTAGTAAAACAAGGACTCTTTTATTTCAAACACACAGAATTTATATATAACCTTAATTCAATCTGCACCGAACCCAACCCCCAATCCCATCACCCACATCCCATCACAAATCCCATCAGTATACAGGGGATGTATCAGGTGAGGGGATAAGGAATGCAATGGTTTCCCCCACCTGTGTTATCCCCCCTGTAGTGAGGGTGCCGTCTGGGCAAACAGGGCTATGCTGGCTGAATAAGAGCGCCAGCCAGGTTACCTGATTGTTCCTGCAGCCACATTCAGTTTCTGGGGTCGGTTATAAAATATTACCGGGTCACGGTATCAGAAACTGGACACAAAAGTACTCCATGACCCGGCTAAACTTCACACGAACATTTGAGCCAGCTAGCCTGGCCCTGTCACAATACCGAACCCTCTTTTCTACACTTATATGAAGCTTCCAACTTCATTTCTAAAAACCAACATCGCGACAGACGCACACACCGAGCAGGCCTGGCAGGGGTACATTTAGTTGGCTAAGGAAGAGGCAGGAGTGTGTTTTTATGGGTAAAGCATCATTAGTGTATATGTATGGGTAAGGGAACAGTATGCATGTAGATGTATACTTCATTTCTTGGCAAACTAATCAACTCATTTGACCTCCAGTATTATCTAAATGGAAGCATCCTGATTTCTCTTTCTGTCTCTTATGTCCCGTATTACCAACTGCTTGTCTTCTAATTCTTCATGGATCTCACAACCCTACCTTAAACTTAATCTTTCTAAAACTGAACTCATTATCTTTCTTGCACGCCACTCTTCTTCTGCTTCCCCACTCTGTGAAATCCTCCACTGGCTCCCTATTTCCCTAAGCATTACATTTAATATCAGTGTACTAAAATATAAGGCCCTCCATACATTTTAAAAAACTACTAACATCTTTACGCTCTTCCCATTTACTGCCCCATATCTCAAGATTGTAATCTTGCGAGCCAGGCTCTCTCCACCTAATGTATCGTTTTGGCTTAGTCTATCGATTCTAGTGTACTAGTGTACTCTTCCTTTCATCCCTCCCATGCAGAGGTGTATCTGGCAACATCATGGGGTCAAAGTGTCTCAAGAAAAAGTTTGTGAGAAAATTGGTGCAGTACATGAAATTCCTGTCTGTGTTTATTTATCCCTATTTATTTGCTTGTATCTGTTGTCCTGACAGTACAAAAGACTGAACAAATATGGTTTGTTTGGAGGGTTTCCCAGGAGAAAGTCTCTTCTCTCTATAAAAAAAAGACATGGCTTAAGTTTGCAAAGATGCATCTGAACAAACCACAAGACTTCTGAAACAATGTCATTTGAACAGTCGAGACCAAGGTGGAGATGTCTGGGTATAATGCACAGCTCCACGTTTGGCAAAAACCAAACACAGCATATCAGCACAAACACCTTATATCAGCTGTCAAGCACAGTGGCGGAGGGGTGGATAGGTGATGCCTTTGTCATGTCATAGTATCTGTACATGTCCCATTGCACAGCACTACGGAATTTGATGGCGCTATATAAAACAATAAATAATAATATTGTAACTGGCTGCAGAAGCATTTACATGCTCCACTATGGTCACAGAATAGTCGGCAACCTCTGTGACCAAGATCACAATGACGTGGGACCATTTATAACAATGACATACCAGTTATGACATTGGTCATCTAGGTTAATTTTTCCATGATGTTCCAGGTACACCAGTACTTGCAAAGGTCTTGCATTTATTATTAAACATTTCCAGATAGCCAAGGGGTGTTATGTTGTGTTGGTGGGAGGTTCCTGCCTGGGCGTGTTTGCTGGAACCTCGGATGGGGCGGGGCTTCACAGGATGCCCTCCCATAGGTGATGTTTATGGTTTGGCCCCGGTTGATCCTGGCAAGCTTATGGGTCCTCGGTTGTAAATGGTTTTGGGTCATTGTCGTGTTAATGCACATTTTATGTTCCCAGGTTGCAATGACTTTAATAAATCGTCTGTGGCCTTTTTATTCCATATTGGTGTCTGTTTTTTTTGGGGGGGGTAATTGGGCATAGCATAGCCCAAGAGTCGAGGCTACTCCTGTCATGCCTGCTTATCTATTCTTTTTATAATTAATTCCTTTAGATACCACAATCACGGTGTTCTTCTAAATGTTTACCTGGAGAAAGAAAAGTTCCAATATCTACTATACACACCTGTTGTTATAACTGCGTCCCATGCTCAGAGGGGGAAATATCCAATGTATCTGGTAAAAAGTAACACTGTAATATTGTCAAAAGAGTAATTCATTTAATAGTATTGCAATTAAAACAGTATTTTGTACATTTATAAAAATGAAATAAACTGAAGAAGAAACTAGCTGAAGCCATAAAATTGTACCTCCATAGATTTTCATTAATCATTGTGTTAGGCTGACTGAGGTATTCTATTGTTTGGGCACTATGATAGATAGTCAAGGTGTTTGTCTAGTAGAGTAGCCCAAGATAAAACAGCTAGACCACGTTTATAGGACTTATATGCAGCTCCCAAGGACATACATGTAGGACATAGTAGCTGGTAGATGTCCACGCGTCCCGATTGCGGTGGGAAGCATGTGCTGGTTGGGGAGATTTTCCTATATCCCCTGACTAGCCCAAGGAGATGAAAACAAATTATTGGATGTCTGTAGCTAACATTGCAGCTAACACTTTGCCTCCTCCACTTCTGGGGCCTTCCCTGTTCCCACATCTCCAACACAGCTGTCCAGAATTGGACACCTGAAATATTGTGGATTTAATAAGTTAGTACAACTAAAAAAGACCAAAGCAAATTACTTTTAAAAATATATTTTGGATCTCATAATAAACTTCCCTTTAGGACAAATGCACACTTGGTATTTACAATTGGCTTAATTTTTTTTTTATTATTATGATGCTAGATGACAGTATTTGATTAGTTTCTGTGATTTACAATATTTCTCTACCAAACAAATTTTGCAGACAGTGAAAACTGCATACAATGTCCAGAAGATCAATGGCCAAATGAGAAGAAAGACAGATGCACTCCCAAGATGATCAAGTTTCTATCCTACAAGGATGACCTGTTGACTTTCATCTCTGCATCAGCTTCACTTCTGTTATGTTTTGTGGCTGGTCTAATACTATTAGTGTTTACTTTATTTTGGAATACACCAATAGTCAGAGCTAATAACAGGAGCCTCAGCTTCATTCTTCTGTTCTTTATCATGTTGAGCTTCCTTTGTGTGTTTTTATTTCTTGGTAGTCCGGTGGATATAACATGCATGCTCCGTCAAACTTCTTTTGGAATCATCTTCTCGGTGGCTGTATCATGTGTGCTGGCCAAGACATTAATGGTCTGTATTGCTTTTAAAGCCACCAAGCCTGGCAGTGCATGGCACAAATGGGTTGGAGTCAAGCTGTCCAATTCCACCGTCATGTTTTGCTCATCTATTCAAGTTATAATTAATATCTGTTGGTTAGCTATTTCACCCCCATTTCAGGAGCAGGATCTGTACTCTCAAAAAGGAAAAATCATCATTCAGTGTAATGAAGGTTCAGTTATTGCCTTTTACTCTGTCCTGGGTTATATGGGAATTCTGGCTGCTGTTTGCTTTTTAATAGCTTTTTTAGCCAGGTCATTACCGGACAGTTTTAATGAGGCCAAGTACATCACCTTCAGCATGCTGGTGTTCTGCAGTGTTTGGATTGCAATGATCCCTGCCTATCTGAGCACCAAAGGGAAATACATGGTGGCTGTAGAGATTTTTGCTATATTGATGTCACGTTCTGGACTTTTAGGCTATATATTTTTTCCTAAATGCTACTTAATTCTATTTAGATCAGAAATGAACACAAAGACATATGTGCTCAAGAATATAAATACATAGCTAGCAGCCACCTACCTATTTTTCTATACAGTACTTGAATTATTGTTTGCATTTAGTTAGTGAGTCTTAAAACAACATCTATCTTTCTTGTTTGGATCTTTAATTCAGTTATTAGAAAAGATTATAAATTGTGTCTGGGCCCGTGGCTCTAGGGTCAGAAGGGCCCTTTCTAAACTATTTTGGACGGGCACGGGGAGACAGGAGGATATTGGGGGTCACGTGAGCAGCTAGAAGGAAAGCTGCAGGAGCGGTGAGGTAAGCGGGGGTGAGAGGGACAGAGGTAGGATGTATGTATATGTTTATATATATATGTGTATGTAAGCATGGATGTGTACTTGTGTATGTGAGAGCATGAATGTGTAATTGTGTTAGTGTGTGTGTGAGCATGGAATGTATACTTCTGTATGTGAACATGGATGTGTAATTGTGTTAGTGTGTGTATAAGCATGAATGTGTAATTGTGTGTCTGTGTGCGCATTGATGTGTAATTATGTTAGTGTGCATCACATGTGTAATTGTGTGCATGTGTGAGCATGGATGTGTACTTTTGTGTGTGAGAATGGTTGTGTACTTTTGTGTGTGTGTGAGCATGGATGTGTACCTGTGCATGTGAGCGAGCATAGATGTGGACCTGTGTGTGTGTGCGAGCATGGATGTGTAAGTAGGGTGAGATGGAGTGTGTGTTAATGAGTATGAGTAAGTGTGTAATTTGTGTGTTTACATATGTTTTATGTTGGAAGGAGCGGACAAGGGGCAAAGAAGGCACAGACTAGCTGTTGAAGTTAAGGGGTCTTGGGAGAATTTTCACATCAGGGCCCAGTGGTTTTTAGTTATGCCTCTGCATCATTCTAGGTAGCTGAGGGTGCAGGGCTAACAAACAGGAAGGAGGGGAAGCAGAGGGCAAAGAATCAGAAGAGGCAACTGGAAGCAAGTCAAAAAAGAACATAAAACTGTCACAGCGCCCAAAGATGGTGTTCAGGAGTTATTATGCAGTAGCGGAGTTGGACAGGGCCTGGAGCAGGGCGACTGCACTCTCCCGGGTGGGCATCTAGGGTTGTGCGGCCGCATACCAGGGCCCTGACATAGCAGCAGATGTTGTCCGGAACAAAGCAAAACTTGGTGATATCATGCAGGAACCCTGGAGAAGGCATGAGACATAGAACTAGAATTATGTGCAGGATGATGCAGGCTGGGAGTATGGAGGCTAAGCAGAGTAACATAGCAAGCAAGGGGGACAGAGCAAGGAACATAGGAAGACAGGACATACCGGGTACAGAACACAACTAAGGACAGGGGACAAGGCAAGGAACACACAGGAGGAGCCGGAACCCTCAGACGCTTCTCATTTAAGCAAGGATAGGACTTAACTGGAACATGGGGAGAGGAGAGAGGAACCGAAATCCTCAGATGATTCAGGGAATGGAGGGCAAAGGCACATAAGAGACATACAAACATGAATACAAGAACTAGCCTAGGACTATGTGATAACAATTGGAGATTCTGTCACATCATATGGCCATAGTATGCTTAGCCCACCACTACACCAAAGTACTCCAATATTCGGTGGGTCCTAACGGTAAACCCTGCTTACTGAATCACTAATAAACTGAAACTAAGCATTGAATCTAAACACAAAAACAAAAAGGACATACCTTTAGACTGATGACTGAGACAAAGATAACAAATGGGTGGGGCACACCTTATAAAAGGAAACAGAGCTTAAGCAAAAAGCAAAACCGGAATTAAGGAATCAAAAGCACAGAACAGAGCATATGGAAATCCAGGAATGGATTACAGCAAAACATGGGAAGTGAGGCAAGGCAAGGAAACTGAAGCAAGGCAAGGAAACCAGAGATGAGCAGCTCTGCAGCCTGAATGGGGCCTGACTTAGAGCAACCCTTACAAAAACAGGATATTATATTCTAACGCATATATAAAAAATTAACAGTGGCCAGACAGATTGCTTACCTAAAACCTTACCTAGTTTCTCTTCAGAGATCTGGGAAAATATCCAATTTTCATACAGTGTTATACTATGATATCCTGTTTTACATTCTTTTTTGAGGTCAGAAGAGAGTGATTAATTTAGTCAACAAACAATGGGGTGCATGTGCATGGGGGGAGAGAAAATAAACAACAATAGTGCAATATTGCTAAATAACACTCTGTGGTTTGTAATGCGAATATAACTCACAAACGAATGAAGTTAATCAGGCCCATCAAGGATTCAGTATAAGTATCTTTAATAACTTCTTTAAAATCTGTGAAGAATAAGTGCCAAAATAGTGCTGTATCTTCATATTAAGAAAAATAGAAATGCACTTACAAATAACTTTGGCACAACAACAATGTTATGCAAAACGATATCGGCAAATGTCCAATGATTCTATGGTTCTTCTCAACGTGTTCCACCAACCAGGTTTCCTCAGGAGAATCAAGTAGGAGCTGTGTATGCTTTCATGTAGTTTCAGTTTTTATGTGTTTGAAAGCTTCATGGCGCTGCGTCATGCTCATTTCCTTCAGCAACCACTAGTGGCCGCCCTCCTCACTCTGAAGCACCCAGACCTAATTACCATGTTCAGCTGCACCTTGTTACCCGATCAGCCTGCCTATATAAACCTCCCCAGCCCTTCATTCAGGGCCTTTGCATAGAAGTTAGTGGACCGTTTTGCTCTGGCCCTGTACTTGATCCTGACTTGCTATTTGGCTTCCTGTGTACCTGATCCTCATTTGTTCCTGGTTTCCTGGCTTCTTTTACGCTCGTCTATAACAACCCCCAAGTCATTATGCATCGTGGAGTACAGACAGAATCCCTTGTATCCCCTGCACCTGGGCTCCTACCAGACCTGTTTACCCGGTCCGTGACAGAATGCAAAGGCCATTTCAAGGAGTCAGTGGGGATACCTGCAGTTTAGGAAGTATTAGCGGAATGTATACTTCAGCTATGCAATTCAGTAAGGAATGTGTTGGAATCAGACCATGTTATCAAAAAGAAGGAGCCTATGAGGAGTATTAAGTGAGAGCCACTTACTGAAGAAAGACAAAAAAGGCGAGAGGAGAACCTGTGTTACTATTGCGGCGGTACTGGCCACAGGATAACGTATTGTCCATAGAAACCAGCTAACCCGTCCGCAACCCACATTGGTAAGCCCCATGCCCAGGAATCTGCTTGTGACGTCAGCAAACAAACAAGGCTGGAGCACACACTGTCTCACCCTCAGACTGGTAATCCAGGGGTTAACCAACCCATAACACCTGAGAAGCAATCACCATCCATTGTTATGTCAGACAATCCCCAGACCATGTCTGACATCCCCGATTGGTCTGATATGGACAGTGTATCTGCTAATACTGATATCACCGACAGGTGTGTACTTGATAACTCCACTGCTGTCTGTGCAGTTAGGACCACCACTCCCATCACTCACAGGGGAGAGTACAGGAAATGCCAAACCGCACAACACTCCCTTGGGGCTCCTGGTAATGTCCTAGCATCCGATCGTACACAGAACAGAACTGATACAGTACAAACAACGTCTCCGTGAACAGAGGACTGGTAAGCGGTCCTCCATTTCAACTGCAACCCATTCCAATCCTGGTGCTGTTCAACACCGATCGGAGGGACTCTGCGCACAGGGGGAATACCTAACCCCAGATGAATTCAGAAGAAGAACAAGAAAAGCACTACGTCCTAGAGAGAAGAGGTCTCACCGCAGCCTTCAGCAACCACTAGTGGCCGCCCTCCTCACTCTGAAGCACCCAGACCTAATTACCATGTTCTGCACCTTGTTACCGGATCAGCCTGCCTATATAAAGCTGCCCAGCCCTTCATTCAGGGCCTTTGCATTGAAGTTAGTGGACCGTTTTGCTCTGGCCCTGTACTTGATCCTGACTTGCTATTTGGCTTCCTGTGTACCTGATCATCACTTGTTCCTGGGTTCTTTTGTACTTGATCCTGAATTGTTCCTGGCTCCCAAGCCGAGTGGTCTGCCAGTGGGCTCCCTAGCCGAGTGCCCTGCCAGTGGGCTCCCAAGCCGAGTGCCCTGCCAGTGGGCTCCCCAAAATTAGATGGTATAATCATCACATACTAGAGGCACATATAGAGACATTGCAATAGATATAAAAAGGGACACCCAAGAGATATATATGTATAAATATAGAGTTAAAATGTATCCGCTTATAGAAATGGAGTGATTATTATTAATGTAGATTAAAAATAATCATGTTTAAAATATAAAAAAAATCATATTTTAAAACATTGATAATAGATGAGATTTAATAAATGTATGTATTTAAATATATCTATGTATAAAAAAAATTTCATAATAAAAATAGTTCATAATCACCACTCATTGATTATGAGATTTCTGAGGGAATAACAAGCCTTCTGGCTTGTCTGGTGTCTGTAGATGAGTGTTTAATAATGCTTCTACTACCCTCTTAATTTTAAGTGGAAGGGTTTTCCTTCAGCTCCGCTTCTTCCGCTACCACATCCAGCAGGGAACCCAGCCAGAGATGTTCCCCTCTGAAAATATAGAGCAACTGTTGTCTTCAAATCTTTGTTGAGTAGAGCGCACATGCTACTTGGAATTACATGTTTAACCGCGACCACTGCAGGAGAAAAGAAAAAAGTAATAATCGCATCAAGAACATGCCCCCAAGGTATCCTCTACTAGAATGCCGGACCGGAGAAGCAGGGACCGGAGGGCAGGCATGACAGGAGGAAAACCAGAATTTGGTGATGCCCATGGGTTCCAGACCTTAAGAAGCCATTCACTGCAGAGGATTTTCAACAAAGCATTAAGAATTATTATTGTCTTCATGAATATGCCAGTTTGTCCAATTACTTTCAAGCCCTTGAAAAAAGGGGGGGGGGTATCTTTTTGAAATATAGAACCCAAATTATGAAAATTATGCCACTGCCCAAATATTTATGGACCTAACTGTATCTGTTTTCATTAACAAATTTATGCAGGGCCAGGGTAAACATTCAAGTACAAGAAAGCTAGGGTTGGCTCATAAAAATGAAAAGTCATATCTGAAATGTTTAACTCACTTTTAGACTTCCAGTTTACTTTTTTTAAGATTTAATGGTGCAATAGCAGCAAAGATTTTAATAAAATAACAAAGAGAATACCTATCATATTTTAATAAAAGAACAGTAATCCCAAATCACAGCTGCGTGTAACTAATTTTAAGATGCTCTAAAGCATATAAATAAGGTAGGAGAATGTTCAATTTCATTGCGATGACATCTACATGCAGACAACTTCACTGCCCATACAATGAACAGTATTGTATGGGCACCTTAACATTACACATTATATGGCATTACACAGCATTGTCTACAGAAATAATATATAATGCTAGATCTTTACCTAACATATATAAGATCATATTCTTTATTTTAGCCATATGTACGACACCCTGCAGAACCCAGGATACAGCATCAGTTTGCAAACTACAACTTAAACAATCATTTGAAGATTATGTTTATTTTCGAGATGGGGACATTATAATTGGAGGAATATTCACTGTAAATACTGGTACAATTGATTATTCACCTTCCCAACGCATAGTGAAAGATTTTTTGTGTATGGCGTAAGTAATATATTTTTCTATTATTATTATTTATACAGCAATTCTTACAATCAAAGAGTCAGACAAATCTAGAATGACAGACTAAGACAAATCGATTAATTAGGGAAAGAGAACCCGGCTGGCAAGCGAACATTCTAAAGGGAACAGCATGAAGCGATAGTGTGGGGATGTATAAGTGGCAGATAAGCTCTAGCTGCAAATATTGTACGCTTCTCTAAAGATTTTTCTTGAATATTCAAAGGGAGGGTGAAAGCTGGAGGTTACGGGAAAGAGAGTGTTTTACAAGCCATAACTAATAAAATGTAAAAAAATTAAAAACTAAGGTTTCTTTTTCATTGTGATCATGATATCCGTTACTATATTTAGTTTCTTATGTAAATTCAAATAGATTAACAAAACAGAATAAGTTTATCATGAGTAAAATATAATTAAGATTATTGACCAAACATGTTTTCAGCTTTATCTGTGATATTTTGCATGCCGAAGAAAAATACTTAACTTCTTTGTCCTGATTTTGTGAACTCCTTATCTGTATCTTTATATTCAGGAGATATGTTGGGATATATCTAATGTTTAACAAACTGCAAATTATCAGAATCAGGCATTCTGTATCTTTGATTTATCTGATTCCAAAACCACTGTACAAAACTAAATATTTTCAATGCTAATGAACAATGTATAGGTTTGTCTTGGTTATTTGGAATATTATTGTGATGTCACCTTTTCAGGTGACAATTCTATACACATCTTTCACTTTAATTAGAGACTTGTGTTTATTTCTATAGAATTATTTTCTTTTTTTTTCAATAGGTAACATGTAACACATAGAGTTCACGTTACACAGGTAGATAAAGGAACGGGTAACATTGTGTAATCATGCCAAAGACACATACGTGTGCAAGCATACCAAACTTGTGTCTTACGCACCTATTTTTGAGTACAACTCCCATCAATTTCATCAAAAGTAATGGCAATTCAAGTCGACAAAATTCCATCAACACATTATTTTATAATAAATAACACAAATTATATATATTTTTTGTAAATGGATTTGTGTTTTTATTTTGTTTCCTTTTGGTACACTTGTGACATCAGAATCCCTGTTCCCCGTATGGTAACTGATTCATGTATGCCTGATTGCTGGCCCTTTTACTTTGCAGCTTCTACTTTGGTAACACAGAATATTACCATGGTAACAACATCTGCTACCATAATAACATGCAGACATATCATCACTTTGCTGAGAAGAATAAATGAGACGCAGAACTAATATCCAACAAATTATATACTTGTTCTTATATAATATAAGTTATATAAACTTATATAAATTTGCTTTTCCCACAGACCGTTCATCCATCATTATGTAAATATTCTTAATTTTCTTTTTGCTGTTGAAAACATTAACAATAATCCAGACATTTTACCAAATATTACACTTGGATATCATCTATATGATTCTTGTTCAGATCCAAGGAAAGCTGTGAAAAGTGTTTTACAAATTTTATCTGGGCCAAAGAAGACCATCCCTAATTATTCCTGCACGGAACATGACAAAGTGGCAGGTTTTATAGGAGATCATTATTCAGTCACCACTGTACCCATAGCACAAATACTTGGTATATACGGCTATGCACAGGTGGGTCACATAATTCTAGTATTTTTATTGTTTGTGCCTGATCTCTTGTAATGCTTTTCATCTGATAATACTAAAGCTAGGATTTGATTACTTACTGACTGTGAATGGGAAGTAGGCGAGCCTTCTATTCACTTTTTTTTATATGCCGGTGCATATAAAACAGACAAATCTTCATAAACGAGGGCCCCAATTATGTAACCTTTTAGTTGTGCTCTTTTTTGTTATAGGTAAATCAGTGAGTTTTGTGTAAAGATAAGAAGTGATATGACAATGGCTTGTTTTAATATAGAATGTTTTAAAAAAAATATCCCTTGCGATGACATGCTAGGCAAATTATTTTTCATGTACACTTTTACCTATTGTTCTTTTAATTTTGTATGTTCACCAACCTCTCACGGGTTTTAACCCCTTCAGGACCGGGTTTTTGATACTAAGGTTGCACTAAAAGACCGGAGCCGTTTTTATGTTTTTGCTATGTCTTTCTTCAACTGTAAATCCTCTCTTCTCAATTAGTGCACCCACACAAATCATATATTGTTTTTTTCAGCACAAGTAGGGCTTTTTATTGAAATAGAATTATATTATTTATATTAGTTTATATTATTATTTATATTAATTATATATATAAACCTTCATTAAGTATGAAAAATATCTAAAAATGTGGGGGAAATTAAGAAAAAAAAGGAAATATTTTTAGTTTCACCTAAAAAAACTTATATAACCAGTGCAAATGGGAAAACAACTCCAAAAGTGTATTTGGGTACTTGTCCTGTTTTTGGAAACACCTCATATGCCTGGTATTTTCATTTATTTTGGCACTTATAGGTTTAAATATGAATGACGCGCATCGCTGTTTCTAAACAATATTTTTTTTTAAAATGTGGTATCCTGGGAGTTGGGCCCCAATAGCGGCCAGTAAAAGAAAAACTGCTCAACAAAAGTATATATTTTTGGGGGCATTTTAACACTTTTTATTTAACCATTTTAGTGCCAGTCTGTCCTAAACATTGCAGTAAAATTTTATTTTTTCCATTTTTAACAAACCCATTTAATCCAAACACAGTATTTCAGTTTTTTTTCCCTGGGTACATAAAATGACTGAAACAACTTGTGATTTGTATTTAGAAACACCCCCCGAGTACAGGAATACCCCATATACATGGGTAGGGCATGTCTCTTTGGCATTGCGGGTTCAAAATTGGAATATGCGGATTTCAGTTTTCAAACATGGAATTTTGACAGGTCGGTTTGTTGGGTCCAGGTCTCATCTGGGACACGTAGATGGCCCATATTTCATTTTAACCCCCTAAAACTATATATTTCCTTAATCTAGACAGCTCAGGGAATCTAGTTAGGGGCATATTGGCCTGTCCACTTTGCGGTTTTATCCATGATTATTTTTCTGAGTAGATGTGTAAAAAAACAAAATAGGTGCGATACCCCACATTCATAGATAAATCATGTTTCTCAGACATTGTGGAGTCAAAACTGTAACATGCGAATTTCAATTTTTAAACTTTTTTAAATATTTTTTTTATCAGATTACTTGTAAGTGACAAATGCTGGTGGCATTTTATGAAAAGCGGATTTTGAGCCGACAAAATCACTCCGCGGGAGTGATCTTAGGCTCGGGGGCCGGCTCTGGGTGGCTGTGCTGTGCTGTCCATGATCACCACGATTGTGGCAACGTGGTGGCATTTCTTTGAGATGACATACCTGGTACGTCCCGGTCTGATGGTGACATGTGACCAGGAAGTACCGGGTACGTCCCAGTCCTGAAGGGGTTAAAGTGTACATTATCTGCCATGGCTCTATTTGAGATGAGGAAAGCTCAGTGTAGTAATATAGATACACTTTTTGATACACCAGACATATCTACCTCACAAGGTGGAATTAATGAATGTATTAACAATCTAGAGACTCTATTAGGAAAAGAGGTGAAGATTAGGTGGGAGGTAGCCACCTTAGAAAAATACATTAGAGGTAAACTCACCCCTAGAGGGTTAAGGTTTTTCAAGGCACCTACCTTTGATAGAGATAATAACGAATTCATGAAGGAATGGATATGTCTTTTGGAACCTTATGCACCTTATTATTAAAAGAGGAAAAGAGACTTTAAATGTTATGGAGAAAGAAATTGATAAAAATCTAAACTTTTTGATACACCAATCCCCTCCAGAAAAATACCAGGAGATCACAGAAGGGATACAAAGAAATATAAACAAAATTGAAATAGAAACTATTGAGATAAAGAAAAGGAAATATGCAAGGGACAAAGAGGATTATGAAAAAAGAAACTTAGAGTAGGTGAGCTGTGGGTAATAAATCACTAAATCAATATAAATCAATATGTAAAACGTGTTGTTCAGACACTGTGATATCAAAAATTAATATAAAAAATAGATACATATACTTATATCCGAATGTGGAAGGATCTTCTGTCCGAATATTTAGAACTCGTAACATAAAACATAAAGAAACAAATAATACATAGCGCAACCTCTAATTACGAGATGAATAAGGTCGAAAAACTGTGCAGTATAAAAAATTAAACAAGTCAAAATCAATATTTAAACCTGTAGGGGCTAAAGTTTGTAGATCATAAACCCATTTCATTTCTTTTTTACCTATACATTTAATTAAATTATCTCCCTTCCAATATTTGGAAATCTTTTCTATTCCAATAAAATCTAGACCTCTCGGATCTTCATTGTGCACTTCAGCGAAATGAGCTGATACACTACGGGGCATATACCCTCGTCTGATATTTCCGATATGTTCATTAATCCTAGTAAGTATTTTCCTTGTAGTACGGCCAACATATTGCATCCCACATGGGCAAGGGAGTAAATACCGTATTGGCTCGAATATAGGCCGCACTTTTTCCCCCCACTTTAAGTCTTTAAAGTGGGGGTGCGGCCTATATTCGGGGTCTAGCGCCTGACGCCCGGGACATGCAGGGGACCTGCATCCTACTCTCCGATACGCTCAGACAGCCTCCCCTGCCAGCACTTTCCACGGGGGGGGTGCCGGCACGGGAGGTTGTCTAAGCGCATCGTGCGGATGGTCACCGGCTGCGGATGTTGTTTACGCGCATTGCGTAGATGTCCCCCGCCGGCCCCGCAAGACACCCGGGTGTCTCCTCTGGTAAGTCGGGGGGAGCAGAGTGGCAGCATATCTCGGGGGGGAGGGGGAGGAGGAGGACAGTGGCAGCATATCTCGGGGGGGGAGAGACAGAGTGGCAGCATATCTCGGGGGGGGAGAGCGGCAGCATATCTCGGGGGGGAGGACAGTGGCAGCATATCTCGGGGGGGGAGACAGAGTGGCAGCATGTTTTTTTGGTGCTTTTTTAAAGAAAAAAACTTTTTCTTTAAAAAAGCACCAAACTTTTAGGGTGCGGCCTATATACGGGGGCGACCTATATCCGAGCCAATACGGTATATAACGTTGGTTGATTGACAAGTGATAACACTTTTTATATCATATTTCTTGTTTGTTACATTAGATTTAAAATTTGTAACTCTTACTAAGGTTGTTTCTAGTTACACAGGCTTAGCATTTCCCACAATGAATAAAACCTTTTACATCATTTAAAACATGTGTTGGTTTCTTTTCTTTTATATAGCTCTTAAATAACTTTTTTCTTAAATTTGGAGCTCCTCTAAAAATGATCCCAGGAGAGGGAGTGAGAATTTTATTTAATTCTTTGTCTTTCGTGAGTATCGGCCAGTGAGTTTGTATTATCATATGTACTTGTTTATGATTTGCATTAAAATCGACAATCATGGGAAGCTCATTTTTCTTTCTTCTTTTACTTTTGGCCTCGGAAGTTTTTCCCTATCTGTTTGTTTAACTTCTGTTATAATCATTTCTAATTTTTTAGAATCATATCCTTTTTTCTTCAAAATCTCTCTTTAATTTAGCTATCTGTGTATCTAAGGTATCTATATTGGAACAATTCCTTTTAATCCTATAGAATTGACTTTTAGGAATGTTTTGGATCCATGGTGGAAAATGGCAGCTAGATGTTTCAATAAAGCTGTTTGTGTCCACCTTTTTTAAAAACGTACATGTTTCTATTTTATTGTCACAAATGTATATTTTTAGATCTAAAAAATTAAGTTGACTTTTACTAATCACTGAAGTAAATTCTACTCCCCATGTATTTGCATTAATATGATTTAAGAAAAGGAGTAGCTCCTCCTTGGCACTGCTCCATACGAGAAGGACATCGTTGATATAGCGTTTATATAGTATGAGATTCTTTTCCCAGTTACCATCATTAAAAATAAATAGATGTTCAAAATAGGCCATAAATAGATTGGCGTAGCTGGGAGCGAATTTTGTGCCCATTGCTGTACCATGTTTGTGTAAATAAAAAAGGTATCGATACCAAAAAAAGTTATTTTCTAATATCATCATAATACCTTCAATAATAAAATGTATCTGTTGGCTGGAAAGGACATTTTTACTTTCCAAAAAAAATCTGACGGCTTGACATGCTATATTGTGTCTAATTATGGTGTATAATGATTTTACATCACAAGACACCAAAAAGAAATTGTCTTGCCACTTAATATTTTGTAATTTGTTTAAAACGTGAGTAGTGTCCTTTAAATGTGATTTGGTTTCATTTACATATGGTTGCAAAAAAATATCTATGTATTCTGATAATCGAGAGAGTATAGAATTAATTCCTGATACTATTGGTCTGATATTTTTATATATCTTAGGTAAAGTATAAAAAAACTGGGATTTTTGGATGTAGGATAAATAGATATTTGAATTCTTGTTGCGTTATAATCCCTAAAGTTTTTCCTTGTTCTAAATATGTATAGTACTTAGTAGAGATAGTTGAACTAGGATGCCCTTTCAAAACTTCATAGGTGGTTTTGTTTATTGATTTCTTCTACGTAATAAGTTTTCGATAAAATTACTACACCTCTGGATCTTCTTGAAGTTCCTTTAATGCCTTTATTTTTTATTTAAATTCCTTTTATATTTAATGACTTTTTAAATTTTATATAAATCGTGTATTATCTGTTCCTGGAAAATTTCCATTGCACTCGATTTATACTTAATTGGAAAAATTAGTGTGTATAATTTGTGCTGTGTTACTAGTGTCATCAGTACTTTCCTTAGTCTTTATATTTTCATTTCTTAATTTAGAATTTTCTAAGAAAAATTTCTTTAAACAGAGTTTTCTAATAAATCTCTGTACATCAATATAAGTGGATAAGTGGTTAAAGTGATTGGTGGGTGCAAATTTAAATCCTTTTTGTAACACATATTTTTGTGTCTCTGTAAGTGTTTTTGAACTTAAATTAAAAATCCCTCTATCTAATTTTTTATTTGTTTTTTTATTTTCTATGGTGATGTTACATTTTTTTAAAAGCGATTTCTTTTTCTTCCATTGAATTTTTCTCCCAGCTCTCGTTCCCCTACTTCCGGACTTCGTATTCTTTTTGTAGGGGTGCATGGGCCTAAAAAAGAACCCCACCTTTTGATGTTATGTAGAATATATCATAGGTATGTGAAAGGGTTAATCTAATTTACATATTCAATTGAATTTGGGATGTATATAAAGGAAGCCCCATCCTTAACCAAAAGATGCACCTGATGAAGCTGTGATAGAAGGCGTTTAGCGTAGTGCTACTGTTTTTTTTTAAAACCTCCGGAGATCCTGTGAGACGTCACACAAGAACCCGGAAGCAATCAGCACGCTATAGAAGATAGACGCCAATGGACTTTCTTAGGTTTTCTACCTTCCGTTTGGGACTTCTATGCTGGCTGTATACATTGGTCCTGTAAGCATATTTATTGTATTTATTTGATGCCGGAATTAAACCTACATATAGAAGTTTATTCTGCGGGACCTTGACTGATCTTATTTACTCTTTATGATCCACGCATATAGCAAAGTGTGAGTGTGAGTTTGATACTGCATAGTTTTTCGATCTTATTCATCTTGTAATTAGAGGTTGCGCTATGTATTACTTGCAATGGACGCAGACAACCCCCGCTGCTAGCCACACCTCCTTCCGGCTGCAGCGTAAGTTGTCTACGCGAATCGCGTAGACATCTACACACTGCTCCGGCTGCACACCAGGGACTCAGAAGCACCGATAAGTGGGGCGGGGGGGGGGGAGACAGGAGGATCCAGGTCCCCTGCAGCTGCGGGGTTCTGGATCTTAGTCGTCTCATAGTCAGACCTATTTGAGGTCTGATTATAAGACGACCCCGATTATAAGAGGAAAAAAAACTCTGAAAAAAACCTCGTCTTATAAGCAAGCAAATACGGTATAGAACACTCCCAGATCCCCTATTCCCATCCACCCAACACACCTGCACAACCACGTTTTCCACTACATTCACATCGACCAGCTTTATACCCACACCCACCACCTGCTATTCCACACCCACTCCCTTACTCACACCCACCTTTTCCACCTCCATAATCACATTCATCGCACTATAACACACACTATCTACCACTAGATCACTACCACCAATCATACGGAAAAGGAAGAGCACACTGGAATAGAAATAAAAACGAAATCCCCACAATAAATTCAAAGCACTCTCCAGCCAGGATTTTTGGACACAAGCACCTTGGGAGAGGCACAAGGAAACCAGGGAAGAGCACAAAACATTTTAGAAAAGGGGAAGGAGCATAGACGAGGGGGACACCGAGGAAAATCTAGCGTCCAAAAAAAGGAAGACAGTAACTGCACTAAACCCCACCGCCTCAGGCATTTTTAATGTTACTAATCGTACTCTAAGTCCTATTCATTTAAATGTTTTAAACAAAGGTTTGAAATTCGCCCCTACACAGAGTTTAAACAAATTTGACATGTTTTTAGACTACAATAGATTTATGAGGAAATTGTGCATAAAGAGATTCTTTTAAAAAAATCCTATTACCCCCAATTGTGATTTTAATGATACCAATGATTTTATCCATACTGATCTTAAAGAAAAATCTAAATTTTACCCTAGACACATGATGTCAAGTGCAATGACCACCTTCCAGGGTGTGGTGACACACGAGGTGGAAAAAAATAAAAGGTCCCAACCAATAAAAGAACAATATGACCCATCAAGAAATTATTGCACTAAAAAAACGATCATTCCTTGGTAATAAAACCCGCAGACAAGTGGGGAGGGATAGTTCTTCTTAACTCCAATACCTATATGAAAGAGGCTTTTAGGATTTTGAGTGATAGTAGAACATACAAAAAACTAGATAGGGACCCAACTACCTCGATTCAAACTAAGTTTTATGATTTTTTAATAAAAGGTAACCAAGAAGGTATTTTAACAAAAAAAGAGGTAGCCTATTTAAATATTAAACACCCCAGGATTCCAGGTTTATACTATTTACCAAAAATGGACACAATTAACCCTCCTGGAAGACCCATAGTGTCTGGCATCGGATCGATATCCAGCAGAGTATCTGAATACATCGACTGCATGTTACAACCGATGGTACAAAAATGCACAAGCTACCTCAAAGATACTAGTATTTTAAAAGTTTTAGAGAGTATACACTGGATAGATCATTGCCCGCCCTTCTAGTCACAGCCGATGTCACATCATTGCACACTATCATTAACCATGACAAAGGCTGTGAGGCTACCAATTTCTTTTTAACCATATCAAATAATTTTAAGGCTAGTCAGAAAGATTTTATAATTGAAGGTATTAAATTAATTCTTAACAATAATTATTTTTGGTTTGGGGATACATTTTATTTGTAATTATGCGGCACTACAATTATGCGGCATGAAAGCCGGAAAGCTGTTACATTTTAACCTGCCCGATCGGGCATTCCCTTCCGGGTTGCATCACTGCTGACGTAACCCGGAACTTCATCGAGGCACAGACGCTACGATCTCTATGCATGTCTGTGAGGACCTGCATAGATATCACAGTGTGATCGGTGAAGGGGGATCACGGGGAGGAGAGTGAGAAACCATGCCTCTCACCCTTCTCCCGTGCTGAAACAGAAAAAAGGGGAAAAAAATGGTTATTCATTTAAAAAATAAGAAAAAAAACATTAAAATAATAATATAAATAATAATAATAAAAAATAATAAAGTGAGCTAAGTGATGTCATTGTGACATCACTGGCATTAATAACATGTTCAGGAGGTCCCTAAGAGGACCTCTAACCATTTTAAAAAAAAATATATATATATATTTTTTTTTAAAATACAAAAATAAATACAATTAAAAAATATATAAAAAATAATAATAAAAAAAAATTAAAAACCTTACATCCCATTGCCCTAGCATAACATCTACCCAGTATAACCCTCCTGCCCCCGTTCACAACCCCCAAACCCGTTAAGCCATAAGCATAAAAATTCTACAAAAAATGTATACCTTATAGTATGTTCCCCGGTGCTGGGAAAGTATGGAAAATCTATATAAAGTAGGTATTTCTGAAATCAGGACACCTGAATTGATAAACTTGGAGGGGATTTTCCATCACTTTACCTAATTTTTCAGAGGGAACATTTTTAAAAAATTAGGTGTTTTTTTCTAATTTTCGCTAGATACTCATTCAAAATTTTCAGCTAATCATCCAACTATGGTATCAAAAGAAAGCTCTATCTCTCCTTGAAAAAACAATATATAGTTTACATAGCGCAAAAATGGCAAAATTGCTCTGGGACTTGAGGTACCAAAAACCCCTGGGATTGAAGGGGTTAAGAAGGTGGACGTCAACAGCTACATAGACCACACTAGCTGCCACTCCGCCGCGACCCGACGCCGGCAGGGTAGTCCTGCCTCCACACCCTCGCTCGGGATTGCGCCGGCACGCCGAGGATGTGCAGGGGCGTCACCTCCTCATACCGCCGGGACCGCGGATCGGATGTCTGCCGCGGCCGCGATGACGTCACGCGACGCACGCCACGCCGCGGCCTGGTTGTGAGTACCTTCTCCTATATAAACGCCATTTGTTTTCCTTTTCTTTACCCGTTCAAAGTGTATTGCTTTTTGGGTGTGCTGTTCCTTGTTATTTATCTTTTGCCTTGTGTACCGACCTTTGCCTGTTTTTTGACTACGACTCTGCGCTGCCTGCCTACGACCCCGACCTGTTTATACCGTTTATGCTTCTGATCTGCCTGCCTTGACCTTGGACCTGTTTATACCGTTTATGCTTCTGATCTGCCTGCCTTGACCTCGGATACGTTTTGACCTCGCTGTTTGCCGTTGCCCTTTGATCGGACTGTTTACTGGACTGCTCTACGTCTATATATCTGGATAGTTGGATCCTCCTTTGCTACCTGACCCCGTGACACCTGATTAATAAACATAAATTCATTGCAATTTAATAGATGTGAATATATTTTATTTTGTGCTTTGTAGATCAGTTATGGAGCAACTGACTCATCCTTAAGGGACAGACGTCTGTATCCATATTTCTTCCGAACCGTTCAGAATGATCATGCTCATTACCTGATAATAGCCAAGATTCTGAAATTCTTTGGCTGGACCTGGATTGGGATATTGGCATCGGATGATGATGCTGGAGAAAAAGAGAGCCTCATCCTAACAAAGTACATGGCCCATTATGGCATATGTGCTGCCTTTACAATAAAACTCAAGATGCGTTTTATACCAAGAAGGTTGCTAAGGGAGCTTGCAGGAAAGTCTTCTGCTCGGGTTATTGTGCTCTGTGGACCCTTTTCTTATGGTATTGCTCATATTTTTATTGAACAAAAACAAGTGTTTTATGATAAGACACTCGTTCTTCCACCTTCATGGGCATCAAACACCATCTTACTGAACAGTCTTATAGATGCATTTAATGGCTGTTTGATTTTAAACCTTCAGCCAATGTATGTTGAAGTTAACGAAAGTTTCATTAATAATATCCAGCCTTCAACATACCCAGAAGACATGATTCTTCATGATTTGTGGATATTACAATATAATTGCTTGTCGGGGAACCCATCAAAGAATAAATTATTTGAATCCAAGTATAGAATTTCTTTAAAGCGCTGCACGGGGGACATAAAATTACATCTTACACATTATTTCCCCCACGGAGTTACTCCTCGGGTATATATGGCAGTAAATCTTGTGGCATCTGCTTTACAATCAATTTTATCGGAAAAAAGCGGAAGAAACATCTTTCACTCTAGACATCAGGTAACTATAGCCAGTAGGATACCTAGCGGGGGGCGGTCCGCACCGGGTGCCGCTCATCAGGGGGGTGCCCCTACCCCTACTGAGACCGTCAGAAATGTCCGCAGCAAGAAGAGCAGGCTCGATTGGGGAGATCAACGATCTCCCTCTAACCCGCTTAAAGTCAATCAAGGGAGCAGGAGGTCCGATACTGCTCCTTTGCGATGCGTGCAGCAACTGATGCTGTGCATCAGGATTTGATGTCATATCCCGGCGCACAACAGTGAAGCCACGCCCACCACCTACCGCGCTCACTGCACCGGAAGGACAGGACCCAGAAAAAGAAGAAGAACCAAGAGGAAGAACGAGGTGGGAGGGGGCTTAAAATATATTAATGTACTCCACTCTATACTTCTCTATTTGTCTCCCTTCATTCCCTGTCCTGATGGATGGTGTAGTGTTTATGTATAAATAAGTAAATTAATAAAGATATAGTTAAAATAGCTACCTACTCTACTTCTAAGTTTCCCTTGTCAGTGGGTGAGGTTTGTCCAAGCCAGTAGTATGGTCATCGACAATGGAAGATGCCAGGTAATATTTGAGAATTGGAACATGTAGGTTAAAGAATGCCAGAGTTAGTTATTATTTAGAAATTTTGCCAACTTTATTTTACTGCAGTTGAGTTTGTTAGTTGAGTCTGTTTTGTAATTTACTGCTGCAAACATTTTTTGTCAGCTCTAATTCAGTTTAATTTTAGTGAATAGGCTTCCCCAGTTCATTTCTCTCAATATCTATAGAATCCTACTATTGGAATGTGAGGATAAGAGGAAAAACAGAGCAGATTGGGGTAGGACATTTCATTATTTTTTTTTAAAATATGTGAGTAGTCATTATTGCCCTACTGTTGAGCTCGGATTTGAGATTATATCCTAGTAGTCCACCTGCAGTACCTAAATAAAATGAACCATGGAGGACTATTAATGGGCCAATTCAGTAGATTAAAGAAAGGTGGGTCATGCAGATTAGTAGTTCAATGTACTTTTACATGTACATCGAAGACCTTCAAAAATGTAATAAAATCCACAAGACATTTTAGAAAATATGTAATGCACAGTAAAATAAAAAAATAAATAAACTTCCTGCACATGTGTAGAGATGAGAAACTCAGATGATCGGTAAACATTTAACCCGTTCAATGGCAGCTAATGGATTCTTTTACAAAACAAGAAGCAACAATACTGTTCCTACTAAGCATTGTTTAATTTCACTAAATTAGGAGTAACATAGATATATTTATTGTTTAAACGTAATTACTGTATAGTTTGTTTACTTTTTTAATTGGATATTAAGCATAGCATATTTCTTTTTTATACTGAATACATATTTTGGATGTTAATATACAGGAATAAAAAATAAAAAATACTTTATTTGTTATTTACAGATGCGTTATCATCTAGAAGCAAGTAAATATACACATGAATCTGGTGATCAAGTTGCCTATTTTGATGAAAATAGAGAATTAGTGCAGCAATACATAATTCTAAACTCCTTTTTTCGTAATGAATATATAATTGCCAACACTGTTGGTTACTTTAAACCATGGGCTTTGGAAGAAAATCAGCTTTTAATAAAAAAAGAAAACATAAGATGGAAGACTCTAAACAATCAGGTCAGATGAAAAATGTAATATAAAATATGAAGTGGGATTATTGTTAAATTGTTTACAATCTGTACAAAGTTAATAGATTATTTAAGAGTCTTAATAGAATAGTGAACCCTCTTTTCTACACTTATCTGAAGCTTCCAACTTCATTTCTAAAAACCAATGTTTACCACTCCAATCCATGATCTCAGCATTAGTTATGGGTAAAATTATAAAGAGTAAATACACAAAGCCTCCCCAAACATTTGAAAAGTATATTAAACTGAAAACATAACAAACATGACTGATCCTTGACAGTCAGTAAAAGGGTAAACCTTGGAACCATAGAGGACAAACAAAGAATACCACAACCTCCTACCATTCTTATCTAACGGGGCTGCCGTCTTTAACTTGTTTAAATAAAACTGCTTTTTTATCATCATAGTTGTAAGGGTTCAAGTTGGGAGCACCAGGCAGTACAGCAAGGGAGAAGGCAGATATCGTAGTCACAAACAGTCAAAAAGTGTCGAGGCATGCAGCAGACAAATGGAGAGTAATGGACAAGCTGAGGTCAGAACAATAGACGAGCAGGAGAAACCAGGAGTGTAGCCGAGGGTCAAAAGCCGGGGAATGCGATACAAGATGCAAAGCAGAAGTGGTAAACAGGAGAGCACCCAGGGAGAACACTCTGTAGCTTGTAGAACAGTCAAGCAACAAGAGTGGACAGAGGAGGGCTTTAAATAGTCTGTTTGTGAGTGGGAGCCTCCCACTTGGATACCAGCCCCTCCCTCTTTGGTTCCTTAGTATAGGCAGAGAGGGGGAAGCCTTCCCACCTCTCTGACGTGGTCAGCCATCCTGCACCCTTCTGAGCCTCTGGTCCTGCCTCCCGGGGCGCTTGCCGCTCATCGCGACAGACGCACACACCAAGCAGGCCACACAAACTACGCGTCCGAGGATGGGGCCTAACGCATCGCCACACAGTGTTTCCGCAGCACGACAAGGATCCCGGGGTCGGAGAGACCGGTGAGTTTAGTCAGTGGAGAATTTTAACATTGTTTTGTTAGTAGGGTTGTTTGATGGATAGGACATTAGTAGGAACGTTAGTTAACAAGTAGGTTTGGTTTAGTTATTTGTAGTAAGTTGGGAGTTACATTGATCAAATAGTTCTTTTTAGTGGCCACCTGAAAATTTTTGAGCAAACTCTAATCTATTTTGACACCATGACATTGCATGATACACCCCTGCACGGAAGGATGAAAGGAGGACTTTGCTAGTTGTGTCCAATAAAAAAAGTGCTCCAAAGTAGGAATAAGGTGCTGTGGGAGGGTGACTTGGTGGTGACTTTGGAGCTGTAAAGGGTGAAAATGTAGTAGCTGTGGAGAGGTGACTTGGGGGCTATGGAAGGGGTACATTTATTTGGCTAAGCAAGAGGCAGGAGTGTGTTTTTATGGGTAAAGCATAGTTAGTGTATATGTATGGGTAAGGGAACAGTATGCACGTAGATGTATACTTCATTTCTTGGCAAACTAATCAACTCCAGTATTATCTATATGGAAACATCCTGTTTTCTCTCCGTCTCTCATGTCCCGTATTACCAACTGCTTGTCTTCTATTTCTTCATGGATCTCACAACACTACATTAAACTTTATCTTTGTAAAACTGAACTCATTATCTTTCTTGCACGCCACTCTTCTTCTGCTTCCCCACTCTGAAATCCTCCACTGTCTCCCTATTACCCTAAGAATTAAATTTCACATGCATGAAAGCACAGGGGATCTGCTGTAGACTGACCACTATGGTCACACAATAGTCAGCAACCTCTGTGACCAAGATCACAATGACGTGGGACCATTTATAACAATGACATGCCAGTTATGACATTGGTCATCTAGGTTAAATTTTCCATGATTTTCCTGGTACACCATTACTTGCAAAGGTCTTGCATTTATTATTAAACATTTCCAGATAGCCAAGGGGTGTTATGTTGTGTTATAGCCACTGGTGATAAAGTGTTGGTGGGAGGTTCCTGCCTGGGCGTGTTTGCGGGAACCTCAGATGGGGCGGGGCTTTACAGGATGCCCTCCCATAGGTGATGTTTATGGTTTGGCCCCGGTTGATCCTGGCAAGCTTATGGGTCCTCGGTTGTAAATGGTTTTGGGTCATTGTCGTGTTAATGCACCTTTTATGTTCACAGGTTGCAATGACTTTAATAAATCGGTTGTGGCCTTTTCATTCCACATTGTTGTCTGTTTTTTTTTGGGGGGGGCATAATTGGGCATGGCATAGCCCAAGAGTCGAGGCTACTCCTGTCATGCCTGCTTATCTATTCTTTTTATAATTAATTCCTTTAGATACCACAATCATGGTGTTCTTCTAAATGTTTACCTGGAGAAAGAAAAGTTCCAATATCTACTATACACACCTGTTGTTATAGCTGCGTCCCATGCTCAGAGGGGGAAATATCCAATGTATCTGGTAAAAAGTAACACTATAATATTGTCAAAAGAGTAATTCATTTAATAGTATTGCAATTAAAACAATATTTTGTACATTTATAAAAATGAAATAAACTGAAGAAGAAACTAGCTGAAGCCATCAAATTGTACCTCCAAAGATTTTCATTAATCATTGTGTTAGGCTGACTGAGGTATTCTATTGTTTATGACAGGGCACTATGATAGATAGTCAAGGTGTCTGTCTAGTAGAGTAGACCAAGATAAAACAGCTAGGACACGTTTACCCGACTTATATGCAGCTCCCAAGGACATACATGTAGGACATAGTAGCTGATAGCTGTCCACGCGTCCTGCTCGCGTTGGGAAGCATGTGCTGGTTGGGGAGATTTTCCTATATCCCCTGACTAGCCCAAGGAGATGAAAACAAATTATTGGATGTCTGTAGCTAACGTTGCAGCTAACACTTTGCCTCCTCCACTTCTGGAGCCTTCACCTGTTCCCACATCTCCAACACAGCTGTCCAGAATTGGACACCTGAAATACTGTGGATTTAATAAAAATAGAAGTTAGCACAACTTAAAAACAACTAAAAAAGCTACCAAAGCAAATTACTTTTAAATATATTTTGGATCTCATAATAAACTTCCCTTTATGTCAAATGTACATTTGACATTGTTTCATAATTTTGGTATTTACAATTAGCGTAAAAAAAAATGAAATATATATATTTTTTACATTATTATGATGCTAGATGACAGTTCCGTATTTGCTCGATTATAAGACGAGGTTTTTTCCAGAGCAAATGCTCTGAAAAATACCCCTCGTCTTATAATCGGGGTTGTCTTACAACTAGGTCTGACTATGAGACTAAGATCCAGAACCCCCGCAGCGATGCAGGGGACCTGGATCCTCCTGTACCCCCCCACTTTCCGGTACTTCTGAGTCCCCGGTTCTTAGTCCGGGCAGCGTGTAGAGCTCTACGCAATTCGCGTAGACAGCTTTCACTGCAGCCGGGAGGAGGTGCGTTTAGCAGCGGGGGTTGTCTGCCTCCATCGCAGACAACCCCCGCCGCTAACCGCACCTCCTCCTGGCTGCAGCGTAAGTTGTCTACGCGAATCGCGTAGAGCTCTACACGCTGCCCGGACTACGCACCGGGGACTCAGAAGCTCCGGTAAGTTTGGAGGAGGGAGGGGGAGGGAGTGTTAAATGGAGGGCATAAGGCATTTCTGGAGGCAGAGTGCTCTGTGAAATGCCTTTTAACCCCCTTAATGCCAATCTGCCTCCAGAAATGCCTTTTAACCCGCTATACGCCAGTCTGCCTCCTGAAATGCCTTATACCTCCCTATATGCCACTCTGCCCCATAATATGCCTTTTAACCCCCTAAATGCCAGAGTGGCATATAGGGGTATAAGGCAATTCTGGATGCAGAATGGCACATAGGGAGTCAAAAGGCATATCATGGGGCACAGTGGCATTTAGAGGGTTAAAAGGCATATCATGGGGCACAGTGGCATATAGGGGGTATAAGGCATTTCTGGGGCAGAGTGGTAAGCCAGGGAGCAGATGTGCATAACTGGGGGGGGCAGGTGGAAAAAAAAGGAAATAAAAATAAAATATTTTTCTCAATCATAGCTTTTATTAAAAAAAAAATTGTTCACATAGTTTACATGAATTAACATTTACTGGTAAAACTTAGGTTCGTCTTATATTCAGGCTTTTTTCATAAATTAATATTCAGGTTTTGGGGGGTCGTCTTATAATCGAGCAAATACGGTATTTGATTAGTTTCTGTGATTTATAATATTTCTGTAACAAACAAATTTTGCAGACAGTGAAAACTGCATACAATGTCCAGAAGATCAATGGCCAAACGAGAAGAAAGACAGATGCACTCCCAAGATGATCGAGTTTCTATCCTACAAGGATGACCTGTTGACTTTCATCTCTGCATCAGTTTCACTTCTGTTATGTTTTGTGGCTGGTCTAATACTATTAGTGTTTACTTTATTTTGGAATACACCAATAGTCAGAGCTAATAACAGGAGTCTCAGCTTCATTCTTCTGTTCTTTATCATGTTGAGCTTCCTTTCTGTGTTTCTGTTTATCGGTCGTCCAGTGGATATAACATGCATGCTCCGTCATACTTCTTTTGGAATCATCTTCTCGGTGGCTGTATCATGTGTGCTGGCCAAGACATTAATGGTCTGTATTGCTTTTAAAGCCACCAAGCCTGGCAGTGCATGGCACAAATGGGTTGGAGTCAAGCTACCCAATTCCACCGTCATGTATTGCTCATCTGTTCAAGTTATAATTAATATCTGCTGGTTAGCTATCTCACCCCCATTTCAGGAGCAGGATCTGTACTCTCAAAAAGGAAAAATCATCATTCAATGTAATGAAGGTTCAGTCATTGCCTTTTACTCTGTCCTCGGTTATATGGGATTTCTGGCTGCTGTTTCCTTTATTATAGCTTTTTTAGCCAGGTCATTACCGGACAGTTTTAATGAGGCCAAGTACATCACCTTCAGCATGCTGGTGTTCTGCAGTGTTTGGATTGCAATGATCCCGGCCTATCTGAGCACTAAAGGGAAATACATGGTAGCTGTAGAGATTTTTGCTATATTGATGTCAAGTTTTGGACTTTTAAGCTGTATATTTTTTCCTAAATGCTACATAATTCTATTTAGTCCTGAAATGAACACAAAGACATATGTGCTCAAGAATATGAATAAATAATTAGCAGCCACCTATCTACTTTTAAGTGTTCAACTTTAACTTTCAATGTATTCATCTGTTTTATAAAACCCTTTAATTACTGCTAGTTAGTTTTTCTTACATTGTCTTTCATTTTGATCTTGACTTCAGTTTTTATGAAATAAAAATATGAATAAAAATATTCTGTAACTTAACTAAGTGCAGATAAAATGATAACACATTCGGTGTACAAATTACTTGGGCTAACCAGAATTACAGACTACATACAAAAAAAGAAAGAGGGAGCATTACTGTGTTTTAGGTGAATTGAGTGGACTTTTCTCCCCCTTTAATTTCCTCTATATTCATGTTTATTATACCCCTTTGATAGAAGCAGCAGAGGTGGAGCTACTAGGTAAACAGGTAGGACAGGTGCATAGGCATACCTGGGAACCCTTCAGGTTTGACACGGAGAACTCTGGGATCTGCTCATCTCTGGTTCCCTTGCCTTGCTTCAGTTTCCTTGCCCTGCCTCTGTTCCCATGTTCTGTAATCAGTTCCTGCATTTCTGTATGCTCTGTCCTGAACCTCTGATTCCTGGATTCCAGTCCTGCTCTTGGCTTCAGCTTATGTTTCCTTTATAAGTTGTGCCCCACCCATTTTGTTTATCTCAGTCTGCAGTCTCAGGTATGGTTTGATCTGTGTTCTGTGTTTAGATTTCATCTTTAGTAATTCTGTAGGCAGGATTTAGTGCTAGGACCCACCGAATATTGGAGTACTTTGGCATAGTGGTGGGCTGAGCATACTATGGCCATATGATATGACGGAATCTCCAATTGTTATCTTATAGTCCTAGGCTAGGCCTGTGTTCATGTGTGTCTGTATTTTGTGTACCTTTGCCCTCCTACCTTGTATCATCTGAGGATTCTGGTTCCTCCCTCCTTTCCCCATGTCCCAGTTAAGATATCCTATCCTTGCTTAAGTAGAAGCGTCGGGGGATTCTGGCTCCATCCCCTGTATTCCTTGCCTTGTTCCCTGTCCTTTGTTGTGCTCTGTACCAGGTATGTCTTGTCTTCCTATTTTCCTTGCTCGGTTTCCCTGTTTCTTTCTATGTCCTCCTTGCTTGCTATGTTTCTGCTATACACTCTGCTTAGCTTCCATACTCTTAGCCTGCAGTATCCTGCACATGATTCTAGTGCTATGTCTCATGCCTGCTCCAGGGTGCTTGCAGTATATCTCCAAGTTCTGCTTTGTTCTGGACAACATCCGCTGCTATGTCAGGGCACTGGTATGTGGCTGCACAACCCTAGATGCCATCCCGGGAGAGTGCAGTCGCCCACCAACAGGCCTTGTCCAACTCCACTACTGCGCAATAACTCCTGAACACCATCTTTGGGCGCTCTGGGTCATTACAGCCGTTTGTATGGACCCAGATCCTGACACAACCGCTCTCAAAACCTGGAGAGTTTGGGCTATCACCCAGAGAAGTGATACTTCACTCAGAGTCTCCGGGCAAAACATGGAGAATCCCCAGGTATGCCAATTGGTAGCTAGGCTTTATTTTTATTACTTTTGTTTTGTAACAAGATTCTTTTAGTTGGGAGACATAAATGTCACTTTTCAGGATCTTAAGCATCGTCCTCTATGGCCACAAGGCTCAGGTACAGTTTTTTTTTTGTTTAAATCTTTTTATTAGCATTGGTCACAAAGCAGACGTAGAGGACAGAAAACTCAATAGTCGCACGGTCATTGAACAGGTACATCCCGCGCCTGAGGTCAAAAACATACACATAATGCACTAGTAAAGTCAACGCGCATATACAGAGGAAGCACATAACAGAAAGCGTTGATCATGGCGCAATACATCGGATACACAAAAATGGACCAGGAAGTGTCGAGAGACTACTTCTGAATGAGAGGGAAGAGACGTGAAGGGGAGAGAGTAAGAGAGGAGGGGGTAGGGAAAAGAAAAGAAGAGAAGAGAAAGGAAAAAAAAAAACGAAAAAAAAACCACATGTCCCCAGGGACCTAGAGGCGCAGAACGGAATGGACTCCAACAAGATCCATAAAGGTAGATATCCAAGGATCCCAGATCGCCTCGAATTTTGGCACGTCATCTCGCAGGGTAGCCGTCATTTTTTACATAGTAAAAATATGCCAGATGTTAGCGTTAATTTCTCCCTGAGTGGGAGGAGGACCCTTCCAGTGTCGGGCTATTGCTTGTTTTACTGCCGCACATACATGGTGAATAAGATGAGAAGCGGTGGGGGACAAAGAGTCCGTTGTGTCCATGAGTAACAAGGCGAGCTCAGGGGATGGCGTAATGACAATGCCAAGCGCTCGTGACAACATGTCAAAACAGGAGGACCAAATCGGGCGAAGGTGTTCACACGTCCACCAGGCGTGGAGGTAAGTACCAGGTTCCCCACAATTCCTGAAGCAGCTGCGGGCGCCCTCCTGGGTCATGCGCGAGAGTCTCACAGGCGACAGATACCAGTGGGCTACGACTTTATAAGACCTTTCACGGATGACCGTGTTGGCGGTGAGCTTGTGGATGTGTTCCGCGGCCTCATCCCACGATTCGTCAGGGAACTCCTCCTGGAGTTCCCTGTGGCATAGAGATCTGTAAGCTGGCGGCCGGGGATAAAGCACGGACACAAAGTGAGCATAGTGTATCGATATAGAACCTCGGAGGCGTTTGTGGAGTAGAAAGCGCTGTTCAAAGGTCGTGAGGGCCGAGAGATCTCCGGCACGAAGCAGTGATTGGGCAAAATGGCGCAACTGTAGGTAGCGAAACAGTTCCGAATTGGGGACACCTTTAGTCTCCTGGAGTACTTGAAATGAGAGCACCTTATTACCTTTAGCCAATGCTCCGAGTCTGGTCAAATCCGCATCCCGCCACCACCTAAATTTAGACGCTTGGACACCATCCTGAAAGAGGGGGTTGTGCAACAAAGGCGACATCTGGGATACGGCACCCATGAGGGATAATTTACGTCTCCATTTGCGCCAAATGAGAGTAGTGGTGATCGCCCGTAAAGTGGGAGCCTCCGGGGGTACCAGAGGGTCCAGCCAGGGGACCACATGAAGGTCAGAGCAAGACATAAATCCCCTTTCTATGTCGATCCAGGGGAGAGTACCTGGGGGAAGGGACGAGGCTTCCAGTTGGGATATCCTGGCCGCCAGGTAATACAGATAGAGATTGGGAACCGCCACGAGATAGGGTATTGGGACCAGCGTTTAAGCTCTTTCCGAAGGGCTGTGAGGAGCGGAGGATAATTAGTCCTGTATAGGGAGTGGAAGTCATTGGTGAGGTAAATACCCAGATATTTCAACCTGGATGATTGCCAAGTAAATCCAAATGAAGACGCAATAGACGATCGGACTGGATCATTTAGTGCCTCACACTTGGTCTCGTTTATTTTATAACCGGAGATCCATGAAAACTCTGGAAGGGTGCTATACAGATTAGGAAGGGACACCACAGGGTTGGTAAGCGTAAGCAAAACGTCGTCTGCAAAAAGGCTTAATTTGTACTGAGTGTCCCAGACCACAATCCCCGTGATATCTGGGTGTTGTCGGATGGCCGCTGCCAGGGGGTGCGAACAGGAGCGGGGATAAAGGGCACCCCTGACGGTTACCGTTCCTGATTTCAATAGAGGAAGATTCACAGCCCATCAGGGCAATTGTGGCGGATGGTTGGTCATAGAGCGTACGGACACTCCGCAGAAAGCCTTCATGAAAGCCAAATCTCCGCAAAACCTCCCACATATACCAGCCGACCCTGTCAAAGGCTTTCTCGGCGTCCAAAGCCAACAACAGGGATTCTTGGTTGGTGAGTTTGGCGACTTCAATTAGATCAACTGTTCGGCAAATATTATCTGGGGCCTCTCTATTGGGAACAAATCCCACTTGATCCGGATGCACCAAGGAGGGCAGAACAGTCCCCAGGCGGGTCGCCAGCAGCTTTGCATACAACTTGATATCCGCGTTGATGAGGGATATGGGGCGATAGCTACTACAGCTAGCGGGGTCCTTCCCCTCCTTGTGTATGACGATGATTTTGGCCATTTGCATTTCTCAAGTCGGAGGCACCCCTGTGAGGAATACATTGAACATTGAGAGCACACGAGGCAGTAACTGACGTTGGATTTCTTATAATAAGAGCCTGGAAGGCCATCAGGTCCCGGGGCTTTAGATGCCTTGAGGGAGGCAATGGCGTCACGAAGTTCCTCTTCGCTAAAGGGCTCGCCGAGCCGCTCCAACTGGGACGTTGAGAGCCTGGGCAAGGACACCGAGTCCAAAAAAGCATGAAGGTGAGTCGGGTCCTGAGCTGTAAGGGGAGCCTTCTTGCCATCGTAGAGGCTTTGGTAAAAAGACGCAAATTGATCTGCTGTATCGCAGGGTGGAACCAGCTTTTAGCATTCGAGTCAATAATCTTCGAGATATTTTGTGCCTTTCTCTGAGAGCGCAATCTCCTAGCCAGCATCGTGTCGGGTTTATTGGCCTTTTTAAAGAATCTCTGTTTAGTGGCATTCAGCGAGTACAATACATCTTTACTGAGGAGAAGGTTCAATTCCCCTTTTAGTTGGATCAGTTCGCGCAGTGCAGCAGCATCCAAGGAGTCCTTGTGCGTCGCTTCCAAAGCGCTCACTTTGTTGGTAAGGGATGTTATAGCCTCCTGGTGCAGCTTCTTGCGACGTGCTTTTATACGTATAAAGGAGCCTCTAATATACGCTTTATGCGTCTGCCAAATCAAAAGCGGGTCCATGTCAGGGGTATCATTAAACGAAAAAAATTCATCCAGGTCGCCCGAAATCTCCTCTAGCACCGACGGATCTGTAAGCATAAACTCGTCCAGTCTCCAGTGCTTGGGGCCCGGATGCCAAACAGATAGACGATAGATGCATTCAACAGCTCCATGGTCAGACCAGATAATAGGGTGAATCTTCGAGGAACGGACCATATTAGCCTGATGCTGGGCCACGAACAGACGCCACACGTCAACTAGGGCTGATGTAGTTGCAAAATCTTTGAGATGTTTAGAGTTGAGCGGAGGATGGGCCAGCAGAGCAGGGCCCCGTCTGTCTAAGTGTAGATCCCAGAGCATATTGAAGTCGCCCCCAACAAATATTTGATGACCTCTCAGAGGCAACAGGGAGTCCGCGAGGGTGAAGTAAAAAGAGGCTGCCGAGGTAGAAGGGGCATAGACGTTAAGAATTGCTGTCGGTTTATTGTGCAGGAGACCCGTGATAAGGAGATATCTGCCCCATTTATCTTTCTTGGTCGAGTGGTGCTGAAAGCCAAGTGCCGTTTTGATAAAAATGCTGACTTCATTCTGCTTTTGTGAGGGGTGAGTGGCATGAAAGTGGGTACCAAAACACTTACCCCAATATTGGGGGAGGTGAGAGGAGCGTAGGTGAGTTTCCTGGAGGAGAACAATGTCAGCATGAAGTTTGTGGTAATAGGTCATCGCCAGTCTCCTTTTCTGGGGAGTGTTGAGCCCCTTGACGTTGTGGGATATAATCTTCACATCACCAGACATTTAACCCGGTGAAAGAAAGCTGAAAAAGGCTGCCTGGAGACAAAAAAAAAAAAAGGGGGAGGAGGGAGAGAGGGGGGGGGAAGAGGAAAGCAGAAGAAACAGAAAAAGAAAGAGAGAGAATAACAGAGGTCATACAGCACAAAACATGTTGCGTAAAAATGTATAAGGTGCAAGGCTGCATGCAATGGAGCAACCTAGCTATCAACCCCCTGCGCCGAGGTATCGGCGGTAGTAGAGGCCTAGCGCCAGACTGCAGAAGACCGGCATCAATCTTAAAGGGGAACTAGCGGCACGCTCTACCGCAATGGCCTCCGTGGCCCTTTGTAACACGATTCTACCTCTAGGCAATGAAGTGCAGGTGTGTGCCAGAGGAAGACAAACTTGTGTACAGAAACGAACTCGGTACGCCGAAAACAAATGCCGATAAATTAAAAATATAATAATAGTAAATAATAAGAACGCGATATCCCGAAAAAGAAACAATAAACCACATTAAACCGGAGCAGGCCCCTGTATCGAAGCCACCCTGAGAGAACCTGTTAGGCATAGCGACACTGTAGGGGCTGCCCGCCATAGCACAGTGGACGGAGTCCGCGGAGTCCATGACCCCCGAATACCCCAAAGGATACTGAGCTGGTGGAGAGTCCTGAAATGTGAGGGGTCTCCCCGAGGAGGACGAAATGCCGGAGCGACGAGCTGGCCGGACAGCTTGTCCGCGACGAGGGCAGTCGAAGGGCGAGTCGGTGTCGGGAGCGTGGTGCACTACAGCCAGGTGATCAAGGTGGCCGAACCCGGGATGAGCAGGTCAGCAGGAGAGCAGGAGCGAGCCGGAGCTGCCACCTTGAGGGTTGGAGCGCAACGGAGCCTTGAGTGATCCCAGCCTACGGAGCTGCACGTGAAGAACTCGGGACGTCCGTCCAGTCGTCAGCTGTGGTTGGTCCGCGGTCTTGGCGACTTCTTTTGCGGCCCGATGTTAAGGGGGGAAGACCCAGAGAGTGAATGAACTCCACGGCCTCCGATGGGGACTTGAGGATGAAGCTGGTACCCTCCTTGAGGACCTGGAGCGCGAAGGGGAATCTCCATCTATATGGCACATTGTGGGAGCGCAGGTGAGCCGTTATTGGATGGAGAGCTTTGCGCCGTTGGAGTGTTCTGGGCGATAAGTCCGCATAAAGTTGAAGCTCAAAATTATCGAGACGCAACTGTACGGTCCTAGCCGCCTTCATGATGTCCTCCTTGAGTGCGGGTGAGGGTTATCCGTCGTCTTGGGTTTAGGCCGCAACGCTCTGTGGATCCTATCCACGGCAACTTCTGACAGCGGGATATCAGGTAAGAGCTGTTGGAGAATCTGGTGCAGCACCTCATCGGCATCTTGGTACGTCTCCGGAACACCTCGAATACGAAAATTGGCCCTTCAGGACCTATTCTCCAGGTCTTCCTGGGCATCTTGTAGCGTGTCAATTTCATGGCGAAGAGCAGCCACCTCCGTCTCCAGCACGTGTTGTCCACGGCGCAGGTCAGTATGGGTGCACTCCAGTACATCTGTGCGGGAACCAATAGCCGTGATATCGTGCGTCAGTTGGCGCAATTCAGCGTGGATGTGATCCATCAGGTCTTTCTTGATAAGACCAAATCTTTAAGTTCCTCCACGTCTCTCTTAGTGCAGGAAACCGAGGCTTAGTCGTTGGTTGGGCCCGACGTCGCCATCATGGGAAGCGCGGGAACTTCGGCCGCAGGCGTCTTCTTCTGGAAGATGGCTGGCACTGTCTTCCTCTTCGGCAGCTTGTGAGAGCCTTCAGTCATGCCGGGTGTCTCGGCTATCGAATGGCACACAGAAAATCGAGGTAGGTAGCCGTTATCAATGCGAATTGTAGGGCGTCGTGGAGGAGCAGGTTCACTGCACGGCCATCTTGGAGTTCGTCCGGCCACGCCCAGTTTTTTTTAAGATTTTTTTTTAAGATTTATATCACATAGAAAACATCATAATGAGTTTGTACTGAGGATGATGGGAGTTGGTTACTTGGTAATAAAGGTTGAACATATCATGGTCAGTAGAGGGTATTTCCATTAAAAGCACCTCCTGCATGAACAGTTATCTGATTGTTTTAGACAAAAATAACCTGTGAGTCTATTGAAAGTCCAGAATCAGCCAGGGTTAATGAGACTTCAGGATGGATCATTTAACAGGAATGACAAAAAGATCCAAAGCTCTCACACAGGCCCAAAGCCAAGATGGCTACAGAGTATCCTGGTGCATTTCTGGTAATGGTTTGTTTGCTAATTAGCCATAATTGCAGTAGCAGAGGAGATATCAATAATCCCACAGGCTTCAGTGCCATAGAAGATCTGAATTTTTCCAAAACAAAAAAAAATAAAAAATAATAATAATAATAATAATAATAAAGCACTGACTTAACACTGAAGGGGCTGCAGAGGTACTTCTCCTTCATGGCCTGGTTAATGTTGATACAGCCAATCAGTGGTTCCCTGAAAACAATATAGCAGTTTACTATACACACTAACCGGTAACATTTCCAGAGCCGGCAGTGGACCTAAATGAAGGTCAATATGTGATATGCCTTTAGCTGGGGGGTGGATATGGGAGTGTTCTCCAGAATGCATTTTTAAACGGACAACACAAAAATGTAAGGAGACCATGCAGCTATCATAAGCATTAAAGTGCAGTGGAATACTCGAATGCTGGCTCATCTATTACATTCAGAATTGCTAGCCAGCAACATCCTGTGCTTCCGTTTAGTCTCAGTCTCTGCCACAAAAATACCTTCGTCGTCGCTGCAGGGGACCTGGATCCTCCTCTCCTCTCTTCTGCCGGGGCTTCTGTGACGGAGCCCTGGCATCACATGACCTTCCAGTGCTCATTCATAGAAGCCCCGGTGGAACTGCGGGCAGTAGCAGCGGACGTTGTCTGCACGCATTGCGCAGACCTCCACAGCTGCCACCACTACACACCAAGGAACCTGAAGCTCAGGCGGAAGTCTAGGTAAGCACTGGTAAGTCAGTGGAGGGGAAGAGTGGCATTAGTCTAGCGCATACAGATCCTCTCTCTTCAGTGCAACACACACTCTCTGTGCATAACTGCAGAGCTACTACTATGGTTCCTGACCATAGGGCCCAGGGGAACCTTCAAGTTGAAAAAATGTAAAAAAAAAATGTAAAAAAAGCCAAAAAAATATAATATATATATATAAAAAATATATTTTTGTGAGCAAGTCCTAAAATTAGCACATTAGCTCGCATGGAAAGAGTTAAAACCAATTCTCGCATGGAAAGAGTTAAAATACTGGCATATTAAATGCCCATGGGGTGTCTACTTTTAAAAAATGTATGATCTGATGGGGTAAATTGAATTGGCCAGGTTCAACAATGTCCCAGTTAACACGGGAAAATGCACACTTCCCAAATGTGGCCTTTTAGTTCCCCCAAAAAATGACAAACCCATGCCTGTGGGGTATCACTGTACTCAGGAGATGTTGCTGAACACATATTGGGGTGTTGTGTGACAGCGGCATATACCAGGAGCTGTAAATTCATACATAAAGTAGGTGTGTGGGGGAAAAATACACACAAAAAAATACTACTGCAACTACTGCAACAAAAAATGCTGGTGGTAAAATGTGTGCATGCAAAGAGTTAAAATACCAGCATTTAAAATACCCTGGGGTGTCTAGTTTTCAAAAATATATGGTTTTATTGGGCACACTGAAATGGCCCGGCTCAAAGATGTACCAAATAGGGCATGGGCAGTGGATCCCCAAATGCCAAAGTTCAACATTGAAAATGCGCATGCCCCAAATGTGGCCCTTTTGCCCCCAAACAGCCAGCCACAATCATTCATGTGAGGTATCGCTGTACTCAGGAGATGTTGCTGAACAAATATTGGGGTGTTTTATGACAGTGACATATACCAAAACCTGTTTATTCATACCTGAAGTAAAATGCGTGTGAAAAAACAAATGCAAAAAAATGACTACCACAAAGTTTGACAGACTGGTGGTAGATATGGTGCATGGAAAGAGTTAAAATACTAGCATTTGAAATACCCTGGGGTGTCTAGTTTTCAAAAATATATGATTTGATGGGGTAAATTGCATTGGCCAGCTTCAAAGATACCCGAAATGGCATATTCACCATATTTTATACTTTTTTAATAGTAAATATGATACAATCAAAACAATGCCATCTAAAGAAAGCCCTTCTTGTCCTGAAAAAAAACAATATATAACTTGTGTGGGTTCAGTAAACGGGAAAGAAGAAAATTACAGCTAAACACGAGCAGCGCAGAAATGTTAAACAAAAATGTCACAGCCATATGTAACTAAATTGGGGATGCTGTAAAGTGTAATTCTCTATAGTGCCATCCTAAGACATTGGGCTGCCTGGGTCCAAGAATGAATTGAAGCCTGTGCCATCTTTACCACCAAAAAAGATAAGGGTCATCTGGGTAGGGGGTGCAACATTTCTGATAGTGGCCCTGCTCTCACACTCTCACTCACATTCTCTTAAACTCTCACATTATCTCTATGTCTTTCTAACCTGTCTTGTTTCTCTTTTCTTCTGTCTTCTGCTTCTCCATGAAAAAGAGGTGCAGAAATCTATGCAGAAAGAACATTCCTTGGGGGTGACAAATTTTGCTCTTGTCATAGTGCCGCCTGGGTCCCATGAACCCACTGGAACCCACATAAGAGCTGGCTATGCCTCACTATAATGTATATGTAACACTTTTTACTTTGGGCCTGACATCCTTCATGGTGTGTACATCCTGGCTGGCGCGTACAGGAGATCCTGGCCTCTGCATAGTGGAGAGTTAGGGGTTAATATGACGGTTTGGCAGTGCCTCCACCTAGTAATTACGCCAGGGAATTAGAGTGTAGTGTACTAGGACACATATATACCGTATTTTTCGCTCCATAAGACGCAGTTTTTTTCCTCCCAAAGTAGGATGAAAAATCAGCCGCGTCTTATGGAGCGAAGATGCATGCAGGGAGGGGGGGGGCAACGATATACCGTATTGGCTCGAATATAGGCCGCACTTTTTTCCCCCACTTTAAGACTTTAAAGTGGGGGTGCGGCCTATATTCGGGGTCTAGCGCCCGACGCCCGGGACATGCAGTCCCGGGCGCCGGGCAGGCAGCGGGGTTAGGATACAGATCCCCCGCAGCGGTGCAGGGGACCTGCATCCTACTCCCCGATACGCTCAGACAGCCTCCCCTGCCAGCACTTCCCACGGCGGGGGTGCCGGCACGGGAGGTTGTCTAAGCGCATCGTGCGGATGCGTTTTACCTCTGCACCCCCCGCGGACTTACCGGAGCAGACTCCCGGGTGTCTTGCGGGGTCGGCGGGGGACGTCTACGCAATACAACTTCCGGTGCCGGATGTGCCGCACCGGAAGTTGTATTGCGTAGATGTCCCCCGCCGGCCCCGCAAGACACCCGGGAGTCTGCTCCGGTAAGTTGGGGAGGGGGGGGCAGAGGGGGACAGTGGCAGCGTATCTCGGGGAGGGAGGACAGTGGTAGTATATCTCGGGGAGGGAGGACAGTGGCAGCGTATCTCGGGGAGGGAGGACAGTGGTAGTATATCTCGGGGAGGGAGGACAGTGGCAGCGTATCTCGGGGAGGGAGGACAGTGGCAGCGTATCTCGGGGAGGGAGGACAGTGGTAGCATATCTCGGGGGGCGGGGGGGGCAGAGTGGCAGTATGTTTTTTGGTGCTTTTTTAAAGAAAAAAACTTTTTCTTTAAAAAAGCACCAAACTTTTAGGGTGCGGCCTATATACGGGGGCGGCCTATATCCGAGCCAATACGGTACTCACCAAAAGTGTCCCGGACAGTCTCTGTCTCGCTTCGCCGTCCAGGGGAGGTCTTCATCTGGAGACCGCCGCCTCTGTCGCCGCCTCTCCTCTTCTCTGGTCCGTTGCGACGGCTAAGGGCGGACTGGATGGAGAGGACGGGGGGATTTGACGCAAGCGCCGTGTCACGTATGGCGCCGGCGCATGCGCAGTACGGCGCTTGTAGTCCAACTACACTTCCCATCATGTCTGACCAGCTTTTTTCTGTGCAGGCATGACGGGAGGATGATGTCCTTTTTTTATAGCCCATTTTTTAGCTCAAAATATTTTTTCCTTTTTTTTCTCCTCTAAAATCTAGGTGCGTCTTATCAGCAGGTGCGTCTTATAGAGCGAAAAATACGGTAATTCAAACAAAGAAACAGCCACTATAATGTAAAGTTGTCCAACAAATGTTCTCATGTGTTAGTTCAGCTAAGGAATCAAGAGCTTTTCAATAATATCAACAGGTATACAGCAAACAAAACATAGCTAAATCAAGCCCAGTCCAAATCACCTGCCTCCCCAAATAATTAGGAACCCAAACTTGTGTATTTTTCAGTCCCCTGGGGTAACGTTGGTGCACATAGATGTTGGAGCCCTTGATGGAGGTAATACTTCCCTTGAAATGGGTAGTGATGGTATCAGTCCCTTTAACTAATTCTGGGTACCTTCCTCTGATATCTGCCTCTGGTGCTGTCCGGCAGCTTTAGCTTCTTATAGATGTAGGCCTTCTGCTGTATACTGGATTCAGTAATCCAACTGAAACCACATGGCAAGCTCACCCCTCCTTTCACCCAGCTGCAGCCACCTTCAGTCTTTCTCCCCACACTCCCTAAGCAGCCTGGGGGAAGGGCTTCACTTCCTATTCGCCCCAAGTCATGCCCAGTGCTCCAGTGATCACTCTCTGCCCAGGAAGTCTGTATCTATGGTTAATGGAGGTATATATAGATACTAGACTTGCGCATTCGTCTTCGGGCGAACATGAAAACGAGCACGAAGAGGCCGTTTTTTTGTTCGTTCCGAAGGAACGTAGAATAGAATACACTGCCGGCAAAACGTAGGCGAAGAGGAAGACTCACAACCACGAAGAATCGAAGAATCTTGTGACGTCACGCTAAGGGTCTCATCCAATGCCTGTGCTGCTGTTTTTTGAATTCTGAAACCGCCTTTATAAGACCAGAGGTTGCCTGAGAGATCCATTCATTTTTCGCTGTGACTGCTTTGGCAACACTGCTGTGCTGCATCCGAGCGTTACAGAGAGAGATTTTCTGTTCTGTGTGAGACTGGTAAGCCTCAGCCTGCCATTTCTCACAGTGTACTGTGTTCAGTTCTACTGAATTAATAATTTTATTAATTTAATCATTTTTTTATTTAATTTTTTTTCAGTACTTTTGTCTGTCATCAACTGTGTAGTGCTGTTGAGTTGACAGTGCACCCAGTGCCTCACTGGCACTGGGGTGCCCTTGCCCTGGGTTGGCACTAGTGCCTACTGCCTGTCCTGCTTAGATTAAATAATCGAATTTATAAATAATTTAATAGAATATATAATAATTGAATACATTATAAAATGATATATATATATTTGTCAGATATATATATATATATATATATATACTATAGTTAGTTAGTATACTAGTGTAGAGTGTACTGTAGACATTCAAGACATCTACTAGTGTCTAATCTAAAATCAGTAATATTATATAATTCATTTTAGCTAGCTTAATAGTTAATTAGCTATAAATAAAATTAATAATTAATTACCACTAGCTTATAGTTCAGCTAATCTTATTAGTACTGGTGCTGCAGCTCTTTAGTTTGTGCTTTGTTTTAGCAACAGCAAGAGACCAAGTCAATTTTTCTTAATTAATAATATTTAATTTTATTTCATTTGTTTTGCTCACCTCAGTCCATCAGTGAAGTGAACTTGTTGGGCTAGTGAGTGCAGCTGCATAAGTGCTGTGTGTTTTTGTTCAGCAAGCAGTGAAGCTAACTGTTTTGCTGTGACATTTTATTTTCTAATTTCTTTTCAAGAAAGATTGACTGTGTGACGACAACAACTGTACTAAGCAAAGCTTCAAGCTACTAGCTGTAGTACTAAAATAATTCTAATCTTTAATCTATAATATATTATAGGGCTGAAACAACTAATCGATAACATCGATAATAATCGATAATGAAAATCATTGTCAACGATTTTCATTATCGATTAGTCGAATCGATTTTTATCGGTTTTATCCTTATATAATCCGACCTCAAACAGAGATCGGATTATAACACTAGAATCCAGATCCCCCGCCACGCTGCAGGGGACCTGGATTCCCCTCACTGTCGGCCGGTCTCTCACTTCCGTCTCTCTCCAGCCTCCGTTACTGCCCTTCACTTACGCTGAGGCTTCTATGAAGCTGCAGTGAAAGTGCCTGTCAGCAACGGAGGTTCACAAAATACCAGGGAGTCGGGAGAGAGGCAGAGCAGTGTATGGGAGGGAGCCACCCTCCCATACACCACTCTGGCTCCTCCCCCTCCCATACGCCACTCTGCCTCTCTACCCGGCTCCCTTGTGTCAACCTCCGTTGCTGACAGGAGGCAGAGTGGAGTATGGGAGGGGGGAGGAGGCAGAGTGGAGTATGGGAGGGGGGAGGAGGCAGAGTGGAGTATGGGAGGGGGGAAGAGCCAGAGTGGTGTATGGGAGGGGAAGGAGCCAGAGTGGTGTATGGGAGGGGGGAGGAGGCAAAGTGGTGTATGGGAGGGGGGAGGAGGCAGAGTGGAGTATGGGAGGGGGGGAGGAGGCAGAGTGGAGTATGGGAGGGGGGGAGGATGCAGAGTGGTGTATGGGAGGGGGGGAGGAGGCAGAGTGGTGTATGGGTGAGTTATAGTGGTGTATGGGGAGTATAACGAATTTCAGGGAGGCAGAATGGCATATCTGGGGGAGTTAGAGTGGTGTTTAGGGGAGGTAGAGTGGTGTATGGGGGGTATAATTAATTTCAGAGTGGCATATCTGGGGGAGGCAGAGTGGTGAATCAGGGAGAATTTCAGGGTGGTGCAGGGCATTTATGGGGAGCGGAGTGGCATATCAGGGTGCACAGTGGCATATAGGGAGGTACAAGGCATAAATGGGGGCGAGTGGCATATCGATATTAGGCATATCAGGGGGCATAAGACATATCTGGGGGTAAAAGGTATATCAGGGGGCTCAGTTGGATATCACTGGCATATAAAGAGTATAAGGCATATCGGGGGCACAGTGGAATCTCTGGCATATAAGAGGTATAAGGCATATATGGGGCAGAGTGGCAAGCTGGGGGTCAGATGTACATAACTGGGGGCAGTTTGGTAAATAAAAGAAAATATAAACAAGGCTTTTTTCTCAGTTTTTATTAAATATGAAAAATATGAATTAATATTTACTAATAACTTTGTATTAAAACCTAGTTTGAGAAACACTGTGTTTGGGTTCTTGTCGTTTTTATTATTATGTCAGTAAAATAAGAAGGTGAATAGCGAGAGGCCATTGCAATAAAGAGATGAAAGTGTAAATTGTACGTTTTTTATTACATTATTTTAAATTAAAAAAAAATTGAATTTTTTATCCGATTAATCGAAAAAATAATCGGCCAACTAATCGATTATTAAAATAATCGTTAGTTGCAGCCCTAATATATTATATAACATAATATAATATAAATTCTAATTCATAATCTATAATATAACTAATTCTAAATTCTAATTCATAATCTATATTCTTCTATCTACAATCCATAATATAAGTAATTCTAATATTTATTATATAACATAATATAATAAATTCATTCTAATTCATAATCTATAATATATCTATAATCCATAATATAAGTAATTCTAATCTATTAATAATATTATAAAACTTAACCTCACTTTAGCTTAGTGGGCTTGAGAACGTCTGCCTAGAGTTAGACTAGAATACTAAGGAATATAGCTTTAGGCTTAGCATAGTAGTAGGCTAGGCTCTTAGGCCCGTGTTTTTGTTAACTTTATTTAACATGGAGGATGTTAAATAAAGTTAAACCCCCCCCCCCGATGTTTTGATTTAAGCCCTCTGCGGCCGCAGACCCCTAAGGCCGGCCCTGGTGGGGGCTTCCCGGCCCCTTAGAGTGGCGGACCCGGTTGCAGTTGCGGCGGGCTTAAGGGGCCCTGCATTAATGCGGCCGTAGAGGCCGCATAGGCCCAGTCAGTCCGGTCCTGATAGGTATTGTTCTATTTTATACCATGGTTGCGTGACACTTATATCTAATTGTGTATTATAAATATGTAATATCATACATGCCTCGTATGCGCGCACTATTCTAGGTTAACATTCTTATTGCTATAAGAGACAATACGGCAAGAGCTACAATTGGAGGATATTAGTGATTTTCCCCAGTGGCGTCGGCAGGGGGGGGCCAGAGGGGGCCATGGCCCCCCCAACATCATGCTGTGCCCCCCGGTGTGCCCCCCCAATTGAAACGCCGGCTTTTGTTTTTAATAGACCCGGAGGAGAGAACGAGAGGCGCCGAGCGGTTGCTCTGATCTGCAGTCAGTGTGGGAAATATTTCTTTTTTTGTTGTGGTAGCGGAGGGAGTGATTGCATGCAAGGAAGCGTTGAGCGGGGCCCAAGGAAATGCTTGGATATTTTTTCACTATAAAATATATTGGCAGCAGGGGCAAATATTTATATATTGGCAACAGGGTCTAATATTAATATATATATTGGCTGCAGGGGCTAATATTAATATATATAGGAAGCAGGGACCAATACTATATATATCGGCAGCAGGGTCTAATATTAATATATATCGGCAGCAGGGTCCAATATTAATATATACCAGCAGCAGGGGCTAATATTAATATATATATATTGGCAGCAGGAGCTAATATTAACATATATTGGCAGCAGGAGCTAATATTAACATATATTGGCAGCAGGGTCTAGTATTTATATTCATATCGGCAGCAGGGGTTAATATTAATATATATTGGCTGCAGGGGCTAATTATATATATTGGCTGCAGGGACTAATAATATATATTGGCAGTAGGGGCTAATATTAATATATACTGGTAGCAGGGTCAAATATTTATATATATATCAGCAGCAGGGTATAATTTTTATGTATATCAGCAGCAGGGTATAATATAAGTATATATCCGCAGCAGGGGCTAATATCAACATATATCCCCAGCAGGGGCTAACTTCAAAGAGATAAGTGCATATTATGTAGTTAAAAATGCACGTCTAACGTGTGTGTATATATATATATATATATATATATGTATATATATATATATATATATATAGTGTATATGTACCGTTTTATAATTGGCCCCCCTACTTTGGTCCCTGGCCCCCCATGTGCCCCCTCTAAATATGAAAGCTGGAGACGCCACTGATTTTCCCTGGCACCCGGCTAATGATTCCTGTGTCCTCCTCACCATGTATGAGACTTCAATGTATGGGAAACACGAGTAAACATAGGGGCAACATGAAAATATTGGCTCCTTCTGTCTAAAAACAGGCCCAGGCAAAAGTTATTTTCTATATATGTATATATTGTGACAAACCCTATAGCATGAGGGCCATACATGTCACTTTTAGGGGTCCTAAGCACAGTCCTCTAGGGCAATCAGAGTCAGGAACAGCAGCTTTGAACAAAACAGCACTTTATTTTAACCGCTTAAACCCCAAAAACCAAATCATAAAAAGAAAACCTAGCTCCCAATTGGAGCCCTCTCTAACGTAACTATGCTGGTCCAGACTGACCAGCCTAATCACCCACTACCTCAACCTCCCAGCCAGACCCAGCTACGCCAGGCTCTGCAAAACCTCCCAGACAGCACACAAAATGTCCAGGCAGGTATTGCCTCACTTGGCTCAGGGATTGTCTTCTTCAGGGCCTCTCCTTGCCCCTGGGAGTGCAGGGAGCTTCCTCTTCCCCCAACAGTCTCTGAGTATCAGGCTCCAGGGGTTTTTAATGCCCAGCACCTGTGTCTGATGCCGGCTTCATAGAAATCCCGTACTGGATCCTGCAGACCAGATGCCATGCTAATCATCTCCCTGGGGTTCACAATCTCACAATATATATATATATATATATATATATATATATATAATGTTCTGATCAGATATAGTGGTTCTAGGACTTTTTTGTGGTATAGAATATAATGGATAATAGAAGTGATGAACTTACATTGGGTGATCCTCTTTGCCTCTCTTTAAGAAGTCCCCAAATAACATATTTGTTTTAAAACTACTTTGTAAGCACAAACCGCTCCCTCCTCCACCCCCTGTCTGCTCTCTTTGGAGGGTATGATTAGTGCATAGAATCCCATCTGTGTAATAACAGGTGTCTGGCCATAGTTATCTAATTGCAGCCTATAGCAGACATAAAAGCACTATCATAATTATATATTACACAGGGAGACACGTACAATTAATAGAGGGCGATAAATGGACTAACAGGAAAAAAACATACTAAAACAATATGTGAATATACACAACTAGTGTGATGAACTACAAATGAGAGTAGTACAACTCCTTATCGATTGCGAAAAAATGATAATTACCCTATTTGCTCAATTATAAGATGACCCTGATTATAAGATGACCCCCCCAAAATTTAAATATTTAATTTAGGAATATAAAGACTACATAAGACAAGACCCTATTTTTCATATTTAATAAATCTATGATTGAGAAAAATATTTTTTTTGTCTTTATTTCCCTATATTTGCCAACCTGCCCCCCCAGTTATGCACATCTGCCCCACGGCTTGCTACTCTGCCCCCCAGATATGCCTTATACACCCCTATATGCCACTCTGCCCCCAGATATGCCTTATACACCCCTATGTGCCACTCTGCCTCCATTATATGCATTTTAACCCCTATTATGCCACTCTGCCCCCCCCGAAATGCATTTTAACCCCCTATATGCAACTCTGCCTCCCAGATATGCCTTTTAACCCCTATTATGCCACTCTGCCCCCCCAGAAGTGACCTTCCGGTGCTCAGTCATAGAAGCCCCGGCAGAAGTGCTGGCAGCAACGGAGGTTGTCTGTGTGTATCTGAGGGTTATTTTTCAGAGAAAAAAACTTGTAATTAATCTGAGGTTGAGTACAAATTTAATTCTAGCCTCAATCAGTGATACATTTTATTTTATGGGTTAAAAAAACCTCATAATAAATTCAACATAATGAAGATATTGTCAGGTGAGTTTGTTACAGGGAATTAGTTAAGAAGGATTTGCGAAGCACTCCAAAATGTATCTGGTAGTGCTAATCACAATAAAACAATGTGTTTTAAGTGAAATAAAACTCAGAAAAGCTGAGCAAGAAGAATAATTGTAATGAAGACGGCTTTGTTATAGTATTCCTATAACTAAGATTTTACTCCTTAGGTTTTAGCTCATTTTTCCACTTGGGAAGTTAGGGCAATTTTTGTATTTTTGCTTTAGTTGACATGTAAGTAACCTGTGGTTTCATTGCTCTGCACTAGGTTAGAGTCAGTGCTGCAAGGTCTGGGAACAAATGTAGTTTATGTCCCTCAAAGACAACTGCCCCTTTCCTCTTAGTTTGATTCAAAATCTTGTCTTTAATAATGTATTTTAAATATTGCACCCTTGGGGGCCAATTCAAAAAGCAGATGGCTGTGTTTCCCCGGAGACAATAAGGTGGGGAATAAGCTTAGCAGCACCACCTGAACATTCACGATTAACAAAGTTTAAAATCTTTTTTTTTTGGGGGGGGGGGGGAACAAAACATTTAACCCATTCAGTGCCAACCATATATACTGTTTGAAATATGGTTGCAAAATATACTCTCAATCTTATATATATATATATATATATTCAAACTTTTCTTTAGTGTAGTTAAGCTCTATTTATGTCATTTATAATTAGTTGTAATTTATAATAATATTTCTCTTCCTAAACACACTCATCCTTTTATTTTTCTCGGGTGTCAGCAGAATTATGTAACATTTAGGGAAAAATATACAGCCTAAAAGTCCAGCGCTTGAAGTCAATATGGCAAAGATCTCTACAGCCACCATGTATTTCCCTTTGGTGCTCAGATAGGCCGGAATCATTGCAATCCAAACACTGCAGAACACCAGCATGCTGAAGGTGATGTACTTGGCCTCATTAAAACTGTCCGGTAATGACCTGGCTAGAAAAGCTATAATAAAACTAACAGCTGCTAAAATCCCCAAATAACCCAGGACAGAGTAAAAGGCAATAACTGAGCCTTCATTACACTGAATGATGATCTTTCCCTTATAAGAGTGCATGTCCTGCTCCTGAAACGGGGGAGAAATAGCTAACCAGCTTATACTAATTATAATTTGAACAGCTGAGCAGAACAAGACAATACAATTTGGTAATTTGATTCTAATCCATTTGTTCCAAACATTGCAAGGTTTAATGGATTTAAAAGCAAAGTAAACCATGGTGGTCTTGGCCAACACTGAAGAGACAGCTACGGAGAAGATGACTCCAAATGAGGTTTGACGGAGCATGCAAGTTATATCCGCCGGTCGTCCCAGGAAAAGAAACACACAGAGGAAGCTCAACATGATGGAGACTAGAAGGATGAAGCTGTGGTTCCTATTATTAGCTTTGACAATTGGTGAACCTCTGTATACAACAAAAAGAATTAATGTAAGAACGGTTATAATACAAAAAAGAACAGTGGTGGAAGCAAACAAAAGAGACAGCACATCGTTTGTGTAGGAGAGAAATTCCACCATTCTAGGAATACACCGATCCTTCTTCATGTTGGGCCATTCATTTTCTGAACATTTTAGGCAGTTTTCACTGTCTGCAAAATGACATATGGATAAACACAATTTGAAAGAATATCATCAAAGTAAACATACACTTATTGGGAACTAAATTGCAATTAATAAAATTAAACAAATATTTTACATTAGGACCACTTAAAAGCTTTCCTCAATTTGTTAACCTCTACCGCTTCTGATGTGAGGCTGTCACACTTATGTACCACAACGTTCTCTTTAAACTTCCTTACATAACATGACTTTAACTAGAAATACATCAGAATGTTTACCAGTAAATGAAAAAGCCAGCAATGGGTGATAAATCAGAGACCAGACAATGTATGAATGTGATATTTCACCCCACCTTGAATCATATAACACATTTAGGAATGCCTAAACTGAAGGGAAAAAAAAGATGATTAACATGCGATGAGTTCTAAAAATTAGAATGTGCTCCAGAACCTTATGATCTATGGACAGAATGATTCGCTAGTAAATCATACAAAATCAATGAAATGCAAAGGCTTGGGGACTATTTATCAAGCTCAGACAGTCTCTGTATCTATACGTTTATATGCAAAGTGTTTGCAAACAAGTGCTGGTTTATTCATATTTAAAATCTCCTTAACCTGAAATAGGCTCTATTTATGAATATAATCATTTTTTAAACGATTGTGTCCCTGTGCCTTGCACCCTATGAGACATCTCAAGCTTCACTGACATATACGGTAAGTCTATTCAAGCATGAGTGCTTGCGTACTGGCCAAAAAAGAAGAAGAATTAAAATAGATTTTAACTTAGCGCTTCTGACAGAACCCTCCATCACTGGGGTCCCTGGAGAGGCCTGAGAGCCAGCCTCCTCCCTATCGACTATGGGCCCAGGCCTTGTAGAGACTTCTGTGTGTGGATACAGGGGTTCAGTCTGCTGATGTACCCCATGTTTTAGCACTCAGAGTCTCAGAACTGTAACGTCAGCTGGACATCCTGTGGTAGGAAGAAGGCTGATTATCTGTACATTGTTAATTGTATAGGTGTGAAGTGTTTCCCCTGTTATTGTGTGAGTTAGCCCTTGTCTTAAGACCCCCTGTAGGTATGACTTGGTGTCACTGCTGCATACCTAATTATCCATTACATAACAGGTAGCTGTTAATCCTGTGAGCTCCTGTTATCCCTGTGTCCTGGCCATTGTCTGTCTCAAGCCGATTATATGTCTATCGTCATTCCACGTCTACGTCCCCAGTTAATGTCATTATTTATGTCTCGTGTCATCCTGTCCTTCCCCCAGATATTGTGTTGCAGGATTTGATCTAATTACTTCCTTCCTGACATGGTAATTGGATCATGTGATATTTGTCTTGCCCCTTTTCTACTTGTGTATATATAGTTCTGTATTTGGCTTTAATAAATGAGTCCTGTTTTCACCTCAACATGAGTGTTGCCTGATGTTTGGGGTGGGCTGTAGCCACACTGTGTAGCTAAGCTTCGGATAGCCACAGTGCCAATGCGGCTTCGGTGCAGCGACGTCCCTCCTTCTATCTACAACGCTGGTTCTGCCTGGTGCTGAAGGGGTTACTTGTTGGTGTCCCGTCAGGAGGAAGCAACGTTTGGCGGGAGTACCCAGTCGGGGTACAGGTCGGTCCCGTCACATTGGTGGCAAGCGGTGGGATGCTTCCTTAAAGAAATTTGTTATGGTCTGATTTCCGGGGCCGGAAGTTTCCTCTTTCACACCGGAGCGGGGACATCCAAAGCACCAGGATTGGTCACCCTTCGGGCAGAGAAGGAGCAACGCCAGGATCCTCAGCTATGGAACTGGAGTTCAGATGGCGTATGCAGGAGGCATGGGCCCAACACAACGGACCTGTATCGGCTGAGGACGAGCTGCGGTGGAGTGATCATATCCGTCGGCAACTCTGGTGGGAGACTCTGCGATGGGAACAGGAATACTTGGGTAAGTGCCTCCCAACCAGCAAGGACATTTACTGGTTCCAGCTGGAGGCACGAATGCCATTGCTGGGAGAGCAGCCCAAAGAGGAATGGGTGGCAGAGTTAGAGGTGCTGGTCCAGACAGAGCTGAGGTTGGACGATGGATATCGGGCTCTGCGGTGGTACGCAGCACAGCTATGCCCGGGGCTGGAGGATAAAGGTCCTACAGAGGGCTATGGCTTCGGCGGCCCGGGATTACTATTGGAAAGCATAGAAAAGGATCCCGACTTCGGAAGTACATCGGAGTGTCGGGGGGAAGACATCCAGGAGCGCAGGGCAGAGGCTATCCGATATGTGGCCGAGCTGTGGGCTGACCTGGATTATTTGGTCACACAAGAATGGGAACTGGAACAGGCATATCAAGAGTTGTTCGACCATGTTCAGCAGTATGCCCCAGTATCCATGGATTTTGTTGACTGTTTATACGAGGATGGTAACTCAGGATGGGTACATGAGGCTGCGGTCTTCACACCGGGGTCCTCCGAATGCTGGGTAGTTCGCCCAGATCCATACCCCTCAGCTGAAGCGCTGACAACAGGGTGGAGAGCCCCTGGCTTCTGCCCCGCACCTGCAACAGGAATCCAGGGAGATGCGGCAGCCGGCCCATCTCCCCAGCGGAAGCAGGAGCACGAGGGAGTGGAGGGTATCGTCCCTCCTCCCCAGCGGCTGTTGGATGACCCGGGAGACAGCGCAGCCGGCTCATCTCCCCAGCGGCGGATCCCAGTTGAGGGAGCTGAGGGTATCGTCCCTCCTCCCCAGCGGCTGACGGATGACCCGGGAGACGACACAGCTGGCCCGTGTTCCCAGCAACAGAAGGAGCCTCAAGGAGGGGGTGCAGGTGGCATCCCTCCCCAGCGGCCAAGTGAGTGCACAGGAGATGGCGCAGACGGCCAGTCTCCCCAGCAGCAGCTCACAACTCTGGGAGCGGAGGAACCTGTTCTCCCTCCCCAGCGGCATATCCCAGCTGAGGGAGCTGAGGGTGTCGTCCCTCCTCCCCAGCGGCTGACGGATGACCTGGGAGTGGAGGGTACCGTCCCTCCTCCCCAGCGGCCGTTGGATTACCCAGGACACAGTGCAGCCGGCTCATCTCCCCAGCGGCAGATGGAGCACCAGGGAGGGGATGCAGGCGGCATCACTCCCAAGCAGGTGGGTGAGTGTCCAGGAGATGACGCAGCTGGCCAGTCTCCACAGCGGCAGCTCACAACTCTGGGAGCGGAGGAACCTGTTCTCCCTCCCCCGCATCAGATCCCAGTTGAGGGAGCTGAGAGTGTCGTCCCTCCTCCCCAGCGGCTGACGGATGACCTGGAAGACAGCGCAGCCGGCTCATCTCCCCAGCGACAGATCCATATTGAGGGAGCCAAGGGTGTCGTCCCTCCTCCCCAGCGGCTGACGGATGACCCGGGAGATGGCACAGCCGGCCCATGTTCCCAGCAGCAGAAGGAGCATCAAAGAGGGGGTGCAGGTGGCATCACTCCCCAGCGGCCAAGTGAGTGCACAGGAGATGGCGCAGGCGGCCAGTCTCCCCAGCAGCAGCTCACAGATTCGGAAGTGGAGGAACCTGTCCTCCCTTTCCAGCCCCAGACCCCAGTTCAGGGAGCCAAGGGTGTTTTCCCTCCTCCCCAGTGGCGCACAGATGACCTGGGAGATGGCGCTGCCAACCCATCACCACAGCGACAACAGGAGCCCCAGGGAGAAGATGCAGGCATCATCACTCCCCAGCGACTGGGAAGATTCCAGAGAGAAGGTGCTGTAGGCACTTCTCTCCAGCGGCAGTTGTATTTTTCTGGAGAGTCAGAGGTGGGGCGGGGGAGTGCTGCTCTTGGAGGGGCAGATTATTTGGGGCACCAGTTTCGGGAGGGCATTGATGGGCTAAGTGAACTAACTGACTACGGAGTCAACCCGTTTGGGGTTTCCTCCTGTGTCAGTCCTATTTGGAAGGGGGAGAAGTGTGACAGAACCCTCCATCACTGGGGTCCCTGGAGAGGCCTGAGAGCCAGCCTCCTCCCTATCGACTATGGGCCCAGGCCTTGTAGAGACTTCTGTGTGTGGATACAGGGGTTCAGTCTGCTGATGTACCCCATGTTTTAGCACTCAGAGTCTCAGAACTGTAACGTCAGCTGGACATCCTGTGGTAGGAAGAAGGCTGATTATCTGTACATTGTTAATTGTATAGGTGTGAAGTGTTTCCCCTGTTATTGTGTGAGTTAGCCCTTGTCTTAAGACCCCCTGTAGGTATGACTTGGTGTCACTGCTGCATACCTAATTATCCATTACATAACAGGTAGCTGTTAATCCTGTGAGCTCCTGTTATCCCTGTGTCCTGGCCATTGTCTGTCTCAAGCCGATTATATGTCTATTGTCATTCCACGTCTACGTCCCCAGTTAATGTCATTATTTATGTCTCGTGTCATCCTGTCCTTCCCCCAGATATTGTGTTGCAGGATTTGATCTAATTACTTCCTTCCTGACATGGTAATTGGATCATGTGATATTTGTCTTGCCCCTTTTCTACTTGTGTATATATAGTTCTGTATTTGGCTTTAATAAATGAGTCCTGTTTTCACCTCAACATGAGTGTTGCCTGATGTTTGGGGTGGGCTGTAGCCACACTGTGTAGCTAAGCTTCGGATAGCCACAGTGCCAATGCGGCTTCGGTGCAGCGACGTCCCTCCTTCTATCTACAACGCTGGTTCTGCCTGGTGCTGAAGGGGTTACTTGTTGGTGTCCCGTCAGGAGGAAGCAACGTTTGGTGGGAGTACCCAGTCGGGGTACAGGTCGGTCCCGTCACAGCGCTCACACAAAATATATATATATTCAAAAATGGACCCCATTCACCCACTAGGATTCTTAGGCGTAGGTGTCTCCAAGCGTAAGGGGGCCCATTCCTCCCATAAGGTTTTTTTATATATATATATATATTAGTTAACAGAGGATGGGGGAGAGGGGCATAAAGGGGCAAGAATGTTTAATTACCCCCATTGCACATCAGATTAGCAAAAGGGGATAATTTTCAAGTCCCCTTTTTTAATAGGAGGTTTTGGGGAGCCCTATTTTATTTTCTTTATTTATAAAAAAATATCTTATTTCAATGTAGCGGGAAAGTTAAATTTCATGTTAAAGGTGAGGGCATGTGACTTCAATTTGAACTGGCAAGCCCTCGCTAACAACTCTAAAATTAGTGAAGTTACGAGGTGTTTAGTGATTGTTAACATGTGGGGACGTGCAACTGGAGTCGACCTCTGACTGCCTGACCTCTAAGCCCAAAACACTACAAATAAGCACAGTGTGCTCATCACCTTGACGAATCACTTTGCTTATTTCTAAACAGCAAATTTGGGAAAAGTGGTTGTTTCACAGTGACAAGTAAGGCTTATTAAGAGGCTGTGAGTCTTCGAAGTCAAGAGACTGTGTTTATTGGACTGCAGCATGACATAAAAGTGACTTTATTTTGAAACTTCCGTGTCCTGTCCTGCCGTGAGAGTACCAGTAGCACACTCTACCACCGTGACTTAACTTGTTCAATTGAAGCTTCTGCATATTATTATTATCACTATAAAGTGTGTATATTATACGTGGACACATTCAGTGTTCCAGGTTGGGATTACATACCTAACTTGTGAGATATTTCCCCTTCTGCGCATGGTACACAATCGTAACAACAGGCATGTATTGTAGAACGTGGTACCTTCCTAAAGCCAGGTAAACAATTTTTGGAGCATTGAGAAACCGGAACCTAATTAAGGTAAAATTATTGATGAAAAGATTGATTGAAAAATGTTGCATTAAGTACTACATTTGCCTTAAAATTAGGCTCTAACATATTAGGTTAAAGAGTGCAAGTTTCATGTTTAAAAGGTTGGATCTTTTCATTAAATGTGTATGAAATTGGCTTTAAACTAGAATTTAAAGCTCTGCACCAAAGGCTGGCGCATGTATTGTGTATCGTGAGCCTTGTTTGCACTCAATAATACGTTAATTTTATTTTATTTAATACACAAATAATATTTGTGAATTGGCATTTATATAAATTTGGAACATTTAAAATAAATTATCTCACTTGGTTGTCCTTAGTCTTCCATGTTATTGCTTGTGTATTGATACTTAGTTGCTGTCCAATTGGTGCCCACGGTGTATAGTTACCCACGTTGACATCAACCAAGATTTTTTTAACAGAGCTTATCCAATTTAATATCATGTAATAATAGACAAATTCTCCATTTTTGTCAAAGTATGGAATGGGATCCATTGAATTAACTATATATTTAATTTTTTTAATATACTCATGAAGCTGGAAATGTGAAACAAAGGGAATTATCAAAATGCTTGTTAAAAAAAAACAACATATTTTTAATATTCATAATTAGACATGTGCAAGTGGGCCAAAAAGGATTTGGAATTTTTTCTCTGTTTGATTTTGGCAACAAATTTTGTTTTGGGGGGGCATTTTTAATACAGAAATTAAATTTGTTGCCTGGTGACCACACTCACTCTCTCTCTCATTTTCGTTCACTCTCACTTTCTAAATATGTTCCTACCTTCTCTGCCATCCAGTTCCGCATCTTCCTCTTCAACTGCTATCTTTAATCTTATATCTTTGCCCGCATCTCCAAGGACATAATTGGGGAGAGGCCATCACTCCAAGAGGCGCCATTATGGCAAAGGTTCCTGTCCGATTATGTCCGCGGGAAATGTAGACAAAGATACCAGATTGAAGGTAGAAAAGAAGACAAGGGAGATTAAAGAAAAAATAAAAGATAGAATATGAAGAAGAAGAAGAAGAACAAGATGCGGAAGTGGTTGGCAGAGCAGGTAAAGAGAATTTAGAGAGCGTGAGAGAGAGCATGAACAAGAATGAGCGTGTGAGTGAATGTGGGCCCAGGATGAAAATGCTAAGATTTTTGCTTTGTTTTCATCCAATTCATGGGGGTCTGGCCTTGTTTCGTGGCTTTTTACGAGTCAACGAATTTACCAGAATGCTGTGTGTGTATGTGTGTATATATTTATATATATATATATATATATATATATACATACAAGGAATTGTGGTTGGGGGGTTCTATGTATCTCTCACATCTCTAATGCACTGGCACTCTGATAAAGAATCCTGCATTTATTTTGTGCGCGAGATTTTTCTGTTTTTATCTCGCCTGCAAATTAATTGTTTAGTACTTCCCTGCCAAGAAAGAAGGCAGAGTTTCTTTTGTTTCCTGTGAAGAGTTAGGAAGCTGCTGAGAAAAAACAACAGCTAAAAATTTTGTTGAGATGTGGATAAGGGCTCAACAGAGCGCTGTTAAATGTCTAATTTGCCTAATTCTGGAGCAACAATAAAGCCAAGACTGTGTGTAAAACCCCTATCCCAGGACAAGGTACCAAAAGGAAGAAGTACTTTTGTCACTCTATATATATATATATATATATATATTTATTTTTTTTTTTTTTTTTTGTGTATTTGGATTTGTATAAATCGCAAATTTACTGAACTTTGGTGGTACCCCATCCCCAGTAAGGCAGAAGATGGACTTGACAAATAATATAATTTTGTTATGAGAAGAAAATCGGACATCATTTAAAGATGACTCCAGTACTGAACAACTTTTTACTATGAGGTGTAGGTCTATACATAATATGTAATTCCAAACAAGTATAAATATATATATATATATATATATATATATATATACACAAATTAATAAAAAAAACTGAGCTACTAATAAATATATTGTTGTGTTACAACAGTTCATGCAGACACAAGCTAGATAGAATAGATAGGATGTAAACTGCCTGTTGTAGAAATACATTTTCTATAGTAGTGAGTAAAATCTATATATATACCTGATGTCTGTAAGTATAGTTCTTTATGTTCTTTTTATGAACTTCAGTATTAAGAGATAAGTGCATATCATCCAGAGCAAGAGCCATGATTTCTACTGAGCGATAAACTCGAGGAGAGACTCCAATAAAAATATAACTTTTCAAATTCTCCAGACGTTCCTTCCCAGTACAATTACGCAGAGGATATTCCCATAAAAACATATAAAAAATATTTTTGTCTGTATTTGATATTAGGCAGTGAAAATATGTTATCCATAAGTAATTTAGTATTGGGTCATTTGGGAAGTTTAAAGGCTGGACGTTATCAAAGGAATCTTCAATTCCAGGAATTAAAATTGGGAAAAGGTCTACAGCCAAACTAAAGTGAAACATTTCTCTGCTAAAATCCAAGAGATAACTGTTGGAGGCCAAGGACGAAGGGAGAATAAACATTTTATCTTTGATCATATCATATTGTGTTGCTAACAAATGAAAAACTAGAACGGAGAATGACCCACAAAGTATGATAACTTGAGCAGAAGACTTTCTTGCTACTTCCAATCTTAGCGTTTTGAATCGTATTGAGTCTATATTAACTTTTAGCGTATAGGCAGTACAAATGCCGTTTCTGTTCATATAATTTGACAGAATTAAACTTTCTTGCTCTCCGGCATCATCCTTGGAGATGATAATTCCAACCCAGGTCCAACCAAAAAATGTCAAAAGATCACAAATAATTCTGTAATGAACATGATCATTCTGAATCATCCGGAAAAAGCTGGGATAGAGGCGTTTATTTGCAAGCATGTAATCTGTAGCCCCATAGCTGATCTACAGCATAAGAGAAAATGGAACGCTTAAAATACATTTTGTACATTGTATATGTTAAGAGTAGAAAACTCTTAATTGAACTTATCGTGTATATTATTGGATTTGATTGATTTCCATGCAAACAACTTGTAGCCACATCACTGCCTTAATTAATTCTGGCTTAGGAACATATACCTTTGTGCGTGTTTTTCTTCTTGACGGTTTATGGTATATAATGATAAAGCCTTCTGATGTACCCTTGCCTTTTGCTTAATAGATTACAAGCTTGCTAGACCAAGACCCTCTTTTACTTCTGTCTCAACCTGTGTTACTAAAAATGAAATAATCTAAAAGTGCTAACTTTTCATATTTGGAATTTAAAACGTTTTTGAAGGGCATGCGTCATTGGCCAGTAGGTCATTCTTTGTCTTAATATCTGAATGCTATTTTGTTTCACTCACCTGAGTATAGCCGTACACGCTGAGTATCTGTGCTATTGGTACAGTGGTTATTGAATAGTGATCGCCAATAAAACCAACCAGCTTTCCTCGTTCTGAACAAGAAAAATTAGGAACAATTTTCGTTGGTCCAGATAGAATTTGTAAAACACTTTTTACCGCCTTTCTAGTATCCAAACATGAATCATGTATGTGATATCCAAGAGTAGTATTTGGTAAAATATTTGGATTATTGTTAATTATTTCAATACTAACAAGAAACATTCGAACATTTACATAGTGACGTGCAGTAGGTCTGTAAGATAAAAAAGGTAAAGGTGAGATGATCCTTATGAATGAAAAAAATATAAAGCACAATTTGAAAGTAAATATTCATGAATGTTTACCTGTGGAACTTCTCAAATGAGGATAATCACATTTCATCTTAAATATTGTATGCTTTAAATTACACATATCCAGTTGATTGATATAGTTTTATGTAATATATGGCATCCAAAGTGGATCCTTTTTGTAGAATTCCCACTGAATGTTTGGTGCATTTTTAATGTCTAAAAAATGCATATTGCTGCATGACCAATGTGTCCAATTTTTTCCAAAAAAATCAATCAGTTAAATGTGAAACTTTACTATCCCCTTAAAGAATAAGGTACTTTTCACGTATTTCATGATTTAACAAATATTTTCTATGGGTTTATTTCAGAAATAAAATAGATGGAAAAATAATGAGTGTGTGACAGTCCCATGTTACCTTACAATTAAACAATTTACTATTGCTTACAACAATAAATCAATTATTACTTTACTTGGTTATTTTACAGTTTATCTTAATTTGATGTTGGAAAAAAAATGATATACTGCAAACAAGCATCTCAATGTGCATATTTTAATATGTAGAGAACAGAGCACAGGTTATTTCACTAAAATATTATTTTTTTGAAATTTTATTTTGGAAGCTTAACTTACTGCATACAAATAATCTTGTTTTTGAAAGGATTCTCTGTGAATGGGAAATCGAATCCTGCTGAATTTACAGTGAAAACTCCTCCGATGATAAGGTCTCCGTCTTTAAAATATTCATAATCCTCAAATGTTTCTTTTATATGCAGATTACATGCTGTGGTAGAATTCTGAGTCTCAGCTTTGCTGAGCATCACATTTAGCACTAACATGAGTAAGTACATTTCCAATGAAGGCACTTCCGATTTAAGCTTAGACATCGTTCTCAAGGATCTAACCATATAATACACAGACTAAAATAAAAAATATTTTTGTGATTACAGAAAGCAGTAGCATGGCTCTCCGCGATGTGTCGTTGTCTTCTCTGTCTGCTTTTTCTTTAAATAAAGCTCAGTTCATGGCTTCCTCTTTTTATACACTAGCGCTCAATACACCCAACAGCTACCTAAATCTAGTGACATGCACCTGGGGTTTGGGATCAGAAGTCCCTAAAATATATTAAATATTGTAACTTAATCATAAGGTAAAATTATACAACTTATAATTATGCATCACAATTCCCAACACAACTAAACAGCTTTGTTTAAAGGTCGAGGTCCAAATCTTTAATATATTTAGATAATGAAAATATACTTTTTATGTGATTTGAACAATATTTGATGCTAAATGCAGTAGACTATGGGAAATATCTTTAAAGAGGTATTGTAGATGGCAGTTGAGTCTTGCCAACCAAGTATCAGAAGTCCTCCCAATATATAAGGCAAGAGTGTAGGATTTTGGGCACAATGTTTTGGCCAGACAAGCTGGCCTGATGTGGGATGAGAAGAGCCACATTTCGTCACTGACTCGGAACAATGGTGTTCGCTCAAGGTTTTGTCCAATCCTCCAATCTAGTGGGAGGATTTCCACAAAAGCCCCACTATTTTGCCCTAAGGTGAACTTTCCCCCAAATTAGGATGTCCTCCCCCTGACTGTAGGGGCAAGATGTCGTCACTGGAAGTGACGCCATTTTGGAGGAAGTTGCAGCCAGGTTATGTCTGCAGGGATGTGGACGAAGATAGAAGAGATTAGATAGAGGATGAAGAACAAAAAAGGTAAAGAAGCAGAAGTGGCTGGCAGTAGCCGTCTGCAGAGAAGGTAGGGACAGTGTGAGAGAGAGAAAGTGAACAAGAATGAGAATATGAGAGAGTGTGAGTTTTAAAGGGGCCTGGAAATTTCTAAGCTTTTTGCTTTGTTTTTGTCAGCTGAGTGGGGGGTCTGGCCATCTTTTCGTGTCTTTGTATGAATTATCAAGATTTGGTAAATGTGCAAAGAATATGAATCCAAATGCACAAGTCCAATGCTGATGGACCTGTGTAGCTGATTATTATAGGCATATTCGGCTAGTGGTAGAATATGAAGCCAGTTGTCCTGCAACAACAACAAAGGTAGTGTCTGAGGATCTGGTTCACCCACTCTATTGGGGCCATTGGATTGCAGGTTAGATCACATTGTGTTCATGTTGATGCTTTGTTACATGGCCATAAAGAACCCCAAATCATGAAGGTGCAAAGTGGTTCAAGTTGAGATTTAACTCAGTGGTGTACTTTATACTTCTGTAAGAGTATTATAAGCTTGTGGCTGCTAAACCGTCCAAAGGGTCTGCAAAACAAAATGTTCGTATTTCACATTTAGAAACCAAATTGGGCACATTGTCAGGACTCGGGTAAGCAGGTCAGGTAGGAGCCCAGTTCCAGGGGATACCAGAGGCTCAGTTTGTACCCCACAATGCATTATAACCAGAAGGATGATACAGACATGTGAAAAGAAACACACCACAGGCTGAATAGTATGATATGGTCTGTATTGCAGAAGCTGGAAGACAGGCAAGTACAGGCTCTAAGTCTCTTGACAGGTAGCTGGATACGCGGCCCATGCCACTCTGAACTGGCATGGGCCCGCTCGGTGTAGCTGGGCTCAGAAAAGCCAGATACGTTATGCAGGAGAGTGGTCAATTTCAAGCTGGGTCAGAAGCCAAAGATAAGAAGCAGGATGCCAGGAACGATTCAGGACCTGGTACAGAGCCACAGCAATAGGTTGCTAAACTGCAACGCAAAGGCAGCAGGAGTCAGCAGCTACTTAAGGGGTAGGGTTACACCGAGGTAAGCAGATGTCGCTGGTCAGCTCGTTAGCCTACACAGTACTGTGTACTGTCCAGAGGCTGCCGCGGATATGACACCTTGAAAATAAATACAGATTCCTGGCTGTCTGGGTGGAATCCTGACACACATCATGACTTGTTCTCTGTAGTTTCCACAATGGCAAAAAACGATGTGTGCTGGTAAGTTCTGTGGATGCATTCTGTGTGAGCAGTCTGGGTGTAATGTGTGATCTATGCCTGTGATTTAGGGTTTCCAAACATTATTTATTTGATCTATACCTTCAGCGCTGAGTTTGCTTCTGATTTTTCAGTTGAGCTATACCCGCAAGGTTGGTTTTGTGTGTTATTCAGTTGATCTATATATGCAATGCTATGTTTCCATGTGATGTTTATTTGATCCATACCTGAACTACATAGGGGAAGAAAAGCGTGCCGTGACACAGTGAAGGAGAGGACAAAAGTGATGCTGAGGGTGATGACGGGGAGGGGAGCACCACAGTGGTGGACGCACAGTGTGCCTGATAACCTAAGGCTGTCCCTTCTTGTCATGTTCTACCCAGGCTGCGGAGCTGCATATCTGTCTTGCTTCAGTTTCTCTGTTTTGCGTTAATCCATTCCTGGATTTCCGTATGCTCTGTTCTGATCTTCCATTCCTTGCTTTTAGTTCTGCTCTTTGCTTCAGCTCTGTTTCCTTTATAAGGTGTGCCCCACCTGTGTGTTCTGTTTGTCTCAGTCTGCAGTCTACAGGTATGTCTCTTATTGTTATATGTTTGGTTTGTTTTGTACCACTGTCAGCAGGGATTAGCGTTAGCACCCACCGTCATTGGAGTACCTTGGCATAGTGGTGGGCTAAGCATACTATGGCCATAAGATGTGACAGAATCTCCAATAGTTATCATTCAGTCCTAGGCTAGTTCCTGTATTTATGTGTGTCAGTCTGATGTAACCTGTATCCCCGTGTCAGGCTGAAAGGCTGGTATAATGGTGGAGTCCGGTATGCAGATACGTAGCACCAGGAATACGCAGTAGGGTAGGTGAGGATAAGCCGAAGTCAGGTACGAAGCCGTGGTCAGGGAAATAGCAAGCCGCAAGGTCAAAATCCAAAGCCAGAGTCAGGAACCCGAAATATCAGGAACGCCGTTTAGTAGCCAAGGGTCGGAATATAGAGGGCAGCAGAGTCGAGGGTAAGCCAGGTTCGGTACACAATAAATCAGCAGGAAGCATAAACGCACAGAGCTCAAACTGGAAGGAACAATCACTGAGCACTGAACTAGTCTCAGTGCTCAGTTTTTAAACTTGCCGCCTGGGGAACGCCTCGCCCCCAGCCGTGACGTCCTTGGTGCGCGTACCCCGGCGTCTCCATTCCGGGACGCATAAAGCTTGTTGAGGGCGTGCGCGTGCGCGCCTAGCGGCGGACATGTTGGCAGCAGAGGAGGAAGAAGCTGGAGACGCGCCGCGGGATGCAGTACCCGCGGGCATCGGGTACTCAGATGAGTCGCTTCGGCGGACCCGGAGTTGCGGCCCCTGACACCCCGGCAGCTGGGTGTCCTGTTTTGTATCCCTGGCAGCGGGGTGTCCTGACTTGTATCCCCGGCAGCGGGGTGTCCTGTCTTGTTCCCTGTTGTGCCCTGTATTATGTATGTCTTGTCTGGTTATGTTTCTTGCTTGGTCTCTCTGTTCCTTGCTATGTCCCCCTTGCTCTCCCTGTACTTTGCTTGCTCTGTCCCCCTTGCTTGTTATGTTTCTGTTATATCCTTTGCTTAGCTTCCATATATACTTCCAGCCTGCATCATCCTGCACGTGATTCTAGTGATATGTTTCATGCTTGCTCCAGGGTGCCTGCAGGATATCACTTCGTTTCATTTTGGACTACATCCGCTGCTATATCAGGGCGCTGGTGTTTGGCTGCACAACCCTAGGTGCTCAACACCCGGGAGAGTGCAGTTGCCCTGCACCAGGCCCTGTCCAACTCCGCTACTGCACTGTGACTCCTGCACACAATCTTTGGGCGTGCTGGGTCAGTGCAGTCATCTCTATGGACCCGGTCCGTGACACTTCTGTCAGTTGCTGTGTCCCAACACAGGGGAGAGGTTCTGCTTTAAATAAGCCAGCGCCCAGTAAGTTTCCTGCCGCCCCTAACTTGTGTGTCTTCCATGTTCCAGTTCTTCTATTGTGCCATCAATGCAGAGGGAGTGGGTCTCGTGTATGATGTGCTCACATAGTTCTGTCCCCAAGGGTGAAAAATTAGGGGCGAATCCAAGTCCAAATAAGGTTGAATACCTGTTCTACCTCCCGGGGCGTTTGGTTTCGGATGTTTGCGAGATATGCAGCACCGCAGCCTGGATGGGGCATGACACAGTGGGTGGGATATATTAGGCAGCAAGTGAACATTCTGTACTTCATGTGTTAGAAGCAGGAAAAATGGGCAAGCAAAAGGATCTCAGCAACAATGGTCAAATTGTGATGGCAACTCACTCCAGCTCTTGTGGGGTGTTCATTTCATGTGTGGTCAAATCCAACAAATGAGCTACTGTAGCTCAAATTGCTGAAAAAGTTAATATTTGTTCTGATAGAAAGGTGTCAGAACACACAGTGCATGGCAGTTTGTTGCGTATGGGGCTGCGTAGCCGCAAACCATTCAGCGTGCCCATGCTGACCCCTGTCCACTGCGGAAAGCGCCTACGATGGGCACGTGAGCACAAGAAGTAGACCACGGAGAAATGGAAGAAGGTGGCCTGGTCTCATGTATCACGTAGATGGCAGGGTGCATCGCTTACCTGAAGAAGACACGGCAACAGGATGCATCAATGGATTCCCCACCTCGCAACAGCATACTTTCTCCTGGCTTCATTTAAACATTGTAGTGAAATACACTTTAGTCCCCCCACATACATTTTTTAAAGTAAAATGATGGATGTCAGTCTCAAAGTCATGCAAATAGATGAAATCTATCAGCATTTTGGTTTATCTCATCTATCTTCTTTTGGGCCCCCCAGTAATGAGTGGACTCAGGGGAGCTGCTGCTATTGTCCCACGTTAAAGACAGCCCTGAACAGGTGCAAGGGAGAAAAATTACTTTAATTATGCTGAATGCTGTGAAGTAGTTCTAGTCTCTATACAATAAGGTTTCTATAAACTCAAACATTAAGACTGATCCGTGCTCCTGTGTATAATTTGATATTGATGTTTTTAAGAATAGCTCCATTAATCAGAAAATTACAACATTGGATCGCAAAAGCAGCATATATGCTGCAGGAAACTGTTAATCAGTAATCTTTAACATACATGTTTTTCTATTCATTTCTGGCCTAAACAGGATTATGTAACATTTAGGAAAAAATATACAACTCAAAAGTCCAGCATTTTAGGTTAATATGGCAAAGATCTCTACAGCCACCATGTTTTTCCCTTTGGTGCTCAGATAGGCCGGGATCATTGCAATCCAAACACTGCAGAACACCAGCATGCTGAAGGTGATGTACTTGGCCTCATTAAAACTGTCAGGTAATGTCCTGGCTAAAAAAGCTATAATAAAACTAACAGCTGCCAGGATCCCCAAATAGCCCAGGACAGAGTAAAAGGCAATAACTGAGCCTTCGTTACACTGAATGATGATCTTTCCCTGATAAGATTGCATGTCCTGCTCCTGAAAGGGAGGTGAAATAATCAACCAAATGATATTAATTAGAACTTGAATAAATGAGCAGAACAAGACTATAAAAATTGGCAGTTTGACTCCGATACATTTATTCCACTTGCTGCCAGGCCTGGTGGCTTTAAAAGCGATACAGACCATGATAGTCTTGGCCAACACAGAAGACACAGCTACGGAGAAGATGATTCCAAAGGAGGTTTGACGGAGTATGCAGGTTATATCCACTTGCCGTCCAAGGAACAGAAACACACAGAGGAAGCTCAGCATTATGGAAACAAGGAGGATGAAGCTGAGGTTCCTGTTATTAGCTTTAACAATATATTTATTCCAGTGTAAAATAAACAATCTCAGTACTGCCAGTGTAATTAAGCAAAAGAGAACTGAGACAGATGCCATTATTGCAGTCAAGGTATCGTCTGTATAGGATAGAAATTCCACCACTTTGGGAATACATCGATCCTTTTTCTCATTTGGCCATTCATCTACTGGGCATTTTAAACAATTGTCACTGTCTGTAAAAAGTGAAACAAATGATTTAAATTACAAGTGATATATTGTTAGTAATAGAGATAATAGTCTATTTATAGGTTAAAAATTTTAATATTCCAATGATTCAGTACTCAGTGCAGGTCTAACATACCAGTAACATTTGATATTTCTCCTTCTGAACAATAAACACAGTCGTAGCAGCAGGAGTGTATTCCAAATAGTTGGACTTTCCTCTGACCAGGTAAACAATTATTTGAGCATTGAGATCGTGGAATCTGACAAACAAATATGAATTCATTAACATCTAACATTATTAGAGACCAAAATGTTCCAGTTTTATTAAGATTGATTTAGATTGAAAAGAAGAAACATTCTAGCAAAGGTTCACAATGAGCCTTATGGTGGAAAAAAGTGATTCTGTTATCATGTTTGAAAACAAAATATATTTATTACAAAACAAGAAATGGTTTACCGGTTCTGATTCTTTAAAGCAGGTGGGGAATGGCCGTCTCGAGAGCCGTATAAAATCTTTTGGTCTGGCCCGCTGGGCAAAAGGGGCAGCAACTGCACACTGTGCAAGCAACATCTCTTATGCCTCCAAGAGGATGCTGGAGCCCAGCAGCATTGCGTTACGTTACGTCCCATGACCCTGCTACGTTCCTGCTTCCCCTGGGTGGTACAAGAGACATTGTTAACAGCAACACAGAGGGAAGCAGCAGGCCCCTGCAGAGTCTACGAGCAGCACAGAGAGACGTGCAGTTCAGGTAAGGGGGTGGAGGACGGTGTGTGAATGAGTGAGTGATTGAATGAATATCTAAGTAAAGGAATATTTCTGAATGAGTATAAGTGAATGTGTATCTGTGGATGAGGAATGAATGAGTATCTGTGATTGAGTGAATGTCACTACACTTATCTCTCCGCTCCCCTTCCGCTGCTGGACGAACTCCTCCTGTCCCACAATGCCGTTCAGCTTCCAACATTGCCACCACGATTCAGACAGGGCGCGTTCTAAACTTCCTGTGGACATTCCTACAATGCCTGTGATAGTGCCTAGTACATTTTGGCTATTGTAAGTTTTGACTATGATTTACCCGTTTAACCCATTGCTGAACCCTGCTTGTCCTTGACTACAATTTATATGTTTAACCCGTTGCTGAATCCTGCTCATCCTGACTTTGATTCTGCCTGAATATATAATGTGGGGCTGGTAAATAAGTTTACAAGGGGGTGCTGGCTGAAGGCATCACATAAATCAATATTAAAAGAGGGTCTGGGTGGTGGGATAAATATACAATGTGGAACTGGCAGGGGCAATACACAAGCGTGTGGGGTGTAATGGGGCATTCATTCACAAGGGGGGCTGGCTGGGGACATCACATAAAAGAGAGAGCTGTCTGTGGGATAAATATACAATGTGGGGCTTACTTTTAAGTTGATAATTTGTTATGGCCTGTGAATGATGTTATAAATATCCAAATTGCCCTTGGCAGAAGAAAAAGGTTCCCTACCCCTGTTTTAAAGGGTGAGGAGTTTGGGGGACATTTTTATAGGGATCAGAATTCAACATAAGACAAATTTTAAAACAGAAGCAGGATGCAAATTTTTCAAAATGAGTGTAATATTGAAATGGAATAAGACATACTACATACACTACATAATAATTTCTAACCTCGTTGTTGTTGGTCTTCCATGTTATCTCATGTGTGTTAATAGCAAGCCTCTGACCACTTGGATACCAAGGAGTATACAGGCCTACAAAAGTGTCATTTCTTAATGAATCAGATGTGAATTTCAGATTTGTAAGCATGTAAGGGAGAACACATTCACCATTTTGATCAAAAACAGGCACTGGTTTGTTCGAGCCCCGTACATAATCTGTGTTCTTGATAAAATGATGTATCTTTTAAGGAAAGTAAAACATGTATATAGATAATTCGTAATCTAATAATTATATATAAAAATGTATAGGAAATTAAATTGTAAAAAGCTGTGAGCATTTTTGTGAATGGGGTGCAGTCATTGGGAATTACAATGTTCAAGACAATTGGACAAGCAAAATTTTAACTTTGCCCATAAAGCACACCAACATTAATATTAATGCTACCATGCGCACCACTCTAAACATATTTGCAACATTTATTGATTTTCACATATAGTTAAACTTATTGTATGAAAAAATACACACAATTTTGTCGAAAATAATCCTATTTGTTAAATTGTGAGTGCTTGCAAGTTGGCAAGAATTTGAGCCTGAAGCATCAAGACACATTCAACAGGCATTTCACCGCTTGCATACATTCAGTAGGAAATATAAATTATGTGACACAGTGCGGTTTGAAAAAACTCAAAGATTTAACCGGCAAGTATTGAAGTGTATGAAGCTGATTAAAGTTTATGGAGGAAGCGATGCAGCTTTCAAACACTGGGGGTCACTGGCGTATGTTAATATATTTAGACATTCCTGCACAACAAGCAACAATTTTTAATCTGTTACCACAGGTAAGGAAATATGAATTTTATTTATTGTTGCTCTGCTTTTTTCCTTTTGCATCAGGCTTTTTTTTTATTATTTAAGGCAATGAATGGGAGTGTATTTAATTACCCCACACACACACACACACACACACACACACCATCAGCACAAAGGGTGGGGCACTCATCCAGGCTTTGGATAACAACCACAGATCTACAAGGTGGCATAATGGGCATTACAATGTCCATTTAACCTATAGAATGCTTTGTATACTGTAGTTGTGGTAGGGGTAAAACATAAGCAAATGTCCAGTGGGTCTGAAATGTGCCTAGACCTTTAAAACACTCCCCTTTTGTAGGTAGGATAGGGGCCAAAGAAATGAATCAATGCTAAACATAGGGGTAGAGTAAGATTTATTAATAAAGGCTGTGTTATGACCTTTAAAGGCAGTTCTCAACGCCTGTCCAGGGTAAGGGGAATCCTTATGTTGTATGTCCGCTATGTATAATTTGATAGTGTTGGGAAGTTTGCGATTAGTGTGGCATCCCCCATCCTCCTTCCCCTGGTCGTGAAAGAGTTGCTGAGCACCTCTGGATACATTCCCCTAAACAAGCCAACCCCCCCTTCCTGTCCTGAACATGAAAGAATACTGAGCAGCTCTGCCTAAACAGGAACCGCTCCCTCCCTGCACATGAAATGAGTAGAGCTGCTGAGCAGCCCTGGATAAAATCCACTAAATGAGCGCCCCCCTCCGTGCACATGAAACTAGCAGAACCACTCTTGATGCCTTCCCCTAAATGAGCTATATGGGAAAATGTTGTTTTTTTTTGATAAAATATACAAAAAATTAAAAATAAAATAAACAATAAATAAATAACAATAAAATAACAATAAAGTGAGCTCAGTGATGTAATTTGGACATAATTGACAGAAATAAGATGTACAAGAGATCCCTAAAGGATTCTCTATCTAACTGGTGTTGATAAAAGTGAAAAATAAATCCATAAATATATATTTAAAAAGCCCTTAATCAATTTGCCAAAGCACTACATCTAAATATTATAAACCCTCCCATTCTCTACCCTTGTAGTTAACCCTTAAGCCAGAAACATTTAAAATAGTACTAAATACTAAAAATTTGCACGAAGGGAGTGTCTATATTTAGGGGGTGTTACGGAACATAAATTGGGTCATTGTTCACCAGTGGCACCTACCCTATAGGAGAAATGATATATAATATAGGGAGTTTTTTTACACACTAGAACTGAACTCACATTTATTATTTGTTGCATGTTTCTATTGTTTCAAAGGAAAACCCTATTTTTTCTGGAAAAAATATAGGATGTATAACTTGTCTGGGTACATCAAACACGGAAAAGAGGAATCTTGATTAAACCAACATATGGTAAAAATGGCAAAAAAAATGTACGGTATGTATGGTGCTAAAAAAAACTTGGCAAGGAAAGGGTTAAACAGGCATGCGATAGAAGTAAGGCTATAATGATTGCTTCTTACCTGCTGTCAAATTCTATGTAAGATTGTATGTTTCTATGTAAGATTGACCCTAATTACTTATCTATACCTCCATCCTGACATGGTGTAATAGTGTGTTGCAAGTAACGGTTCACTATATAGTTATTTGTAAAATCCCAACATATACATATTTTACAGGTGAGAGAGAAGTAACCCTACTGGTTTCATGGATGTTCCATGTTCTCTAATATTTCTTAATCGATCAGGTGCATATTGTTGAATATTGCGATTGACGGTGTCTTCATTAATGAGTCAAACAAATAGGTTCATTATTAGAACAAAAATTCCCTCATATAGTGTCTTTCTAATATTTACCTGGTATTTGAAATTTGTTCTTTTTTCTCTTTTATGAGGCTCCGTATTCAAATTTAAATGTATGCTTTCCACAGCATGGGCCATAACATTTACTGCAAAATTAACTCGTGGAGAAACACCGGTAAATAAATCCAATGCAAGTTCACCCAAGCGTTTTTTCTCAGTACAGTTCTGAAAAGATATTCTATAAAAAAACTTAAATAGTTTATTTTTTAATGAACTTAAAGACAAACATTTCAAATATAGGGAATAAATATCTGCAAGTAGTCCATCATTCGGGAATTTGGAGGGTTTGATATCTTTGAAATACTTTTCGGTTCCAGAAAAAAATATAGGAGAGTGTTCAATACCCAAACTGCCATTAAATGTGCCGATATTAGTCAGAAATACTTCCGTCTTTGAAGCTGAAGAAGGGGGAAGAATTAGTGTCTTACTGTGAAAAACATCTTTTAAGACAAGCAGTGTGCTAATAGAAGCATATGTTAAGGCTCCACAAATCACAATAACTTGAGCAGAAGATTTTCTAACAATTTCACTGATGTGATGTAAATCGTTTTTGATGCCCTTGTTGCTATGTATTGTGTAGGCAACACAAATACCCTGATCATTGAGATATTTGGTTAAAATAAGACTCTGTTGATTTCCACCGTCATCATCCGATGTAAATATTCCAACCCAGGTCCAGCCAAAGTGTTTCAGAAGGTCGGATATTATTAAGAAATGGACATGTTCATTCTGAAGTGCCCTGAAAAAGTGCGGGTAGACACGTCGATCACTTAGTGAATAATCTGTGGCTCCATAGCTGATCTACAAAATATGAAAACATCATTTGTAACTTCTGATAATAATACAATGCATTAAAAAATTGTTTTGCTACACTACATTTCAAATACGAATGGTGATATTTATTTTTGCTAAACACAGCATGCCCTCTCTCTCGCACAGGAATACATAGAAACAGGGCCGGCGCTGCCATGGAGCAGAGTGGGGCAATTGCCCCAGGCGGCACTTTTGAAGAGGCAGCACATTGCCGCCCCAAGCACCTTTTTTTTTTTTTCAAGATCCTTTCAATAGGCGGGCGGTGAGTTATGACCAGCATGCATCACACCATATGTAAAATGCAATATGCAGATCATATGCAAATTAGTTATAACAGAAAACCACAACAATTTACACAATCCTGACATCAGAACGAGGATGGGGAAACTGGGATCTGGTTCTGGCTCTCTCACTGTTGCCACCCTCTACCCCTAATCAGGTACAGGGTGACTTAAACATAAATCCATGCACTGTTGCCTGCTGGAAGTATGATATGCAATCCAGGTGTCTACCGTCTATAATGGGAAGTACACCCCCCAGTCACCAATATAGCAACCAAAATAAACAATACAGGTTTTAAACAGATTAGATTCTGTAAAAATGTTCTTATACAAGACCATATACAAGTGGGGGAGTTAAACCAGACCTGTGGTCACCCAGTGTGATCCACAAGCTCATCAGAGCCAAAGACACTATCGAGAACATCCCAGGGCTCCCCGACGCCAAAGCCAGGACTGTCTGGGCTAACGTGGCGTCGAGCAGGCTAACCAACAGGCATAAAGACATTGCATGGATGGCCATTCAGGGAGGCCTCCCCCATAGGACATTTTTGCATGCCAGGGGGCTGTGCAGATATAGACACTGCCCACAGTGCATTGTGGAGGAGGAGACTTCCCTTCACTTGTTCTGGCAGTGCCCGTTTGCACAGGCTTTGTTCAGAGCCCTGGAGCTGGATCTTAAGGACTCTATCGAGAGAAAGTACCTGTCCTACCACTCTGTACTTTACGGACTTTTTCCAGGAACACACAACGAGAGGGCCATTGACGATGCTTGGCGTCTCATGTGCTGTGTAAATGACGCTCTATGGTTTGCCAGGAACCGCCTGGTGTTGAGGAGGGAGCAGGTCACAGTCCGTGACTGCCGCAGGCTTATCCACAGCCTGCTGAGAGACTACTCTCTCAAGGACAGTCTAGAGGCTGAAGACTAGCCCCATTCTCCTCAGCCCCCTTTATTCTCCCCCTCACCAACCCTGACCATCCCATTCCCCCATTTCCCCAGGCTGTTTCCATTAATGTGCTAACCATATGTGCCATATCTGGAATTGTAATTGTACACTGCTTTTACTGTATATTACTGAGCTTTCCGTAATCTGAAGTCATATTATAACTTGTATTGCCTGCGCTGTGTCGCAGTACTGCTTATCGACTGTCTGAACTAATGTAATTTTGTTAAAACAGGCACAAAATGTTTGTTTTTGCCATAAACAGTTTTGTATCAATAAACTTAAATACAAAACAAGGCCATATACAAGTTTGAATAAGAGGGAGCAAATTGTGCCCATAGTGGTCCCCCGTATTTGGACATAATATACTCCCTCAAAAATGAAATAGTTACGAGTTAATAAAGAAATTAAAGGCCAGAATTAGAAATTCAATTGTAGATATGGTTTACTAAAATTATGCAAACACTGGGTAACTGCTTCTAAACCTAAACCTAACCTTCTACACCTAGCATGTGGGATACATGAATATAAGGATTCAACATCCAAAGCAATAAGAAGATTGCCCCTTAAAAATTTACATTTGTTGTAAAACCTGTTTAGTGTCATGAATATAAGCTTTAAGGGACACAACAAGACTGTAAATAAAAATCCACTCAGAAAGGATCTCATTTAAACTCCCAATCCCAGAAATAAGGGGTCTTCCTGGGGGGGGGGTCTGTAAGTGACTTAAGTGACTCAAATAGACCAATTGAAGTTTCCTGTTCTACTTACTGAGCTAGGCTAGGCAATTGAAAACCCCAATTATAATCAACAATTCTTACAAGCATTTTGTTGCGGGGAAAACGAAATATCCAGCGTCCATTGTAGCGCTCAGTCCTCTCAGATTAAGGGACACATTTTGTCGCTCTTTGGGACTTTTTCAAATATCTTGTAACTGCTGTAGTCTCCCCTGTTGTAATAGTATTACTACTGGTGGTGTTGTTCTAAGACAAATTGTAGATTCTATGGCCTTTTTGCTGGAAAGTTATCAATTGCTTTACTATGGAAGGTGCCTTGCGTTCCTGTTTCACGTTTTTGTGACCTTGTCCTGGAAATCCGCCCTAAATCTTTTTTTGTGGAAAGGACCACAAAATGTCATTGTACTTATCTCTGATTAAAATACCTTGATGAAAAACAAAGTTTGCTATGCTGGCTTAAAGGGGCTCCAATGTGTGGTCACCATGGCGCCCCTTGGCCTACCCTTGAAAGCAGACCAGAGCCTGCATTTGCACTCCCATGTGATATCCCCAGCAAAACAAATACTTTTCATTTCTAAAAGTTCTGTTTATAGCTTTTACATCTGTTGATAAGGCAATATCTCTCTAATCTAGTGCCTCAGTAATTGCAATCTACAAGTCGTAACCACTAGAGAAAAATACCATAATGAAAAATTACTGCAGTTTTTTCTGAAGTAATACTGCAGTTTGTTTGTAGAAAACTGAAGTTTTTTGGACATGAAAAAACTGTAATACTTGTCACGCACAGCGTAAAGTAGTACCTGTAATCAGGTAGAGCAGCGTATGCAAGTTCAATAGACAGAACACCCAAGTCCAGTACAGAATAGCCAATGAGCAAGCCAAGGTCAGGAAGCCAGAAGTCAGGATCGTTGCAGGGTAAGCCGAGGTCAGGAAGCCAGAAGTCAGGATTGTTGCAGGGTAAGCCGAGGTCAGGAAGCCAGAAGTCAGGATCGTCGTGAGGAAAGCCAGAGTCAAACGCCAGGAAATCGGAAACAGGAACAAGCCGGGTCGGTAACGGGAAATCAACAGGAACGCGTACTGAGAAGACACTATGCAAGATAGGTACAACCATCAGAAGGCAAAGCTGGAAGGTTTCTGAGGTTCTTAAATAGGCAGAGGAAGTCCAGGCATCAATTAACGAATTCCCGCCAAAAATTCAAAGTGCCGTTACGTCACTTCTGGTTCGCGGCCATCTTGGGATTGGCGAGATCTTAAAATCCTAAAAGGAGCGGTAGTACCGGCTGAGGACCGCGTGCACGCAGCAGGACCGGACCTGGCTCTAGCAGTGGACGGCTGACGTGTGGAGTTGCGAGGTCTTCCCCTTCCTCGCGGCGGCGGAGGCTGTCTCGCAGAGGCGGGAGGTCTCCCTCTCCTCCTCGGCGGTTGCGGCTGCTGCGGTAAGGCGGGAGGTCTCCCTCTTTTCCGCGGCAGCTGAGGCTGCTGTGCCGAGGCGGGAGGTCTCCCTCTTTTCCGCAGCGGTTGCAGCTGCTGCGGTAAGGCGGGGGGTCTCCCTCTTCTCCGCGGTGGTTGCGGCTGCCGCGGCACGGTTGGAGGTCTCCCTCTTCTCCTCGGCGGCTGCCGGTCCGAGGACCCAGAGGCACCGGCAGCCAGGTATGTGACAATACTGCACTTTTACTGCAGTATTACTGCACATTTACTGCAGTATTACTGCACGTTTACTGCACTTTTACGTCATTATATTGCAAACCTACAGTTGTACTTCAATGTACTGCAGCTTTATTGCATTTGTACTTCCTTACAAAAATAACTACAGTAAAACTGCAGTACAGTGAAGTACAAATGCAGTAAAACATGTATTTCATGTCCCAATGTGATATCCTCAGCAAAACAAATACTTTCTATAAGTTCTGTCTATGGTTTGCTTTTACATCTGTTGATAAGGCAATGAATCTCTAATTCAGTGTCTCGGTAATTGCAATCTACAAGTCACAGCCACTAGAGAAAAAGACTGGCATTTAATTAGATCAGATTTGTTAGAAAAATGCTTATGTTATCATAAATATTATTGCTGACAAAGACAGTAGAAAATGTCTAGTCTATGATGTATCACGAGTTGCGCCAACATATCTACTAAGAGGCGTAACCTGCTTAAAAAGTAACCAATCAGAATGATGCATGCTATTAGAAGTAGATAAGAAATATAAGAAGTTATATAAACCATGTAATCCAAATACATAATTAGACAACGCTTCGACTTTTGTGTGTTGTGTGCCTTGTCTCGATTATGCGCATAATCTATTAAAGGAAATAACTTTTTCTGAGGAGAATTCGACCATTAATTCAACCAACAAGATTTGAATGGACTCACCTGTGTATGACCATATATCCTGAGTATTTGCGCTATGGGCACAGTGGTGACTGAATAGTGATCTCCAATAAAACCAGCCACCTTCCCACGTTCAGAACAGGAATAATTGGGGACAGTCTTCCCAGGTCCAGATAAAATTTGTAAAATGCTTTTTACAGCCTTCCTTGTATCTAAGCAAGAATCATAAAGATGGTATCCCAGAGTGGTATTTGGTAAAATATTTGTATTGTTATTAATTTGTTCAATGGTAAAAAGAAAGATGCGGACATGTGCGTACCAAAGGTAGAAAGGCCTATGGAAATATACAGTTTGACATTTGTACTAAATTAGTCTAACAAATATATAATGATCATGAACGTATTGTGACTGAGTCCATTTAAGTAAATGAAAATGCCACTGGCGATGAATAACAGTTTATAGGCATTATTTCCGTGTGTTAGAAATCGGTAGTAAAGTGAGAGGTACTGCTGCCACTCTGTAGATTAGTGTATTTTATAAATGACTTCTAAAACCTAGAATACAGCTTCTGTTTCTACGATGGGAAAGGGTGGCATAATTTGCATGCATGCTGGAGATATTGCATAAGGAATAATCATGCAGATCTTGAGAAAAAGTAGTTAAGATACCTTTGCCCATGATATACACACAAGCTGAGGCTTCAATACATATAATTTGCTTATTTCAATCCGTAAGCACACTTAAATATTTAAAAAATCCTTTCCAGTTTCCATTGTTAAAAAACTGGAGATCAATCACCAAGCGAATTCACAGCTAAATAACAAAGTGTACAATTATTCTGTACAGTTAAAAGTTCAGTACAATTATAATAGTCATTTATATTGCAAGTATTAACGATACAAATGAAAAATAAGAATTGAAAAAAATATGTCTGCGTTGGTCTGTTTTTTGACCAATACATTAAAAAAGGACCCCAAAATTCTTAAAAAAAAACCATTCTATGCATTAGATTCATTGAAGATAAAAGTAAATAAATATTTAATGTGACACTCCAGCCATCATAGGCATTTGCCCCATAAGCTGCTGCCCCCCATCGTCTGCTATTTGTTGTGTAAGAGTAAATGGCCCTGCCTGCTTATACTCATGGAATACTGCTTATACTCATGGAATTATGTGGCTTGAGTTGTTGGCACTCAAGTATACAGACCGTAAGTATGTCTGTATATTGTCCACGATAACAATGAGTCCATTGTGACAACATGCGTCAGGGGGACAAATGTCACTAAACCAAAGTGCACAGCAGACTACAAAGTACATACAGTAGATATTGTTGGCATGGCTGACCAATGCCTCAAACCATATTTGTTTAACAGCAAAGCCAACACTGATATAAGAAAGTTGATACAAATGTCAGCGTCCAACTACTTTGAATTGTATAAAAAAGCAGGCACTAGGAAGAATATCCTTTTTGAACAGCCTCCTAACCCTGCAGCCTGAAGATATTTCCAGACTCTGTGTCAAACATGACTGAGGTACCGTCAATGCTGGCACACTCCCTTTTCACCCCAAAGTCAACTTTGGATACTTTTTGGGCCACGGGGAAGCAGTCACCACACAAAAGAAAACTAAAAAAAATGGGAGGGAGGCAATGCTATCCCAAGCTTGAAATGTCCCTGGACATAGGACACAGCCCAAAGGTGTCGCGACCAACAAACGAGCCAAACTTTGAATGACTGCCACCAAACAACATGTGGGAGTGTGTGGTGTATCTGACGTCCCCAGTCATGGTGCCCCTCAGTCAAATATTTTTCCCTCCGGGTTTTCCTCCAAATCATAGACATGAAACACAAGATTTGCCTTCCGACCGTAACACTAACAAAAACATACATTCTTTTTTTTTTTCCAGTCATAACACTTAATGACATGTGATAAACGTGTGCTCCAAACATGACAAACACATAACCATATTTTGTGCCAACCCCTCTTGGCCAACATAATTGTTTGTAAACAGATATCACCAATCTTTACTTAACTTCTTATTTACCATAATTTAATCCCTGTTGCGACCACCGGTGTCCCATGCACGGCAGCCCTTTTCACCACCGGATTCACAAGGGCACAAGCCCGAACAATGTCACCCTCCAATGCCACATTGGAAAAACTGGAGCCCCCCCATGGACATGCTTGTTGGGACTAACCAATTCCCCTACCCTAAAAGAAAGCAAAAACAAAGGCCAAGCCAAGCAAGTAAAATTCCTTCATCTTCACGCAGACGCCCCAAAGAAAACACCTCTAAGAGGTGGGAGTAAGAAATCGGCATACGAGTATCCTGAACCACTGCTCCTTTCCAAAAACCACGGTGTGTAAAGGTAGTGTATGTGGGTAGACATGTGTCTATATGTGTGTTTATGGGCAGGTGTGTGTAAAGGCAGCGTGTATGAGCAGCCATGTAAGGGCAGTGTATGTGTATATCTGTGTTTATGGGCAGGCGTGTGTAAAGCCAGTAGTGTGTAAGGGCAGTGCATGTGTGTGTTTATGGGCAGGCGTGTGTAAAGGCAGAGTAAATAAAATAACCTCTGTAAAAAAACTGAGGGGGCACAATTTTACATTCTCGCAATACTATGGTACTTTAGCATCTAATTTATTTATATTTGTTTAGTATTTTTAGTGTTATGATTTAGTGGTGGAACTTATTAGTGCCCCCCTTTCACTTTATTTCATCTCTCCTTTTTACTTTATATCTCTTCTTTCTCCATCTCTCCTACTCTTGATCTCTATTTTTCTTCTTTCTGTCTGTCCCATTTGTCGCCATCTCTCCTACTCATTATTTCCCCTTGTTTTTCCTTTCTTGTTTATTTATTATCTCTCCCCTTTTCTCGTTACCTCTCCCTTTTCTCATCTCTCATGTTTCTTATTATCTTTTCGCTTTCTTTCTGTTTCTCTTCTTTCTCATTATTGCTTCTTTCCCTTTATGTTTTCCCTTTTTTCTCCTCCTCATTATCTATTCTTTATATATTTATTTTTATCTCTCTCCTTTCTCCACATACCTTACCTTACTTAAGTCCCATGGTGGAAGCCTAAGGCCTGATCAAAAGTCCAGCATTTGAGGTTAATATGGCAAAGATCTCCACAGCCACCATGTATTTAACTTTGGTGCTCAGATACACCGGGATCATTGCAATCCAAACACTGCAGAACACCAGCATGCTGAAAGTGATGTACTTGGCCTCATTAAAACTGTCTGGTAATGACCTGGCTAAAAAAGCTATAATAAAACTAACAGCTGCCAGGATCCCCAAATAACCCAGGACAGAGTAAAAGGCAGTAACTGAGCCTTCATTACACTGAATGATAATCTTTCCCTGATAAGAGTGCATGTCCTGCTCCTGAAAGGGAGGTGAAATAATCAACCAACTCATATTAATTATAATAGTCTTGGCCAACACAGAAGACACAGCTACGGAGAAGATGATTCCAAAGGAGGTTTGGCGAAGTATGCAGGTTATATCCACTGGCCGTCCAAGGAACAGAAACACGCAGAGGAAGCTCAGCATTATTGAAACAAGGAGGAGGTTCCTGTTATTAGCTTTAACAATTTATTTATTCCAGTGTAACATAAACAATCTCAGTACTGTCAGAATAATTAGACAAAAGAGAACTGAGGCAGATGCCAATGTCACAGCCAAGCTATCATCTGTATAGGATACAAATTCCACCACTTTGGGAATACATCGATCCTTTCTCCCATTTGACCGTTCATCTGCTGGGCATTTTAAACAGGTGTCACTGTCTGTAAAAAGTGATTTGCTGTATTATAAGACGACCCCCACAAAAATATTAATTTAGGGGGGAAAAAGAAAAAGCCTGAATATAAGACTACCCTATGAGTCTTGTATTTCCAAAAGGATAATCTCTAAGATATTGAAATTCTTTAAAGATAATAAAATCCTTAAGAAAAGTAACGCTCAGAAACAGTGGGAGAAAGATTTTGAGTTTTCGATCTCTGTACAAACTTGGAATATGGGTTGGACAGTTACTAGAACGACCCATTGTTTAAATCTTCAAGAACACTTCTTTAAACTTATATATAGATGGTACATGGTCCCGGTCCGGATAGCTAAATTTCAACCAGTAAAGGGAGCCCTTTGTTGGCGTTGTCATTTGGATATAGGCACACATAAACATATTTGGTGGGACTGTGTATATCTATCTCAACTAAAATGACAAATAACTGATTTATTTCTAAAATTATTTGGATTTAATATAACCCTATCGCGGCAGAATTTTCTTTTTCATATTGATCTTCCTAGAATTAATAGGAATGAACAAATTCTTTGGATCAGTGTCTTACTAGCTTTTAAAATCTTCTTGGCAAGTAACTGGATGAGTCAAAATCTCCCACCGTGGTTAGAGATTGAAAACCAAATAAAACAACAATGTAGTGCTGAAAAGTACTTTTTTTTAAAGAGGCCAATATAATAGAGAAATTTGAATTGATCTGGTATCGTTGGCTTTATATAGCTATTTAAATGATAAAGTATACCTATGCATTGATATAATTCTTTATATATTGAACTCCGTGGCAACCATTTTTGAATCCCTCCGTTGTTCTATCCAAGAACCCTCTACCAGGAAGCAGAATGTGTGTATGAGAATATATATGAAGAGTATTACAGGATTGAATTTTATTGATTATTAGTTAACAAATTGATATATTGGACTTTCTGTATACTCTTTTATATTTTATACATGAAATTGAAATTTGTCTTTGTCTGTTAATGTTTGTTCATTGAAATATTTAATAAAGAATGAATTTAAAAAAAAAGACTACCCTATGAGAAAAGGGTTTTACTAGTAAATACTAATTCACATGTAAACTATTTGTTTCATATTTAATAAAAACTGATTAAGAAAAATGCATTTTTTGTTTTTATTTCCTTAAATTTGCCAATCTGCCCCCAATTATGCACATCTGCCCTCCAGAAATGCCATATATCCCCTTATATGCCACCCTGCCCCTAAAAATCCCTTATACCCCCCTATATGCCACTCTGCCTCCCTGATATGCCTCTTGACCCCTATATGCCACTCTGCCCCTCAGATATGCCTTATACACCTCTATATGCCACTCTGCCTCCCTGATATTCCTTTTAACCCCTTATATGCCACTCTGCCTCCCTGATTTGCCTTTCCCACCCAAGGTAACCATTCCGACCATCTGCCTGGTGCCCTTCCCCCAGCACAGCACTGTGAAGTGTCCTGAAAACAGGGTCCCCCCAATGGTGTGACCTCAAACCCTGTATATCCCCAAATGTCTTTCACAATTTCCTCTCTCTTCTGAAAATAGCCTACTGGTTCAAGGCTTTATGGGGGAGCGGCAACCGTTTGAAGTTGCGGCATCCCACAATTTCCAACACCGCCAGCAGGTGAAGGATGAGTTGGAGGCAGTGAGACATACTGATAGGGCAGTAAAAATACACTTGTGGGGAGAATTAACGAACATAAAGGAGCAATCATATGTATACAACGTCCACACTTTCTGGGAAAACTGGGAGCTTGGTCTGGCCGAGAGTTTATGAGGCAGGGTCAGGGTGAGACGTTGAAGAGGAGTGCAGATGATATCATCACAGGGCCATCCAAAACATAAACGGAAAAAAAGTCAGATGAAAAAAGAAAAAATTGGAGCATAAAAAAACAAATGACACAAGTAAACAATTTACATTAGAATTCATAATCAGAAACAGGCAAAACTAATGGACAAACAGCACACACAGGGCAAGACTAGGGATGAATAGGTGGCCATGACACTTGGTCGCTGCCAAGCCTGCCAGTGCGATACGCACAGCCATATTTCACATTTTTATACTCATGCAGTGTGTGGACGTGCATGCATGGAGAACCCGATCTGCTGGAGCAGATTGAATTTCTATACTAATATATTAAGTAGGAAAAATTTACTTTTTTAAATACATCAAAAAATAATTTAACTACTTTATTCAAATAAGCTCTTTTGCTTTAAGTTTCCCATGCAATGTCTTATGTATTTTTTTAGGTTCTTAACGTTTGTGCCATTAAGAGAAGCAATCTCCCAGGCTGATCAGTTAAACACAGGTTCAGTGCTTGTGTCAGTGCCCCTTCCCTCCCCTTCATGTCCCAGGTGATTACACACTTTTGCCTTTCGATAAACACGTCCATTAGAATGTAAGCTGGGTAGCAGCAGTTCAGGAGCAGTGAGATTTAGCTCAGCTAAATATAACATTGAGAAATAACTTATCAGATAAGAGATTCTGCAGGTTTCTATTTTAGGAAATGAAGACAACATAATTAAGTTTCTTTTCACTATGGCCAAAGTGTAGCCAGTCCATGTTACACAAAAAATAAAATGGAAAAAAATCTAACCCCTTCATTACCTGGGATTTTCCCGCCCTAATGACAGAAGCTTTATTTTGCCAGTTCTACTATATGTTTGTTCAATCACAATCACAGGTCCTAGGAGAGCCTGGATAGACCGTAGTCCAGTCTGGTCAGCCAATTTAGCCACCAACTCAAATAAGCACTCACTAAAAAGACCTAAATGTAACAATGGTGTGGTTCGGTGTTCAGTGTACTGGGCTACAACAGAGCCGTAGCTAGCACATTTACACACACTGCCCATTAACACGCATATACTGCCCTTATACAGGACTGCCCATAAACACACATATACACACTGCCCTTATACACATCTACCCATAAATACACATATACACATACAATGCCCTTACACTAAACTGACCTTACACACTGCCTTTACACACACATGCCCATTAACACGCATATAGACATACACTGCCCTTACACAACCCTGCCTTTACACACACCAGCTTACAAACATACAAATACCTACACCGCTCTTACACACCAACTGCGCATACACACTACCTTTACACACACACGCACATAAACACTGCCCTTACACAAGCTTGTCCATACACACATGTATACACATACACCACCCTCACACTCCCCTGCCTTTACACACACACATAAACACACACACTAGCTTACAAACACACAAATACCTATACTGATCTTACACACACACTGCCCATACACACACACTAAGGTGACCACATTTTATTTCTGCCATTCAGGGAAGCGCATGAGAATACACACACACATATATATATATATATATATATACATATACCCACACACGTTAGACCTGCACTTATCTCTTTGAAGTTAAAACTATGATTGAAATATGATTTCAAAATAACAGCTGAACTGGCAGTTAGTTTTCGTTCTTTTCGTTCTATTAGATTGTGTTGCCGATGTATATTAACCCCTTCATGACAAAGCAATGCATTCTTTGTAATGGGTTTAAGGACAATATTAGCCCCTGCTGACAATATATACCGTATTTGACCGAATATAGGCCACACTTTTTCCTATACAACCTATATTCGGGGTTTAGCGCAGGAATGCGCAATTCGTATCGCCCGACGCCCGGGACATGCAGCAGGGTTAGGATACAGATCCCCCGCAGCGGTACAGGGGACCTGCATCCTACTCTCCGATATGCTGAGACAGCCTCCCCTGCCAGCACTTTCCATGGGGGGAGTGCCGGCACGGGAGATTGTCTAAGCGCATCGGCAAATACGGTATATGTATTTCTTAATGTTGTTCTTTTAATTAGTGTGTGTAACCATGTGACTATGATGTCATTTAGGTGGCAAATTTGAAAGCTTCCCACACTATTTATATGGAGGTCTTTAGAATGCCTATTACACTTTGAAAAAGCAATTTTTGGGCGAAACACAGTGTGTTTTATCTATTTTTGCTTTTATTTTCTAATAAAGCTTTGGATTATTCTTAATTTTGGACCTCCTCACAGCTCGCCTCACCCTTCCTATGGCCCTGTCCACCACCCTGCCAGCTCCCTCCAGAATTGGACTGAACTGCCAGCCTCTGGAGGAGCAGGGCTGGTTGGGGAGATCATGGATTTATCTTTAACTGATGCAAAATAAAGGGAGCACGTCACTACTTCACTGCTCCCTCACAAAACTTGCTGCCTATATCATGAGCGCCGGGATATGATGTCAAATCTCAGCAGTGAAGCCGCACGCACAGCGATGGTACACTGAAACAGAGGTCAGTAGGAATAGACTTCATGCTTCCAAGACAGGACTTAAGAAAGGTAAGACATGGGGAAAAAAGTTCACTCAATGTGAGGCACAGTAGTTACTGCTTCTCAGTCCCTCCCTGCAGTCACACTGACGATTGGGCCAACCCCTTTCATTATAGTCAATGAATCCTCCTACTCGGCAACTAAAGTCCACACTACTCAGCAACTAAACTCGCAGTAAGGATAAGATTAATATTTTGGGTGCTGAAAATTAGGAGAGGTGGGGATTAATTTAGGGGCAGTTATGGTTAACGGGGTCTTTAGGTTTAATTTCATGGTGAGGACTGAGGAGTTAATTTAATTAATTAATTTCATATTTAATATGGTGAACTTAAGGTGCAGTTAGAGGTAAAGGGGTGCAAACTAAGGGGAATCTAAATCCTGGGGGCAGTGAAGATTAATCCTGTATTTAGTTATAAAAGTCTAATTGTGTTCGATTCAGAGTTGCTCTGAACGATTCAGTGAGTCAGTGAATTGATGACTCATAGTTCATTTCTGTGTCTCGACCATCTTTTAATATAAAGGCCAATAAACAGACAACCGAAACATATTTATCCCCTTAAGGACAATGGGCGGTCCCTAAACCCATTGAAAACAATGCATTTTGAGCCCGTACATGTACGGGCTTTGTCATTAAGGGGTTATTTTAATTCTTATTATTCATTTGTATTTTTTGCTTTTTGGAAAATAAATGACTATTATAATTGAACTGAAATTTTAACTGTACAGAATAATTGTGCATTTTTTATTTAGCTGTGAATTCGCTTGGTGATTGATCTCATGTGCACATTAGATATTTGGAGAACAGGCCAGAATAGTGATTCCCAACAGACAGACCTATGAGCTAAATTCAGAATGCTGGTAAATGTAATACGCTTTAGTGTATAAAACAAGGGCACAGGAGCTGCTTGTGATTCATTTACAGGAGAAGCAGACTGCATCTCACCATGTACTGAAACATGCATCTGAACCCTGCACACATCATGATATTCTGTATTATTATGGGATATGTTGCATTGTCCAGAATAATAATATTTAAAACTATGACTGGATTATATTCATTTAGTGTGTTAATGATTATTTTTGGTCTGTGTTTGACACCTTGCAAATCTGCAACAAAAAACTCAGAATCAGCTTGTAAATTACAAATAAGGCAAGCATTCGATGACTATGAATATTATCAAGATGGAGATGTTATAATCGGAGGAGTGTTCACTGTACATTCGGCTGTGGAGGATTACCAATTTACAAAAGCACCTCTGGAGCACATGATCTGTATGGCGTAAGTTATCTTTACTGTCTTTTTTTTTTTATTATTATTCAGTTATACAGATTTTGGTGGCTAGACATGGCACCACCATCCCTAGGCAGCCTATTAGGACACCTAATTGTTTGGCTTCAGACAATAGGTACCCTTCCAGACCTGCTGTAAGCAGAGGAAAGGCACAAGGTGCGTGATCAGTTAGAAGGTCAGAGATGGCCTTACTCACTTTACAAGGGAGTGAGAAGTTCTGTTGGTACTTCAGGAGGAAACGTGTAATACAGAGTTTTGCCCTGAAAGAAAAAAAAAAAAGGGCATTGAAAGTTCTGATCTTTCAGCTCTGCCAGATACTTCACATGTATGACTAAATGCAGTTAGAAACATTATTCCTAGTACTGTAATAATTATTCAATTACATATAAAAAGGTATTCATAATTTTCAGGGAATGTTTAATTGTCATATGACTTAAAAGTAGACTAATAGTTTTTTCAATGGAAACTGGAAAGGTTTTTTTTATGTTTAAGTGTGTTTACAGATTAAAATAAGCAAGTTATATGTATTGAAGCCTCAGCTTGTGTCTATATCAAGGGCAAAGGTATTGTAACTACTTTTTCTCAAGATCTGCATTTATTCCTCATCTCTCCCCTTTTGTTAAGTTGCTATTTGTTGTTGATTGACGTTTATGACTTTAGAAGGGGGAAATTATAAGATAATGCTGGCCCTTTCACTCTGATCCTAGTTTCCATTAGGTGAAATTTTTATAACAATAATATTTCGAAATTAATTAAACAGCTTGCCAAACAAAAGGTAATTTTAATTAATTAAGTTAATTTTGACACAGTTGGAGACAGTTTCCTGCAACAGCACAGAGGTGAAGGGGTTTACAAATTACAAACATTTACAACATTTCTATTCTTTATCATATTTTCCTGTTTCTCTCTGTGCACCCACACATATTAAGGATTGTTCTATAAGGATGGGTAGGACTTTTGTTATATTTATATATATTACCCATCATTTAGTATGAATAAAACTATTTTAACACATTGTGAAATGCCAGGTTATTATGCCTCTCATTCCTTTTTATCTCGTATCTGAGTTACTGGGAAATTTAATTTATGACCTTTCTTATAGCCAACAAATTGAGAAGTCTTCTGAATCAGTCTTTATATGATATGACTAATATTGGCAAGGTACGTAAGAGACTAGACAGGAGGTCCGCATTGTCCAAATCTACTTTTGTTTATTTATAAGGCCAAGGACTGACTAAGGTCTGAAGTCTCTACATCAGAGGCAGACTAGATGGGCCGAATGGTCCTTATCTGCCATCATATTCTATTTATTTGTCTCCCTGTAAAATGCTTTTGTGCCATATCTCCAGCATGAATTTAAATTATGCCTCATTTTTCCATCATACAAAAGAGGTTGTATTATAAAAAAACCATCTACAGAGTGGCATTTATAATCTTACACACTGTAATAATGCCTATAAACTGTTTGCTTCTCATTCTTCGCCAGTGGCATTTTCATTTACTTACATGTGATTTGTGAGACTAATTTAGTACAAATGTCAAACCTTACATTTCCATAGGCCTTTCTACCTTTGGTACGCGCATGTCCGCATCTTTCTTTTTGCCATTGAACAAATTAACAAAGACAAAGATATTTTACCAAATATCACGCTGGGATACCATTTTTATGATTCTTGCTTAGATACAAGGAAGGCAGTAAAAAGTGTTTTACAAATTTTGTCTGGACCTGGGAAGACTGTCCCCAATTATTCCTGTTCTGAACGTGGGAAGGTGGCTGGTTTTATTGGAGATCACTATTCAGTCACCACTGTGCCCATGGCGCAAATACTCGGGTTATATGGTCATACACAGGTGAGTCCATTCAAATGTAATTAATTAAATACCAGTCTTTTTCTCTACTAGTGGCTGTGACTTGTAGATTGGAATTACCGAGATTAGAGAGATTCTTTGTCTGTCCAACCGGTGAAAAAATACAGCACAGACATAACCTCTAGAACTGAAAAGTATTTGCTTTGCCAGGGATATCAGATGGGAGTGCTAATGCAGGCTCCGGTCTGCTTTCAAGGAAAGGTCTCAGGGGGCCATGGTGTGAGACCCTCTTTGAGCTAGCATAGTAGACCTTGTAATTTCATCAAGATACTTTAATCGGAGGTAAGTACAAAAATATAAAATGTATTGGTCATTTTCACACAAAAAGAGGGCTGGCAGAATTCAGAACATACAGTGGTTAACGGCATATACAGTATGTAGTGTATTCAAGGTTGATGAACTCTTACACCAAGGAGTAACGATGTTACCAATAATAATATTTTAAGTGCAAACACTGTAATATAGTGTTTAAATAAAGGTGCAACAAGTGATGACAAAAATAGCCAGTGTTGCGCACAAAATTTGTGAAAATACAATAACACCAAAACTTGTCCTTTGAAAGTAATTTGTGTCTAGTAATCCTTAGATTAGACTCTTGCCTTCTTTAGGAGCAACCCACTACGCCTATGTATGTGTGTTAGTGGGACCTATGTTATGTTTGGGGGGGGTGAATACCCCTATCATCCAGTACCTCATAGATACAGTATCTCACAAAAGTGAGTACACCCCTCACATTTTTGTAAATATTTTATTATATATTTTCATGTGACAACACTGCAGAAATGACACTCTGCTACAAAATAAAGTAGTGAGTGTACAGCCTGTGTAAGTTTGTTGTCCCCTCAAAATAACTCAACACACAGAAATTAATGTCTAATACCTTGGCAACAAAAGTGAGTACACCCCATAGTGGAAATGTCCAAATTGGGCCTAATTAGCCCAATTGTCTTTGGGAAATAAACGCATAAGTGCTGCCAGAATTGCTGCAGAGGTTGAAGGGGTGGGGGTCAGCCTGTCAGTGCTCAGACCATACGCCGCACACTGCATCTTCTAAAGATGATGCACAAGAAAGCCCGCACACAGTTTACTGAAGACAAACAGACTAAGGACATGGATTACTGGAACCATGTCCTGTGGTCCGATAAGACCAAGATAAACTTATTTGGTTCAGTTGGTGTCAAGCGTGTGGCGGCAACCAGGTGAGGGGTACAAAGACAAATGTGTGTCTTGCCTACAGTCAAGCACGGTGGTGGGAGTGTCATGGTCTGGGCCTGCATGAGTGCTGCCGGCACTGGGGAGCTTCAGTTCATTGAGGGAACCATGAATGCCAACATGTACTGTGACATACTGAAGCAGAGCATGATCCCCTCCCTTCAGAGACTGGGCCGCAGGGCAGTATTCCAACATAACGACCCCAAACACACCTCCAAGATGACCACTGCCTTGCTAAGGAAGCTGAGGGTAAAGGTGATGGACTGGCCAAGCATGTCTCCAGACCTTAACCCTATTGAGCATCTGTGGGGCATCCTCAAACAGAAGGTGGGGGAGCGCAAGGCCTCTAACATCCACCAACTATGTGATGTTGTCATGGAGGAGTGAAAGAGGACTCCAGTGGCCACCTGTGAAACTCTGGTGAACTCTATTATTATTATTATACTTTATTTATAAAGCACCGACAGATTCTGCAGCGCTGTACAAAGATGAAAATGTTACAGACAACGACAAGTACAATACAGCAATTGACATACAGATACAAGAGGAATGAAGGAATGAAGGTGGATAAGGGGTGAGAAACAGGAGGTGAGAACTGCATGGTAGTGAGTGATGTTAATGTAGGTCGAAATAAGGGTTTTAAGTGGGTGAGAGAGAAGTTTTGATGTTTATGTCAGTGGTAGGCTTCCCTGAAGAGAAAAGTTTTTAGGGAGCGTTTGAAGGAGGATATAGTTGGTGAGAGTTGGACATCACGGGGAAGAGGGTTCCAAAGGGTTGGTGCTGTCCTGTAGGCGGGCATGGGAGGAGGTGATAAGTGAAGATGGGAGGAGCAGGTCATTGTTGGATCTTAGGGGTGGGCTGAAGTATATTTAATGATGGAGGATAGGTAGAGTGGCATTTGTGAGAGCTTTGTAGGATAGAGTTAGTATTTTGAATTTAATTCTGCTATGGATGGGGAGCCAGTGGAGGGACTCGCAGAGAGGTGCGGCCAATGCAGAGCATCGGGTGAGATAGATTAGTCTGCCAGATGCATTTAGGACAGACTGGAAGGGGGATACTCAGAAGAGAGGGAGGCCAGTAAGTAGGTTGTTGCAGTACTCTAGACGGGAGATTACAAGGGAGTGGATTAGTTGTTTTGCCGTGCTGGCAGTCAGGAATGGACAAATTTTGGAAATGTTGCTTAAATAATGGAAAATAACGGTGGCCACACAAATTATTGACACTTTGGGCCCAATTTGGATAGACTGTGCACTCTTTACAATGTAGCAGAGTGTAATTTCTTCAGTGTTGTCACATGAAAAGATATAATAGGGGTGTAGTCACTTTTGTGAGATACTATATGTCCCAGGGCAGGCAAAATAAATATTATTTCAAAAGCACTATCCAAAACCTGGTGGGAAGGTGGGGTTGTGAAGCAACGTATTTAGGGAATGTATTTAGTATTTGGTACTATATCTGTACCAAAGATCCGCTGTGGCCCCCGAAAAAGGGGTTCACCTTAGCCAGAGGTCTCCAGACCCAGCCAGAGAAACGCGCCAATAGGGAACCTGAATGAAGAATTTTCCATCAAAATCCACTGTCCTGCTTCCCCTGGTATCCCCCAGGCCATGACCCTTAAAAAGGACTTAGTAAGATAATATTAATGCTATTCTTTGGGAGAGTCAGGTGAGTGTATCCTAGTCTGGGCTGTATGTTGTTCAAAAATTAATCTAGTTGTCGCCTGTCTAAGGGATTTGAAGAAGACCCTGGACAGGGTGATATGAATGGTCTGAAAGTGTCAGGAACCGGGTAAGCAGGCCGGCTAGGAGCCCAGTCGCAGGGGATACTTGGGGTTCTGTCTGTACCCCACAATGCATTTTAGCTGAGGGATGACACAGACAGGTGCAAAGAAAGACACCACATGCAGAATATTATGATACAGTCTGTATTATGGAAGATGGCAGGACAAATAAGTACAGGTAATAAGTCCCTTGTCAGGAAGCCCTCTGGCGGGGCACAGGGCAGGAAGCCCTCTGGCGGGGCACAGGGCAGGAAGCCCTCTGGCGGGGCACAGGGCAGGAAGCCCTCTGGAGGGGCACACGGCAGGAAGCCCTCTGGAGGGGCACACGGCAGGAAGCCCTCTGGAGGGGCATACGGCAGGAAGCCCTCTGGAGGGGCACATGGTAGGAAGCCCTCTGGAGGGGCATAAGACAGGAAGCCCAATGGCGGGGCACACGGCAGGAATCCCAATGGCGGGGCACACGGCCGGAGCAATACAGGGTCAGGTACAGGGCCAGAGCAAAGCTGTCCAAACACATTAATGCAAAGGCTCTGAAGGGCAGGGTAGGTTTATATAGACAGGCTCAATCCAGGTTTATATAGACAGGCTCAATAACAAGGCCCAGCTGCTTGCAATAACGAGGCCTGGGTGCTCCAGAGAGAGAAGGGTGGCCACTAGTGTTTGTAGAATAACATGAGCATCACAAAGTTTTGAATACTCCACGCTGAGTAGGGTGGAACCTGACAGAAAGAGGCACAACAGTCTAGATAAGATGTTTATCTTCATAATGTTAATATAGCCTGTATATATAGTGGTGGAGGGGCTGGTCTGGCTTGGAGGGCCTGTACTTGTGCTTGCAACGATTTGGTGGCTCAAAGCTTGGATCGCCTCCACCATTCCCGCTGACTCCATGATGGCTTGAATGTTATGTGAGGGTTCAAGAGCACTAGGCAGGGAGATGGTTCACCAATGACATGGTACAGCAAGGGATAAGGCAGATATCATAATCAAAAACAGTCAAAAAAGGATCAGGGCAGGAGGCAGAACCTTTAAAATCCTGGCACCAAAGCTGTTGCGTATTGTTACCGTATTAACCCCTTTTAAAAAAAAACAAAGAAAAAAATGACCCCGAATAATGTACACAAATATTCGCCGGAAAGTACACAAGTGAATATTCATGGAATACGAAGGTTTTTTTTCATGAAGACTTGGCCAGCAAGTCTAGTTGCTATATATTTTTGTACAAGAAAGAAAATGTGTTTTACGGAGATAAATATCACCTGTTCCTTGTTCAAATGTAATCTCTCTAGTACAAATTGTGATTACAAATGATATAACGTTTTCATATTTTGCAGATCAGCTATGGAGCCACAGATTATTCATTAAGTGATCGACATGTCTATCCGCACTTTTTTAGGGCACTACAGAATGAACATGTCCATTTATTAATAATATCCGATCTTCTAAAACACTTTGGCTGGACCTGGGTTGGAATATTTACATCGAATGATGACAGTGGAAATCAACAAAGTCTTATTTTAACCAAATATCTCAATGATCAGGGTATTTGTGTTGCCTACACAATACATAGGGGTATCAAAAACAATTTACATCACATCAGTGAAATTGTTAGAAAATCTTCTGCTCAAGTTATTGTGATTTGTGGAGCCTTAACATATGCTTCTATTAGCACACTGCTTGTCTTAAAAGATGTTTTTCACAGTAAGACACTAATTCTTCCCCCTTCCTCAGCTTCAAAGACGGAAGTATTTCTGACTAATATTGGCACATTTAATGGCAGTTTGGGTATTGAACTATTTCCTATATTTTTTTCTGGAACCGAAAATTATTTCAATGATATCAAACCTTCCAAATTCCCAAACGATGAACTACTTGCAGACATTTATTCCCTATATCTCCAATGTTTCTCTTTAAGTTCATTAAAAATGAAAATATTTAAATTTTTTTATGGAATGTCTTTTCATAACTGTACTGGAAAAGAAAGCTTGGGTAACCTTGGAACAGATTTATTTACCGGTGTTTCACCACGAGTGCATTTTGCAGTAAATCTTATGGCCCATGCTGTGGAAAGCATAAATTTAAATACTGCGCCTCATAGAACAGAAAAAAGAACAAATTTTAAACACCAGGTAAATATTAGATAGACACTATATGAGGAATTGTTTGTTATTCTTATAATGAACATATTGAAGACGTCATCAATCGCAATATTCAACAATATGCACTTAATTGATTACACATATTAGAGAACATAGAACATTCATGAAAACAGTAGGGTTACTTCTCTCTCAACTGTAAAACATGTACATGTTGCGATTTTACAATTGACTAAATAGTGAACTGTTACTGACAACGTACACCATGTGACAATGGAGGTATAGATAAGTAAGTAGAGTCTAAGTATCATCCCCCAATCTTACATAGAAACATAGAATTTGGAAGATAAGAACCAATCAATATAACGTTATGCCTATCGTATGCCTGTCTCCTCCTGTCATTTAAAATAGCTCAGAAAGGTCCCTTCTTACTGGGATCGGTGCAGCTCAGGTCAGAAGGTACCTGTCAGGAATCAGCCAGAACCCTACAGACCCCTTTAAGTTACCTGGCCGGACTTGAACTCATAACTCCAGCTTTCCAGTCAGGCTCTCTAGCCTGTGGTCTGCTGTGGTTCTATATCTGCAACTCTGATTCTGCTGTGTTGTCACAATAGTTCTGTTATGGACTAACCCCACCTCCCTCACCTGGCCTCATCAACAGGCTTTAAATGGCAGCTTCACCTGCTGCCCCCCTGAGCAGTGTTATTTTGTATGCCATCTCCTGTGTGTACATGGGTGTGTAATTTTGTACTGTGTGTGAACATGGATGTGTGATTGTGTAGTGTGTGTGAACATGGATGTGTGATTGTGTGTGTGCATGGATGCGTAATTGTGTGTGTGTATGAATGCCTAATTGTGTGTGTGTGAGCATGGATGCGTAATTGTGTGTGTGGGCATGAATGTGTAAGTTGGGTGATATGAAATGTGTGTTCGTGAGTACGAGTAAGTGTGTGTAATATGTGTTTACATATGTTTTATGTTGAAAGGAGGGGGGCAAGGGGCAATGATGGTACAGACTAGCTATTGAAGTTGGGGGGCCCCCGGGGGAATGTACATCTTATGTATGTCAGTGATGTCACAATTACATCACTGAGCTTGCTGTATTGTTTTTTTTTTGGTTTTTTTTTTATATATAGTTCATTTTCCCCTGTCACTCCCGGTAGCACAGGAAATGGCTCCGCCTATCCGAATGGGGCAGGAAAGATTTAAACCCCCAGAACCTCCCCCTTACTCACAGTTCTTTCTTGTCCTTTCCTGCTTACTCTGCTGTTGGTTTGCAATTGGATTCTGATGAAGAGTCCTGACATCCTGGTTTTCTGCTCTGGTGTATTTCTTCCTCTTAGCCCAAGTAAGGTTATCAGTCCATGGGAGTTTCTCTGCTTCTGTCTTATTTTTATATTTTAACCGTCTCCTGTCCTTTATCAGGATGTCGTTAGATATGCCAGACCTCCCTGAAGAATCTCCAGCTCCTAAAAAGGCTACATCCAAGACAAAGCATTTTGCCTGTAAAAATTGCAGTTATTATGTCTGACGACACTAGGAAATTTTGTTCATCATGCCTGAAAGCCAGAGAGGAGTCCATTTCTGGTTTCAAGGAGCGGATGAAGAATGAGCTCCAGTCCACTTTTCAGCAGATCCGATCATCGATTTTGGATTCTTTGCCCCAGCCTGAGACATCCTGTCTTGATCCTCTGCCTGGGTTCCGGTCTTTGGGTCAGGATCATGGTTCTTCGGGCTTCAAAATGACTGGCACCTGGAGGAACCCGAATCTCCAGAAAAGGGGGAGCTCTCTGAAGAAACCTTTTTCTTTCCAGCAGAAGAGGTGGACAAGCTGGTTACTGCTGTGAGGGCCGCTCTAGACCTGGAGGAAGAACAGACTGTTTTTTTCTAGGTTCTTGTAAAAAGCCCAAGGCTTTTCCAGTCCCTGAAGCTTTGAAGTCTATTATTATTGACCAGTGGAAGGCTCCTGAAAGAAAACTAACCATCTCCAAAAGAGTCTCAAGGCTGTTCCCTTTTCCAGAAGATTTCTCTGAGGTCACTAGAAGATCCGCTATTCCCTTGGAGGATTCCTCTCATTTCCTGGATCCCATTGACAGGAAGGCAGAGGGAGCAGCTAAGAGATCTTTTGAGGCTTCAGCGAAAGATCTGTTCAGGAAGGAGTTAAAAGTTCTGTTGGAGAAAGCCACTGGTGACAAGTATTTTTTGCCAAATGCTCACCAAACTGCTGTCAGAGATTGTTGCTTCCCACCAGAACGATTCCTTTCCTGGGGTTTATCCTGGATACTTCCTGTCAAAAGATCTTCCTGCTAGGGGACAAGATCCAGATGTCTCTCCAGCCTGAGGCTGCTCATGCGCCTTCTGGGAAGGATGGTGTCTACGAGGCCTGCCCGGGCATAGGCTCTTCTTCATATTTGTGCAGTACAGTATTTCATCCTGAGGACATGGGGTCGATCCATTCCAGCTCTCTCAAGAAAGGTTGCCATTCCAGCCAGTGTTCGTCTTTCCCTCAGATGGTGGCTTCAGGTGAAAAGACTGAGTTCAGGTCTGGTTTGGACCGAGCCTGTTTGACAAGGTTTTTCGTCAAACCAGGAACGTCGTCTTCATATCAATGTGCTGGAACTTCTGGCAGTCTAGAAGGCCCTCCTTTCTTGGCAGGTTACGGGGAAAAGCAGTGAGAGTACTGTCGGACAATTGCACTGTGGTGGCTTTCCTGAACAAGCAAGGCGGCACAAGGAGTGTTCAATTGGGCACTCGGTAAGCGGGCCGAGTTCTATCTCTCCCACCTTTCGGCCGTGTTAATTCATGGGAAGGAGAACATTACCACATATTTTCTCAGCAGAACATCTGTTCTTCAAGGATAATGGAGCTTGAACACTGCAACATTTCTGCAAGTCACGAGAGACTGGGGTATTCCACAGATGGCGACGGCAGCCAACAGGAAACTGCCTCTGTTTTATTCCCTGTCATCGGCGGGCCGTCCATTAGCTCTGGATGCCTTTTCCCAAGCTTGGGACTTTGACTTGGGTCACATCTTTCCCACTCTTCCTCTCATCACCAGGGGTTCTCCGAAAGATCAAAAGAGACAGATGCCGGGTGATCCTAATAGCTGCCGACTGGCACAAAAGGATGTGGTACCCAGAGTTAATCCTTCTGTCCATAAAGCCTCCAAAGAAGTTGTGGAACAAGCCAGACCTGCTCCATCAAGGGCCTGTACTCCACCCGAATCCCGCTTACTTCAAGTTGTCAGCGTGGCTCCTGAGAGGGAGAGATTCATGCAGGCTGGTCTCTACGAAGAGGTGGCTGAAACAATGATGAAGAGCCGGTAGCAAGTTACCAGCCTCCGCAAGTCCTTTTACTCCTGGTGTGCTAACAGACAGCTCCAGCGGGATAATGTCTCCATCAGCAACGTTCTAGATTTCCTCCAAGCTGGTTTTCATAAAAGTCTGTCTCCAGCCACCCTGAAGGTTCATGTGGCAGTTCTTAGCGCTCTATCAAGTAAACAGTTAGCTGTTCACCCTTGGATCTCTCGTTTCATGTAAGCCATCTCTTGACTTTGTCCATTCAAGAGGCTCCTGGTGCCATCCTGGGACCCGAATTTGGTCTTATCTAGCCTAACTTCTCCTCCTTTTGAGCCCCTCAAAGACATCCTGATCAAGTGTCTCACCTGGAAGTTGGTTCTGTCATTAGCTTTAACATCAGCTTGCCTTTCTTAGCCCACATCCCGAACCTGGAACAGGAGTTGAGAAGAACCTTTAAAGGTTGAAACACAGCCTTTATTTAAAAATCCTACTCTACCTATACATTCACTGTTAATTTCTTTGGCGCCTATCCTATCCTCCATAAACTTGAATCAGCTTCATACACTTCAATACTTGCGGGTTAAATCTGTGAGTCTCCTTTTTAAAACTGAATAGCATCACATACATTTATCTCTCCTACAGCTGAATGTATGCAAATCATGAAATGCGTTTTGACATTAGTTGATGCTGCAGGCTAAAATTTTTTCCAACTCTCAAGCACCCGCAATTTAACGAACAGGATTATTTTCAAACTAAATCATTACCACTAGTATTCAGACACACAATGTCTTCTGGTGACTGGAAGTGTGCCTTTTTGTGTATTTTTTCATACAATAAGATTAAGTATATGTGAACGTCAATAAATGTTGCTAATATGTTTAGAGTGATGCGCATGGTAGCATTCATATTAATGTTGGTGTGCTGTTATGGGTAAACAAAGTTAAAAGTTTGCTTGTTTCCGAGAGCCCAGTTGTCTTGAACGTTGCAATTCCCAATGACTGCAGCCCATTCACAAAAATGGTCACAACTGTTTGCAATTTCATTTATTATACATTTTTACTTAGAATTATTATATTATTATGACTTATCTAAATAAATGTTTTACTTTCTTTAAAAGATACATCATTATATCAAGAATACAGATTATGTACAGGACTCGAACAAATCAGTGCCTGTTTTTGATCAAAATGGTGAATATATTCGCCCTTACGTAATTACAAATCTGAAATTCTCGTATGATTTATTAAAAAATGACAGTCATGTAGGCCTGTATACGCCATGGCATCCAATCGGTCAGAGGCTTGCTATTAACACACATGAGATAACATGGAAGACCAACAACAACGAGGTCAGACATTTTGAAATTATTAATAACCTTGTTGCATTTTGAAAAATTTGCATCCTGCTTCTGTTTTAAAAATTGTCTTAGTCTTATGTTGACTTTTGATCCCTATAAAATTGTCCTCCGTGCTCCTCACCCTTTAAAGCAGGGACGGGTAACCTTTTTGAATATTTATAACATAATTTGTGTGCCAAACAAAAATATCAACTTAACAATTAGCCCCACATTGTGCATTTATCCCACAGACAGCCCTCCCTTTAGTAATGATTTATGTGATGCCCCATTGCCCCCCACACCCTTGTGTATTGCCACAATCCAGCTCCACATTGTATATTTATTCCACCATACAGCCCCCCTTTTAGTACTGATTCATGTGATGGCCCCAGCCAGCACCCCCTTGGGAACTAATGGCCCCACACCCTTGCATATTGTCCCTAACCAGCCCGACATTGTGTATTTATGCCATCCAGCAAACCCAGACCTGCCTAGCACCCAGAATGGAAGCATAGTACTTGAAATATTTGCCCCCAAACATCCCTACCTCAACCAGCATCCCTGTGCCCTGCCCCCCCACTTACACATCCATGCTATCAAACACATACTCACACATTCACAAATATTAGTTCACCCATTCACAGATACTAATTCATTCCCTCATCCACAGGTACTCATTCAAGATACCCTCATTCATTCTCTCAATCAATTACGCATACTCATTCATACACCCTCCTCTATGCTCTTACCTGAACTGCAGATCTCTCGGTGCTGCTCGCAGACTTCTGCAGGGGCCTGCTGCTTCCCTCTGTGTTTCTCACACTCTGTACCAACAGTGTCTCTTGTACCGCCCAGGGGAAACAGGAACACAGTAGAGTTATGTGACGCAACTCCACTGGGTTCCAGCATCCCCTTGGTGGCACAATAGACACAGGTAAGCAGCAGGCCCCTTCGGAAGTGATTGCGGGCAAGCCAATGATTTTGTAGACTTTACATGGCCTGTGGGCCGGACGTCCCCACCTCTGCTTTAAAGAATCAGAACCAGTAAACCATTTCTTGTTTTGTAGTAAATATATATTTTTTTAAAATGTGATACCAGATTCACTTTTTTCCCATAAGCCTCATTGTTTCTTCTTCTCAATCTGAATGAATCTTAACAATATTGGAACATTGTGGTCTCTAACAAAGACCCAAAGATGTACATGATAATTATTTCATATTTGTTTGTTCAGATTCCACGATCTCAATGCTCAAATAATTGTTTACCTGGTCAGAGGAAAGTCCAGCTATTTGGAATACACTCCTGCTGCTACGACTGTGTTAATTGTTCAGAAGGAGAAATATCAAATGTTACTGGTATGTTAGAACTGCACTGAGTACTGAATCATTGGAATATTCAAATATTAACCTGTAAACAGACTATTATCTCTATCGCTAACAATATATTACTTATCACTTTTTACAGACAGTGACATTTGTTTAAAATGCCCAGTAGATGAATGGCCAAATGAGAAAAAGGATCGATGTATTCCCAAAGTGGTGGAATTTCTATCCTATACAGACGATACCTTGACTGCAATAATGGCATCTGTCTCAGTTCTCTTTTGCTTAATTACACTGGCAGTACTGAGATTGTTTATTTTACACTGGAATAAATATATTGTTAAAGCTAATAACAGGAACCTCAGCTTCATCCTCCTTGTTTCCATAATGCTGAGCTTCCTCTGTGTGTTTCTGTTCCTTGGACGGCCAGTTGATATAACCTGCATACTTCGCCAAACCTCCTTTGGAATCATCTTCTCCGTAGCTGTGTCTTCTGTGTTGGCCAAGACTATCATGGTCTGTATTGCTTTTAAAGCCACCAGGCCTGGCAGCAAGTGGAATAAATGTATCGGAGTCAAACTGCCAATTTTTATAGTCTTGTTCTGCTCATTTATTCAAGTTCTAATTAATATCATTTGGTTGATTATTTCACCTCCCTTTCAGGAGCAGGACATGCAATCTTATCAGGGAAAGATCATCATTCAGTGTAACGAAGGCTCAGTTATTGCCTTTTACTCTGTCCTGGGTTATTTGGGGATCCTGGCAGCTGTTAGTTTTATTATAGCTTTTTTAGCTAGGACATTACCAGACAGTTTTAATGAGGCCAAGTACATCACCTTCAGCATGCTGGTGTTCTGTAGTGCTTGGATTGCAATGATTCCGGTTTATCTGAGCACCAAAGGGAAATACATGGTGGCTGTGGAGATCTTTGCCATATTAACCTCAAATGCGGGACTTTTGAGCTGTATATTTTTCCCTAAATGTTACATAATCCTTTTTAGGCCAGAAATGAATAGTAAGACATGTATGTTAAAGATTACTGATTAATAGTTTCCTGCCAACATATATGCTGCTTCTGGAATCCCATGTTATCATTTTCTGATTAATGGAGCTATTCTTGAAAACATCAATTTGAATTCGAAAAAATACACTAAATGAAATTATACACAGGTGCATGCATCAATCTAAATGTTTATAGATACCTTATTGTATAGAGACTAGAACTACTTCACAGCATTCAGCATAATTAAAGTCATTTTTCGCCATTGCCCCTGTTCAGGGATGTCTTTAACGTGGGGGCAATAGCGGGAGCTCCCCTGAGTCCATTCCTTACAGGGGGCGCAAACAGAGCCGGTCCATACATGGGTCTGCTAGGTCAATGGGACCCAGGCGGTATTTTGATAGGGGCGGCAATCACAGGTACCACCCTGCCAGCTCTCCCTAGAAGTGGACTGAACTGCCAGCCTCTGGAGGAGCAGGGCTGGTTGGGGAGATCATGGATCTCTATTTAATCAGCCCAGAATAAAGGGAGCACGTCACTCCTCTATTTCACCGCTCCCTCACAAAACTTGCTGGCTATTGATGCTGAGTGCCGGGATATGATGTCAAATCTCAGCACTGAAGCCGCACACACAGCGATGGAACACTGAAACAGAGGTCTGTAGGAATTGATCTCACGAGTCCACCACAAAACTTAAGAAAGGTAAAAGATGGTGAGAAAAGAGAGATAATGAATAAGGGGAGAGAAGGGAAAAAACTGAGGAGATAATGAGAAGGAGGAGAGATGGGGGAAAGGGTAAAGATAAAAAGAAAGACGTAGATTAAAAAGTATATTTATAAAGCAACACAGGGATAAAGAGAAAGGAGGGTGATTTTGACAGATGAGGAGAAAGATGGGGAGTAAAAGGAGAGAAAATGAGAATGGGAGAGATAAGGAGAAATGGAGAAAGAAGAGAGATGAGATAATCCAAAATGCTGTTAGATTTAATCTATTTGCACGACTTTGAGGCTGACATATTTAATTTAAAAGAAATGTATGTGGGAGACAGCATTTCATCCTTGGACCCAGGCAGCACAATGTCTTGGGCCAGCCCTGGGCCAAAAGCAGCTGCCCCTTGAGCCTACAGTCAGAAGAAGGGAAGATTGCACTAACTCTGACAGTCTGCTCCTAATCTGCAAGGGCAGTGCAGCAAGTATACGTGACCCCTGCATTGAGCAACCCCCTGTCAGTGGGTAAATGTGTGTATGGATTTAAGTGGAGATACCTCACTGGCCACTTTATTAGGTACACCTTACTAGTACTGGGTTGGACCCCCTTTTGCCTTCAAAACTACCTGCATTCTTCGTGGCATACTTTCAGAGTGCTGGCGTGACATGACCTTCCGGTGCTCCACCATAGAAGCCCCAGTGGAAGTACTGGACAGCAGCAGCGGAGGATGTCTGAGCGCATTACGAAGACACTCACGGCTGCCATAGAGTAGGATGTCCTGCAGGGGGCTTGGATCCTCCTCTCTTACAGCCGGTGAACCTCCGCTGCTGCCGACACTTCCGCTGGGGCTTCTATGGTGGAGCGTCGGCGGAAGTGGCAGGCAGCAGCAGAGGTTGTCTACGTGCATCTTGCAGATGGCTGCCCCCACTAGACACCAGGGAGTCTGGAGCACGGGGGACAAGTCTGGGGAAACGTTGGTAAGTCGGGGGGGTAGAGTGGCATATCTGGGGGGCAGAGTGGCATATCAATAAGTAAGGTGCATTATGAAGGGGGGACCTTAAAATGGCTATTGGTTTTCAAACTTTCTGTTTGTATGTAACATATCCTGTCAATAGCAGGACTAACTGTATAATAAATACAAAAAATGTTAAAATACATTTATTCTTGTTCATTAGATGAAATACTGTTTTACCATCCCACTAATGGATTATAGGGTGTGGCCTATAATCGGGCCAATACGGTATATATATATATATATATATATATATATATATAGCCCCACAGATTTTTCCTGCACCTCAGGGACTTTTGAACTTTGGCACCTGAGTCATTGGCTGAGCGGTCATGTGACCAATTAAGCCTAAGGGGAGACCCCAGAGCTGCAGCAGTGTGGGACACAGAAGGAGAAGGACATGCTGCAGCAGTTAAGTTCCGCCACAGCTTTCCTCTGTGCTGTGAATTCAGTGTGATTTCACTGTGGATCCAGTGTGTGATGCCGCCTGCACCCTCAGAGGGAAAGCTGAGGGAGCAGGAACCAGACACAGAAAATGGCTGACAGACCCTGGAGGTTACCTTAGGCCTATGCAGCTAAAAAGTGGTAAAGAGTCTACTCTGTCCTGTCACGCTGATAGGGCATCCTGTCTATTACAGACAGTAATACAGAGTTACTCATCCTTCTGTCTGCAGTAATACGTGTTTTAAACATGTGGATTACCTTAAACACGTCTGTGCACCAGCTGGCACCCATCAGCCATTAGGGTGAAGTCTGAACGCAGGTCTGCAGGTGGTTTGGGAGGGTGTTGGGCCTTGATAGACATATCTTGGTGTGTTTAGTCAGCCACTGTATTATCTGCATTACTTTATCTGCCATTTATTAGTTAATATATCCTCATATTGCTTTACTGTGTGTTGTAGTCATTTATTATGTTCCTGCTTGGGAAACCCGGGACGTACTAAACAGCATATTGGGGATGATGGGATGATGGGATGATTGGCTGCAATGTTCAGCACTATCAATAGGTGTCAGTATACTTTTTACACTCATGGTAAATCAAAGTATGTTCTTTTTGGTAGTTCTTGATACTAAGTTGCAACGAATACATTGCAAAAAGAAGCTGCAAATGTTTAACTGTTTACTTGCTGAAATATATACAGTTTTATAACGGAATCATGGTAAATTATATAGAAATAATAGAAACATTTTAAGTAATCAACATATTGATATAATATGGTACATGTATGTGCAAACACCATATTTTACCTGTTTTGATTGGCACAATATGGGAATATATATTATTATTATTTTTATATGGGGATTATGGGTGGAATATTATAGTTTCACATGCTAAGGAACACATTTGACCCATTTCAGATAAGAATATGGGAATATTATTATTTTTACATGGGGATTATGGGTGGAATATTATAGTTACACATGCTAAGGATACATATTTGACCCATTTCGGATAAGAATATGGGTATACTCATTTTTTTACATGGGGATTATGGGTGGAATATTATAGTTACACATGCTAAGGAACACATTTGACCTGTTTTTGATAAGAATATGGCTATAAATATTTTTTTACATGGGGATTATGGGTGGAATATTATAGTTACACATGCTAAGGAACACATTTGACCTGTTTCTGATAAGAATATGGGTATAATTATTTTTTTACGTGGGGAATATGGGTGGAATATTATAGTTACACATGCTAAGGAACATTTTTGACCCATTTCTGATAAGAATATGGGAGTATTATTTTTTTTATATGGGGATTATGGGTGGAATATTATAGTTTCACATGCCAAGGAACACATTTGACCCATTTCTGATAAAACTATGGGAATATTATTATTTTTACATGGGGATTATGGGTTGAATATCATGGTTACAGATGCCAAGGAACAAATTTGACCTTTTTCTGAAAGGAATATGGGAGTATTATTTTTTTACATGGGGATTATGGGTGGAATATTATAGTTATACATGCTAAGGAACATATTTCACCCATTTCTGATAAGAATATGGGAGTATTATTATTTTTATATGGGGATTATGGGTGGAATATTATAGTTACACATGCTAAAGAACATATTTGACACATTTCTGATAAGAATATGGGTATACTCATTTTTTTACATGGGGATTATGGGTGGAATATTATAGTTTCACATGCCAAGGAACACATTTGACACATTTCTGATAAGAATATGGGAGTATTATTATTTTTATATGGGGATTATGGGTGGAATATTGTAGTTACACATGCTAAGGAACATATTTGACCCATTTCTGATAAGAATATGGGAGTATTATTATTTTTATATGGGGATTATGGGTAGAATATTATAGTTTAACATGCCAAGGAACACATTTGACCCATTTCTGATAAGTATATGGGAATATTATTATTTTTACATGGGGATTATGGGTTGAATATCATGGTTACAGATGCCAAGGAACAAATTTGACCTTTTTCTGAAAGGAATATGGGAGTATTATTATTTTTATATGGGGATTATGGGTGGAATATTATAGTTACACATGCTAAGGAACATATTTGACCCATTTCTGATAAGAATATGGGAGTATTATTTTTATATGGGGATTATGGATAGAATATTATAGTTTAACATGCCAAGGAACACATTTGACCCATTTCTGATAAGAATATGGGAATATTATTATTTTTACATGGGGATTATGGGTTGAATATCATGGTTACAGATGCCAAGGAACAAATTTGACCTGTTTCGGATAAGAATATGGGTATACTCATTTTTTTACATGGGGATTATGGGTGGAATATTATAGTTACACATGCTAAGGAACATATTTGACCCATTTCTGATAAGAATATGGGAGTATTATTATTTTTATATGGGGATTATGGGTGGAATATTATAGTTACACATGCTAAGGAACATATTTGACCCATTTCTGATAAATCTATGGGAATATTATTATTTTTACATGGGGATTATGGGTTGAATATCATGGTTACAGATGCCAAGGAACAAATCTGACCTTTTTCTGAAAGGAATATGGGAGTATTATTATTTTTATATGGGGATTATGGGTGGAATATTATAGTTACACATGCTAAGGAACATATTTGACCCATTTCTGATAAATCTATGGGAATATTATTATTTTTACATGGGGATTATGGGTTGAATATCATGGTTACAGATGCCAAGGAACAAATTTGACCTGTTTCGGATAAGAATATGGGTATACTCATTTTTTTACATGGTGATTATGGGTGGAATATTATAGTTACACATGCTAAGGAACATATTTGACCCATTGCTGATAAGAATATGGGAGTGTTATTATTTTTATATGGGGATTATGGGTGGAATATTATAGTTACACATGCTAAGGAACATATTTGACCCATTTCTGATAAGAATATGGGAGTATTATTATTTTTATATGGGAATTATGGGTAGAATATTATAGTTTAACATGCCAAGGAACACATTTGACCCATTTCTGATAAGAATATGGGAATATTATTATTTTTACATGGGGATTATGGGTTGAATATCATGGTTACAGATGCAAAGGAACAAATTTGACCTGTTTCGGATAAAAATATGGGTATACTCATTTTTTTACATGGGGATTATGGGTGGAATATTATAGTTACACATGCTAAGGAACATATTTGACCCATTTCTGATAAGAATATGGGAGTATTATTATTTTTATATGGGGATTATGGGTGGAATATTATAGTTACACATGCTAAGGAACATATTTGACCCATTTCTGATAAGAATATGGGAGTATTATTATTTTTATATGGGGATTATGGGTAGAATATTATAGTTTAACATGCCAAGGAACACATTTGACCCATTTCTGATAAGAATATGGGAATATTATTATTTTTACATGGGGATTATGGGTTGAATATCATGGTTACAGATGCCAAGGAACAAATTTGACCTTTTTCTGAAAGGAATATGGGAGTATTATTATTTTTATATGGGGATTATGGGTGGAATATTATACTTACACATGCTAAGGAACATATTTGACCCATTTCTGATAAGAATATGGCTATAAATATTTTTTACATGGGGAATATGGGTGGAATATTATAGTTACACATGCTAAGGAACATATTTGACCCATTTCTGATAAGAATATGGGTATAATTAATTTTTTATATGGGGATTATGGGTGGAATATTATAGTTACACATGCTAAGGAACACATTTCACCTGTTTCGGATAAGAATATGGGTATACTCATTTTTTACATGGGGAATATGGGTGGAATATTATAGGTACACATGCTAAGAAACATATTTGACCTGTTTTTGATAAGAATATGGCTATAAATATTTTTTTACATGGGGAATATGGGTGGAATATTATAGTTACACATGCTAAGGAACATATTTGACCTGTTTTTGATAAGAATATGGCTATAAATATTTTTTTACATGGGGAATATGGGTGGAATATTATAGTTACACATGCTAAGTAACATATTTGACCTGTTTCTGATAAGAATATGGGTATAATTATTTTTTACATGGGGATTATGGGTGGAATATCATGGTTACAGATGCCGAGGAAGACATTTCACCCATTTCTGATGAGAATACGGGTATAATATTTTTTTACATGGGGATTATGGGTGGAATATCATGGCTACACATACTAAGGAACATATTGGACCTGTTTCTGATAAGAATATGGGTATAATTATTTGTTTTACATGGGGATTGTGGGTGGAATATTATAGTTACACATGCTAAGGAACACATTTGATCTATTTCTGATAAGAATATGGGTATAATTATTTGTTTTACATGGGGATTATGGGAGGAATATTATAGTTACACATGCTAAGTAACACATTTGACCTTTTTCTAAAAGAATATGGCTATAAATATTTTTTTTACATGGGGATTATGGGTGGAATATCATGGTTACAGATGCCAAGGAACAAATTTGACCTTTTTCTGATAGGAATATGGGAGTATTATTATTTTTACATGGGGATTATGGGTGGAATATCATGGTTACACATGCTAACTAACACATTTGACCCATTTCTGATAAGAATATGGGTATAATATTTTTTACATGGGGATTATGGGTGGAATATTATAGTTACACATGCTAAGGAACGTATTTCACCTGTTTCTGATAAGAATATGGGTATAATTATTTTTTACGGGGGGGATTATGGGTGGAATATTATAGTTACACATGCTAAGTAACATATTATATATATTATATATCTATAACTATATTCCTATCAGAAACAGGTCAAATGTGTCCCTTTGATCATTCTATTCCTCCTATAATCCCTATGTAGAAAAAATATACCAACATTCTTATCAGAAATGGGTCGAATATGTTACTAAGGGTGTGTAACCATGACATTTCACCCATAATCCCCATGTAGAAAAACATTTATAACCATTTTCTTAACAGAAATAGATCAAATATGTTACATGGCACATGCAATCATATCATAGTATCCATAATATCTATGAAAAAAATTAATCATACCCATTTTCTTACCAGAAACAAGTGAAATACATCACTAGCCATGTGTAACCATAATATTCCACCCATAATCCCAATGTAGAAAAATGATTTTACCCATATTCTTATCAGAAACAGGTCAATTATGTTCCATGGCATGTGCAACCTTGATATTGCACCCAAAAGCCCCATGTAGAAAATAATTATAGCCATATTCTTAACAGAAACTTGTTAAATAAGGTACTAAACATGTGTAACCATACTATTCCATCCATAATCCCCATATATAAAAATTAATTATAGCCATATTCTTATCAGAAACAGGTCAAATGTGTTCCTTAGGATGTGTAACTATAATATTCCACCCACAATCCCCATGTAAAAATAATAAAATTCCCATATTCTTATCAGAAGCAGGTCAAATGTGTTCTTTGGCATTTGTAACCATGATATTCCACCCATAATCCCCATGTAAAAAAATATTTATAGCCACATTCTTATCAGAAACAGGTCAAATGTGTTCCTTAGCATGTGTAACTATAATATTCCACCCATTATCCCCATGTAAAAAAATGAGTACACCCATATTCTTATCAGAAATGGGTCAAATGTGTTCCTTGGCATGTGAAACTATAATATTCCACCCATATTCCCCATGTAAAAATAATAATACTCCCATATTCCTTTCAGAAAAAGGTCAAATTTGTTCCTTGGCATCTGTAACCATGATATTCAACCCATAATCCCCATGTAAAAATAATAATATTCCCATATTTTTATCAGAAATGGGTCAAATGTGTTCCTTGGCATGTTAAACTATAATATTCTACCCATAATCCCCATATAAAAATAATAATACTCCCATATTCTTATCAGAAATGGGTCAAATATGTTCCTTAGCATGTGTAACTATAATATTCCACCCATAATCCCCATATAAAAATAATAATATTCCCATATTCTTATCAGAAATGGGTCAAATATGTTTCTTAGCATGTGTAACTATAATATTCCACCCATAATCCTCATGTAAAAAAATGAGTATACCCATATTCTTATCCGAAACAGGTCAAATTTGTTCCTTGGCATCTTTAACCATGATATTCAACCCATAATCCCCATGTAAAAATAATAATATTCCCATATTCTTATCAGAAATGGGTCAAATGTGTTCCTTGGCATGTTAAACTATAATATTCTACCCATAATCCCCATGTAAAAATAATAATATTCCCATATTCTTATCAGAAATGGGTCAAATGTGTTCCTTGGCATGTTAAACTATAATATTCTACCCATAATCCCCATGTAAAAATAATAATACTCCCATATTCTTATCAGAAATGGGTCAAATATGTTCCTTAGCATGTGTAACTATAATATTCCACCCATAATCCCCATATAAAAATAATAATACTCCCATATTCTTATCAGCAATGGGTCAAATATGTTCCTTAGCATGTGTAACTATAATATTCCACCCATAATCACCATGTAAAAAAATGAGTATACCCATATTCTTATCCGAAACAGGTCACATTTGTTCCTTGGCATCTGTAACCATGATATTCAACCCATAATCCCCATGTAAAAATAATAATATTCCCATATTCTTATCAGAAATGGGTCAAATGTGTTCCTTGGCATGTTAAACTATAATATTCTACCCATAATCCCCATATAAAAATAATAATACTCCCATATTCTTATCAGAAATGGGTCAAATATGTTCCTTAGCATGTGTAACTATAATATTCCACCCATAATCCCCATGTAAAAAAATGAGTATACCCATATTTTTATCCGAAACAGGTCAAATTTGTTCCTTGGCATCTGTAACCATGATATTCAACCCATAATCCCCATGTAAAAATAATAATATTCCCATATTCTTATCAGAAATGGGTCAAATGTGTTCCTTGGCATGTGAAACTATAATATTCCACCCATAATCCCCATATAAAAAAATAATACTCCCATATTCTTATCAGAAATGGGTCAAATATCTTCCTTAGCATGTGTAACTATAATATTCCACGCATAATCCCCATGTAAAAAAATAATTATACCTATATTCTTATCAGAAATGGGTGAAATATGTTCCTTAGCATGTGTAACTATAATATTCCACCCATCTTCCCCATGTAAAAAATATTTATAGCCATATTCTTATCAAAAACAGGTCAAATGTGTTCCTTAGCATGTGTAACTATAATATTCCACCCATAATCCCCATGTAAAAAAATAATTATACCCATATTCTTATCAGAAACGGGTCAAATATGTTCCTTAGCATGTGTAACTATAATATTCCACCCATAATCCCCATGTAAAAAAATAACTATACCCATATTCTTATCAGAAATGGGTCAAATGTGTTCCTTGGCATGTGTAACTATAATATTCCACCCATATTCCCCATGTAAAAAATATTTATAGCCATATTCTTATCAAAAACAGGTCAAATGTGTTCCTTAGCATGTGTAACTATAATATTCCACCCATATTCCCCATGTAAAAAAATAATTATACCCATATTTTTATCAGAAATGGGTCAAATATGTTCCTTAGCATGTACAACTATAATATTCCACCCATAATCCCCATGTAAAAAAATAATTATACCCATATTCTTATCAGAAATGGGTCAAATATGTTCCTTAGCATGTGTAACTATAATATTCCACCCATAATCCCAATGTAAAAAAATAATTATACCCATATTCTTATCAGAAATGGGTCAAATATGTTCCTTAGCATGTGTAACTATAATATTCCACCCATAATCCCAATGTAAAAAAATAATTATACCCATATTCTTATCAGAAATGGGTCAAATGTGTTCCTTGGCATGTGTAACTATAATATTCCACCCATATTCCCCATGTAAAAAATATTTATAGCCATATTCTTATCAAAAACAGGTCAAATGTGTTCTTTAGCATGTGTAACTATAATATTCCACCCATATTCCCCATGTAAAAAATATTTATAGCCATATTCTTATCAGAAATGGGTCAAATATGTTCCTTAGCATGTGTAACTATAATATTCCACCCATAATCCCCATGTAAAAATAATAATAATATATATTCCCATATTGTGCCAATCAAAACAGGTAAAATATGGTGTTTGCACATACATGTACCATATTATATCAATATGTTGATTACTTAAAATGTTTCTATTATTTCTATAGAATTTACCATGTTTCCGTTATAAAACTGTATATATTTCAGCAAGTAAACAGTTAAACATTTGCAGCTTCTTTTTGCAATGTATTCGTTGCAATTTAGTATCAAGAACTACCAAAAAGAACATACTTTGATTTACCATGAGTGTAAAAAGTATACTGACACCTATTGATAGTGCTGAACATTGCAGCCAATCATCCCATCATCCCATCATCCCCAATATGCTGTTTAGTACGTCCCGGAAACCCATCCATGTCCTAAATGCCCAGTCAGGTGGAGGCACTGCCAATGCTTTAATAAAGTAGCTTTAGATATATGTAGAGGGATCATGCGAAAAATGTATAATAATTTGGGGAAAGCTGTCATTTTAAACGCGGCTATTCGACCCAACCAGGATAAATTAAGATAAATGGTCCATAAATTAAAGTATTTTTTTATGTCTACCCCCAGTTCAGATACGTTGGTTAGAATAATTTGTTTAATAGTATTAGTCAGTTTTATCCTTAGATACTCTATATAGTGCATTTTCCAGACAAAATCATATTGTTGTTTCAGAGTATTTACAGTGCTTTGTGGGAGACTTAACGTCATAGCTTGAGTTTTTTTTTCAGTGTTTATGGTCAGATATTTTACTATAGTTTTCTAATATATTAAATAATGAAGGGATTGATTTTTGAGGTTCAGTAATGGTTAATAAAATACCATCTGCAGAGAAATGAAATTGTAATGTATTTAGTTCAGGTATGGGAAAATCTGCTATATCTCCAGAATGATGTATTTTTATAGCTAATGGCTCTAATGCCAATACATATAATATTGGGGACAATGGGCACCCCTGTCTTGTTCTGTTTGAGATAATAATGTCCTTCAAATCCTTCAAAACAAATCCTTAATTTAAAACATTTGCTACTGGGGAAGAGTATGTTGCCATTATAGCTCTGACAAACATAGAGGGGAAGCCACATTTTTGTAGTGTTGGTTTAAGATAATGCCAATTTGATCTGTCAAATGCTTTTTCAGCATCTCGTGAAAGAATTACACAAGGATTTTTTTTTCTCCAAATCTGAATGACAATCAATTTTATCGCGTTATCAGATGCTTGTCTACCTTTACAGTTTTAAATCACTGCTGACGTCACCCGAAAGGTCATCAGAGGACAGGATATCCCCTGCAGGGTCTGTCTAAACCCTGCTGGAAAATCTGATCGCTCCGATGAGGCACTGATCACAGACACTGTGTGATCGGTGCAGTAGGATCGCAGGGAGGAGAGTGAGAATACAAATCAAAAGAAAAAAAAGTAATTTTTTTCAACAATAAAAAGATCTCTAAAATAATACAATAAATAATAATTAAAAAACAAAGTGAGATAAGTGATGTCATTGTGACATCACTGGAATTAATAAGATGTTCAAGAGGTCCCTAACCATACTGCACTGATAAAAAAATAAAAAATAAAAAATTTTATAAAAAAAAGAAAAACTTACATCCCATTGCCCTAAAATCTAAAAGGTATAAACCCCCTGCCCCCATTCACAACCCCCAAACACGTTAAGCCATAAGTATAAAAAATACTACCCTATAGGGCACTATATGTAAATTCCTCCAGGACTTGAGGTACCAAAAACCAGGGACTGAAGGGGTTAAAGGCCTGAAATATAACTTGGTGGGGTGAAGTTTTTGACTAGCCTGTTAAGTTAACTCTGTCACAGGCTGACTTGGAGACTGGCAAGTGCAACATATTTTATGTACGAAGATAGTAGGGCCCGTGCTCTAAGTACTTTCCATCCCACCAAAAACCAAACCCCGCCTACCCCAAATAACCACAGACACAGTTGTATAATAACAGGTCACAGCTTTATTAACTCAAACATCATACTGTATTAACCTATTACCAAACATAACTTTCATATACTATCACCTCAAACCATTAATTGCTAAATAACTTAATGCAACCCAATACTGTACAGAAACCTTGCCAGCCCCCTTTCCAGGCTTTTACCACCAATGGTAATTACCTCCCCCCCATTAAGTATAAAAGTTCCAGACCAACTATTACTAATCACCTGCCAGCCTTAAACTCAATGGGCATGCCAACTGACCACGTTGTTGGTAGATACATAAGTTCAACAGGTCACCAAAAGGGCGCCAATTATCCCGTGAGGACACTCCACCCCCACCACACCGACAAGCAATCAAACAGCACTCACGCTTACTCATACATGAGCCCTGTCCATTAATCTATGCTACTTCAATGGACCTAGTAACTTTTCAAGGAAAAAAATATATAAACTGAATGTATTTGTTGTGGGTGAGCTATCGGTCTATAGACTACAAAACTGCAAATACTTTTTACTTACTCTTACCTTTTCTTTTTTTTTTTTTTTAAATAATTTATTGGAATTTTTCAAATATATAAAACACATATCAAAAAAATACAGAGCATATGAAGAATATACACAACAATTCTTTGGTAAACCAGAGTTACAACTCTTACTGATACAAAACCATTAAGGAAAAAATGAACTACTCTGGTCCACTTCACATAAACTACAATAATATCCTTAAACAGTACTAAGACGTATATAAATCTTCATATTACCCAACATTCATACACATACACGCAAGACGCAAACAAGCGAGATTGGCGGTGGGAGGGGTAGAGGTTGAGTTATCGGTAACTATAATGTACTCCAAGGACACTATACCCATTGGGGTCTTTCAAGGGAATTAAGGTTAGTACCCAAAAGAGTATATCTATGTGATAGAGACAGAATCGTTTGAATGAATATCCGTAATATAATTAAACCACAGGGACCATATCTGGTTATATCTCAGCAGATTTTGATTCATCAGATAGAAATGTTTCTCCATCTTAGCTTGGTGGGTAGTTTGATCCATTACTTCTTTCCAAGTAGGGGATTCAGCTTTCCTCCAAGCTCTAGCAATGCATATTTTAATAGCTAATAAGATGTTAACTGCCAATAATTTAAATGCGCTAGTTGAAGGAGGAAGAGCTAAATGAAAAAGCCAAGTATAAGAGTGGATGGCAAAGTTGCATTTAAAGATAAATGAAAGAAGCTTGGTAACTTCTAACTTAATACTATCCAATTTACAACATGCCCACCAAATATGGAATTGAGTCCCCTCCTCATAGCCACATCTCCAACATAGGCTAGAGGTTACATTAGAGAATTTACTTAGCCGGGAGGGAACTAAATACCAGCGATGTAGCAACTTAAAAAACATCTCTTGTATATTAATTGCATGCACCGCATTCCTGACTTGTGTCCAGGAATCAGCCCAACTCTCAATAGGTAGTATGATCTCACAATCAGTTTGCCATTTTTCCACAGAAGCAGGTATTATGTCGTTCTTTTGCGTATCCAGATACGCTGACATCAAAGAAATTAATTTTTTTTTCTGATGCTTATTAATTAATAGATCTAATTCTGAAGGAGGATGGACCATCTTAGAATTCAAAAAATACTTCAATCTAATATATGAAAATAATTCTTTGTCAGGAAGCTTAAATTTAGTTTGTAAATCGGAAAAACTAAGGAATGAATCATTCACTTGTAAATCTCCAAGAATATTAATATTATTTGAGATCCAATTTAGTAACTCAATATCCTGAATATAATATTTAAGAACCTTCAAAGGAGTTAGAATTGTAAATTCCACATCTATACTTTCAATTGATCTAAACTTATAGCTTGTTTTTATTGCGTCCGTTATAATCGGATTCATAAGATTTACTTTTTTCGAAATAGAGGGGCTAAGCCAAAAGAGATTAAATAGATCATACTCATTTGCCTGACTACGTTCGCAATAGAGCCATCCCAAATTTGTATCCTTTTTAATGTCCCAAAATAGGACATGTGTAAACATTACAGCTTCATGCAGCATTCTAATATCTGGAAATCCCAAGCCCAGATATCTATAACTTCTTTTTATTATTTTCTGACTTATTCTGGATTTACCCGATTTCCAAACAAAGGAAAGAGCCATTTTAGAAAATTTATCCAGGATATAACCCGGGACTCGAAGAGGTATTGTCCTAAATAGATATATAATTTTAGGGATTAAATAAGATTTTACCATATTAATTCTGCCGAGCCATGATAACTCTATTGATTTCAGTTTTTCTATAGAGGAGGCAAGATTATTCAATACAATTTCATAGTTCAGGAATACTAATTTTTTTAGATCAAACATTAATTTAATTCCAAGATAGTCCACCAACTCTTTTGAACAATCTAAATGATATTGGTCCACAAAAAAAGTCTTTTGAGCAGAAGAGATATATGCTGAGATCGCCTGGGTTTTAATAAAGTTCAATTTATAATTCGAATATAAGCTGAATTGTCGGATAACTGACAGGGCCGCAGGGACTGATACTTCTGGATTTGTCAAAGTAAGTATAACATCATCAGCGTATAATGTTATTTTAAAGGATTGTTCTTTAATTCTTATCCCTTCAATATCTTGTAATGACCTAATTTGAATCGCCAGAGGTTCAATTGATAACGCATAGAGCAGAGGTGCCAGCGGACACCCCTGTCTAGTACCGTTAGCAATATCGAAAAATGTAGAATTTAAAGCAGGGCCTGTAACTTTAGCGGTAGGATTGCTATATAAAGCCATTGTACTCGACTTAAAAAAACCATTAATCCCTACCGCATCCAGAGTCGCACTCAAAAAATTCCAGCTTACTCTATCAAACGCCTTCTCGGCATCTAGAGCAAGAAACACTGAAGGAGTGCGAGTATAATGAACCTGCGCAATCAGGTCTAATAATTTCCGAGTATTATCTTCCCCGTTTCTGCCACTAATAAATCCAGATTGATCTGGATGAATCAGATCCATTATTACTTTACTTAATCTCTTTGCTAAAATTTTAGAATAGATCTTTGCATCTACATTTATCAAAGAGATCGGTCTATAATTTGAAAGAAAACGGGGGTCCTTCCCTGCCTTTGGGATTGGACAGATAGAGGCTTGGAGAAAATCTTTAGAGGCTACACCATCTTCTCCAATCTTGTTAACCCCTTCGTGACAAAGGCTGATTCTATTTTTTGTACCCTTCGTGACAATGGCTGTTTTATCGTTTCTGCGGTGTTTGTGTTTAGCTGTAATTTTCTCTTAACCCATTTACTAAACCCACACAAGTTATATATATAGTTTTTTTCAGGACAAGAAGGGCTTTCTTCAGACACCATAATTTTTTATATATGATGTAATTTTCTATAATAAAAATAATAAAATATGACGAAAAATTGAAAAAAAAAAAAAAATTCTCACTTTTATTTGAAAAATCTTTTATTCATCATAAAAAACTACTGACAAAACCTGCTAAATAGATTCTACTATTTGTCCCGAGTTTAGAAATACCCAATGTTTTTATGTTTTTTTGCTTTCTTCTACACGTTATGGGGCAATAAGTACAAGTAGCGTTTTGCTATTTCAAAACCATTTTTCTCTGAATCTGGTAATTCTGTCTCCATGTGGTATTTGGGGCATCTTTGAAGCCAGCAAATTAAATTTACCCCACCAAACCATATATTTTTGAAAACTAGACACCCCAGGGTATTTTAGATGCTGATAGTTTAACCCTTTCCATGCACTAATCCTACCACCAACCCTTGTCAAAGTTTGTGATAGTAATTGTTTTTGCTGTTTTTTAAACATACTTTGTACTTCAGGTGTAAAATTACAGCTCCTGGTATGTTGTTGCTGTCACACAACACGATATGTGTTCAGCAACATCTCCTGAGTACATTGATACCCCACATGCATGGGTTTGTCAGATTGTTTGGGGGCAAAAGGGCCAAATTTGGAACATGCCTCCTCAGCCGTATACCGCTGCATGGCAACAATTGCAGCAAAAATAGTAGGGAAGGAAAGGGTTAATGGCTCTAATAAAAAAAATTAAAAAAACCCTAAAAAAAAGTACAAAAAAAAATAAAAAGTAAAAAAAAATGTAAAAAAAAGAACCCCAAAAACAATTGCCACTATGCAAGATCACTGTTTATGCAGTGATCAATGGCAATGAAGGGGTTAATATTAAATGGGTGGCTCTTATAAGAGCCTTTGGATCAATAATAATATATATTATTGAGAATACCTAAAAACACACTGATCTGTCTCTCTCCCTCACTAGAAGCAAGTGAAGGAGGGAGGCAGATCCAATACTGATCAAAGGCAATGTTTAGAAAACATTGCCTTTGATTTATCAGATCATGATCACTCTTATGAGTGATCTGACCACTAGGGGTGTTATTCACTGGATGTCCATGACATCCAGCAACACCCCCCCCCGATGATGACAGCAGGCTCCGCCCCCGGCTTGATGGGCGCCGCCATCTTGAAACACCGCATGTGTTTCGAAGACGCCGGCACCGGGAAGGTAAGTTGAGCATTTAGGAAGCGATCGCGAGTCGCTTCCTTTGCTAAACAGGTGTTGCAAAGATGCCTCGATACTGAGGCATCTTAGCAACACCAGCTAAGCAAAGGAAGCGACTCGCGATCGCTTCCTAAACCCGTTTTTCGGCGGCGGGCGCCGCCATGTTTGAAAGACGTGCAGTCTTTCAAACATGTTTTTTTATTTGCTCCTAGGAGCGATCGGGGGGGGCCGGGAATGTTTTTTTTGGTGTTGCTCAATGCCTCGATGTCGAGGCATTAGAGCAACACCGTTTGAGTGAAAAAAACGATCACGGATCGATTTTTTCACCCGTTTAAAGACGTGCCGGTCCTGGCACGTCAATTGTCATAATCGTCACGATTTTCGGTGACGTGCCCGGACCGGCAATTGTCATCAAGGGGTTAAAGACCCTCAACAAAAGAGATGAAATCAAAGGATCTAACGATTTATAAAAAATTGCTGTGTAGCCATCTGGGCCAGGTGATTTCCCATTCTTTAAATTTAAAATAGCTTCTCTTATTTCAGGTAATGAGAAAGGTCTATTAATATATTCAGCTTTTTCTCTAGATAATTTTGGAATTGGAAGATTACGCAGGAAACATTCAATACGAGTAAGCGAGATATCTCTTGATCTAAGATTGTAAAGGGATTTATAATAACCTCTTACCTTTTCTTAATAATCCAAAATGACTATGCGCATTAATTTATAATATGCAAGGTTCTGAAATATTTTGCCTGGACCTGGGTTGGGAGTCCACAATCTGAAAATCATGACAGGATCAAAAAGGCTGATAAATAGGCATATACCAGATAGGTATGCGTTGTATTTTACATTACTGTTAATGTATATTAAACATGAAAATGGACCAAAAACGATTCGGACAAATATTTTTGTTTGATTTTTGGACAACAAATTTGGTTTCTTGCCATTTTGGAGGCTATTTTATATTCAGAAACAAAATTTGTTGTCATTCACCCTTATTCAGTCTCTCATGCTCTTTCATACTCTCTCAAACTCACACTCTCATTCATGTTCTCTTACACTCTCATTCACGATCTCTGAACATCTCCCTACTGATTGCTTCTGTGTCTGTGCCCCCCTTTCCCCTTGTTTCTTCGCCCACTTCTCCGTCGTGACCTCGCGGGGAACTTTCGCAAAAGGGCAGGGCCTCAGAGCACATTCTCTCCCCGATTGGGCAGTAAAATTTTTATTTTATGTTTTTTTGGAGGCAGTTGGTGTTGCCCTGCCTGGGAAAAGTTATTTTGATTGACCTTCGGCTGGAACTGAAAGAAGGTCAGTTGTGTGAAAAAGAAAGTAAACTGTCTTTGAATTCTATGGTTTTACATATCGGGACATAATAACAATCATGTTCCTTAGTACACTGTATCATGATTTATTCAACTGTCTTATACATAAACGTGCATATGATGGCTGTAGTCATATTAAATAGTCATTAATTATTTTTGAATTATTCTAATGTATAGAATATATTTGATGTATTTCTGTGTCTTAAACCTTCTTTAATGTCCAATAATCACAAAACCCAAATATATTTATTTAAATTCTTATTTTTCATTAGTATTTTTACTATTTGCAATATACTGTAAATGACTATGATAATTGCACTGAACTTTTAACTGTACAGAATAATTGTGCATTTTTTATTTAGCTGTGAATTCACTTGGTGATTGATCTCATGTGCACATTAGATATTTGGAGAACAGGCCAGAATAGCGATTCCCAACACACAGATGTATGAGCTTAATTCAGAATGCTGGTAAATGTATTACGCCTTAGTGTATAAAACAAGGGCACCGGAGTCGCTTTTAATTCATTTACAGGAGACACAGACTGCATCTCACCATGTACTGAAACATGCAGCTGAACCCTGCACACATCATGATATTCTGTATTATGCTGGGATATATTGCATTGTCCAGAATAATAATATTTAAATCTATGACCGGATTGTATTCATTTAGTGTGTTACTGATTATGTTTGGTCTGTGTTTGACACCTTGCAAATCTGCAACAAAAAACTCAGAATCGGCCTGTAAATTACAAATAAGGCAAGCATTCGACGACTATGAATTTTTTCAAGATGGAGATGTTATAATCGGAGGAGTATTCACTGTACATTCGGCTGTGCAGGATTTTCAGTTTACAAAAATACCTCTGGAGCACATGATCTGTATGGCGTAAGTTATCTTTACTAGATATTATAAAAACTGTGGAATCCTTTTTTTTTAATCTGGTGGCTGGACATGGCACCACCATACCTAGGCAGCCTATTAAGACACCTAATTGTTGGGATTCAGAAAACAGACACCCTTCTAGATGTGCTGTAAGCAGATGAAAAACACAAGGAGATCAGGGATGTCCTTATTCAGAAGTTCTGCTGGCGCTTCTATATCAGGAGGGAACATGACATGCAAAGGGGGGGCATGAAAAGTTCTTTTACACTTACATACAGTTAAAAGCATTGTTCCTATTACTGTTAAATACCCAAATTGTTGCCAGTAATAATTATTCTATGAACTATAAACAGTAATTCAGATTTTTTCAGGGAATGTTGAATTGTCACATGACATAAAAGTAGTCATGGTTTATTTTGCAATGAAAACTGGAAAGGATTTTTTAATGTTTAAGTGTGTTTACAGATTAAAATAAGCAAGGTAAATGTATTGAAGCCTCAGCTTGTGTCTATATCATGGACAAAGGTATCTTAACTACTTTTTCTCAAGATGACTGTTCTTTATCTCTTCCCTTTTTGTTATTGCTATTTTTTTGTTGATGTGCTCAGACAGCCTTTATTTTAAAAAAAAAATGAACTTTAGAAAAGGAAAGCTATGAGATAATGCTGGCCCTGCAACACTGATCTATTGATAATATCTCCAAAATTATTAAACTGCTTGCCAAGCAAAATGCGCAGGCCGAAGGTAGTGTTACTTAATTTCATTTTGATAGAGTTGGAGACGGTTTCCCTGCAACAGCACAGACATGAAGGGGATTAAAAAAATATGAAAACTAGAATTCTATGTATTTTTCTCCCCGTAAAATACTTTTGTGCAATATCTCCAGCATGAATGCAAATTGTGCCACCCTTTCCCATCGTAGAAATAGAAGCTGTATTATAGGTTTTAGAAGTAATTTATAAAATGCACCAATCTACCAAGTGGCAGCAGTACCTCTCACTTTACTACCGATTTCTAACACACGGAAATAATGCCTATAAACTGTTATTAATCACCAGTGGCCTTTTCATTTACTTACATGGATTCACATTATGGTTATGATTATTAATCAATTTGTGAAACTAATTTAGCACAAATGTCCAACTGTCTATTTCCATAGGCCTTTCTACCTTTGGTACGCACATGTCCGCATCTTTCTTTTTACCATTGAACAAATTAATAATGATACAGATATTTTACCAAATATCACGCTGGGATACCATCTTTATGATTCTTGCTTAGATACAAGGAAGGCTGTAAAAAGTGTTTTACAAATTTTATCTGGACCTGGGAAGACCATCCCTAATTATTCCTGTTCTGAACATGGGAAGGTGGCTGGTTTTATTGGCGATCACTATTCAGTCACCACTGTGCCCATAGCGCAAATACTCGGGATATATGGTCATACACAGGTGAGTCCATTCAAATCTGATCTAATTAAATGCCAGTCTTTTTCTCTAGTGGCTGTGACTTGTAGATTGCAATTACCGAGACACTGAATTAGAGATTCATTGCCTTATCAACAGATGTAAAAGCAAACCATAGACAGAACTTATAGAAAGTATTTGTTTTGCTGAGGATATCACATTGGAGTGCAAATGCAGGTTCTGGTCTGCTTTTTAGGGTAGGCTTAGGGGGCATAGTGACCACATGTTTGGTTCTCTTTAATCTAGCATAGCAAATTTAGTTTTTCCATCAAGGTACTTTAACCCTTTAAAAATGTACGGGGTGGCGGTGCAATGCAACAACGACAAAGCCTGTACGTGTTTTCGCCACGATCTGCGGCTTTGCAGCATTGAAAGGGCAATGGAGCCCACCTCACTATTCAGTGTGATTAGTAAAAAAAATAAAAGATTTTTTATGCGCAAGTCCTACAATTAGCGCTATATCTTCACAAAAATTCCCACATGGAAAGAGTTAAAATATTGGCATTTTAAATGCCCATAGGGTGCCTAGTTTTAAAAAACAAAATGCATGATTTGATGGGGAAAATTGAATTGGCTGGCTTCCAAGATGTCCCAAATACGGGACGTGGGCATAGACTGGTCAGATGTCTAAGTGGCAAAAAAATACACACCTCACAAAGATGGCCTTTTACCTCCCAAATAACCCAACAAACCCATGTGGGGTATCTCTGCACTCAGGAGATGTTTCTGAACAGATATTGGGGTGTTGTTTGGTAGTGACATATACCAGGAGCGGGGCATTTATACCTGGAGTAAACCATAAAGCTTAACAAAGGCTGGTGGTAGAATTAGTACATTGAAAGGGTTAAAATACCAGCATTTGAAATACCTTGGGTTGTCTAGTTTTCAAAAATATATGGTTTGATGAAGGAAATTGCATTGGCCGGCTTCAAAGTTACCCTAAATAGCGCATGGGGCAGAATGACCAGCTTTAGGGGAAAAATGGTTTTGAAATTGCAAAACGCTACTTGTACTTATTGCCCCATAACGTGCAGAAAAAAGCAAAAAAACCCCATAAAAACATTAGGTATTTCTAAACTCAGGACAAATAGTAGAATCTATTTAGCAGATGTTTTCATTAGTTTTTGCAGATGAGTAAAACATTTTTAAAAAAAGGGAGAAAAAGTATTTTTTTTTACAAAAAATCACCATATTTTATAATTTTTTATAGTAAATTAGATGATATGATAAAAATAATGGTATCTAAAGAAAGCCCTGTTTGTCCTGAAAAAAACCCCCAATATATAATGTGTGTGGGTGCACAAAATGAGAAACAAGAATATTACAGCTAAACAGCAATGCTGAAAAATGTTAAAATAGCCTTTGTCCCAAAATGTACTACGAGTAAGAAACAGTATTGCCATTAAGGGGTTACTCAGCGGTAGGTACAAAGAAGTTTTGTAGTCAGTTCCACAAAAAAAGAGATTTAAGGACAAGGTCACAAATAGCTAAAACAGGAAAGCAGGACACTTTACTAAAGTAAAGCAGCTGACAACTTTCCAGCAAATAGACCACAGAATATACAATTTTTAAAAAAGAACACCACCAGAAGATGATAATAGTAATACTACTACAACAGAGGAGAATACAAAAGTTACAATATATTTGAGAAAGATCAAAATGTGTCTCTTAATCTGAGAGGACTGAGCGCTACAAGGGATGCTTGTATTTTATTTTATTTTGTATTTTATTATGTCTACGTTTTCCCAGCAGCCAAGAAAATGCTTGTAAGAATTGTAATCTTGATTATGATTGGGTTTTCAGAGCAACCTGCCTAGCTCAATAAGTAGAACACAAGACTCTTATTGATGTATTCAAGTTAACCCATTAAGGACCGGGCTTATTTTTTATTTTTGTACCCTGTGGGACTGAGGCTGTTTTAACACTTTTGCGGTCCTTGTGTTCAGCTATAATTTTCTCCTCACCCATTTAGTGTACCCACACAAGTTATATATTGTTTTTTTCAGGACAAGATGGGCTTTCTTCAGATATCATTATTTTGATCATATCATCTTATTTACTGTAAAAAAAAAAACATGGTGAAAAATTGAAAAAAAACACCTTTTATGACTTTTATTTGAAAAATCTTTTACTCACCTAAAAAAGCAAATAAAAAACTAGCTAAATAGATTCTACTACTTGTCCTGAGTTTAGAAATACCCAATGTTTTTATGGTTTTTTTGCTGTTTTTTGTAAGTTATAAGGACAAGCAGCGTTTTATGATTTCCAAACCTTTTTGAAAAAATCTCGTCAGTCTGCCTCCATCTCCTCTTTGGAACATCTTTGAAGCCGATTAACTCAATTTAACCCTGTCAAACCATATATTTTTGAAAACTAGACACCCCAATATGTGTCCAGCAACATCTCCTGAGTACAGCAATCCACCACATGCATGGGTTTGTCATATTGTTTGGCTGGTAAAAGGCTACTTTTGGGGCATGCGTAATTCAGGTTTTCAATACTGACTTTTAGCATCTGGTCATTCCGCCTCCATCTCCTCTTTGGAATATCTTTGAAGCCAGTTAACTCAATTTAACCCCATCAAACCATATATTTTTGAAAACTAGACACCCCAGGGTATTCCAAATGCTGTTATTTTAACCCTTTCCATGCACCAATTATACAACCACACTTTGTCAAACTATGTAATAGTAAATTTTTTTCCACACAAATTGTACTTTAGTTACAGATATACAGGTCCTGGTATATGTCACTGTCCTGAGTACAGCGATATCCCACATGCATGGGTTTGGCAGGTTGTGTGGGGGCTAAACTGTAACATTTGAGACATGCGTAATTCACTGTACAACATCCGGTCAAAACTTTTTTTGTACCCAACTTTCAGATGGGGCAGGCTACAAGAAAGCCTCGCCTTTCTCCAAGAAGGGATTTGATCTAGCACCGTTAAGCGATCCCTCAGCCATGGAATAGACACAGGGGACACTTGTCGCAGCAAAAAAACATCTAAAAAGCAGTAAATGGGGAAAAAAATACAAAAGTGGAGCAGGGAAAAAAAAATAAAAATGGGCAGCTGTGTGGTACAGCTTGAAGCAGTTACCAAGGCAGAGTGCAGGTTCTCCAGGGCAATCTGGACAGTAGAATGGGGTGTCCTTTCCTTGCCCCCTGCTGTAGCATACCCTGCATCTTTTTGGGGGATTCTGCTTCTTCTCTGTAGGAGGAATTTTAAAAATAAAATGGCCCCAATTCTGCTAGACTCCATCACCGCCCGGGGACCATGTGCATCTTGGTACAAGATATCCGAAATTACTCGAAGCTGAAATTGCAAAAAAGACATTCCGGCATTTGCTTTTTCGTGCAACAAAAAAAGCATTGTAGGTTGCAATTTGCATCAGATAAATTGCAACCTTCTTGTACCAGGCCTTTGTCTTCCTCAAAATGAGGTAGGGCTGTAGGAGTTGATAAAAGGTGCTGCTGCTATGGGATCAATCCCTAAGGACTGATCTACAGCAAAGGAGTGGTTAATGGTACCTAAAAATAATATGAAATTATATAAAATATAAAGTATAAAAAAATGTGGATAAAAATAAAAGTGCACAAACAGCAAAAAAGTGCTGATGTGCAATATCACTGCCAATGCAGTGATCAACGGTAAGGAAGGGGTTAAAATAAAAAGAGGGGCTCTTATAAGAGCCTTTGTGGATAATTTTTTTATAATATTTTTTAAAAAAAGTATACCTTTTTTTACCACGATCTGTCTCTCTCCCTCACTAAAAGCAAGTGATGGAGGGAGGCAGATCTTTACCGGTCAAAGGCAAATGTTTATAAACATTGCCTTTGACTGAGCAAATCAAGATCACTCTCCTGAGTGATATTTAGGCTTGGGGTGTCAATCACTGGATGCTGATGGCATCCAGCAACACCACCTAGTGATGAAAGCGATTTGAAATCGCTTCTGAGGCCATTGTCAGGAGAAGGGCAGCGCCATCTTGGACGGTAAGTTAACCATGGTGGCGCCCTGCCGCTAAAAGCTTAGTTTAAGAAACGATCAGAGGTCATTTTTTCCACTTAGTTGGTGTTCTTGATTATATTTAAAAGACCTGCCGTCTTTGTTTTTTTTTGCGTGACAGTCCTGAACCGGCAAAGGTCGTGAAGGGGTTAAGGGTTGACTTTAAAGAGGTTGCATGTTAACACACTCAATAGAACTTGTGCATACATTGACATATACTTTCTTAGATCTGCCAGTGACTTTAAATGCTGTGAGATTAAAATAAAGTAATGCAACTTTATTTTAATTTAGTAGAAATGTTATGGAAATGCATATTAAAACACTTAAAAAACTTAAATAGGATGTCCTATTACCCAGGTGTGATAATTGCCCACTTCCTTGTCCACCTCTGTGAATGGTATGACAATAAAATAAGCTTTGGGGGTATATGGATCATCCTGTGCCACCCCCTCATCCCACTCCTAATAGGATTAGGGCATATAAAAGTTTAAATGTAAACCCTTGCCTTGACCCATTGCTACATCATGTGCCTCTCACCCTCTTTCAGTTTCTGCAATGTTTAAAAAAATATATAAGATTTTGTAAAAAAAAAAAACACCCTCCACAATAAAAATAATCTGAAAAAAGTTAAATGTTAAAAAAACCCAAAAAACAGTGGTACCCTATTGTCAGGAATGGGAGATGGAGGAGTCCGGTATGCAGGATAACCCTAAAGGTCAAAAAGCATAAACAGAGTCAGATTTACTAAATGCAGTGTAGTCCAGTACACGTAGCCGGGGTCAAGGTCATGGAAACCAGTGTAGTCCAGTACACGTAGCCGGAGTCAGGTGCATGGAAATAAGCGTCGTCCAAGATCAATAGCCAGAGTTGGTACACAAGAAATCAGGGAGAGCCGTTTAGTACCCAAGGTCAGGATTATGGAAGGCAGCGTAGTCAAAGGAGGAAGCTGGAGGCTTGATGCTGGATCTAGTACACGGACAGCGGGTACTCATGTGAGTGACTTCTTGGGGGTCCGGTATGCAGACCCTAACACCTATTAACCAAGGGATGCACGGGTTATGAGTGACCTCTGCTCTTAGTCCTCCAAGTGCATGAAGAGACAAGTTTTTTTAAACCCTAGATGATATAGACCTTAAGTATGCCTACCCTTACACCCATCCTCAATTCAGGAGAATGTGTGCTCCTGAAACACACTATAAGAGACACATTTCTCTTGTATAGGGGGGCATTAAAAGTACCGTATTTGATCGATTATAAGACGACCCCCCAAATCTGAATATTAATTTAGAAAAAAAAGAAAAAGCCTGAATATAAGACGACCCTATAGGAAAAAAGTTTTACCAGTAAATGTTAATTCATGTAAACTATTTTTTTTAATAAAAGCTATGATTGAGAAAAATATTTTGGTTTTATTTCCTTCTATTTTCCCACCTGCCCCCCCAGTTATGCACATCTGCCCCAGAAATGCCTTATACCCCCTATATGCCACTGTGCCCCATGAAATGCCTTTTGACCCCCTATGTGCCTCTCTGCCTCCAGAAATGCCTTATACCCCTATATGCCACTCTGGCATTAAGGGGTTAAAAGGCATTTCAGGAGGCAGAGTGGCGTATAGAGAGTTAAAAAGGCATTTCTGGAGGCAGAGTGGCATTAAGGGGGTTAAAAGGCATTTCATAGAACACTCTGCCTCCAGAAATGCCTTATGCCCCCCATTTAACACTCCCTCCCCCTCCCTCCTCCAAACTTACCGGTGCTTCTGACTCCCCTGTCATGTAGCCGGGGCAGCATGTAGAACTTACGCTGCAGCCGGAAGGAGGTGTGGCTAGCAGCGGGGGTTGTCTGCGTCCATCGCGCAGACCTTCCCCGACTATCAGAGAGATCTCTGATCTCTGACAGCCAGGGAAGGTCTGCGCGATGGACGCAGACAACCCCCGCTGCTAGCCACACCTCCTTCCGGCTGCACACCGGGTACTCAGAAGCACCGGTAAGTGGGGCGGGGGGGGGAGACAGGAGGATCCAGGTCCCCTGCAGCTGCGGGGGATCTGGATCTTAGTCGTCTCATAGTCAGACCTATTTGAGGTCTGATTATAAGACGAGGTCGTCTAATAATCGAGCAAATACGTCAATTCCTTGACAATATTCATAGGTGGAAAGATTCTGGCCAGTGAGAGGACATGCGGTGTTTAGCAGAAATAAATGTTATACCCATCCTTGTTCCAAATGTAGTCTAGGAAAACAATACTTTAATGCATTGTATGATTATCAGAAGTTACAAATGATATAATGTTTTCATATTTTGTAGATCAGCTATGGAGCCACAGATTATTCATTAAGTGATCGACGTGTCTACCCGTACTTTTTCAGGGCCCTTCAGAATGAACATGTCCATTTCTTAATAATATCCGACCTTCTGAAACACTTTGGCTGGACCTGGGTTGGAATATTTACATCGGATGATGACGGTGGAAATCAACAGAGTCTTATTTTAACCAAATATCTCAATGATCAGGGTATTTGTGTTGCCTACACAATACATAGCAACAAGGGCATCAAAAATGATTTACATCACATCAGTGAAACTGTTAGAAAATCTTCTGCTCAAGTTATTGTGATTTGTGGAGCCTTAACATATGCTTCTATTAGCACACTGCTTGTCTTAAAAGATGTTTTTCACAGTAAGACACTAATTCTTCCCCCTTCCTGGGCTTCAAAGGAAGAAGTGTTTCTGACTAATACTGGCACATTTAATGGCAGTTTGGGTATTGAACACTCGCCTATATTGTTTCCTGGAACCAAAAATTATTTCGAAGATATCAAACCCTCCAAATTCCCGAACGATGGACTACTTGCAGATATTTATTCCCTATATTTCCAATGTTTGTCTTTAAGTTCATTGAAAAATAAAATATTAAGTTTTTTTTACAGAATATCTTTACGGAACTGTACTGAGACAAAACGATTCGGTAAACTTGGAATGGATTTATTTACCGGTGTTTCTCCACGAGTGCATTTTGCGGTAAATCTTATGGCTCATGCTGTGGAAAGCATGAATTTAAATTTGAATAAGGCGCCTTATAAAAGAGAAAAAAGAACAAATTTCAAACACCAGGTAAATATTAGAAAGACCCTATATGAGGAAATTTTTGTTATTTGACTCATTAATGAAGACGCCGTCAATCGCAATATTTAACAATATGCACTTAATTGATTACAAATATTAAAGAACATGGAACATCCATTAAACCATCCTCACATGGTGTGACACAGTGTGTTGCAAGTAACAGTTCACTAATTAACTAAATAGTGAACTGTTACTTGCAACACACTGTGTCACACCATGTGAGGATGGAGATATAGAGAAGTAAGTAGGGTCTAAGTAATATCCCCCAATCTGACATAGAAACAGAATTTGACGTCAGGTAAAAATCAATCGATATAGCTTTATGCCTATCGCATGTCTGTTTAACCCTTTACACCAGTGGTCCCCAACCTTTTTGGCACCAGGGACCGGTTTTGTGGAAGACAATTTTTCCACGGATTGGGGGCGGGGAGTTGTGGGTTTGATTTATGTGCATTACATTTATTGTGCATTTTACTTCTATTATTATTAAATTTAAAATGTAATGAAATATATTTGCAACTTCCCTGATTGTCTTTCCATCCATTAAAAGCACATAAAATTGTGGCACTCTGCCCCCAGATATGCTTTATGCTCCCCTGATATGACACTCTGCTCCCCTGATATGACACTCTGCCCCCCCTAGATATGCTTTATGCCCCCCCCTAGATATACCACTCTGACCCCCCCCAACTTACCAATGCACCCCCAGACTCCCTGATGCCTAGTGGGGGCAGTCGATGCACAACGTTTTAGTATTAGACTGTGACCTCTTGGATGTAGCCATTTAAACAAAGTAACTAAAAACATGTCTTGTTTTCAGACGCCACAAAATGCCGTATTTGCTCGACTATAAGACGAGGGGTTTTTTCAGAGCAAGTGACTATGAGACTATGATCCAGATCCCCTGCAGCGCTGCAGGGGACCTGGATCCTCCTGTCTGGTAACCTCAGCTGCTGCTGGCACTTTCAACGGGCGTCTATCACCGAGCGCCGGCGAAAGCACGGGCAGCAGCGGAGGCTGTCTACGTGCGTACCTTTCCCGGCCTAGCGTTCCCTCCGCTCCGGGATAGCCTGCCCACTGCCGGGATAACCTGCCCACGGGGAAGCAGAGCTGGTTGTGGAGATCATTGATCTCTCTGTGACAGGGGGCGCTCCAGAAGCAAGACCGGCCCGTCCATGGGACCCCGGCAGCACTGGGCCGTCCCAAAGTCATCGGCGAATCCGGTAGACTTACCTCTTTAATTTTTGGGGTCACACAGCGTCACTGCGTAATCACGTGGGAGTGGGTATGTAAGTGGGTATATTAGTGTCTGGGTGTGTAAGTGGCCCCCTATATGCCACTCTGTCCCATGATATGCCTTTTAATCCCCTATATCCCAGAGTGGCATATAGGGGTATAAGGCATTTCTGGAGGCAGAGTGGCATATAGGGGGTATAAGGCATTTCTGGGGGCAGATGTGCATAACTGGGGGTAGATGTGCATAACTGGGGGCAGGTTGGGAAATAAAAGGAAATAAAAACAAAAAAAAGATTTCTCAATCATAGCTTTTATAAAATATGAAAAAGTTACATGAATGAATATTTACTAGTAAATTTTTTTCCTATAGGGTCATCTTATAATCAGGCTTTTTCTTTTTTTCCTAAATTAATATTCAGATTGTGGGGGGTCATCTTATAATCAAGGTCGTCTAATAATCGAGCAAATACAGTACTAATAGGCTTTCTCTTTCCTCTATGTTTATGTCTCGTATGCCTATGTCTTTTCCATTTTCAGTAAAACTTACCACCAACAAGCAACAGCTTGGGTAGCTAGCAACTGGTGAAAATAAAAAAAAAAAATCAAATGAATATTGTAAAAGAAAAAAAGAATGTCTGTAATTGATGTAATGTAGATCACTTCTAAGCAACAGGTTTAGGCCACTGACATTTATCAAAGAGACCTATCATTAATCACTGACCTAACGTGGCACTAATAAGTGACCAGACAGTAATCAGTTATGAAATATTTTAAAATAATAATAAAATTTATGTTTGAATGCTGGTGTTTTAATGATTTATGCCTGGTCACTATACGCATGTGGGGACTGCAGATATATGTCGCAGTGAAGGAGTTCCCTTCCCTTCTTAGCCCACATCCCGAACCTGGAACAGAAATTGAGAAGACCCTTTAAAGGTTGAAACACAACCTTTATTAATAAATCCTACTCTACTTATACATTCAGCATTGATTAATTTCTTTGGCACCTATCCTATCTACAAAAGGGGAGCGTCTAGTTTCCAAGGTTTAGTTGATGCTGCAGGCTCAAATTTTTGTCAGCTCGCAATTTAACGAATAGGATTATTTTCAAACGAAATCATTACTAGGAAGTGACTGGAAGTGTGCCTTTTTGTGTATTTTTTCATACAATAAGTTTAAGTTTATGTGAAAATCAATAAATGTTGCAAATATGTTTAGAGTGATGCATTCATATTAATATTGGTGTGCTGTTATGGGCAAACAAAGTTAAAATTGTGCTTGTTTCTGAGAGCCCAGTTGTCATGAACGCTACAATTCCCAATGACGGCAGCCCATTCACAAAAATGGTCACAGCTGTTTAAAATTTCATTTATTATACATTTTTACATAGAATTATTATATTATGTTATTATCTTAATACATCTTCTACTTCATTTAAAAGATACATCATTATATAAAGAATACAGATTATATACGGGGCTCGGACAAGCCAGTGCCTGTTTTTGATCAAGATGGTGAATATGTTCTCCCTTACATGCTTACAAATATTAAATTCACATCTGATTCAGTAAGAAATGACAGTCATGTAGGCCTGTATACTCCTTGGTATCCAAGTGGTCAGAGGCTTGCCATTAACACACATGTGATAACATGGAAGACCAACAACAATGAGGTCAGAAATTTAGAAATTATTAATGTAGTGTATGTAGTATGTCTAATTCCATTTCAATATTAACACTCATTCCATCCATAACCTCTCCTTCTGTTTTAGAATTTTTAATGAAATACCAGAATCACCCCCCCCCCCATAACCCTTACTGTAAATCTTCTAAATCAATCTGAATCAGCCTTAACAGTTTGGTCTGTAACAAAGATGTACGTTAATGAATTCATATTTGTTTGTCAGATTCCCCGATCTCAATGCTCAAATAATTGTTTACCTGGTCAGAGGAAAGTCCAGCTATTTGGAATACACTCCTGCTGCTACGACTGTGTTTATTGTTCAGAAGGAGAAATATCAAATGTTACTGGTATGTTAGACCTGCACTGAGTACTGAATCATTGGAATATTAAAATATTAACCTATAAACAGACTATTGCTCTCTATTGCTAACAATATATTACTTATCACTTTTTACAGACAGTGACAATTGTTTAAAATGCCCAGCAGATGAATGGCCAAATGAGAAAAAGGATCGATGTATTCCCAAAGTGGTGGAATTTCTATCCTATACAGATGATACCTTGACTGCAACAATGGCATCTGTCTCAGTTCTCTTTTGCTTAATTACTCTGGCAGTACTGAGATTTTTTATTTTACACTGGAATAACTATATTGTTAAAGCTAATAACAGGAACCTCAGCTTCATCCTCCTTGTTTCCATAATGCTGAGCTTCCTCTGTGTGTTTCTGTTCCTTGGACGGCCAGTGGATATTACCTGCATACTTCGCCAAACCTCCTTTGGAATCATCTTCTCCGTAGCTGTGTCTTCTGTGTTGGCCAAGACTATCATGGTCTGTATTGCTTTTAAAGCCACCAGGCCTGGCAGCAAGTGGAATAAATGTATCGGAGTCAAACTGCCAATTTTTATAGTCTTGTTCTGCTCGTTTATTCAAGTTCTAATTAATATCATTTGGTTGATTATTTCACCTCCCTTTCAGGAGCAGGACATGCAATCTTATCAGGGAAAGATCATCATTCAGTGTAACGAAGGCTCAGTTATTGCCTTTTACTCTGTCCTGGGTTATTTGGGGATCCTGGCAGCTGTTAGTTTTATTATAGCTTTTTTAGCTAGGACATTACCAGACAGTTTTAATGAGGCCAAGTACATCACCTTCAGCATGCTGGTGTTCTGTAGTGCTTGGATTGCAATGATTCCGGTTTATCTGAGCACCAAAGGGAAATACATGGTGGCTGTGGAGATCTTTGCCATATTAACCTCAAATGCGGGACTTTTGAGCTGTATATTTTTCCCTAAATGTTACATAATCCTTTTTAGGCCAGAAATGAATAGTAAGACATGTATGTTAAAGATTACTGATTAATAGTTTCCTGCCAACATATATGCTGCTTCTGGAATCCCATGTTATCATTTTCTGATTAATGGAGCTATTCTTGAAAACATCAATATGAATTCGAAAAAATACACTAAATGAAATTATACACAGGAGCATGCATCAATCTAAATGTTTATAGATACCTTATTGTATAGAGACTAGAACTACTTCACAGCTTTCAGCATAATTAAAGTCATTTTTCGCCATTGCCCCTGTTCAGGGATGTCTTTAACGTGGGGGCAATAGCGGGAGCTCCCCTGAGTCCATTCCTTACAGGGGGCGCAAACAGAGCCGGTCCATACATGGGTCTGCTAGGTCAATGGGACCCAGGCGGTATTTTGATAGGGGCGGCAATCACAGGAACCACCCTGCCAGCTCTCCCTAGAAGTGGACTGAACTGCCAGCCTCTGCAGGAGCAGGGCTGGTTGGGGAGATCATGGATCTCTATTTAATCAGCACAGAATAAAGGGAGCACGTCACTCCTCTATTTCACCGCTCCCTCACAAAACTTGCTGGCTATTGATGCTGAGTGCCGGGATATGATGTCAAATCTCAGCACTGAAGCCGCACACACAGCGATGGAACACTGAAACAGAGGTCTGTAGGAATTCATCTCACGCGTCCACCACAAAACTTAAGAAAGGTAAAATATGGGGAGAAAAGAGAGATAATGAATAAGGGGAGAGAAGGGAAAAAACTGAGGAGATAATGAGAAGGAGGAGAGATGGGGGAAAGGGTAAAGATAAAAAGAAAGACGTAGATTAAAAAGTATATTTATAAAGCAACACAGGGATAAAGAGAAAGGAGGGTGATTTTGACAGATGAGGAGAAAGATGGGGAGTAAAAGGAGAGAAAATGAGAAGGGGAGAGATAAGGAGAAATGGAGAAAGAAAAGAGATGAGATAATCCAAAATGCTGTTAGATTTAATCTATTTGCACGACTTTGAGGCTGACATATTTAATTTAAAAGAAATGTATGTGGGAGACAGCATTTCATCCTTGGACCCAGGCAGCACAATGTCTTGGGCCAGCCCTGGGCCAAAAGCAGCTGCCCCTTGAGCCTACAGTCAGAAGAAGGGAAGATTGCACTAACTCTGACAGTCTGCTCCTAATCTGCAAGGGCAGTGCAGCAAGTATACGTGACCCCTGCATTGAGCAACCCCCTGCCAGTGGGTAAATGTGTGTATGGATTTAAGTGGAGATACCTCACTGGCCACTTTATTAGGTACACCTTACTAGTACTGGGTTGGACCCCCTTTTGCCTTCAAAACTACCTGCATTCTTCGTGGCATACTTTCAGAGTGCTGGCGTGACATGACCTTCCGGTGCTCCACCATAGAAGCCCCAGTGGAAGTACTGGACAGCAGCAGCGGAGGATGTCTGAGCGCATTACGAAGACACTCACGGCTGCCATAGAGTAGGATGTCCTGCAGGGGGCTTGGATCCTCCTCTCTTACAGCCGGTGAACCTCCGCTGCTGCCGACACTTCCACTGGGGCTTCTATGGTGGAGCGTCGGCGGAAGTGGCAGGCAGCAGCAGAGGTTGTCTACGTGCATCTTGCAGATGGCTGCCCCCACTAGACACCAGGGAGTCTGGAGCACGGGGGACAAGTCTGAGGAAACGTTGGTAAGTCGGGGGGGTAGAGTGGCATATCTGGGGGGCAGAGTGGCATATCAATAAGTAAGGTGCATTATGAAGGGGGGACCTTAAAATGGCTATCGGTTTTCAAACTTTCTGTTTGTATGTAACATATCCTGTCAATAGCAGGACTAACTGTATAATAAATACAAAAAATTTTAAAATACATTTATTCTTGTTCATTAGATGAAATACTGTTTTACCATTCCACTAATGGATTATAGGGTGTGGCCTATAATCGGGCCAATACGGTATATATATATATATATAGCCCCACAGATTTTTCCTGCACCTCAGGGACTTTTGAACTTTGGCACCTGAGTCATTGGCTGAGCGGTCATGTGACCAATTAAGCCTAAGGGGAGACCCCAGAGCTGCAGCAGTGTGGGACACAGAAGGAGAAGGACACGCTGCAGCAGTTAAGTTCCGCCACAGCTTTCCTCTGTGCTGTGAATTCAGTGTGATTTCAGTGTGGATCCAGTGTGTGCTGCCGGCTGCACCCTCAGAGGGAAAGCTGAGGGAGCAGGAACCAGACACAGAAAATGGCTGACAGACCCTGGAGGTTACCTTAGGCCTATGCAGCTAAAAAGTGGTAAAGAGTCTACTCTGTCCTGTCACGCTGATAGGGCATCCTGTCTATTACAGACAGTAATACAGAGTTACTCATCCTTCTGTCTGCAGTAATACGTGTTTTAAACAATGTGGATTACCTTAAACACGTCTGTGCACCAGCTGGCACCCATCAGCCATTAGGGTGAAGTCCGAACGCAGGTCTGCAGGTGGTTTGGGAGGGTGTTGGGCCTTGATAGACATATCTTGGTGTGTTTAGTCAGCCACTGTATTATCTGCATTACTTTATCTGCCATTTATTAGTTAATATATCCTCATATTGCTTTACTGTGTGTTGTAGTCATTTATTATGTTCCTGCTTGGGAAACCCATCCATGTCCTAGATGCCCGGTCAGGTGGAGGCACTGCCAATGCTTTAATAAAGTAGCTTTAGATATATGTAGAGGGATCATGCGAAAAATGTATAATAATTTGGGGAAAGCTGTCATTTTAAACGCGGCTATTCGACCCAACCAGGATAAATTAAGATAAATGGCCCATAAATTAAAGTATTTTTTTATGTCTACCCCCAGTTCAGATACGTTGGTTAGAATAATTTGTTTAATAGTATTAGTCAGTTTTATCCTTAGATACTCTATATAGTGCATTTTCCAGACAAAATCATATTGTTGTTTCAGAGTATTTACAGTGCTTTGTGGGAGACTTAACGTCATAGCTTGAGGGTTTTTTTCAGTGTTTATGGTCAGATATTTTACTATAGTTTTCTAATATATTAAATAATGAAGGGATTGATTTTTGAGGTTCAGTAATGGTTAATAAAATACCATCTGCAGAGAAATGAAATTGTAATGTATTTAGTTCAGGTATGGGAAAATCTGCTATATCTCCAGAATGATGTATTTTTATAGCTAATGCCTCTAATGCCAATACATATAATATCGGGGACAATGGGCACCCCTGTCTTGTTCTATTTGAGATAATAATGTCCTTCAAATCCTTCAAAACAAATCCTTAATTTAAAACATTTGCTACTGGGGAAGAGTATGTTGCCATTATAGCTCTGACAAACATAGAGGGGAAGCCACATTTTTGTAGTGTTGGTTTAAGATAATGCCAATTTGGTCTGTCAAATGCTTTTTCAGCATCTCGTGAAAGAATTACACAGGGATTTTTTTTTCTCCAAATCTGAATGACAATCAATTTTATCGCGTTATCAGATGCTTGTCTACCTTTACAGTTTTAAATCACTGCTGACGTCACCCGGAAGGTCATCAGAGGACAGGATATCCCCTGTAGGGTCTGTCTAAACCCTGCTGGAAAATCTGATCGCTCCGATGAGCCACTGATCACAGACACTGTGTGATCGGTGCAGTAGGATCGCAGGGAGGAGAGTGAGAATACAAATCAAAAGAAAAAAAAAGTAATTTTTTTCAACAATAAAAAGATCTCTAAAATAATACAATAAATAATAATTAAAAAACAAAGTGAGATAAGTGATGTCATTGTGACATCACTGGAATTAATAAGATGTTCAAGAGGTCCCTAACCATACTGCACTGATAAAAAAATAAAAAATAAAAATTTTTATAAAAAAAAGAAAAACTTACATCCCATTGCCCTAAAATCTAAAAGGTATAAACCCCCTGCCCCCATTCACAACCCCCAAACACGTTAAGCCATAAGTATAAAAAATACTACCCTATAGGGTACTATATGTAAATTCCTCCAGGACTTGAGGTACCAAAAACCAGGGACTGAAGGGGTTAAAGGCCTGAAATATAACTTGGTGGGGTGAAGTTTTTGACTAGCCTGTTAAGTTAACTCTGTCACAGGCTAACTTGGAGACTGGCAAGTGCAACATATTTCATGTACGAAGATAGTAGGGCCCGTGCTCTAAGTACTTTCCATCCCACCAAAAACCAAACCCCGCCTACCCCAAATAACCACAGACACAGTTGTATAATAACAGGTCACAGCTTTATTAACTCAAACATCATACTGTATTAACCTATTACCAAACATAACTTTCATATACTATCACCTCAAACCATTGATTACTAAATAACTTAATGCAACCCAATACTGTACAGAAACCTTGCCAGCCCCCTTTCCAGGCTTTTACCACCAATGGTAATTACCTCCCCCCCATTAAGTATAAAAGTTCCAGACCAACTATTACTAATCACCAGCCAGCCTTAAACTCAATGGGCATGCCAACTGCAACACTAACTGCCGCCTGCCCCGACCTCGTACTTCCCTATTTTGGCTTTGGTTTTTGGCTTGCTTTCTCTTTACCATCTTGTGAGTCCTGTCTACCGTCTCTGCTACGTGGGTCCAGCTCTCCTGCGTTCCCCAGGGCCTTGTCTAACATACAGTCCCAGACCTGCAAAGACATGCCACCCGTCATGACCACGTTGTTGGTAGATACATAAGTTCAACAGGTCACCAAAAGGGCGCCAATTATCCCGTGAGGACACTCCACCCCCACCACACCGACAAGCAATCAAACAGCACTCACGCTTACTTATACATGAGCCCTGTCCATTAATCTATGCTACTTCAATGGACCTAGTAACTTTTCAAGGAAAAAAATATATAAACTGAATGTATTTGTTGTGGGTGAGCTATCGGTCTATAGACTACAAAACTGCAAATACTTTTTACTTACTCTTACCTTTTCTTAATAATCCAAAATGACTATGCGCATTAATTTATAATATGCAAGGTTCTGAAATATTTTGCCTGGACCTGGGTTGGGAGTCCACAATCTGAAAATCATGACAGGATCAAAAAGGCTGATAACTAGGCATATACCAGATAGGTATGCGTTGTATTTTACATTACTGTTAATGTATATTAAACATGAAAATGGACCAAAAACGATTCGGACAAATATTTTTGTTTCATTTTTGGACAACAAATTTGGGTTCTTGCCATTTTGGAGGATATTTTATATTCAGAAACAAAATTTGTTGTCATTCACCCTTATTCAGTCTCTCATGCTCTTTCATACTCTCTCAAACTCACACTCTCATTCATGTTCTCTTACACTCTCATTCACGATCTCTGAACATCTCCCTACTGATTGCTTCTGTGTCTGTGCCCCCCTTTCCCCTTGTTTCTTCGCCCACTTCTCCGTCGTGACCTCGCGGGGAACTTTCGCAAAAGGGCAGGGCCTCAGGGCACATTCTCTCCCCGATTGGGCAGTAAAATTTTTATTTTATGTTTTTTTCCAGCAGACACTATCTTCTTTTTGGAGGCAGTTGGTGGTGCCCTGCCTGGGAAAGGTTATTTTGATTGACCTTCTGCTGGAACTGAAAGAAGGTCAGTTGTGTGAAAAAGAAAGTAAACTGTCTTTGAATTCTATGGTTTTACATATCGGGACATAATAACAATCATGTTCCTTAGTACACTGTGTCATGATTTATTCAACTGTCTTATACATAAACGTGCATATGATGGCTGTAGTCACATTAAATAGTCATTAATTATTTTTGAATTATTCTAATGTATAGAATATATTTGATGTATTTCTGTGTCTTAAACCTTCTTTAATGTCCAATAATCACAAAACCCAAATATATTTATTTAAATTCTTATTTTTCATTTGTATTTTTACTATTTGCAATATACTGTAAATGACTATGATAATTGCACTGAACTTTTAACTGTACAGAATAATTGTGCATTTTTTATTTAGCTGTGAATTCACTTGGTGATTGATCTCATGTGCACATTAGATATTTGGAGAACAGGCCAGAATAGCGATTCCCAACACACAGATGTATGAGCTTAATTCAGAATGCTGGTAAATGTATTACGCCTTAGTGTATAAAACAAGGGCACCGGAGTCGCTTTTAATTCATTTACAGGAGACACAGACTGCATCTCACCATGTACTGAAACATGCAGCTGAACCCTGCACACATCATGATATTCTGTATTATGCTGGGATATATTGCATTGTCCAGAATAATAATATTTAAATCTATGACCGGATTGTATTCATTTAGTGTGTTACTGATTATGCTTGGTCTGTGTTTGACACCTTGCAAATCTGCAACAAAAAACTCAGAATCGGCCTGTAAATTACAAATAAGGCAAGCATTCGACGACTATGAATTTTTTCAAGATGGAGATGTTATAATCGGAGGAGTATTCACTGTACATTCGGCTGTGCAGGATTTTCAGTTTACAAAAATACCTCTGGAGCACATGATCTGTATGGCGTAAGTTATCTTTACTAGATATTATAAAAACTGTGGAATCCTTTTTTTTTAATCTGGTGGCTGGACATGGCACCACCATACCTAGGCAGCCTATTAAGACACCTAATTGTTGGGATTCAGAAAACAGATACCCTTCTAGATGTGCTGTAAGCAGATGAGAAACACAAGGAGATCAGGGGTGTCCTTATTCAGAAGTTCTGCTGGCGCTTCTATATCAGGAGGGAACATGACATGCAAAGGGGGGGCATGAAAAGTTCTTTTACACTTACATACAGTTAAAAGCATTGTTCCTATTACTGTTAAATACCCAAATTGTTGCCAGTAATAATTATTCTATGAACTATAAACAGTAATTCAGATTTTTTCAGGGAATGTTGAATTGTCACATGACATAAAAGTAGTCATGGTTTATTTTGCAATGAAAACTGGAAAGGATTTTTTAATGTTTAAGTGTGTTTACAGATTAAAATAAGCAAGGTAAATGTATTGAAGCCTCAGCTTGTGTCTATATCATGGACAAAGGTATCTTAACTACTTTTTCTCAAGATGACTGTTCTTTATCTCTTCCCTTTTTGTTATTGCTATTTTTTTGTTGATGTGCTCAGACAGCCTTTATTTTAAAAAAAAAATGAACTTTAGAAAAGGAAAGCTATGAGATAATGCTGGCCCTGCAACACTGATCTATTGATAATATCTCCAAAATTATTAAACTGCTTGCCAAGCAAAATGCGCAGGCCGAAGGTAGTGTTACTTAATTTCATTTTGATAGAGTTGGAGACGGTTTCCCTGCAACAGCACAGACATGAAGGGGATTAAAAAAATATGAAAACTAGAATTCTATGTATTTTTCTCCCCGTAAAATACTTTTGTGCAATATCTCCAGCATGAATGCAAATTGTGCCACCCTTTCCCATCATAGAAATAGAAGCTGTATTATAGGTTTTAGAAGTAATTTATAAAATGCACCAATCTACCAAGTGGCAGCAGTACCTCTCACTTTACTACCGATTTCTAACACACGGAAATAATGCCTATAAACTGTTATTAATCACCAGTGGCCTTTTCATTTACTTACATGGATTCACATTATGGTTATGATTATTAATCAATTTGTGAAACTAATTTAGCACAAATGTCCAACTGTCTATTTCCATAGGCCTTTCTACCTTTGGTACGCACATGTCCGCATCTTTCTTTTTACCATTGAACAAATTAATAATGATACAGATATTTTACCAAATATCACGCTGGGATACCATCTTTATGATTCTTGCTTAGATACAAGGAAGGCTGTAAAAAGTGTTTTACAAATTTTATCTGGACCTGGGAAGACCATCCCTAATTATTCCTGTTCTGAACATGGGAAGGTGGCTGGTTTTATTGGAGATCACTATTCAGTCACCACTGTGCCCATAGCGCAAATACTCGGGATATATGGTCATACACAGGTGAGTCCATTCAAATCTGATCGAATTAAATGCCAGTCTTTTTCTCTAGTGGCTGTGACTTGTAGATTGCAATTACCGAGACACTGAATTAGAGATTCATTGCCTTATCAACAGATGTAAAAGCAAACCATAGACAGAACTTATAGAAAGTATTTGTTTTGCTGAGGATATCACATTGGAGTGCAAATGCAGGTTCTGGTCTGCTTTTTAGGGTAGGCTTAGGGGGCATAGTGACCACATGTTTGGTTCTCTTTAATCTAGCATAGCAAATTTAGTTTTTCCATCAAGGTACTTTAACCCTTTAAAAATGTACGGGGTGGCGGTGCAATGCAACAACGACAAAGCCTGTACGTGTTTTCGCCACGATCTGCGGCTTTGCAGCATTGAAAGGGCAATGGAGCCCACCTCACTATTCAGTGTGATTAGTAAAAAAAATAAAAGATTTTTTATGCGCAAGTCCTACAATTAGCGCTATATCTTCACAAAAATTCCCACATGGAAAGAGTTAAAATATTGGCATTTTAAATGCCCATAGGGTGCCTAGTTTTAAAAAACAAAATGCATGATTTGATGGGGAAAATTGAATTGGCCGGCTTCCAAGATGTCCCAAATACGGGACGTGGGCATAGACTGGTCAGATGTCTAAGTGGCAAAAAAATACACACCTCACAAAGATGGCCTTTTACCTCCCAAATAACCCAACAAACCCATGTGGGGTATCTCTGCACTCAGGAGATGTTTCTGAACAGATATTGGGGTGTTGTTTGGTAGTGACATATACCAGGAGCGGGGCATTTATACCTGGAGTAAACCATAAAGCTTAACAAAGGCTGGTGGTAGAATTAGTATATTGAAAGGGTTAAAATACCAGCATTTGAAATACCTTGGGTTGTCTAGTTTTCAAAAATATATGGTTTGATGAAGGAAATTGCATTGGCCGGCTTCAAAGTTACCCTAAATAGCGCATGGGGCAGAATGACCAGCTTTAGGGGAAAAATGGTTTTGAAATTGCAAAACGCTACTTGTACTTATTGCCCCATAACGTGCAGAAAAAAGCAAAAAAACCCCATAAAAACATTAGGTATTTCTAAACTCAGGACAAATAGTAGAATCTATTTAGCAGATGTTTTCATTAGTTTTTGCAGATGAGTAAAACATTTTTAAAAAAAGGGAGAAAAAGTATTTTTTTTTACAAAAAATCACCATATTTTATAATTTTTTATAGTAAATTAGATGATATGATAAAAATAATGGTATCTAAAGAAAGCCCTGTTTGTCCTGAAAAAAACCCCCAATATATAATGTGTGTGGGTGCACAAAATGAGAAACAAGAATATTACAGCTAAACAGCAATGCTGAAAAATGTTAAAATAGCCTTTGTCCCAAAATGTACTACGAGTAAGAAACAGTATTGCCATTAAGGGGTTACTCAGCGGTAGGTACAAAGAAATTTTGTAGTCAGTTCCACAAAAAAAGAGTTCCACAAAAAAAGAGATTTAAGGACAAGGTCACAAATAGCTAAAACAGGAAAGCAGGACACTTTACTAAAGTAAAGCAGCTGACAACTTTCCAGCAAATAGACCACAGAATATACAATTTTTAAAAAAGAACACCACCAGAAGATGATAATAGTAATACTACTACAACAGAGGAGAATACAAAAGTTACAATATATTTGAGAAAGATCAAAATGTGTCTCTTAATCTGAGAGGACTGAGCGCTACAAGGGATGCTTGTATTTTATTTTATTTTATTTTGTATTTTATTATGTCTACGTTTTCCCAGCAGCCAAGAAAATGCTTGTAAGAATTGTAATCTTGATTATGATTGGGTTTTCAGAGCAACCTGCCTAGCTCAATAAGTAGAACACAAGACTCTTATTGATGTATTCAAGTTAACCCATTAAGGACCGGGCTTATTTTTTATTTTTGTACCCTGTGGGACTGAGGCTGTTTTAACACTTTTGCGGTCCTTGTGTTCAGCTATAATTTTCTCCTCACCCATTTAGTGTACCCACACAAGTTATATATTGTTTTTTTCAGGACAAGATGGGCTTTCTTCAGATATCATTATTTTGATCATATCATCTTATTTACTGTAAAAAAAAAAACATGGTGAAAAATTGAAAAAAAACACCTTTTATGACTTTTATTTGAAAAATCTTTTACTCACCTAAAAAAGCAAATAAAAAACTAGCTAAATAGATTCTACTACTTGTCCTGAGTTTAGAAATACCCAATGTTTTTATGTTTTTTTTGCTGTTTTTTGTAAGTTATAAGGACAAGCAGCGTTTTATGATTTCCAAACCTTTTTGAAAAAATCTCGTCAGTCTGCCTCCATCTCCTCTTTGGAACATCTTTGAAGCCGATTAACTCAATTTAACCCTGTCAAACCATATATTTTTGAAAACTAGACACCCCAATATGTGTCCAGCAACATCTCCTGAGTACAGCAATCCACCACATGCATGGGTTTGTCATATTGTTTGGCTGGTAAAAGGCTACTTTTGGGGCATGCGTAATTCAGGTTTTCAATACTGACTTTTAGCATCTGGTCATTCCGCCTCCATCTCCTCTTTGGAATATCTTTGAAGCCAGTTAACTCAATTTAACCCCATCAAACCATATATTTTTGAAAACTAGACACCCCAGGGTATTCCAAATGCTGTTATTTTAACCCTTTCCATGCACCAATTATACAACCACACTTTGTCAAACTATGTAATAGTAAATTTTTTTCCACACAAATTGTACTTTAGTTACAGATATACAGGTCCTGGTATATGTCACTGTCCTGAGTACAGCGATACCCCACATGCATGGGTTTGGCAGGTTGTGTGGGGGCTAAACTGTAACATTTGAGACATGCGTAATTCACTGTACAACATCCGGTCAAAACTTTTTTTGTACCCAACTTTCAGATGGGGCAGGCTACAAGAAAGCCTCGCCTTTCTCCAAGAAGGGATTTGATCTAGCACCGTTAAGCGATCCCTCAGCCATGGAATAGACACAGGGGACACTTGTCGCAGCAAAAAAACATCTAAAAAGCAGTAAATGGGGAAAAAAATACAAAAGTGGAGCAGGGAAAAAAAAATAAAAATGGGCAGCTGTGTGGTACAGCTTGAAGCAGTTACCAAGGCAGAGTGCAGGTTCTCCAGGGCAATCTGGACAGTAGAATGGGGTGTCCTTTCCTTGCCCCCTGCTGTAGCATACCCTGCATCTTTTTGGGGGATTCTGCTTCTTCTCTGTAGGAGGAATTTTAAAAATAAAATGGCCCCAATTCTGCTAGACTCCATCACCGCCCGGGGACCATGTGCATCTTGGTACAAGATATCCGAAATTACTCGAAGCTGAAATTGCAAAAAAGACATTCCGGCATTTGCTTTTTCGTGCAACAAAAAAGCATTGTAGGTTGCAATTTGCATCAGATAAATTGCAACCTTCTTGTACCAGGCCTTTGTCTTCCTCAAAATGAGGTAGGGCTGTAGGAGTTGATCTGACAGAAAAATCAGTAAGATAAAAGGTGCTGCTGCTATGGGATCAATCCCTAAGGACTGATCTACAGCAAAGGAGTGGTTAATGGTACCTAAAAATAATATGAAATTATATAAAATATAAAGTATAAAAAAATGTGGATAAAAATAAAAGTGCACAAACAGCAAAAAAGTGCTGATGTGCAATATCACTGCCAATGCAGTGATCAACGGTAAGGAAGGGGTTAAAATAAAAAGAGGGGCTCTTATAAGAGCCTTTGTGGATAATTTTTTTATAATATTTTTAAAAAAAAGTATACCTTTTTTTACCACGATCTGTCTCTCTCCCTCACTAAAAGCAAGTGATGGAGGGAGGCAGATCTTTACCGGTCAAAGGCAAATGTTTATAAACATTGCCTTTGACTGAGCAAATCAAGATCACTCTCCTGAGTGATATTTAGGCTTGGGGTGTCAATCACTGGATGCTGATGGCATCCAGCAACACCACCTAGTGATGAAAGCGATTTGAAATCGCTTCTGAGGCCATTGTCAGGAGAAGGGCAGCGCCATCTTGGACGGTAAGTTAACCATGGTGGCGCCCTGCCGCTAAAAGCTTAGTTTAAGAAACGATCAGAGGTCGTTTTTTCCACTTAGTTGGTGTTCTTGATTATATTTAAAAGACCTGCCGTCTTTGTTTTTTTTTGCGTGACAGTCCTGAACCGGCAAAGGTCGTGAAGGGGTTAAGGGTTGACTTTAAAGAGGTTGCATGTTAACACACTCAATAGAACTTGTGCATACATTGACATATACTTTCTTAGATCTGCCAGTGACTTTAAATGCTGTGAGATTAAAATAAAGTAATGCAACTTTATTTTAATTTAGTAGAAATGTTATGGAAATGCATATTAAAACACTTAAAAAACTTAAATAGGATGTCCTATTACCCAGGTGTGATAATTGCCCACTTCCTTGTCCACCTCTGTGAATGGTATGACAATAAAATAAGCTTTGGGGGTATATGGATCATCCTGTGCCACCCCCTCATCCCACTCCTAATAGGATTAGGGCATATAAAAGTTTAAATGTAAACCCTTGCCTTGACCCATTGCTACATCATGTGCCTCTCACCCTCTTTCAGTTTCTGCAATGTTTAAAAAAATATATAAGATTTTGTAAAAAAAAAAAACACCCTCCACAATAAAAATAATCTGAAAAAAGTTAAATGTTAAAAAAACCCAAAAAACAGTGGTACCCTATTGTCAGGAATGGGAGATGGAGGAGTCCGGTATGCAGGATAACCCTAAAGGTCAAAAAGCATAAACAGAGTCAGATTTACTAAATGCAGTGTAGTCCAGTACACGTAGCCGGGGTCAAGGTCATGGAAACCAGTGTAGTCCAGTACACGTAGCCGGAGTCAGGTGCATGGAAATAAGCGTCGTCCAAGATCAATAGCCAGAGTTGGTACACAAGAAATCAGGGAGAGCCGTTTAGTACCCAAGGTCAGGATTATGGAAGGCAGCGTAGTCAAAGGAGGAAGCTGGAGGCTTGATGCTGGATCTAGTACACGGACAGCGGGTACTCATGTGAGTGACTTCTTGGGGGTCCGGTATGCAGACCCTAACACCTATTAACCAAGGGATGCACGGGTTATGAGTGACCTCTGCTCTTAGTCCTCCAAGTGCATGAAGAGACAAGTTTTTTTTAAACCCTAGATGATATAGACCTTAAGTATGCCTACCCTTACACCCATCCTCAATTCAGGAGAATGTGTGCTCCTGAAACACACTATAAGAGACACATTTCTCTTGTATAGGGGGGCATTAAAAGTACCGTATTTGATCGATTATAAGACGACCCCCCAAATCTGAATATTAATTTAGAAAAAAAAAGAAAAAGCCTGAATATAAGACGACCCTATAGGAAAAAAGTTTTACCAGTAAATGTTAATTCATGTAAACTATTTTTCTTAATAAAAGCTATGATTGAGAAAAATATTTTGGTTTTATTTCCTTCTATTTTCCCACCTGCCCCCCCAGTTATGCACATCTGCCCCAGAAATGCCTTATACCCCCTATATGCCACTGTGCCCCATGAAATGCCTTTTGACCCCCTATGTGCCTCTCTGCCTCCAGAAATGCCTTATACCCCTATATGCCACTCTGGCATTAAGGGGTTAAAAGGCATTTCAGGAGGCAAAGTGGCGTATAGAGAGTTAAAAAGGCATTTCTGGAGGCAGAGTGGCATTAAGGGGGTTAAAAGGCATTTCATAGAACACTCTGCCTCCAGAAATGCCTTATGCCCCCCATTTAACACTCCCTCCCCCTCCCTCCTCCAAACTTACCGGTGCTTCTGACTCCCCTGTCATGTAGCCGGGGCAGCATGTAGAACTTACGCTGCAGCCGGAAGGAGGTGTGGCTAGCAGCGGGGGTTGTCTGCGTCCATCGCGCAGACCTTCCCCGACTATCAGAGAGATCTCTGATCTCTGACAGCCAGGGAAGGTCTGCGCGATGGACGCAGACAACCCCCGCTGCTAGCCACACCTCCTTCCGGCTGCACACCGGGTACTCAGAAGCACCGGTAAGTGGGGCGGGGGGGGGGAGACAGGAGGATCCAGGTCCCCTGCAGCTGCGGGGGATCTGGATCTTAGTCGTCTCATAGTCAGACCTATTTGAGGTCTGATTATAAGACGAGGTCGTCTAATAATCGAGCAAATACGTCAATTCCTTGACAATATTCATAGGTGGAAAGATTCTGGCCAGTGAGAGGACATGCGGTGTTTAGCAGAAATAAATGTTATACCCATCCTTGTTCCAAATGTAGTCTAGGAAAACAATACTTTAATGCATTGTATGATTATCAGAAGTTACAAATGATATAATGTTTTCATATTTTGTAGATCAGCTATGGAGCCACAGATTATTCATTAAGTGATCGACGTGTCTACCCGTACTTTTTCAGGGCCCTTCAGAATGAACATGTCCATTTCTTAATAATATCCGACCTTCTGAAACACTTTGGCTGGACCTGGGTTGGAATATTTACATCGGATGATGACGGTGGAAATCAACAGAGTCTTATTTTAACCAAATATCTCAATGATCAGGGTATTTGTGTTGCCTACACAATACATAGCAACAAGGGCATCAAAAATGATTTACATCACATCAGTGAAACTGTTAGAAAATCTTCTGCTCAAGTTATTGTGATTTGTGGAGCCTTAACATATGCTTCTATTAGCACACTGCTTGTCTTAAAAGATGTTTTTCACAGTAAGACACTAATTCTTCCCCCTTCCTGGGCTTCAAAGGAAGAAGTGTTTCTGACTAATACTGGCACATTTAATGGCAGTTTGGGTATTGAACACTCGCCTATATTGTTTCCTGGAACCAAAAATTATTTCGAAGATATCAAACCCTCCAAATTCCCGAACGATGGACTACTTGCAGATATTTATTCCCTATATTTCCAATGTTTGTCTTTAAGTTCATTGAAAAATAAAATATTAAGTTTTTTTTACAGAATATCTTTACGGAACTGTACTGAGACAAAACGATTCGGTAAACTTGGAATGGATTTATTTACCGGTGTTTCTCCACGAGTGCATTTTGCGGTAAATCTTATGGCTCATGCTGTGGAAAGCATGAATTTAAATTTGAATAAGGCGCCTTATAAAAGAGAAAAAAGAACAAATTTCAAACACCAGGTAAATATTAGAAAGACCCTATATGAGGAAATTTTTGTTATTTGACTCATTAATGAAGACGCCGTCAATCGCAATATTTAACAATATGCACTTAATTGATTACAAATATTAAAGAACATGGAACATCCATTAAACCATCCTCACATGGTGTGACACAGTGTGTTGCAAGTAACAGTTCACTAATTAACTAAATAGTGAACTGTTACTTGCAACACACTGTGTCACACCATGTGAGGATGGAGATATAGAGAAGTAAGTAGGGTCTAAGTAATATCCCCCAATCTTACATAGAAACAGAATTTGACGTCAGGTAAAAATCAATCGATATAGCTTTATGCCTATCGCATGTCTGTTTAACCCTTTACACCAGTGGTCCCCAACCTTTTTGGCACCAGGGACCGGTTTTGTGGAAGACAATTTTTCCACGGATTGGGGGCGGGGAGTTGTGGGTTTGATTTATGTGCATTACATTTATTGTGCATTTTACTTCTATTATTATTAAATTTAAAATGTAATGAAATATATTTGCAACTTCCCTGATTGTCTTTCCATCCATTAAAAGCACATAAAATTGTGGCACTCTGCCCCCAGATATGCTTTATGCTCCCCTGATATGACACTCTGCTCCCCTGATATGACACTCTGCCCCCCCTAGATATGCTTTATGCCCCCCCTAGATATACCACTCTGACCCCCCCCAACTTACCAATGCACCCCCAGACTCCCTGATGCCTAGTGGGGGCAGTCGATGCACAACGTTTTAGTATTAGACTGTGACCTCTTGGATGTAGCCATTTAAACAAAGTAACTAAAAACATGTCTTGTTTTCAGACGCCACAAAATGCCGTATTTGCTCGATTATAAGACGAGGGGTTTTTTCAGAGCAAGTGACTATGAGACTATGATCCAGATCCCCTGCAGCGCTGCAGGGGACCTGGATCCTCCTGTCTGGTAACCTCAGCTGCTGCTGGCACTTTTAACGGGCGTCTATCACCGAGCGCCGGCGAAAGCACGGGCAGCAGCGGAGGCTGTCTACGTGCGTACCTTTCCCGGCCTAGCGTTCCCTCCGCTCCGGGATAGCCTGCCCACTGCCGGGATAACCTGCCCACGGGGAAGCAGAGCTGGTTGGGGAGATCATTGATCTCTCTGTGACAGGGGGCGCTCCAGAAGCAAGACCGGCCCGTCCATGGGACCCCGGCAGCACTGGGCCGTCCCAAAGTCATCGGCGAATCCGGTAGACTTACCTCTTTAATTTTTGGGGTCACACAGCGTCACTGCGTAATCACGTGGGAGTGGGTATGTAAGTGGGTATATTAGTGTCTGGGTGTGTAAGTGGCCCCCTATATGCCACTCTGTCCCATGATATGCCTTTTAATCCCCTATATCCCAGAGTGGCATATAGGGGTATAAGGCATTTCTGGAGGCAGAGTGGCATATAGGGGGTATAAGGCATTTCTGGGGGCAGATGTGCATAACTGGGGGTAGATGTGCATAACTGGGGGCAGGTTGGGAAATAAAAGGAAATAAAAACAAAAAAAAGATTTCTCAATCATAGCTTTTATAAAATATGAAAAAGTTACATGAATGAATATTTACTAGTAAATTTTTTTCCTATAGGGTCATCTTATAATCAGGCTTTTTCTTTTTTTCCTAAATTAATATTCAGATTGTGGGGGGTCATCTTATAATCAAGGTCGTCTAATAATCGAGCAAATACAGTACTAATAGGCTTTCTCTTTCCTCTATGTTTATGTCTCGTATGCCTATGTCTTTTCCATTTTCAGTAAAACTTACCACCAACAAGCAACAGCTTGGGTAGCTAGCAACTGGTGAAAATAAAAAAAAAAAATCAAATGAATATTGTAAAAGAAAAAAAGAATGTCTGTAATTGATGTAATGTAGATCACTTCTAAGCAACAGGTTTAGGCCACTGACATTTATCAAAGAGACCTATCATTAATCACTGACCTAACGTGGCACTAATAAGTGACCAGACAGTAATCAGTTATGAAATATTTTAAAATAATAATAAAATTTATGTTTGAATGCTGGTGTTTTAATGATTTATGCCTGGTCACTATACGCATGTGGGGACTGCAGATATATGTCGCAGTGAAGGAGTTCCCTTCCCTTCTTAGCCCACATCCCGAACCTGGAACAGAAATTGAGAAGACCCTTTAAAGGTTGAAACACAACCTTTATTAATAAATCCTACTCTACTTATACATTCAGCATTGATTAATTTCTTTGGCACCTATCCTATCTACAAAAGGGGAGCGTCTAGTTTCCAAGGTTTAGTTGATGCTGCAGGCTCAAATTTTTGTCAGCTCGCAATTTAACGAATAGGATTATTTTCAAACGAAATCATTACTAGGAAGTGACTGGAAGTGTGCCTTTTTGTGTATTTTTTCATACAATAAGTTTAAGTTTATGTGAAAATCAATAAATGTTGCAAATATGTTTAGAGTGATGCATTCATATTAATATTGGTGTGCTGTTATGGGCAAACAAAGTTAAAATTGTGCTTGTTTCTGAGAGCCCAGTTGTCATGAACGCTACAATTCCCAATGACGGCAGCCCATTCACAAAAATGGTCACAGCTGTTTAAAATTTCATTTATTATACATTTTTACATAGAATTATTATATTATGTTATTATCTTAATACATCTTCTACTTCATTTAAAAGATACATCATTATATAAAGAATACAGATTATATACGGGGCTCGGACAAGCCAGTGCCTGTTTTTGATCAAGATGGTGAATATGTTCTCCCTTACATGCTTACAAATATTAAATTCACATCTGATTCAGTAAGAAATGACAGTCATGTAGGCCTGTATACTCCTTGGTATCCAAGTGGTCAGAGGCTTGCCATTAACACACATGTGATAACATGGAAGACCAACAACAATGAGGTCAGAAATTTAGAAATTATTAATGTAGTGTATGTAGTATGTCTAATTCCATTTCAATATTAACACTCATTCCATCCATAACCTCTCCTTCTGTTTTAGAATTTTTAATGAAATACCAGAATCACCCCCCCCCCCATAACCCTTACTGTAAATCTTCTGAATCAATCTGAATCAGCCTTAACAGTTTGGTCTGTAACAAAGATGTACGTTAATGAATTCATATTTGTTTGTCAGATTCCCCGATCTCAATGCTCAAATAATTGTTTACCTGGTCAGAGGAAAGTCCAGCTATTTGGAATACACTCCTGCTGCTACGACTGTGTTTATTGTTCAGAAGGAGAAATATCAAATGTTACTGGTATGTTAGACCTGCACTGAGTACTGAATCATTGGAATATTAAAATATTAACCTATAAACAGACTATTGCTCTCTATTGCTAACAATATATTACTTATCACTTTTTACAGACAGTGACAATTGTTTAAAATGCCCAGCAGATGAATGGCCAAATGAGAAAAAGGATCGATGTATTCCCAAAGTGGTGGAATTTCTATCCTATACAGATGATACCTTGACTGCAACAATGGCATCTGTCTCAGTTCTCTTTTGCTTAATTACTCTGGCAGTACTGAGATTTTTTATTTTACACTGGAATAACTATATTGTTAAAGCTAATAACAGGAACCTCAGCTTCATCCTCCTTGTTTCCATAATGCTGAGCTTCCTCTGTGTGTTTCTGTTCCTTGGACGGCCAGTGGATATAACCTGCATACTTCGCCAAACCTCCTTTGGAATCATCTTCTCCGTAGCTGTGTCTTCTGTGTTGGCCAAGACTATCATGGTCTGTATTGCTTTTAAAGCCACCAGGCCTGGCAGCAAGTGGAATAAATGTATCGGAGTCAAACTGCCAATTTTTATAGTCTTGTTCTGCTCGTTTATTCAAGTTCTAATTAATATCATTTGGTTGATTATTTCACCTCCCTTTCAGGAGCAGGACATGCAATCTTATCAGGGAAAGATCATCATTCAGTGTAACGAAGGCTCAGTTATTGCCTTTTACTCTGTCCTGGGTTATTTGGGGATCCTGGCAGCTGTTAGTTTTATTATAGCTTTTTTAGCTAGGACATTACCAGACAGTTTTAATGAGGCCAAGTACATCACCTTCAGCATGCTGGTGTTCTGTAGTGCTTGGATTGCAATGATTCCGGTTTATCTGAGCACCAAAGGGAAATACATGGTGGCTGTGGAGATCTTTGCCATATTAACCTCAAATGCGGGACTTTTGAGCTGTATATTTTTCCCTAAATGTTACATAATCCTTTTTAGGCCAGAAATGAATAGTAAGACATGTATGTTAAAGATTACTGATTAATAGTTTCCTGCCAACATATATGCTGCTTCTGGAATCCCATGTTATCATTTTCTGATTAATGGAGCTATTCTTGAAAACATCAATATGAATTCGAAAAAATACACTAAATGAAATTATACACAGGAGCATGCATCAATCTAAATGTTTATAGATACCTTATTGTATAGAGACTAGAACTACTTCACAGCTTTCAGCATAATTAAAGTCATTTTTCGCCATTGCCCCTGTTCAGGGATGTCTTTAACGTGGGGGCAATAGCGGGAGCTCCCCTGAGTCCATTCCTTACAGGGGGCGCAAACAGAGCCGGTCCATACATGGGTCTGCTAGGTCAATGGGACCCAGGCGGTATTTTGATAGGGGCGGCAATCACAGGAACCACCCTGCCAGCTCTCCCTAGAAGTGGACTGAACTGCCAGCCTCTGCAGGAGCAGGGCTGGTTGGGGAGATCATGGATCTCTATTTAATCAGCACAGAATAAAGGGAGCACGTCACTCCTCTATTTCACCGCTCCCTCACAAAACTTGCTGGCTATTGATGCTGAGTGCCGGGATATGATGTCAAATCTCAGCACTGAAGCCGCACACACAGCGATGGAACACTGAAACAGAGGTCTGTAGGAATTCATCTCACGCGTCCACCACAAAACTTAAGAAAGGTAAAATATGGGGAGAAAAGAGAGATAATGAATAAGGGGAGAGAAGGGAAAAAACTGAGGAGATAATGAGAAGGAGGAGAGATGGGGGAAAGGGTAAAGATAAAAAGAAAGACGTAGATTAAAAAGTATATTTATAAAGCAACACAGGGATAAAGAGAAAGGAGGGTGATTTTGACAGATGAGGAGAAAGATGGGGAGTAAAAGGAGAGAAAATGAGAAGGGGAGAGATAAGGAGAAATGGAGAAAGAAGAGAGATGAGATAATCCAAAATGCTGTTAGATTTAATCTATTTGCACGACTTTGAGGCTGACATATTTAATTTAAAAGAAATGTATGTGGGAGACAGCATTTCATCCTTGGACCCAGGCAGCACAATGTCTTGGGCCAGCCCTGGGCCAAAAGCAGCTGCCCCTTGAGCCTACAGTCAGAAGAAGGGAAGATTGCACTAACTCTGACAGTCTGCTCCTAATCTGCAAGGGCAGTGCAGCAAGTATACGTGACCCCTGCATTGAGCAACCGCCCTGCCAGTGGGTAAATGTGTGTATGGATTTAAGTGGAGATACCTCACTGGCCACTTTATTAGGTACACCTTACTAGTACTGGGTTGGACCCCCTTTTGCCTTCAAAACTACCTGCATTCTTCGTGGCATACTTTCAGAGTGCTGGCGTGACATGACCTTCCGGTGCTCCACCATAGAAGCCCCAGTGGAAGTACTGGACAGCAGCAGCGGAGGATGTCTGAGCGCATTACGAAGACACTCACGGCTGCCATAGAGTAGGATGTCCTGCAGGGGGCTTGGATCCTCCTCTCTTACAGCCGGTGAACCTCCGCTGCTGCCGACACTTCCACTGGGGCTTCTATGGTGGAGCGTCGGCGGAAGTGGCAGGCAGCAGCAGAGGTTGTCTACGTGCATCTTGCAGATGGCTGCCCCCACTAGACACCAGGGAGTCTGGAGCACGGGGGACAAGTCTGGGGAAACGTTGGTAAGTCGGGGGGGTAGAGTGGCATATCTGGGGGGCAGAGTGGCATATCAATAAGTAAGGTGCATTATGAAGGGGGGACCTTAAAATGGCTATCGGTTTTCAAACTTTCTGTTTGTATGTAATAGCAGGACTAACTGTATAATAAATACAAAAAATTTTAAAATACATTTATTCTTGTTCATTAGATGAAATACTGTTTTACCATTCCACTAATGGATTATAGGGTGTGGCCTATAATCGGGCCAATACGGTATATATATATATATATAGCCCCACAGATTTTTCCTGCACCTCAGGGACTTTTGAACTTTGGCACCTGAGTCATTGGCTGAGCGGTCATGTGACCAATTAAGCCTAAGGGGAGACCCCAGAGCTGCAGCAGTGTGGGACACAGAAGGAGAAGGACACGCTGCAGCAGTTAAGTTCCGCCACAGCTTTCCTCTGTGCTGTGAATTCAGTGTGATTTCAGTGTGGATCCAGTGTGTGCTGCCGGCTGCACCCTCAGAGGGAAAGCTGAGGGAGCAGGAACCAGACACAGAAAATGGCTGACAGACCCTGGAGGTTACCTTAGGCCTATGCAGCTAAAAAGTGGTAAAGAGTCTACTCTGTCCTGTCACGCTGATAGGGCATCCTGTCTATTACAGACAGTAATACAGAGTTACTCATCCTTCTGTCTGCAGTAATACGTGTTTTAAACATGTGGATTACCTTAAACACGTCTGTGCACCAGCTGGCACCCATCAGCCATTAGGGTGAAGTCCGAACGCAGGTCTGCAGGTGGTTTGGGAGGGTGTTGGGCCTTGATAGACATATCTTGGTGTGTTTAGTCAGCCACTGTATTATCTGCATTACTTTATCTGCCATTTATTAGTTAATATATCCTCATATTGCTTTACTGTGTGTTGTAGTCATTTATTATGTTCCTGCTTGGGAAACCCATCCATGTCCTAGATGCCCGGTCAGGTGGAGGCACTGCCAATGCTTTAATAAAGTAGCTTTAGATATATGTAGAGGGATCATGCGAAAAATGTATAATAATTTGGGGAAAGCTGTCATTTTAAACGCGGCTATTCGACCCAACCAGGATAAATTAAGATAAATGGCCCATAAATTAAAGTATTTTTTTATGTCTACCCCCAGTTCAGATACGTTGGTTAGAATAATTTGTTTAATAGTATTAGTCAGTTTTATCCTTAGATACTCTATATAGTGCATTTTCCAGACAAAATCATATTGTTGTTTCAGAGTATTTACAGTGCTTTGTGGGAGACTTAACGTCATAGCTTGAGGGTTTTTTTCAGTGTTTATGGTCAGATATTTTACTATAGTTTTCTAATATATTAAATAATGAAGGGATTGATTTTTGAGGTTCAGTAATGGTTAATAAAATACCATCTGCAGAGAAATGAAATTGTAATGTATTTAGTTCAGGTATGGGAAAATCTGCTATATCTCCAGAATGATGTATTTTTATAGCTAATGCCTCTAATGCCAATACATATAATATCGGGGACAATGGGCACCCCTGTCTTGTTCTATTTGAGATAATAATGTCCTTCAAATCCTTCAAAACAAATCCTTAATTTAAAACATTTGCTACTGGGGAAGAGTATGTTGCCATTATAGCTCTGACAAACATAGAGGGGAAGCCACATTTTTGTAGTGTTGGTTTAAGATAATGCCAATTTGGTCTGTCAAATGCTTTTTCAGCATCTCGTGAAAGAATTACACAGGGATTTTTTTTTCTCCAAATCTGAATGACAATCAATTTTATCGCGTTATCAGATGCTTGTCTACCTTTACAGTTTTAAATCACTGCTGACGTCACCCGGAAGGTCATCAGAGGACAGGATATCCCCTGTAGGGTCTGTCTAAACCCTGCTGGAAAATCTGATCGCTCCGATGAGCCACTGATCACAGACACTGTGTGATCGGTGCAGTAGGATCGCAGGGAGGAGAGTGAGAATACAAATCAAAAGAAAAAAAAAGTAATTTTTTTCAACAATAAAAAGATCTCTAAAATAATACAATAAATAATAATTAAAAAACAAAGTGAGATAAGTGATGTCATTGTGACATCACTGGAATTAATAAGATGTTCAAGAGGTCCCTAACCATACTGCACTGATAAAAAAATAAAAAATAAAATTTTTTATAAAAAAAAGAAAAACTTACATCCCATTGCCCTAAAATCTAAAAGGTATAAACCCCCTGCCCCCATTCACAACCCCCAAACACGTTAAGCCATAAGTATAAAAAATACTACCCTATAGGGTACTATATGTAAATTCCTCCAGGACTTGAGGTACCAAAAACCAGGGACTGAAGGGGTTAAAGGCCTGAAATATAACTTGGTGGGGTGAAGATTTTGACTAGCCTGTTAAGTTAACTCTGTCACAGGCTAACTTGGAGACTGGCAAGTGCAACATATTTCATGTACGAAGATAGTAGGGCCCGTGCTCTAAGTACTTTCCATCCCACCAAAAACCAAACCCCGCCTACCCCAAATAACCACAGACACAGTTGTATAATAACAGGTCACAGCTTTATTAACTCAAACATCATACTGTATTAACCTATTACCAAACATAACTTTCATATACTATCACCTCAAACCATTAATTACTAAATAACTTAATGCAACCCAATACTGTACAGAAACCTTGCCAGCCCCCTTTCCAGGCTTTTACCACCAATGGTAATTACCTCCCCCCCATTAAGTATAAAAGTTCCAGACCAACTATTACTAATCACCTGCCAGCCTTAAACTCAATGGGCATGCCAACTGACCACGTTGTTGGTAGATACATAAGTTCAACAGGTCACCAAAAGGGCGCCAATTATCCCGTGAGGACACTCCACCCCCACCACACCGACAAGCAATCAAACAGCACTCACGCTTACTCATACATGAGCCCTGTCCATTAATCTATGCTACTTCAATGGACCTAGTAACTTTTCAAGGAAAAAAATATATAAACTGAATGTATTTGTTGTGGGTGAGCTATCGGTCTATAGACTACAAAACTGCAAATACTTTTTACTTACTCTTACCTTTTCTTAATAATCCAAAATGACTATGCGCATTAATTTATAATATGCAAGGTTCTGAAATATTTTGCCTGGACCTGGGTTGGGAGTCCACAATCTGAAAATCATGACAGGATCAAAAAGGCTGATAACTAGGCATATACCAGATAGGTATGCGTTGTATTTTACATTACTGTTAATGTATATTAAACATGAAAATGGACCAAAAACGATTCGGACAAATATTTTTGTTTCATTTTTGGACAACAAATTTGGTTTCTTGCCATTTTGGAGGATATTTTATATTCAGAAACAAAATTTGTTGTCATTCACCCTTATTCAGTCTCTCATGCTCTTTCATACTCTCTCAAACTCACACTCTCATTCATGTTCTCTTACACTCTCATTCACGATCTCTGAACATCTCCCTACTGATTGCTTCTGTGTCTGTGCCCCCCTTTCCCCTTGTTTCTTCGCCCACTTCTCCGTCGTGACCTCGCGGGGAACTTTCGCAAAAGGGCAGGGCCTCAGGGCACATTCTCTCCCCGATTGGGCAGTAAAATTTTTATTTTATGTTTTTTTCCAGCAGACACTATCTTCTTTTTGGAGGCAGTTGGTGGTGCCCTGCCTGGGAAAGGTTATTTTGATTGACCTTCTGCTGGAACTGAAAGAAGGTCAGTTGTGTGAAAAAGAAAGTAAACTGTCTTTGAATTCTATGGTTTTACATATCGGGACATAATAACAATCATGTTCCTTAGTACACTGTGTCATGATTTATTCAACTGTCTTATACATAAACGTGCATATGATGGCTGTAGTCACATTAAATAGTCATTAATTATTTTTGAATTATTCTAATGTATAGAATATATTTGATGTATTTCTGTGTCTTAAACCTTCTTTAATGTCCAATAATCACAAAACCCAAATATATTTATTTAAATTCTTATTTTTCATTTGTATTTTTACTATTTGCAATATACTGTAAATGACTATGATAATTGCACTGAACTTTTAACTGTACAGAATAATTGTGCATTTTTTATTTAGCTGTGAATTCACTTGGTGATTGATCTCATGTGCACATTAGATATTTGGAGAACAGGCCAGAATAGCGATTCCCAACACACAGATGTATGAGCTTAATTCAGAATGCTGGTAAATGTATTACGCCTTAGTGTATAAAACAAGGGCACCGGAGTCGCTTTTAATTCATTTACAGGAGACACAGACTGCATCTCACCATGTACTGAAACATGCAGCTGAACCCTGCACACATCATGATATTCTGTATTATGCTGGGATATATTGCATTGTCCAGAATAATAATATTTAAATCTATGACCGGATTGTATTCATTTAGTGTGTTACTGATTATGTTTGGTCTGTGTTTGACACCTTGCAAATCTGCAACAAAACACTCAGAATCGGCCTGTAAATTACGAATAAGGCAAGCATTCGACGACTATGAATTTTTTCAAGATGGAGATGTTATAATCGGAGGAGTGTTCACTGTACATTCGGCTGTGCAGGATTTTCAGTTTACAAAAATACCTCTGGAGCACATGATCTGTATGGCGTAAGTTATCTTTACTAGATATTATAAAAACTGTGGAATCCTTTTTTTTTTATCTGGTGGCTGGACATGGCACCACCATACCTAGGCAGCCTATTAAGACACCTAATTGTTGGGATTCAGAAAACAGATACCCTTCTAGATGTGCTGTAAGCAGATGAGAAACACAAGGAGATCAGGGGTGTCCTTATTCAGAAGTTCTGCTGGCGCTTCTATATCAGGAGGGAACATGACATGCAAAGGGGGGGCATGAAAAGTTCTTTTACACTTACATACAGTTAAAAGCATTGTTCCTATTACTGTTAAATACCCAAATTGTTGCCAGTAATAATTATTCTATGAACTATAAACAGTAATTCAGATTTTTTCAGGGAATGTTGAATTGTCACATGACATAAAAGTAGTCATGGTTTATTTTGCAATGAAAACTTGAAAGGATTTTTTAATGTTTAAGTGTGTTTACAGATTAAAATAAGCAAGGTAAATGTATTGAAGCCTCAGCTTGTGTCTATATCATGGACAAAGGTATCTTAACTACTTTTTCTCAAGATGACTGTTCTTTATCTCTTCCCTTTTTGTTATTGCTATTTTTTTGTTGATGTGCTCAGGCAGCCTTTATTTTAAAAAAAAATGAACTTTAGAAAAGGAAAGCTATGAGATAATGCTGGCCCTGCAACACTGATCTATTGATCTATTGATAATATCTCCAAAATTATTAAACTGCTTGCCAAGCAAAATGCGCAGGCCGAAGGTAGTGTTACTTAATTTCATTTTGATAGAGTTGGAGACGGTTTCCCTGCAACAGCACAGACATGAAGGGGATTAAAAAAATATGAAAACTAGAATTCTATGTATTTTTCTCCCCGTAAAATACTTTTGTGCAATATCTCCAGCATGAATGCAAATTGTGCCACCCTTTCCCATCGTAGAAATAGAAGCTGTATTATAGGTTTTAGAAGTAATTTATAAAATGCACCAATCTACCAAGTGGCAGCAGTACCTCTCACTTTACTACCGATTTCTAACACACGGAAATAATGCCTATAAACTGTTATTCATCACCAGTGGCCTTTTCATTTACTTACATGGATTCACATTATGGTTATGATTATTAATCAATTTGTGAAACTAATTTAGCACAAATGTCCAACTGTCTATTTCCATAGGCCTTTCTACCTTTCGTACGCACATGTCCGCATCTTTCTTTTTACCATTGAACAAATTAATAATGATACAGATATTTTACCAAATATCACGCTGGGATACCATCTTTATGATTCTTGCTTAGATACAAGGAAGGCTGTAAAAAGTGTTTTACAAATTTTATCTGGACCTGGGAAGACCATCCCTAATTATTCCTGTTCTGAACATGGGAAGGTGGCTGGTTTTATTGGAGATCACTATTCAGTCACCACTGTGCCCATAGCGCAAATACTCGGGATATATGGTCATACACAGGTGAGTCCATTCAAATCTGATCTAATTAAATGCCAGTCTTTTTCTCTAGTGGCTGTGACTTGTAGATTGCAATTACCGAGACACTGAATTAGAGATTCATTGCCTTATCAACAGATGTAAAAGCAAACCATAGACAGAACTTATAGAAAGTACCGTATTGGCTCGAATATAGGCCGCACTTTTTTCCCCCACTTTAAGTCTTTAAAGTGGGGGTGCGGCCTATATTCGGGGTCTAGCGCCGGGCAGGCAGCGGGGCTAGGATACAGATCCCCCGCAGCGGTGCAGGGGACCTCCATCCTACTCCCCGATACGCTCAGACAGCCTCCCCTGCCAGCACTTCCCACGGGGGGGGTGCCGGCACGGGAGGTTGTCTAAGCGCATCGTGCGGTTGTCTAACCGCACGATGCGTTTGACCTCTGGCCCCCCGCCTGACTTACCGGAGCAGACTCCCGGGTGTCTTGCGGGGCCGGCGGCGGACATCTACGCAATACGCGTATACAACTTCCGGTGCCGGCACATCCGGAAGTTGTATACGCGTATTGCGTAGATATCCCCCGCCGGCCTCGCAAGACACCCGGGAGTCTGCTCCGGTAAGTCGTGGGGCAGAGGAGGACAGTGGCAGCATATCTCGGGGGGGGGTTCGGACAGTGGCAGCATATCTCGGGGGGGGGTTCGGACAGTGGCAGCATATCTCGGGGGGGGAGGACAGTGGCAGCATATCTCGGGGAGGGAGGACAGAGTGGCAGCATGTTTTTTTTGTGCTTTTTTAAAGAAAAAAACTTTTTCTTTAAAAAAGCACCAAACTTTTAGGGTGCGGCCTATATACGGGGGCGGCCTATATCTGAGCCAATACGGTATTTGTTTTGCTGAGGATATCACATTGGAGTGCAAATGCAGGTTCTGGTCTGCTTTTTAGGGTAGGCTTAGGGGGCATAGTGACCACATGTTTGGTTCTCTTTAAGCTAGCATAGCAAATTTAGTTTTTCCATCAAGGTACTTTAACCCTTTAAAAATGTACGGGGTGGCGGTACAATGCAACAACGACAAAGCCTGTACGTGTTTTCGCCACGATCTGCGGCTTTGCAGCATTGAAAGGGCAATGGAGCCCACCTCACTATTCAGTGTGATTAGTAAAAAAAATAAAAGTTTTTTTATGCGCAAGTCCTACAATTTTGTGAACAATCTTCACAAAAATTCCCACATGGAAAGAGTTAAAATATTGGCATTTTAAATGCCCATAGGGTGCCTAGTTTAAAAAAAAAAAAAATGCATGATTTGATGGGGAAAATTGAATTGGCCGGCTTCCAAGATGTCCCAAATACGGGACGTGGGCACAGACTGGTCAGATGTCTAAGTGGCAAAAAAATACACACCTCACAAAGATGGCCTTTTACCTCCCAAATAACCCAACAAACCCATGTGGGGTATCTCTGCGCTCAGGAGATGTTTCTGAACAGATATTGGGGTGTTGTTTCGTAGTGACATATACCAGGAGCGGGGCATTTATACCTGGAGTAAACCATAAAGCTAAACAAAGGCTGGTGGTAGAATTAGTACATTGAAAGGGTTAAAATACCAGCATTTGAAATACCTTGGGTTGTCTAGTTTTCAAAAATATATGGTTTGATGAAGGAAATTGCATTAGCCGGCTTCAAAGTTACCCTAAATAGCGCATGGGGCAGAATGACCAGCTTTAGGGGAAAAATGGTTTTGAAATTGCAAAACGCTACTTGTACTTATTGCCCCATAACGTGCAGAAAAAAGCAAAAAAAAAACATAACAACATTAGGTATTTCTAAACTCAGGACAAATAGTAGAATCTATTTAGCAGATGTTTTCATTAGTTTTTGCAGATGAGTAAAAGATTTTTCAAAAAAGGGAGAAAATATTTTTTTTTATAAAAAATCACCATATTTTATCATTTTTTATAGTAAATTAGATGATATGATAAAAATAATGGTATCTAAAGAAAGCCCTGTTTGTCCTGAAAAAAAACCCCCAATATATAATGTGTGTGGGTGCACAAAATGAGAAACAAGAATATTACAGCTAAACAGCAACGCTGAAAAATGTTAAAATAGCCTTTGTCCCAAAATGTACTACGAGTAAGAAACAGTATTGCCATTAAGGGGTTAATCAGCGGTAGGTACAAAGAAATTTTGTAGTCAGTTCCACAAAAAGAGATTTAAGGACAAGGTCACAAATAGCTAAAACAGGAAAGCAGGACACTTTACTAAAGTAAAGTAGCTGACAACTTTCCAGCAAATAGACCACAGAATATACAATTTTTAAAAAAGAACACCACCAGAAGATGATAATAGTAATACTACTACAACAGAGGAGAATACAAAAGTTACAATATATTTGAGAAAGATCAAAATGTGTCTCTTAATCTGAGAGGACTGAGCGCTACAAGGGATGCTTGTATTTTATTTTATTTTATTTTGTATTTTATTATGTCTACGTTTTCCCAGCAGCCAAGAAAATGCTTGTAAGAATTGTAATCTTGATTATGATTGGGTTTTCAGAGCAACCTGCCTAGCTCAATAAGTAGAACACAAGACTCTTATTGATCTATTCAAGTTAACCCATTAAGGACCGGGCTTATTTTTTATTTTTGTACCCTGTGGGACTGAGGCTGTTTTAACACTTTTGCGGTCCTTGTGTTCAGCTATAATTTTCTCCTCACCCATTTAGTGTATCCACACAAGTTATATATTGTTTTTTTCAGGACAAGATGGGCTTTCTTCAGATATCATTATTTTGATCATATCATCTTATTTACTGTAAAAAAAAAACATGGTGAAAAATTGAAAAAAAACACCTTTTATGACTTTTATTTGAAAAATCTTTTACTCACCTAAAAAAGCAAATAAAAAACTAGCTAAATAGATTCTACTACTTGTCCTGAGTTTAGAAATACCCAATGTTTTTATGTTTTTTTTGCTGTTTTTTGTAAGTTATAAGGACAAGCAGCGTTTTATGATTTCCAAACCTTTTTTAAAAAATCTCGTCAGTCTGCCTCCATCTCCTCTTTGGAACATCTTTGAAGCCGATTAACTCAATTTAACCCTGTCAAACCATATATTTTTGAAAACTAGACACCCCAATATGTGTCCAGCAACATCTCCTGAGTACAGCAATCCACCACATGCATGGGTTTGTCATATTGTTTGGCTGGTAAAAGGCTACTTTTGGGGCATGCGTAATTCAGGTTTTCAATACTGACTTTTAGCATCTGGTCATTCCGCCTCCATCTCCTCTTTGGAATATCTTTGAAGCCAGTTAACTCAATTTAACCCCATCAAACCATATATTTTTGAAAACTAGACACCCCTGGGTATTCCAAATGCTGTTATTTTAACCCTTTCCATGCACCAATTATACAACCACACTTTGTCAAACTATGTAATAGTAATTTTTTTTCCACACAAATTGTACTTTAGTTACAGATATACAGGTCCTGGTATATGTCACTGTCCTGAGTACAGCGATACCCCACATGCATGGGTTTGGCAGGTTGTGTGGGGGCTAAACTGTAACATTTGAGACATGCGTAATTCACTGTACAACATCCGGTCAAAACTTTTTTTGTACCCAACTTTCAGATGGGGCAGGCTACAAGAAAGCCTCGCCTTTCTCCAAGAAGGGATTTGATCTAGCACCGTTAAGCGATCCCTCAGCCATGGAATAGACACAGGGGACACTTGTCGCAGCAAAAAAACATCTAAAAAGCAGTAAATGGGGAAAAAAATACAAAAGTGGAGCAGGGAAAAAAAATAAAAAATAGGCAGCTGTGTGGTACAGCTTGAAGCAGTTACCAAGGCAGAGTGCAGGTTCTCCAGGGCAATCTGGACAGTAGAATGGGGTGTCCTTTCTTTGCCCCCTGCTGTAGCATACCCTGCATCTTTTTGGGGGATTCTGCTTCTTCTCTGTAGGAGGAATTTTAAAAATAAAATGGCCCCAATTCTGCTAGACTCCATCACCGCCCGGGGACCATGTGCATCTTGGTACAAGATATCCGAAATTACTCGAAGCTGAAATTGCAAAAAAGACATTCCGGCATTTGCTTTTTCGTGCAACAAAAAAGCATTGTAGGTTGCAATTTGCATCAGATAAATTGCAACCTTCTTGTACCAGGCCTTTGTCTTCCTCAAAATGAGGTAGGGCTGTAGGAGTTGATCTGACAGAAAAATCAGTAAGATAAAAGTTGATGCTGCTATGGGATCAATCCCTAAGGACTGATCTACAGCAAAGGAGTGGTTAATGGTACCTAAAAATAATATGAAATTATATAAAATATAAAGTATAAAAAAATGTGGATAAAAATAAAAGTGCACAAACAGCAAAAAAGTGCTGATGTGCAATATCACTGCCAATGCAGTGATCAACGGTAAGGAAGGGGTTAAAATAAAAAGAGGGGCTCTTATAAGAGCCTTTGTGGATAATTTTTTTATAATATTTTATAAAAAAAGTATACCTTTTTTTACCACGATCTGTCTCTCTCCCTCACTAAAAGCAAGTGATGGAGGGAGGCAGATCTTTACCGGTCAAAGGCAAATGTTTATAAACATTGCCTTTGACTGAGCAAATCAAGATCACTCTCCTGAGTGATATTTAGGCTTGGGGTGTCAATCACTGGATGCTGATGGCATCCAGCAACACCACCTAGTGATGAAAGCGATTTGAAATCGCTTCTGAGGCCATTGTCAGGAGAAGGGCAGCGCCATCTTGGACGGTAGGTTAACCATGGTGGCGCCCTGCCGCTAAAAGCTTAGTTTAAGAAACGATCAGAGGTCGTTTTTTCCACTTAGTTGGTGTTCTTGATTATATTTAAAAGACCTGCCGTCTTTGTTTTTTTTTACTAATAAAAACGTTCCGGGGAGCGATCTAACTGCTCCCCGAGGTTTTTTGCGTGACGGTCCTGAACCGGCAAAGGTCGTGAAGGGGTTAAGGGTTGACTTTAAAGAGGTTGCATGTTAACACACTCAATAGAACTTGTGCATACATTGACATATACTTTCTTAGATCTGCCAGTGACTTTAAATGCTGTGAGATTAAAATAAAGTAATGCAACTTTATTTTAATTTAGTAGAAATGTTATGGAAATGCATATTAAAACACTTAAAAAACTTAAATAGGATGTCCTATTACCCAGGTGTGATAATTGCCCACTTCCTTGTCCACCTCTGTGAATGGTATGGCAATAAAATAAGCTTTGGGGGTATATGGATCATCCTGTGCCACCCCCTCATCCCACTCCTAATAGGATTAGGGCATATAAAAGTTTAAATGTAAACCCTTGCCTTGACCCATTGCTACATCATGTGCCTCTCACCCTCTTTCAGTTTCTGCAATGTTTAAAAAAATATATAAGATTTTGTAAAAAAAAAAACACCCTCCACAATAAAAATAATCTGAAAAAAGTTAAATGTTAAAAAAAACCAAAAAACAGTGGTACCCTATTGTCAGGAATGGGAGATGGAGGAGTCCGGTATGCAGGATAACCCTAAAGGTCAAAAAGCATAAACAGAGTCAGATCTACTAAATGCAGTGTAGTCCAGTACAAGTAGCCGGGGTCAAGGTCATGGAAACCAGTGTAGTCCAGTACACGTAGCCGGGGTCAGGTGCATGGAAATAAGCGTCGTCCAAGATCAATAGCCAGAGTTGGTACACAAGAAATCAGGGAGAGCCGTTTAGTACCCAAGGTCAGGATTATGGAAGGCAGCGTAGTCAAAGGAGGAAGCTGGAGGCTTGATGCTGGATCTAGTACACGGACAGCGGGTACTCAGGTGAGTGACTTCTTGGGGGTCCGGTATGCAGACCCTAACACCTATTAACCAAGGGATGCACGGGTTATGAGTGACCTCTGCTCTTAGTCCTCCAAGTGCATGAAGAGACAAGTTTTTTTTAAACCCTAGATGATATAGACCTTAAGTATGCCTACCCTTACACCCATCCTCAGTTCAGGAGAATGTGTGCTCCTGAAACACACTATAAGAGACACATTTCTCTTGTATAGGGGGGCATTAAAAGTACCTTATTTGATCGATTATAAGACGACCCCCCAAATCTGAATATTAATTTAGAAAAAAAAAGAAAAAGCCTGAATATAAGACGACCCTATAGGAAAAAAGTTTTACCAGTAAATGTTAATTCATGTAAACTATTTTTTTTAATAAAAGCTATGATTGAGAAAAATATTTTGGTTTTATTTCCTTCTATTTTCCAACCTGCCCCCCCAGTTATGCACATCTGCCCCAGAAATGCCTTATACCCCCTATATGCCACTGTGCCCCATGAAATGCCTTTTGACCCCCTATGTGCCTCTCTGCCTCCAGAAATGCCTTATACCCCTATATGCCACTCTGGCATTAAGGGGTTAAAAGGCATTTCAGGAGGCAGAGTGGCGTATAGAGAGTTAAAAAGGCATTTCTGGAGGCAGAGTGGCATTAAGGGGGTTAAAAGGCATTTCATAGAACACTCTGCCTCCAGAAATGCCTTATGCCCCCCGTTTAACACTCCCTCCCCCTCCCTCCTCCAAACTTACCGGTGCTTCTGACTCCCCTGTCATGTAGCCGGGGCAGCATGTAGAACTTACGCTGCAGCCGGAAGGAGGTGTGGCTAGCAGCGGGGGTTGTCTGCGTCCATCGCGCAGACCTTCCCCGACTATCAGAGAGATCTCTGATCTCTGACAGCCAGGGAAGGTCTGCGCGATGGACGCAGACAACCCCCGCTGCTAGCCACACCTCCTTCCGGCTGCACACCGGGTACTCAGAAGCACCGGTAAGTGGGGCGGGGGGGGGGGGAGACAGGAGGATCCAGGTCCCCTGCAGCTGCGGGGGATCTGGATCTTAGTCGTCTCATAGTCAGACCTATTTGAGGTCTGATTATAAGACGAGGTCGTCTTATAATCGAGCAAATACGTCAATTCCTTGACAATATTCATAGGTGGAAAGATTCTGGCCAGTGAGAGGACATGCGGTGTTTAGCAGAAATAAATGTTATACCCATCCTTGTTCCAAATGTATTCTAGGAAAACAATACTTTAATGCATTGTATGATTATCAGAAGTTACAAATGATATAATGTTTTCATATTTTGTAGATCAGCTATGGAGCCACAGATTATTCATTAAGTGATCGACGTGTCTACCCGTACTTTTTCAGGGCACTTCAGAATGAACATGTCCATTTCTTAATAATATCCGACCTTCTGAAACACTTTGGCTGGACCTGGGTTGGAATATTTACATCGGATGATGACGGTGGAAATCAACAGAGTCTTATTTTAACCAAATATCTCAATGATCAGGGTATTTGTGTTGCCTACACAATACATAGCAACAAGGGCATCAAAAATGATTTACATCACATCAGTGAAACTGTTAGAAAATCTTCTGCTCAAGTTATTGTGATTTGTGGAGCCTTAACATATGCTTCTATTAGCACACTGCTTGTCTTAAAAGATGTTTTTCACAGTAAGACACTAATTCTTCCCCCTTCCTGGGCTTCAAAGGAAGAAGTGTTTCTGAGTAATACTGGCACATTTAATGGCAGTTTGGGTATTGAACACTCGCCTATATTGTTTCCTGGAACCAAAAATTATTTCGAAGATATCAAACCCTCCAAATTCCCGAACGATGGACTACTTGCAGATATTTATTCCCTATATTTCCAATGTTTGTCTTTAAGTTCATTGAAAAATAAAATATTAAGTTTTTTTTACAGAATATCTTTACGGAACTGTACTGAGACAAAACGATTCGGTAAACTTGGAATGGATTTATTTACCGGTGTTTCTCCACGAGTGCATTTTGCGGTAAATCTTATGGCTCATGCTGTGGAAAGCATGAATTTAAATTTGAATAAGGCGCCTTATAAAAGAGAAAAAAGAACAAATTTCAAACACCAGGTAAATATTAGAAAGACCCTATATGAGGAAATTTTTGTTATTTGACTCATTAATGAAGACGCCGTCAATCGCAATATTTAACAATATGCACTTAATTGATTACAAATATTAAAGAACATGGAACATCCATTAAACCATCCTCACATGGTGGGACACAGTGTGTTGCAAGTAACAGTTCACTAATTAACTAAATAGTGAACTGTTACTTGCAACACACTGTGTCACACCATGTGAGGATGGAGATATAGAGAAGTAAGTAGGGTCTAAGTAATATCCCCCAATCTGACATAGAAACAGAATTTGACGTCAGGTAAAAATCAATCGATATAGCTTTATGCCTATCGCATGTCTGTTTAACCCTTTACACCAGTGGTCCCCAACCTTTTTGGCACCAGGGACAGGTTTTGTGGAAGACAATTTTTCCACGGATTGGGGGCGGGGAGTTGTGGGTTTGATTTATGTGCATTACATTTATTGTGCATTTTACTTCTATTATTATTAAATTTAAAATGTAATGAAATATATTTGCAACTTCCCTGATTGTCTTTCCATCCATTAAAAGCACATAAAATTGTGGCACTCTGCCCCCCAGATATGCTTTATGCTCCCCTGATATGACACTCTGCTCCCCTGATATGACACTCTGCCCCCCCTAGATATGCTTTATGCCCCCCCCTAGATATACCACTCTGACCCCCCCCAACTTACCAATGCACCCCCAGACTCCCTGATGCCTAGTGGGGGCAGTCGATGCACAACGTTTTAGTATTAGACTGTGACCTCTTGGATGTAGCCATTTAAACAAAGTAACTAAAAACATGTCTTGTTTTCAGACGCCACAAAATGCCGTATTTGCTCGATTATAAGACGAGGGTTTTTTTCAGAGCAAGTGACTATGAGACTATGATCCAGATCCCCTGCAGCGCTGCAGGGGACCTGGATCCTCCTGTCTGGTAACCTCAGCTGCTGCTGGCACTTTCAACGGGCGTCTATCACCGAGCGCCGGCGAAAGCACGGGCAGCAGCGGAGGCTGTCTACGTGCGTACCTTTCCCGGCCTAGCGTTCCCTCCGCTCCGGGATAGCCTGCCCACTGCCGGGATAACCTGCCCACGGGGAAGCAGAGCTGGTTGGGGAGATCATTGATCTCTCTGTGACAGGGGGCGCTCCAGAAGCAAGACCGGCCCGTCCATGGGACCCCGGCAGCACTGGGCCGTCCCAAAGTCATCGGCGAATCCGGTAGACTTACCTCTTTAATTTTTGGGGTCACACAGCGTCACTGCGTAATCACGTGGGAGTGGGTATGTAAGTGGGTATATTAGTGTCTGGGTGTGTAAGTGGCCCCCTATATGCCACTCTGTCCCATGATATGCCTTTTAATCCCCTATATCCCAGAGTGGCATATAGGGGTATACGGCATTTCTGGAGGCAGAGTGGCATATAGGGGGTTAAAAGGCATATCATGGGGCAGAGTGGCATATAGGGGGTATAAGGCATTTCTGGGGGCAGATGTGCATAACTGGGGGTAGATGTGCATAACTGGGGGCAGGTTGGGAAATAAAAGGAAATAAAAACAAAAAAAAGATTTCTCAATCATAGCTTTTATAAAATATGAAAAAGTTACATGAATGAATATTTACTAGTAAAAATGTTTCCTATAGGGTCATCTTATAATCAGGCTTTTTCTTTTTTTCCTAAATTAATATTCAGATTGTGGGGGGTCATCTTATAATCAAGGTCGTCTAATAATCGAGCAAATACAGTACTAATAGGCTTTCTCTTCCCTCTATGTTTATGTCTCATATGCCTATGTCTTTTCCATTTTCAGTAAAACTTACCACCAACAAGCAACAGCCTACCCTAGCAACTGGTGAAAAAAAAAAAAAAAAATCAAATGAATATTGTAAAAGAAAAAAAGAATGTCTGTAATTGATGTAATGTAGATCACTTCTAAGCAACAGGTTTAGGCCACTGACATTTATCAATGAGACCTATCATTAATCACTGACCTAACGTGGCACTAATAAGTGACCAGACAGTAATCAGTTATGAAATATTTTAAAATAATAATAAAATTTATGTTTGAATGCTGGTGTTTTAATGATTTATGCATGGTCACTATACGCATGTGGGGACTGCAGATATATGTCGCAGTGAAGGAGTTCCCTTGCCTTCTTAGCCCACATCCCGAACCTGGAACAGAAATTGAGAAGACCCTTTAAAGGTTGAAACACAACCTTTATTAATAAATCCTACTCTACTTATACATTCAGCATTGATTAATTTCTTTGGCACCTATCCTATCTACAAAAGGGGAGCGTCTAGTTTCCAAGGTTTAGTTGATGCTGCAGGCTCAAATTTTTGTCAACTCGCAATTTAACGAATAGGATTATTTTCAAACGAAATCATTACTAGGAAGTGACTGGAAGTGTGCCTTTTTGTGTATTTTTTCATACAATAAGTTTAAGTTTATGTGAAAATCAATAAATGTTGCAAATATGTTTAGAGTGATGCATTCATATTAATGTTGGTGTGCTGTTATGGGCAAACAAAGTTAAAATTGTGCTTGTTTCTGAGAGCCCAGTTGTCATGAACGCTACAATTCCCAATGACGGCAGCCCATTCACAAAAATGGTCACAGCTGTTTAAAATTTCATTTATTATACATTTTTACATAGAATTATTATATTATGTTATTATCTTAATACATCTTCTACTTCATTTAAAAGATACATCATTATATAAAGAATACAGATTATATACGGGGCTCGGACAAGCCAGTGCCTGTTTTTGATCAAGATGGTGAATATGTTCTCCCTTACATGCTTACAAATATTAAATTCACATCTGATTCAGTAAGAAATGACAGTCATGTAGGCCTTTATACTCCTTGGTATCCAAGTGGTCAGAGGCTTGCCATTAACACACATGTGATAACATGGAAGACCAACAACAATGAGGTCAGAAATTTAGAAATTATTAATGTAGTGTATGTAGTATGTCTAATTCCATTTCAATATTACACTCATTCCATCCATAACCTCTCCTTCTGTTTTAGAATTTTTAATGAAATACCAGAATCACCCCCCCCCCCCCCATAACCCTTACTGTAAACAGGGCCGGCCTTAGGGGTGTGCGACCTGTGCGACCGCACAGGGCGCCATGGTTGCAGGGGCGCCTGACCGGGACTTAGATTAAAGCATCGTTTTTTTTTTTTTAAACTTTATTTAACATCATTCATGTTAAATAAAGTTTTAAAGAAAAAAACGATGCTTTAATCCAAGTCCTGGTCAGGGGCTCCGAGCGGTTGCTCGTGAAGTTCTAAGCAACCGCTCGGCGCCCCTTACTCTCCGTGACTCCGTCACTGTGCCGGCGCTCAACATGAAATGCCGGCAGAGCGAGAAGACGGATGCCTCCCGCTCTCACCGCAGGACTCCGGCAACAAGGTAAGTGTGGGGGGGGGGGTAGTTTGAAGGGGGAAAGGGGGGGGGAGTAGTTTGAAGGGGGGGTGTAGTTTGAAGTGGCGGGGGGGTGTAGTTTGAAGGGACAGAGGGGGGGTGTAGTTTGAAGGGACAGGGGGGGTGTAGTTTGAAGGGGCAGAGGTAGTTTGAAGGGGTAGAGAGGGGGAGTAGTTTGAAGGGGCAGAGGGGGGGGGCGCCAGAGGAGTAGTCCGCACAGGGCGCCACAACGCCTAAGGCCGGCTCTGACTGTAAATCTTCTGAATCAATCTGAATCAGCCTTAACAGTTTGGTCTGTAACAAAGATGTACGTTAATGAATTCATATTTGTTTGTCAGATTCCCCGATCTCAATGCTCAAATAATTGTTTACCTGGTCAGAGGAAAGTCCAGCTATTTGGAATACACTCCTGCTGCTACGACTGTGTTTATTGTTCAGAAGGAGAAATATCAAATGTTACTGGTATGTTAGACCTGCACTGAGTACTGAATCATTGGAATATTAAAATATTAACCTATAAACAGACTATTGCTCTCTATTGCTAACAATATATTACTTATCACTTTTTACAGACAGTGACAATTGTTTAAAATGCCCAGTAGATGAATGGCCAAATGAGAAAAAGGATCGATGTATTCCCAAAGTGGTGGAATTTCTATCCTATACAGATGATACCTTGACTGCAACAATGGCATCTGTCTCAGTTCTCTTTTGCTTAATTACTCTGGCAGTACTGAGATTTTTTATTTTACACTGGAATAACTATATTGTTAAAGCTAATAACAGGAACCTCAGCTTCATCCTCCTTGTTTCCATAATGCTGAGCTTCCTCTGTGTGTTTCTGTTCCTTGGACGGCCAGTGGATATAACCTGCATACTTCGCCAAACCTCCTTTGGAATCATCTTCTCCGTAGCTGTGTCTTCTGTATTGGCCAAGACTATCATGGTCTGTATTGCTTTTAAAGCCACCAGGCCTGGCAGCAAGTGGAATAAATGTATCGGAGTGAAACTGCCAATTTCTATAGTCTTGTTCTGCTCGTTTATTCAAGTTCTAATTAATATCATTTGGTTGATTATTTCACCTCCCTTTAAGGAGCAGGACATGCACTCTTATCAGGGAAAGATCATCATTCAGTGTAACGAAGGCTCAGTTATTGCCTTTTACTCTGTCCTGGGCTATTTGGGGATCCTGGCAGCTATGAGTTTTATTATAGCTTTTTTAGCCAGGACATTACCAGACAGTTTTAATGAGGCCAAGTACATCACCTTCAGGATGCTGGTGTTCTGTAGTGCTTGGATTGCAATGATCCCGGTGTATCTGAGCACCAAAGGGAAATACATGGTGGCTGTGGAGATCTTTGCCATATTAACCTCAAATGCTGGACTTTTGAGCTGTATATTTTTCCCTAAATGTTACATAATCCTTTTTAGGCCAGAAATGAATAGTAAAACATGTATGTTAAAGATTAATGATTAACAGTTTCCTGCCAACATATATGCTGCTTCTGGAATCCCATGTTATCATTTTCTGATTAATGGAGCTATACTTGAAAACATCAATATGAATTGGAAAAAATACACTAAATGAAATTATACACAGGAGCATGCATCAATCTAAATGTTTATAGATACCTTATTGTATAGAGACTAGAACTACTTCACAGCATTCAGCATAATTAAAGTCATTTTTCTCCATTGCCCCTGTTCAGGGATGTCTTTAACGTGGGGGCAATAGTGGCAGCTCCCCTGAGTCCATTCCTTACGGGGGGCGCAAACAGAGCCGGTCCATACATGGGTCTGCTAGGTCAGTGGGACCCAGGCGGTATTTTGATAGAGGCGGCAATCACAGGTACCACCCTGCCAGCTCTCCCTAGAAGTGGACTGAACTGCGAGCCTCTGGAGGAGCAGGGCTAGTTGGGGAGATCATGGATCTCTCTTTAATCAGCCCAGAATAAAGGGAGCACGTCACTCCTCTATTTCACAGCTCTCTCACAAAACTTGCTGGCTATTGATGCTGAGTGCCGGGATATGATGTCAAATCTCAGCACTGAAGCCGCACACACAGCGATGGAACACTGAAACAGAGGTCTGTAGGAATTGATCTCACACGTCCACCACAAAACTTAGGAGAGATAATGAATAAGGGGAGAGAAGGGAAAAAACTGAGGCGATAATGAGAAGGAGGAGAGATGCGGGAAAGAGTAAAGATAAAAAGAAAGACGAAAGAGGTAGATTAAAAAGTATATTTATAAAGCAACACAGGGATAAAGAGAAAGGAGAGTGATTTTGACAGTTGAGGAGTGTAAGAAATCATTTTTATACTTTTATTTTGTTCTGCACATTTTAGGCCTGAATGCAACTTGAGTGCTAGGAACATATGGTATCAATTAAGTGACGTATTTTTTAGGGTCTTCTGTGGAATGCCGGTGTATCCTATTACTGTTCTAATAGGATTCCTTTACGTATACCCTAACCAAATGTAAAGGGGTATAAATTGGCATGACTAAAAAGACAAAGTCTCTTTCCACGCTCTTTCCACGCTCTCATCTTCATCTCACCAAGATATTTAGCCTACAATACCTTTTATCAACATTTGTTCCAGCATTGGTATTGTATGAATTGATAATTTGTTATCTAATAAACCTGATTAATAAGACATAGAAGCTGTGGTCTTGATTGCTGTTTGATCACTGGAGAAGCTTAGATATTCAAGACAAAGAATATTCTAACAAGGAGAAAGATGAAGAGTAAAAGGAGAGAAAATGAGAAGGGGAGAGATAAGGAGAAATGGAGAAAGAAGAGAGATGAGATAATCCTAAATGCTGTTAGATTTAATCTATTTGCACGACTTTGAGGCTGACATATTTAATTAAAAAAAAATGTATGTGGGGGACAGCATTTCATCCTTGGACCCAGGCAGCACAATGTCTTGGACCAGCCCTGGGCCAAAAGCAGCTGCCCCTTGAGCCTACAACAACACCTGAGAGGATTGCAACTCACACATCCGTTTCGGCCACACTATTCATTCACTATGTGATCTGCATCGTGTTGTGCGCCTCCCATGCCCTGCGCATGTGTCATGTGGACGTATTGCAAAAAGTCACCTTACAGTCAGAAGAAGGGAAGATTGCACTAACTCTGACAGTCTGCTCCTAATCTGCAAGGGCAGTGCAGCAAGTATACGTGACCCCTGCCGCATTTACAGTGCCCCCACCAGATATCTGTGTTTGTGGCTTTCAGTGGGTAAATGTGTGTATGGATTTAAGTGGAGATACCTCACTGGCCACTTTATTAGGTACACCTTACTAGTACTGGATTGGACCCCCTTTTGCCTTAAAAACTGCCTTCATTCTTTGTGGCATACTTTCTACAAGGTCCTGGAAACATTCCTCAGAGATTTTGGTCCGTATGTTAATGATGACATCACGCAGTTGCTGCAGATTTGTCGGCTGCATATCCATGATGCGAATCTCCTGTTCCACCACATCCCAAAGGTGCTCTATTGGATTGAGATCTGGTGACTGAGATGATGTGAGCTTTGTGACATGGTGCATTATCTTGCTGGATGTAGACAGTGGGAGTGCAGGGATGTGCAATTCGTATCGTCCAATGCCCGGGACATGCAGGTGTTTTTTTTCTTTCATTTGTAGGTGCTGCAGGGGACCTGGATCCTCCTCTCTGGCAACCGGTGAATGTTTGCATGATGCAGACAACCCCCTCTACTGACTGCACTGCCGCCTGGGCTTCTACAACTGAGTGCCGGCGTGACATGACCTTCCAGTGCTCCACCATAGAAGCCCCAGCGGAAGTACCGGATAGCAGCAGCAGAGGATGTCTGAGCGCATCCTGCAGACATTCACGGCTGCCATAGAGTAGGATCTCCCGCAGTGCTGCAGGGGACTTGGATCCTTCTCTCTTGCAGCCGGTGAATGTCTGCACGATGCGTCTATGGTAGAGCGTCGGCGGAAGTGGCGGGCAGCAGCAAAGGTTGTCTATGCGCACCACGCAGACGTCCACAGGCTGCCCCCACTAGACACCAGGGAGACTGGAGCACGGTGGACGAGTCTGGGGAAACATTGGTAAGCAGGACTCTATAACTGTATAATAACTGTTTAATAAATAAATTTTTTCTTTAAAATAACACCAAACTATAAGGGTGTGGCCTATAATCGGGCCAATACGGGATATATATATATATATATATATATATACACAAAAGATAAAGAATGTAACGCACTCACTTGACTGGAAGCAGTTGCAATATGCCCGGGTGCTAACAATCCAAAAAGTATATACAGCAAGTCAATACATTTTATAAAAAGAAGACCCGCGGAGTGCATCAACTGTATTTGATATATATATTACAATAAATAATAATTAAAAAAACAAAGTGAGATAAGTGATGTAATTGTGACATTACTGGCATTGATAAGATGTTCAAGAGTCCCTAACCACTGCACTGATACAATAAATAAAATAAAAAAAAATTGTATAAAAAAAAACAACAAAACTTACATCCCATTGCCCTGAAATCTAAAAGGTATAACCCCCTGCCCCCGTTCACAACCCCCATACCCGTTAAGCCATAAGTATAAAAAATACTACCCTATAGGGTACTACATGTAAATTCCTCCAGGACTTGAGGTACCAAAAACCCCTGGGACTGAAGGAGTTAAAGGCCTGAAATATAACTTGGTGGGGTGAAGCTTTTGACTAGCCTGGCAGCTAGTATTTGTTAAGTTAACTCTTTCACATCCTCCCTCCAGTCACAGGCTGACTTGGAGACTGGCAACATGTACGAAGGTAGTAGGGCCCATGCTATAAGTACTTTCCATCCCACCAAAAACCAAACCCTGTCTACCCCAAATAACCACAGACACAGTTGTATAACAACAGGTCACAGCTTTATTAACTCAAACATCATACTGTATTAACCTGTTACCAAACATAACTTTCATCCCTTACAAAAAAATTACTGCAGTTTTTCTGAAGTAATACTGCAGTTTTTTGGACATGAAAAAACTGCAATACTGCACTTTTACTGCAGTTTTACTGCATTTGTACTTCACTGTACTGCAGTTTTACTGCACATTTACTGCACTTTTTTTTTTATATTGCAAACCTACAGTTGTACTTCAATGTACTGCAGCTTTATTGCATTTGTACTTCCGTACAAAGATAACTGCAGTAAAACTGCAGTAAATGTGCAGTAATACCGCAGTAAAAGTGCAGTATTGCAGTTTTTTCATGTCTAAAAAACTGCAGTATTACTTCAGAAAAACTGCAGTCATTTTTTTGTAAGGGAATACTATCTACACAAACCATTAATTGCTAAATAACTTAACCCAACCTAATACTGTACAGAAACCTTGCCAGCCCCCTTTCCAGGCTTTTACCACCAATTTGTAATTACCTCCCCCCATTAAGTATGAAAGTTCCATACCAACTATTACTAAGCACCAGCCAGCCTTAAACTCAGTGGGCATAATCAGCCTTACCACATAAGAGGTGAGGGGAGGATTGAGACCCGACATACCAACTGCAACACTAACTGCCGCCTGCCCCAACCATATTTTGCCTTTGGCTTTTGGCTTGCTTGTTCTTCACCACCTCGTGAGTCCTATTTACTGTCTCTGCTACGTGGGTCCAGCTCTCCTGCGTTCCCCAGGGCCCTGCCTAACATACAGTCCCTGACCGGCAAGGACATGCCACCCGTCATGACCACGTTGTTGGTCAACAGGTCACCAAAAGGGTGCCAATTATCCCATGAGGACACTCCACCCCAACCACACGGACAAGCAATAAAACAGCACTCACGCTGCTCTCATGTTAGTGTACTCACAGTTTTATCCCCCAAATTGTTTCCTGCACCTCTGGGACTTTTGAACTTTGGCACCTGATAACAATCATTGGCTGATTGGACCAATTAACTCTTGGGGGATACCCCAAATACCCCAGAGTTGGAACTCTCCAGAAAAGTAGTGATGGGTAATTCAGATCAGTAAAGTGAATCGGTTAATTTTGAGTGATTCAAATGAATGAATGCATTCATGAGCCAATTCATCAGTTCACTCAATGTGAGGCACAGTAGTTACTGCTTCCCAGTCCCTCCTTGCAGTCACACTAACGATTGGACCCACCCCTTTCATTATAGTCAATGAATCCCCCTACTCAGCAACTAAACTCACAGTAAGGACAAGATTAATATTTTGGGTGCTGAAAATTAGGGGAGGTGGGGGTTAATTTAGGGGCACTTATGGTTAATAGGGTCTTTAGGGTTAATTTCATGGTGAGGACTGAGGGGTTAATTTAATATTTAATATGGTTAACTTAAGGTGCAGTTAGAGGTAAAGGGGTGCAAACTAAGGGGAATCTAAATCCTGGGGGCAGTGAAGATTAATCCTGTATTTAGTTATAAAAGTCTAATTGTGTTCGATTCAGAGTTGCTCTGAACGATTCAGTGAGTCAGTGAATTGATGACTCATATTTAATTTCTGTGTCTCGACCATCTTTTAACATAAAGGCCAATAAACAGACAACCGAAACATATTTATTTGAATTCTTATTATTCATTTGTACTTTTTGCTATTTGGAAAATAAATGACTATTATAATTGTACTGAACTTTTAACTGTACAGAATAATTGTACACTTTGTTATTTAGCTGTGAATTCGCTTGGTGATTGATCTCATGTGCACATTAGATATTTGGAGAACAGGCCAAATTTGTGATTCCCAACACAGACGAATGAGCTAAATTCAGAATGCTGGTAAATGTAATACGCTTTAGTGTATAAAACAAGGGCACCGGAGTCACTTTTAATTCATTTACAGGAGACACAGACTGCATCTCACTATGTACTGAAACATGCAGCTGAACCCTGCACACATCATGATATTCTGTATTATTATGGGATATGTTGCATTGTCCAGAATAATTATATTTAAATCTATGACTGGATTGTCTTCATTTAGTCTGTTACTGATTATGTTTGGTCTGTGTTTGACACCTTGCAAATCTGCAACAAAAAACTCAGAATCAGCTTGTAAATTACAAATAAGGCAAGCATTCGATGACTATGAATATTATCAAGATGGAGATGTTATAATCGGAGGAGTGTTCACTGTACATTCGTCTGTGGAGCATTACCAATTTACAAAAGCACCTCTGGAGCACATGATCTGTATGGCGTAAGTTATCTTTACTATCTTTTTTTTTATTATTCAGTTATACAGATTTTGGTGGCTAGACATGGCACCACCATCCCTAGGCAGCCTATTATGACACCTAATTGTTTGGCTTCAGACAATAGGTACCCCTCCAGACCTGTTGTAAGCAGAGGAAAGACACAAGGTGTGTGATCAGTTAGGAGGTCAGAGATGTCCTTACTCACTTTACAAGGGAGTGAGAAGTTCTGTTGGCACTTCAGGAGGAAACGTGTAATACAGAGTTTTGCCAGAAAGGGAAAAAAAAGGGCATTGAAAATTCTGATCTTTCAGCTCTGCCAGATACTTCACATGTATGACTAAATGCAGTTAGAAACATTATTCCTAGTACTGTAATAATTATTCAATTACATATAAAAAGATATTCATAATTTTCAGGGAATGTTTAATTGTCATATGACTTAAAAGTAGACTAATAGTTTTTTTAATGGAAACTCGAAAAGTTTTTTTAATGTTGAAGTGTGTTTACAGATTAAAATAAGCAAATTGTAAAAAAAAATGTATTGAAGCCTCAGCTTGTGTCTATATCAAGGACACATGTATCTTAACTACTTTATCTCAAGATCTGCATTATTATTCCTCATCTCTCCCCTTTTGTTAAGTTGCTATTTGTTGTTGATTGTTGTTTATGACTTTAGAAGGGGGGGCATTAGAAGATAATGCTGGTTCTTTCACTCTGATCCTAGTTTCCATTAGGTGAAATTTTTATAACAATAATATTTCGAAATTAATTAAACAGCTTGCCAAACAAAAGGTAATTTTAATTAATTAAGTTAATTTTGACACAGTTGGAGACAGTTTCCTGCAACAGCACAGAGGTGAAGGGGTTTACAAATTACAAACATTTACAACATTTCTATTCTTTACCATATTTTCCTATTTCTCTCTGTGCACCCACACATATTAAGGATTGTTCTATAAGGATGGGTAGGAATCTCTATATATTACCCACCATTTTGTGTGAATAAAACTATTTTAACAGATTTGTATTGTGAAATGCCAGGTTATTATGCCTCTCATCCCTTTTTATCTCATATCTGAGTTACTGGGAAATTAAATTTATGACCTTTCTTATAGCCAACAGATTGAAAAGTCTTCTTAATAAGTCTTTATATGATATGTCTAATATTGGCAAGGTACGTAAGAGACTGGACAGGAGGTCCGCATTGTCCAAATCTACTTTTGTTTATTTATAAGGCCAAGGACTGACTAAGGTCTGAAGTCTCTACATCAGAGGCAGACTTGATGGGACGAATGGTCCTTATCTGCCATCATATTCTATTTATTTGTCTCCCTGTAAAATGCTTTTGTGCCATATCTCCAGCATGAATTTAAATTATGCCTCATTTTTCCATCATACAAAAGAGGTTGTATTATAGGTCTTACAAGTTATTTATAAAAAATAAAAAAAAACATCCACAGAGTGGCAGCAGTACCTCTTTACTACCAATTTCTAATCTTACACACTGTAATAATGCCTATAAACTGTTTGCCACTGGCGAAGAATGAGAAGCATTTTCATTTACTTACATGTGATTTGTGAGACTAATTGTGTACAAATGTTAAACCTTACATCTCCATAGGCCTTTCTACCTTTTGTACACGCATGTCCGTATCTTTCTTTTTGCCGTTGAACAAATTAACAAAGACACAGATATTTTACCAAATATCACGCTGGGATACCATTTTTATGATTCTTGCTTAGATACAAGGAAGGCGGTAAAAAGTGTTTTACAAATTTTGTCTGGACCTGGGAAGACTGTCCCCAATTATTCCTGTTCTGAACGTGGGAAGGTGGCTGGTTTTATTGGAGATCACTATTCAGTCACAACTGTGCCCATAGCGCAAATACTCGGGATATATGGTCATACACAGGTGAGTCCATTCAAATCTAATCTAATTAAATACCAGTCTTTTTCTCTACTAATGGCTGCGCCTTGTAATTACCGAGATTAGAGAGTTTCTTTGTCTGTCTAACCGGTGAAAAAATACGGCACAGACATAACTTCTAGAACTGAAAAGTATTTGCTTTGCCAGGGATATCACATGGGAGTGCTAATGCAGGCTCCGGTCTGCTTTCAAGGAAAGGCCTCGGGGGGGCCATGGTGACCACAGGTTAGAGCCTCTTTGACCTAGCATAGTAGACCTTGTAATTTCATCAAGCTACTTTAATCGGAGGTAGGTACAACAATATAAAATGTATTGGCCATTTTCACAAAAAAAGAGGGCTGGCAGAATTCAGAACATACAGTGGTTAACGGAATATACAGTATGTAGTGTATTCAAGGTTGATGAACTCTTACACCAAGGAGTAACGATGTTACCAATAATAATATTTTAAGTGCAAACACTGTAATATAGTGTTTAAATAAAGGTGCAACAAGTGATGACAAAAATAGCCAAAGTGTTGCGCACTAAATTTGTGAAAATACAATAACACAAAAACATTTCCTTTGAAAGTAATTTGTGTCTAGTAGTCCTTACAATGGTCTTGTAATGCAGCCAATATTGGGGAGCCAGTGGAGGGACTCGCAGAGAGGTGCGGCCGATGCAGAGCGTCGGGTGAGATAGATTAGTCTGGCAGATGCATTGAGAACAGACTGGAGGGGGGATAGTCGGGAGAGAGGGAAGCCGGTGAGTAGGTTGTTGCAGTAGTCTAGACAGGAGATTACGAGGGAGTTGATTAGTTGTTTTGCAGTGCTGGCAGTCAGGAATGGACAAATTTTGGAAATGTTGCGTAGTTGGTTGTGGCAGGATTTAGAGAGTGCTTTGATGTTAGGGTTAAGGCAGTGCTGGAAAATAATGGTGGCCACACAAAATATTGACACTTTGGGTCCAATTTGGACAGGCTGTGCACTCTTTACAATGTAGCAGAGTGTAATTTCTTCAGTGTTGTCACATGAAAAGATAAAACTTTTGTGAGATACTATATGTCCCAGGGCAGGCAAAATAAATATTCTTTCAAAAGCACTATCCAAAACCTGGTGGGTTATGAAGCAACGTATTTAGGGAATGTATTTAGATAGTATTTGGTACTATATCTGTACCAAAGATCCGCTGTGGCCCCCGACAAATGGGTTCACCTTAGCCAGAGGTCTCCCCGTCTCCAGACCCCGAGAAACGCGCCAATAGGGAACCTGAATGAAGAATTTTCCATCAAAATCCATTGTCCACTAGTGTTTGTAGAATAACATGAGCATCACAAAGTTTTGAATACTCCAGGCCGAGTAGGGTGGAACCTGACAGAAAGAGGCACAACAGTCTAGATAAGATGTTTATCTTCATAATGTTAATATAGCCTGTATATATAGCGAAATGCAAAGGAGAAGGGATAAGCAGGAGAGCACTCAGGAAGAACACTCTGTAGCTGGTAGAACATTCAAGCGATGAGACTGGAGAGAGGAGGGCTTAAATGTCTGTCAGTGGGAGTTTCTCACTTGGATTCCAGCCCCTCCCTCTTTGGTTCCTTAGTATAGGCAGAGAGGGGGGGCTTTCTCCCTTTCTGACATGGCCAGCCATCCTGCCCCTTCTGAACCAGGTGTTCCTGCAGAGCGACGAGGATCCTGGGGTCACAGGGACGGGTGAGTAACCCTCACATTGTGTACTCATGCAGCCAGGAGCTTGACATACTCGTAACTACCTTTAACTCCTGGAGCCTCCCCAGGCCAAGTTTTGGCTTCGGGAGTTAAAGGTCCATACGAGTGACTGTATTGGTCACAGTGAGGGACCATATTTTCACATATTTTGTGTGCAACACTTTGGCTTTTTTTTGTCATCACATGTTGCAGCTGCCCTTCATTGGTTGATGCCAGTGTAGGCCCCTGCCAACGACCAATAGAGTCGCTCCTACAAACTGATAAATCCTGAAGCCGGGAGACCAATGGTCTTCCCAGGCCAAGTTTTGGCATCAGGAGTTAAAGATCCATACGATCAACGCTATTGGTCTCTCCAGGCCAAGTTTCTCCGAGGTGTACCTTACCCTGCCCTTTCCCAGGGAGATTAAAATGTGAGTCCCCCTGGCAAAGCGTATAGCAAGGTATACCTCAGAGCAACTTGGGAGAGACTAATAGGCAGCTACCCTTCATCGGTTGATGCCAAAGGAATTTCCTGCCAGTGGTTGCTCTTATGAACCTTTAAAATCCTGGCGCCAAAGCTGTTGCATATTGTTACCGTATTAACCCCTTTTAAAAAGTGGCCAATAGAGTCGCTCTTATGAACCTTAAAAATCCTGGCGCCAGCGTTTTGTTACCGTATTAACCCCTTTTAAGAAAACAAGAAAACAAAAAAACAAAGAAAAAAAAATGACCCCGAATAACGTACACATATATATGCCGGAAAGAACACAGGCGAATATTCATGGAATACGAAGGGGTTTTTTTCATGAAGACTTGGCCAGCAAGTCTAGTTGCTATATATTTTCGTACAAGAAAGAAAATCCAGTGTTTTACAGAGATAAATATTGCCTGTTCCTTGTTCAAATGTAGAACAAATTGTGATTATCAGATGTTACAAATGATATAATGTTTTCATATTTTGTAGATCAGCTATGGAGCCACAGATTATTCATTAAGTGATCGACGTGTCTACCCGCACTTTTTTAGGGCACTACAGAATGAACATGTCCATTTATTAATAATATCCGACCTTCTGAAATACTTTGGCTGGACCTGGGTTGGAATATTTACATCGAATGATGACAGTGGAAATCAACAAAGCCTTATTTTAACCAAATATCTCAATGATCAGGGTATTTGTGTTGCCTACACAATACATAGCAACAAGGGCATCAAAAACGATTTACATCACATCAGTGAAATTGTTAGAAAATCTTCTGCTCAAGTTATTGTGATTTGTGGAGCCTTAACATATGCTTCTATTAGCACACTGCTTGTCTTAAACGATGTTTTTCACAGTAAGACACTAATTCTTCCCCCTTCCTGGGCTTCAAAGGAAGAAGTATTTCTGGCTAATATGAGCACATTTAATGGCAGTTTGGGTATTGAACTCTTTCCTATATTTTATTCTGGAACAGAAAATTATTTCAATGATATCAAACCCTCCAAATTCCCAAATGATGAACTACTTGCAGATATTTATTCCCTACATTTCCAATGTTTATCTTTAAGTTCATATAAAATGAAAATATTTAGTTTTTTTTATGGAATGTCTTTTCGTAACTGTACTGGAAAAGAAAGCTTGGGTAAACTTGGAATGGATTTATTTACCGGTGTTTCACCACGAGTGCATTTTGCAGTAAATATTATGGCCCATGCTGTGGAAAGCATGAATTTAAATACTGCGCCTTATAGAACAGAAAAAAGAACAAATTTCAAACACCAGGTAAATATTAGATAGAGACTATATGAGGAATTTTTTGTTATTCTTATAATGAACATATTGAAGACGTCATCAATCGCAATATTCAACAATATGCACTTAATTGATTACAAATATTAGAGAACATAGAACATTCATAAAACAGTCGGGTTACTTCTCTCCAGAGGCGTATATAGGGTATGGCAGCCATGGCACGTGCTATGGGCGCCATCTCAAGGGGGGTTAAAGTGATAAGGGAGGGAGGGAGGGGGTTAAAAAGTGATAAGGGAGGGAGGGGGTTAAAAAGTGATAAGGGAGGGAGGGGGTTAAAAAGTGATAAGAGGAGGGAGAGGGGGGTAGAAAGTGATAGGGGAGGGAGATGGGGTAGATATAAGTAAAGAGTGTGCATTAATGTGTGGATGCATTGAGTGAATGAGAGAGAGCATGAGTTAATGTGTGAATGCATTGTCTGAATGAGGGAGAGCATGAGTTAATGTGTGGATGAATTGTCTGAATGAGGGAGAGCATGAGTTAATGTGTTGATGCATTGAGTGAATGAGGGAGAGCATGAGTTAATGTGTGGATGAATTGTCTGAATGAGGCAGAGCATGAGTTAATGTGTGGATGCATTGAGTGAATGAGGGAGAGCATGAGTTAATGTGTGGATGCATTGAGTGAATGAGGGAGAGCATGAGTTAATGTGTGGATGAATTGTCTGAATGAGGGAGAGCATGAGTTAATGTGTGGATGCATTGAGTGAATGAGGGAGAGCATGAGTTAATGTGTGGATGCATTGAGTGAATGAGGGAGAGCATGAGTTAATGTGTGGATGAATTGTCTGAATGAGGGAGAGCATGAGTTAATGTGTGGATGCATTGAGTGAATGAGGGAGAGCATGAGTTAATGTGTGGATGCATTGAGTGAATGAGGGAGAGCATGAGTTAATGTGTGGATGAATTGTCTGAATGAGGGAGAGCATGAGTTAATGTGTTGATGCATTGAGTGAATAAGGGAGAGCATGAGTTAATGTGTGGATGAATTGTCTGAATGAGGCAGAGCATGAGTTAATGTGTGGATGCATTGAGTGAATGAGGGAGAGCATGAGTTAATGTGTGGATGCATTGAGTGAATGAGGGAGAGCATGAGTTAATGTGTGGATGCATTGAGTGAATGAGGGAGAGCATGAGTTAATGTGTGGATGAGTTGTCTGAATTAAAGTGTGAATTAGTGACTGTAGACTGTAAAAGTGTTTGTGTATCATAGATGTATAATTGTGGAAGGGCAAAGATGGCACTAGCAGGAGGTTTGAGCCTTGGGGACCAAGATGGCACAGGCAGGGTGTATATGGGACAAAGATGGCACTGGCCGGACTGTTTGGGGACAAAGTTGACTTGTGCTGGGCTATTTGTGGACAAAGATTGCAAATCTTATGTGTGTAATCTGGGTGCTGGTCAGGTTCTATGTGGGCAGTGTGGACGCCAGGGCTGGCTTTGGGGTGTGCAACCTGTGATCTATGCCTGTAATTTAGGGGTTTTTAAATATACCTTTAATGCCGTGTTTTTATGTGAATTCCAATTGATCTTTACCTGCAAAGCTGGGTTTTTGTGTTATTCTGTAGATCCATATCTGCTATGCTATGTTTCCATACATTATTTATGTGTACCTGCAAATACAGGGTTAATATGTCTTATTCAGTTGATCTATACCTGCGATGCTATGTTTCATATATTATTATTGTATACCTGCAAATACAGGACTTGTATGTCTGATTCTGTTTATTTGATATATACCTTCAGTGCTGAGATCACAAGTGAATTTCAATTGATCTGGGTTTGTGTGTTGATCTATACCTGCTATCGGCAGCAGGGACTAATATTTATATATATATAAAAAAAATTTACATGAATTAATATTTACTAGTAAAACTTTTTTTCCTATAGGGTAGTCTTATATTCAGGCTTTTTGTTTTTTTCCTAAATTAATATTTAGATTTTGGGGGGGTCGTCTTATAATCAGGGTCGTCTTATAATCGAGCAAATACGGTATTTAATTTTCTGATTTCAAGGAGTGGATGAAGAATGAGCTCCAGTCCACTTTTCAGCAGATCCGATCATCGGTTTTGGATTCTTTGCCCTAGCCTGAGACATCCTGTCTTGATCCTTTGCCTGGGTTCCGGTCTTTGGGTCACAATCATGGTTCTTCGGGCTTCAAAAGGGACTGGCGCCTGGAGGAACCCGAATCTGCGGAAGAGGGGGAGCTCTCTAAAGAAACCTTTCCACCAGAAGAGGTGGACAAGCTGGTTACTGCTGTGAGGGCCGCTCTAGACCTGGAGGAAGAACAGACTGTTTTTTTTCTAGGTTCTTGTAAAAAGCCCAAGGCTTTTCCAGTCCCTGAAGCATTGAAGTCTATTATTACTGACCAGTGGAAGGCTCCTGAAAGAAACCTAACCATCTCCAAAAGAGTCTCAAGGCTGTTCCCTTTTCCAGAAGATTTCTCTGAGCTGCGTTCATCTCCCAAGATAGATGCTCCAGTGGCCAGGGCCACTAGAAGATCCGCTATTCCCTTGGAGGATTCCTCTCATTTCCTGGATCCCATTGACAGGAAGGCAGAGGGAGCAGCTAAGAGATCTTTTGAGGCTTCAGCGAAAGATCTGTTCAGAAAGGAGTTAAAAGTTCTGTTGCCACATTTTCGTCCCAACCCGTTCAGGGCATCCAGAGGTCAGGATTCCAGACCCCAGTCCAGATTTCAGGATAGGCCTTATGGTTCCAGATTTTGGCCTTTCCATGGTAGAGGCAGCCCTTCCTCCTCTAAACAGGAGGACAGGGCTTCAAAGAAAGCATGATGCCAGAAACATTGTGGTAGGGGCAGGGTGATGTGTTTTCTTCATCAATTTTTTGTCTGGATGCCTTGACCCTGGGAAGAGGTGTTTACGCCCACATCTTCATTATTCCCAAATCGTCAGGAGACTTCAGACTCACCATAGATCTCAAGTTTCTGAGCCGTTTTGTGGCTTACAGGAAGTTCAGGATGGAGTCTATCAAGTCCACCATAGAGCTTCTTTCCAAGGGAGATTTTCTCGCTACACTCGATCTTTAGGATGCCCATCTTCATGTTCCCATCAGGCAGGAGTCACAGAAGTTTCTTCAGGTGGACAACATACAAAATGGACTCTTCATTTCCAGTTCCAAGCTCTTCCTTTTAGTCTTGTTTCAGCTCCAAGAGTCTTCACCAAACTGCTGTCTGCGATTGTTTCTTCCCACCAGAACGATTCCTTTCCTGGGGTTTATCCTGGATACTTTCTGTGAAAGGATCTTCCTGCTAGGGGACAAGATTCAGAATATCACCAGCTATACCCATTTGATTTTATCCAGACGTCTCTCCAGCCTGAGACTGCTCATGCGCCTTCTGGGAAGGATGGTGTCTACGAGGCCTGCCCTGGCATGGGCCCTTCTTCATATATGTCCAGTACAGTATTTCATCCTGGGGACATGGGGTCGATCCATTCCAGCCCTCTCAAGAAAGGTTGCCATTCCAGCCAGTGTTTGTCTTTCCCTCAGATGGTGGCTTCAGGTGAAAAGACAGAGTTCAGGTCTGGTTTGGACCGAGCCTGTTTTTTGTCAAACCAGGAACGTCGTCTTCATATCAATGTGCTGGAACTTCTGGCTGTCTAGAAGGCACTCCTTTCTTGGCTATGCTGGTTACGGGGAAAAGCAGCGCGAGTACTGTCGGACAATCGCATGGTGGTGGCTTTCCTGAATAAGCAAGGCGGCACAAGGAGTGTTCAATTGGGCTCTCTTTTTCAGAAGATCGGTAAGTGGGCCGAGTTCTATCTCTCCCACCTTTCGGCCGTGTTAATTCATGGGAAGAAGAACATTACCGCATATTTTCTCAGCAGAATATCTGTTCTTCAAGGATAATGGAGCTTGAACACTGCATCATTTCTGCAAGTCACGAGAGACTGGGGTATTCCACAGATCGACCTCATGGCGACGGCAGCCAACAGGAAACTGCTTCTGTTTTATTCCCTGTCATCGGCGGGCCGTCCATTAGCTCTGGATGCCTTTTCCCAAGCTTGGGACTTTGATTTGGGTTACATCTTTCCCCCTCTTCCTCTCATCACCAGGGGTTCTCCAAAAGATCAAAAGAGACAGATACCGAGAGATCCGAGAATAGCTGCCGACAAAAGGATTTGGTACCCAGGGTTAATCCGCCTGTCCATAGAGCCTCCAAAGAAGTTGTGGAACAAGCCAGACCTGCTCCTTCAAGGGCCTGTACTCCACCCGCTTACTTTAAGTTGTCAGCGTGGCTCCTGAGAGGGAGAGATTCATTCAGGCTGGTCTCTACGAAGAGGTGGCTGAAACCATGATGAAGTGCCGGAAGCAAATTACCAACCTCCGGTATGAGAAGATCCGCAAGTCCTTCTCCTCCTGGTGTGCTAACAGACAGCTCCAGCAGGATAATGTCTCCAGCCACCCTGAAGGTCCATGTGGCAGTTCTTAGCGCTCTATCAAGTAAACAGTTAGCTGTTCACCTTTGGATCTCTCGTTTCATGTAAGCTATCTCTAGACTTTGTCCATTCAAGAGGCCCCTGGTGCCAGGCCTGGACTGGGACAAAAAATAGGCACGGGCATTTAAGCCTGAGCAGCCCATTTTTATTTATTTATTTATTTATTGTTAAATCCCACCCTTCATGTACCATCTTTGCATTTACTCACTCATTCACGCAAATCATTAACACATTCATTAATGCAGTCTCACAAATCATTCAAGCAATTCATCCACACATGAATTCATTAATTGTCATACGCATTCACACAATTCATCCACACATTTATTCATTCATTCTCATACGCATTCACACTACCCCCTCTCCCCATCTTATCTGCCCCTTCTCACTGTGTTCCCCCTTTTCACTATGTACCCACTTCCCAATATGTACCCTTTCTCACTATCTATCCCCTCTCCCCCTTTCTCACTATCTAACCCCCCTCTGCCCCTTCTCGCTGCACCCCCCCTCCCTCACCCTACTTACCTTGTTGCCGGAGCAAGCAGCAACTGCGACCGGGCCCACGGCAGGGCCGGATTGATTTAGGGGACGATGGAGCTGCAGCTCCAGGCCCCTACCTTAAAATAGGCCCAGTCAGGACTGAACTGACTGGGCCTATGCGGCCTCTACGGCCGGATTGACGCTGAGCCCCTTAAGCCCGCCGCAACTGCGACCGGCTCCCCCACTCTAAGGGGCCGGGAAGCCCCCACCAGGGCCGGCCTTAGGGGTCTGGGGCCGCATAGGGCTTAAATTAAAACATCGGGTGTTTTTTTTTTAACTTTATTTAACATCCTCCATGTTAAATAAAGTAAAAAAAAACCTGAATATACGTCCATCGCGCAGACCTTCCCCGGCTGTCAGAGATCAGAGTTCCCACGTGCTCTACACGCTGCCCGGACTACACACCGGGGACTCAGAAGCACCGGTAAGTTTGGAGAGGGGAGAGGGAGGGAGTGTTAAATGGGGGGCATAAGGCATTTCTGGAGGCAGAGTGCTCTGTGAAATGCCTTTTAAACCCCCTTAATGCCACTCTGCCTCCAGAAATGCCTTTTAACCCTCTATACGCCACTCTGCCTCCTGAAATGCCTTATACCTCCCTATATGCCACTCTGCCCCATAATATGCCTTTTAACACCCTAAATGCCAGAGTGGCATATAGGGGTATAAGGCAATTCTGGAGGCAGAGTGGCATTTAGAGGGTTAAAAGGCATATCATGGGGCACAGTGGCATAAAGGGGGTATAAGGCATTTCTGGGGCAGAGTGGCAAGCCAGGGGGCAGATGTGCATAACTGGGGGGCAGGTTGAAAAAAAAAGGAAATAAAAACAAAATATTTTTGTCAATCATAGCTTTTATTAAAAAAAAAATTGTTCACATAGTTTACATGAATTAACATTTACTGGTAAAACTTTTTTCCTATAGGGCCGTCTTATATTCAGGCTTTTTCTTTTTTTCAAAAAATAATATTCAGATTTTGGGGGGTCGTCTTATAATAGAGCAAATACGGTATATGTGAACATCAATAAATGTTGCTAATATGTTTAGAGTGATACGCATGGTAGCATTCATATTAATGTTGGTGTGCTGTTATGGGTAAATAAGGTTAAAAGTTTGCTTGTTTCCGAGAGCCCAGTTGTCTTGAATGTTGCAATTCCCAATGACTACAGCCCATTCACAAAAATGGTCACAGCTGTTTGCAATTTCATTTAATATACATTTTACTTAAAATTATTATATTATTATGACTTATCTAAACACATTTTTTACTTTCTTTAAAAGATATATCATTATATCAAGAATACAGATTATATACGGGGCTCGAACAAACCAGTGCCTGTTTTTGATCAAAATGGTGAATATGTTCGCCCTTACATGCTTACAAATCTGAAATTCACATCTGATTCATTAAGAAATGACAGTCATGTAGGCCTGTATACTCCATGGTATCCAAGTGGTCAGAGACTTAATATTAACACACATGGGATGATATGGAAGACCAACAACAACGAGGTCAGAAATTTTTAAATTTTTAATAACCTTGTTGCATTTTGAAAAATTTGCATCCTGCTTCTGTTTTAAAAATTGTCTTAGTCTTATGTTGACTTTTGATCCCTATAAAAATGTCCTCCGTGCTCCTCACTCTTTAAAGCAGGGACGGATATCCTTTTTTCTGCCAAGGGCCATTTGAATATTTATAACATAATTTGTGTGTCATACAAAATTATCAACTTAAAAATGAGCCCCACATTGTTTATTTATCCCACAGACAGCCCTCCCTTTAGTAATGATTTATGTGATGCCCCATTGCCCCCCACACCCTTGTGTATTGCCACAATCCAGCTCCACATTGTATATTTATTCCACCATAAAGTCCCCCTTTTAGTACTGATTTATGTGATGGCCCCAGCCAGCACCCCCTTGGGAACTAATGCCCCCACGCCTTTGCATATTGTCCCCAATCAGCCCCACATTGTGTATTTATGCCATCCAGTAAACCCAGACCTGCCTAGCACCCAGACTGGAAGCACAGTACTTCACATTTGCCCCCAAACATCCCTACCTCAAGCAGCATCCCTGTGCCCCCCCCCTTACACATCAATGCTACCAAACACATACTCACTCATTCACAAATATTAGTTCACGCATTCACAGATACTAAATAATTCCCTCACCCACAGGTACTCATTCACATATACTCACAAATTCACAAATATACCCTCATTCAGATATTCATTCACTCAATCAATTACGCATACGCATTCATCCACCCTCCTCTATGCTCTTATCTGAACTGAAGATCTCTCTGTGCCGCTCGCAGACTTCTGCAGGGGCCTGCTGTTTCCCTCTGTGTTTCTCACACTCTATACCAGCAGTGTCTCTTGTACCCAGGGGAAGCAGGAACACGGTAGAGTTATGTGACGCAACTCCGCTGGGTTCCAGCACCCCCTTGGTGGCACAATAGCCGTTCCACGCACACAGGTAAGCAGCAGGCCCCTTCGGAAGTGTTTGTGGGCAGGCCAATGATTTTGTAGACTTTATATGGCCTGCGGGCCGGACGTTCCCCACCTCTGCTTTAAAGAATCAGAACCAGTAAACCATTTCTTGTTTTGTAATAAATAGTGATACCAGATTCACTTTTTTTCCCATATGCCTCATTGTTTCTTCTTCTCAATCTGAATGAATCTTAACCATACTGGAGCATTGCAGTCTCTAACAAAGACCCAAAGATGTACCTGCTAATTAATTAAAGATGTACATGCTAATTAATTCATATTTGTTTGTTCAGATTCCACGATCTCAATGCTCAAATAATTGTTTACCTGGTCAGAGGAAAGTCCAGTTATTTGGAATACACTCCTGCTGCTACGACTGTGTTTATTGTTCAGAAGGAGAAATATCAAACGTTACTGGTATGTTAGAACTGCACTGAGTACTGAATCATTGGAATATTAAAATATTAACCTATAAACAGACTATTGCTCTATATTGCTAACAATATATTACTTATCACTTTTTACAGACAGTGACAATTGTTTAAAATGCCCAGTAGATGAATGGCCAAATGAGAAAAAGGATCGATGTATTCCCAAAGTGGTGGAATTTCTATCCTATACAGACGATACCTTGACTGCAATAATGGCATCTGTCTCAGTTTTCTTTTGCTTAATTACTCTGGCAGTACTGAGATTGTTTATTTTACACTGGAATAAATATATTGTTAAAGCTAATAACAGGAACCTCAGTTTCATCCTCCTTGTTTCCATAATGCTGAGCTTTCTCTGTGTGTTTCTGTTCCTTGGACGGCCAGTGGATATAACCTGCATACTCCGTCAAACCTCCTTTGGAATCATCTTCTCCGTAGCTGTGTCTTCTGTGTTGGCCAAGACTATCATGGTCTGTATCGCTTTTAAAGCCACCAGACCTGGCAGCAAGTGGAATAAATGTATCGGAGTCAAACTGACAATTTCTATAGTCTTGTTCTGCTCATTTATTCAAGTTCTAATTAATATCTGTTGGTTGCTTATTTCACCTCCCTTTCAGGAGCAGGACATGCACTCTTATCAGGGAAAGATCATCATTCAGTGTAACGAAGGCTCAGTTATTGCCTTTTACTCTGTCCTGGGCTATTTGGGGATCCTGGCAGCTATGAGTTTTATTATAGCTTTTTTAGCCAGGACATTACCAGACAGTTTTAATGAGGCCAAGTACATCACTTTCAGCATGCTGGTGTTCTGTAGTGCTTGGATTGCAATGATCCCGGTGTATCTGAGCACCAAAGGGAAATACATGGTGGCTGTGGAGATCTTTGCCATATTAACCTCAAATGCGGGACTTTTGAGCTGTATATTTTTCCCTAAATGTTACATAATCCTTTTTAGGCCAGAAATGAATAGTAAGACATGTATGTTAAAGATTACTGATTAACAGTTTCCTGCCAACATATATGCTGCTTCTGGAATCCTATGTTATCATTTTCTGATTAATGGAGCTATTCTTGAAAACATCAACATGAATTGGAAAAAATACACTAAATGAAATTATACACAGGAGCATGCATCAATCTAAATGTTTATAGATACCTTATTGTATAGAGACTAGAACTACTTCACAGCATTTAGCATAATTAAAGTAATTTTTCTCTATTGCCCTTGTTCAGGGCTGTCTTTAACGTGGGGGCAATAGCGGCAGCTCCCCTGAGTCCATTCCTTACGGGGGGCGCAAACAGAGCCGGTCCATACATGGGTCTGCTAGGTCAATGGGACCCAGGCGGTATTTTGATAGGGGCGGCAATCACAGGTACCACCCTGCCAGCTCTCCCTAGAAGTGGACTGAACTGCCAGCCTCTGGAGGAGCAGGGCCGGTTGGGGAGATCATGGATCTCTCTTTAATCAGCGCAAAATAAAGGGAGCACGTCACTCCTCTATTTCACAGCTCCCTCACAAAACTTGCTGGCTATTGATGCTGAGTGCCGGGATATGATGTCAAATCTCAGCACTGAAGCCGCACACACAGCGATGGAACACTGAAACAGAGGTCTGTAGGAATTGATCTCACGCGTCCACCACAAGACTTAAGAAAGGTAAAATATGGGGAGAAAGGAGAGATAATGAATAAGGGGAGAGAAGGGAAAAAACTGAGAAGATAATGAGAAGGAGGAGAGATGGGGGAAAGGGTAAAGATAAAAAGAAAGACGATAGATGTAGATTAAAAAGTATATTTATAAAGCAACACAGGGATAAAGAGAAAGGAGGGTGATTTTGACAGATGAGGAGAAAGATGGGGAGTAAAAGGAGAGAAAATGAGAAGGGGAGAGATAAGGAGAAATGGAGAAAGAAGAGAGATGAGATAATCCTAAATGCTGTTAGATTTAATCTATTTAAAAAAATGTATGTGGGGGACAGCATTTCATCCTTGGACCCAGGCAGCACAATGTCTTGGGCCAGTCCTGGGCCAAAAGCAGCTGCCCCTTGAGCCTACAACAACACCTGAGAGGATTGGAACTCACACATCCGTTTCGGCCACACTATTCATTCACTATGTGATCTGCATTTTGTTGTGCTCTTCCCATGCCCTGTGCATGTGTCATGTGGACGTATCGCAAAAAGTCACGTTACAGTCAGAGGAAGGGAAGATTGCACTAACTCTGACAGTCTGCTCCTAATCTGCAAGGGCAGTGCAGCAAGTATACGTGACCCCTGCATTGAGCAACCCCCAGCCGCATTTACAGTGCCCCCACCAGATATCATATTTAGTGAGTAAATGTGTGTATGGATTTAAGTGGAGATACCTTACTGGCCACTTTATTAGGTACACCATACTAGTACTGGGTTGGACCCCCTTTTGCCTTCAAAATTGCCTACATTCTTCGTGGCATACTTTCTACAAGGTCCTGGAAACATTCCTCAGAGATTTTTGTCCATATGGACATGATGGTATCACACAGTTGCTACAGATTTGTCGGCTGCACATCCATGATGCGAATCTCCCGTTCCACCACATCCCAAAGATGCTCTATTGGATTGGGATCGGGTGACTGTGGAGGCCATTGGAGTACAGTGAACTCTTGTCATGTTCAAGAAACCAGTTTGAGATGATGTGAGCTTTGTGACATGGTGCATTATCCTGCTGGATGTAGCCAGTGGGGGTGCGACCTATAATCGGGCTTTAGTGCAGGGATGTATAATTCGTATCGCCCAATGCCAGGGACATGCAGTTCCGGGCCCCTGGCAGGTGTTTCTTTTTCTGTCATTTGTAGGCACTGCAGGGGACCTGGATCCTCCTCTCTGGCAACTGGTGGATGTTTGCGCGATGCAGACAACCCCCGCTGCTGACTTCACTGCCGCCTGGGCTTCTACAACTGAGTGCTGGCGTGACATGACCTTCCGGTGCTCCACCATAGAAGCCCCAGTGGATGTACCGCAGCAGCGGAGGATGTCTGAGCGCATCGCAAAGACACTCACGGCTGCCATTGAGTAGGATCTCCCGCAGGGGGCTTGGATCCTCCTCTCTTGCAGCCGGTGAACCTCCGCTGCTGCAGACACTTCCACTGGGGCTTCTATGGTGGAGCGTTGGCGGAAGTGGCAGGCGGCAGCAGAGGTTGTCTACGCGCATCTTGTAGACGGCTGCCTCCACTAGACACCAGGGAGTCTGGAGCACAGGGGACAAGTCTGCGCGATGCGTGCAGACAACCTCCACTGCTGCCGGCATTTCAGTGTCGCCGGAAGTGGCGGGCAGCAGCAGAGGTTGTCTATGCGCATCACGCAGACGTCCACCGGCTGCCACCACTAGACACCAGGGAGTCTGGAGCACGGGGGACAAGTCTGGGGAAACGTTGGTAAGTCGGGGGGGGGTAGAGTGGCATATCTGGGGGGCAGAGTGGCATATCAATAAGTAAGGTGCATTACGAAGGGGGGACCTTAAAATGGCTATTGGTTTTCAAAAATTCTGTTTGTATATACCATATCCTGTCAATAGCAGGACTAACTGTATAATAAATACAAAAACTTTTAAAATACATTTATTCTTGTTCATTAGATAAAATACTGTTTTACCATTCCACTAATGGATTATAGGGTGTGGCCTATGATCGGGCCAATACGGTATATATATATATATATATATATATATATATATATATATATATATAAATATACATATATATATATATATATATATATAGCCCCACAGATTTTTCCTGCACCTCAGGGACTTTTGAACTTTGGCACCTGAGTCATTGGTTGAGCGGTCATGTGACCAATTAGTCCTAAGGGGAGACCCCAGAGCTGCAGCAGTGTGGGACACAGAAGGAGATGGACACGCTGCAGCAGTTAAGTTCCGTCACAGCTTTCCTCTGTGCTGTGGATCCAATGTGTGCTGCTGGCTGCACCATCAGAGTGAAAGCTGAGGGAGCAGGAACCAGACACAGAAAATGGCTGACAGACCCTGGAGGTAACCTTAGGCCTATGCAGCTAAAAAGTGGTAAGGAGTCTACTCTGCCCTGTCACGCTGATAGGGCATTCTGTCTATTACAGACAGTAATACAGTTACACATCCTTCTCTCTGCAGTAATACGTGCTTTAAACATGTGGATTACCTTAAACACATCCGTGCACCAGCTGGCACCCATTAGCCATTAGGGTGAAGTCTGAGCGCGGTTCTGCAGGTGGTTTGGGAGGGTGTTGGGCCTGGATAGACATATTTTGGTGTGTTTAGTCAGCCACTGTATTATCTGCATTACTTTATCTGCCATTTATTAATTAATACATCCTCATACTGCTTTACTGTTATTACTGTGTGTTGTAGTCATTTATTATGTCCCTGCTTGGGAAACCCATCCATGTCCAAGATGCCCAGTCAGGTGGAGGAACTGCCAGTGCTTTAATAAGGTAGCTTTAGATATATGTAGAGGGATCATGCGAAAAATGTATAAAAATTTGGGAAAGCTGTCATTTTAAACGCGGCTATTCGACCCAACCAGGATAAATTAAGATAAGTGGCCCATAAATTAATACCCCCTATATGCCACCGTGCCCCCTGATATGCCTTATAACTTCCAATATGCCACTCGCCCCCATTTATGCCTTATACCTCCCTATATGCCACTGTGCACCCTGATATGCCACTCCGCCCCCCATAAATGCCCTGCACCACCCTGAAATTCATTATACTCCCTGATTCACCACTCTGCCCCCCCAGATATGCCACTCTGAAATTCATTATACCCCCCATACACCACTCTACCATCCCCTACACAACCACTCTAACTCCCCCAGATATGCCACTTTGTCTCCCTGAAATTCATTACATCCCCATACACCACTCTGCTACCCTGAAATTCATTATACCCCCCATACACCACTATAACTCACCCATACACCACTCTGCCTCCTTCCCCTCCCATTCACAACTCTGCCCCCTCCCATTCACCACTCTGCCTCCTCCCCCACCCATACATCACTCTGCCTCCTCCCCCCTCCCCATACACCACTCTGCCTCCTCCCCCTCCCATTCACAACTCTGCCTCCTCCCCCTCCCATTCACAACTCTGCCTCCTCCCCCTCCCATTCACAACTCTGCCTCCTCCCCCCTCCCATTCACAACTCTGCCTCCTCCCCCCCTCCCATTCACCACTCTGCCTCCTCCCCTCCCATTCAGCACTCTGCCTCCTCCCACCTCCCATTCACCACTCTGCCTCCTCCCCCCTCCAATACACCACTCTGCCTCTCTCCCCCCTCCCATACACCACTCTGCCTCTCTCCCCCCTCCCATACACCACTCTGCCTCTCTCCCCCCTCCCATACACCACTCTGCCTCTCTCCCCCTCCCATACATCACTGTCAGGATCCACTCTCTGCTGCCTGAACCCTGGCTGTATCATACATGTGGATGTTCCATCTGCTACCTCTAGTGGCCACCCTCCTCCCTCTAGAGTGCTCTGGAGCTCATTATCAGGTACAGCTGCGCCTCATTGCCTGTGTAAAGCCCTGCCTTTATAAGACCTGCCCAGCCCTTCAGTCAGGGCCTTTGTCATTGACGTTGAAGGACTGCTTTGCTCTGGGCCCGTGCCAGTACCCGAGCATAAGTCCGTACCTGTGCATGAACCTGTACACGTGCCTGGCCCGGTAGTACTCCGTTCCCGTCCGCCCTGCCAGTGAGCCTGCGTTCCCGTCCGCCCTGCCAGTGGGCCTCGCCTGCGCCTGAACCTGTACCTGTACCTGTACCTGTACCTAAACCTGCCAGTGGGCCCGCGCCCGAGCCTGTGCCTGAACCTGCCAGTGGGCTTACCTGCCAGTGGGCCCGCACCCGAGCCTGTACCTGCACCCGAGCCTGTACCTGCACCCGAGCCTGTACCTGTACCTGCACCCGAGCCTGTACCTGCCTCAGCTCCCGTCTCTCTGCCTCAGCTCCCGAGCCTGTACCTGCCTCAGCTCCCGTCTCTCTGCCTCAGCTCCCGAGCCTGTACCTACCTCAGTTCCCGTCTCTCTGCCTCAGCTCCCGAGCCTATTATTACGGTAAGACCGGTCATAGGATAACATATTGTCCGTGGAAGCCTGCTAAGCCACCCGCAACCCACACTGACCAACCCTGTGCCCAGGAACCTGCATATGACACCAGCAACCTGTCACAGCTGGAGCACACCCCGTCTCTTCCGCAGCCCGGTGAACTAGAGGCTTCTCATGTCACGGCACCAGGAGAACCTACGCCATCTGAAGCCATGTCAGAGGATCTCCAGACCATATCGGACGACCCTGACTGGTCTGACATGGATTATGCTTTGTCTGAGGCTGATATGGCATACACACTCGAGAACAAAAACACAACGGCTGTTTGTGCGGTTGGCATCACCACTCCCATCACTCACAGGAGGGCACATAGGAAACCCCAGACCGCTAGACACTCCCTTGGGGCTCCCGGTAACGTCCTGGCGTCCGATGGGACAATCGTGCATAGGAAAGACTTCAACTGCTGCATGAGCGGAAGTCTGTTCAGCCTGGCACGCCGGCCCCGAACCGGTCCAGTTCCTGCACAGCCCAATCCCGTTCTTCGGAGCCCTGTGTACTCGGCACCTTTGTAACCCCGGGTTGTGGGAGTGCCCAGGCGAGCACAGCCAAGGCCATGTCACCAGAGTGTGTGGTGGCATCTAATGGGACTATTGTACGCCGGGGTGACCTGCATGTTTTGGAAAATGCTCTACGAGCAAGAAGAGCATTCAGCACCATTGGCTACTGTTGCACTGCCGTCCTAGGATCGCCCGGAGGCCGCTCCTTGAGGGGGGGGGGGTTACTGTCAGGATCCACTCTCTGCTGCCTGAACCCTGGCTGTATCATACATGTGGATGTTCCATCTGCTACCTCTAGTGGCCACCCTCCTCCCTCTGGAGTGCTCTGGAGCTCATTATCAGGTACAGCTGCGCCTCATTGCCTGAGTAAAGCCCTGCCTTTATAAGACCTGCCCTGCCCTTCAGTCAGGGCCTTGGCATTGACGTTGAAGGACTGCTTTGCTCTTTGCTCTTTGCCTGTGCCTGAACCCGTGCCAGTTCCCGTACCCGTGCCTGAGCCAGTACTCGTGCCTCAGTTCCTGTCTCTCTGCCTCAGCTCCCGAGCCTGTACCTGCCTCAGCTCCCGTCTCTCTGCCTCAGCTCCCGAGCCTGTACCTGCCTCAGCTCCCGTCTCTCGTCCTTTCCAGTTCTGCTACTCTGTCTGTACCTATCTCTCTATCACCATGCATAAAGGGGTACAGACAGAGCCCCCCCGTATCCCCTGCACATGGACTCCTACCCAACCTGCTCGCCCGGGTCCTGACAATCACTCTGCCTCTCTCCCCCCTCCCATGCACCACTCTGCCTTCTGTCAGCAACGGAGGTTCACAAGACACCAGGGAGCCGGGTAGAGAGGCAGACTCCTCCCCCCTCTCATACACCGCTCTGCCTCTCTCCCTCTCTCCTGACTTCCTGGTGTTTTGTGAACCTCCGTTGCTGACAGCCACTTAAACTGCAGCTTCATAGAAGCCCCAGCAAAAGTGAATGGTAGTAACAGAGGCTGTGTGTGTGCATCGCGCAGACCCCCACCAGCTGACAGAGGATGATCCTCTGCAGGAGAGGATGGAGAGCCGGTGGGGGTCTGCACGATGTGCACAGACAGCCTCCGTTACTACCCTTCACTTCCGCTGGGGCTTCTACATCATGTGATGCTGCCACTGCATCGTAGAAGCCCCAGCGGAAGTGGAGGGAAGAGGAGGAAGTTGTCTGTGCGCATCGCACGGACACCCACCGGCTGACAGTGAGGGGAATCCAGGTCCCCTGAAGCGTTGCGGGGGATCTGGATTCTAGTGTTATAATCCAATCTCTGTTTGAGGTCGGATTATATAAAGAGAGGAGTTTTTCAGAGCATTTGCTCTGAAAAAACCTCTTTTTAATAATCGATAAAAATCGATTCATAGTTACATAGTTATATAGGCTGAAAAAAGACATGCGTCCATCAAGTTCAGCCTTTCCTATATCTGTTAATTTGTTGCTGTTGATCCAAAAGAAGGCAAAAAAAACCCCCGGTTCCGCTCTTTCCACACAATGGTTTGTATTGGCCCCGAATGTATTTATATAATGTTATCATATCCCCTCTGAGGCAACGTTTTTCTAAACTAAACAGATTTAAATTAGTTAACCTTTCTTCATAACTATAGTGCTCCATTCCTTTTATTAATTTTGTAGCCCACCTCTGCACCCTTTCTAGTGCTATGATATCCTTCTTAGAATAGGTGCCCAAAATTGCACAGCATATTCAAGGTGCGGCCTTACCATTGATTTATACAGAGGCAAAATTATATCTTTATTCCGCGACTTGATGCCCCTTTTTATACACGACAATACCTTACTGGCCTTAGAAACTGCTGACTGACATTGCACATGGTTGCCTAGTTTGTCGTCTATAACAATTCCCAAATCCTTCTCATTTGTCGCTACCCCTAATTCACTACCGGTTAGGGTGTAGGTTGCTTGTGCATTCGTTACCCCGAAGTGCATAACTTTACATTTATCTACATTGAATTTCATCTGCCATTTGTGTGCCCAGTCCCCCTGTCTATCTAGATCCCTCTGCAGCACAGTAATATCCTGCTCGCCCTGTATAACTTTACCTAGTTTAGTGTCATCTGCAAACACAGAAACATGACTTTCAACGCCTACTGCCAGGTCATTTATAAATATGTTGAATAAAATTGGTCCCAGAACAGAACCCTGAGGGACACCACTTACCACTTTTGACCAGCTTGAAAATTTACCATTTATAACAACTCTCTGTTCTCTATCTCTAAGCCAATGTTCTACCCAAGAACAAGAATTTGCATCTAGACCAATTTCCTACAGTTTGAATACTAACCTATTGTGTGGAACCGTGTCAAACGCCTTGGCAAAATCCAAGTAGATTACATCCACTGCAACACCCTGATCTACACTTCTACTTACTTCTTCGTAAAATGCAATTAAGTTAGTTTGACACGACCTATGTTTCATAAAACCATGCTGATTTTTGCTAAAATTACTGTTCTTCCCAAGGAATTCTTGAATATTATCCCTAAACAGCCCTTCAAATACTTTCCCCAGCCATGGAAGTTAAGCTCACAGGTCTATAATTTCCGGGCACAGAGTTTGAACCCTTTTTGAAAATAGGAACCACATCTGCCTTCCTCCAATCCTCTGGTACAATTCCTGAAAGAAAAGAATCTCGAAAGATTAGAAACAGAGGTTTACTTATTTCCTGACTCGGCTCCTTAAGTACTCGTGGGTGAATACCGTCAGGCCCCGGAGCTTTGTTGACATTAACTTTCTTTAGTTGCTGCAGCACCTTGTCCTGATTCATCCACTCAGTTTGACTGAAAAATTTTCTCAGTGGTCCTATGTATATCCATTGCCATAGGTTCCTCCTTAATATATACTGAGGAAAAATAGTCATTTAAAGTTTCTGCTTTTTCCTGGTCCTCCTTAACCAACACTCCCCTCCCTGTTTTTAATGAACCTACGTTTTTATTTTTAGTTTTTTTAGAATTTATGTACTTAAATAATTTTTTGGGGTTAGTTTTGCTCTCTTTGGCAATCACCCTCTCATTTTCTAGTTTAGCCCATCTAATCACCTTTTTGCATGCTTTATTGGCTTCCTTATATCTTATATAGGATGCCTCTGATTTGTCCGATTTAAATGCTGTAAAAGCCATTTTCTTATTTTTAATTTTCTGCTTAACGTCCCCACTAAGCCACATCGGTTTCAATTTGTTTCTTTTATATTTGTTTCCTAGTGGTACATACTGAGAAGTGTACCCTGCTAATATGTGTTTGAAAATACTCAATTTTTCCTCAGTATTTTTACCCCTGAAGAGTTTTTGCCAGTCAATAAGTTCTAAAGCTTCCCTTATCTTATTGAAATTATATGTTTTAGTATTCCCCATGGGCAATTTCTTTTTTGAGTTTATTTCAAAAGAGACCATATTGTGATCACTATTACCCAAGTGCTCCCCCACTTGAATGTTAGACACAAGATCAACATTGTTAGTTATCACCAGATCCAGACAAGAATCCTTTCTAGTTGGTGCTGGTACCAGTTGTGATATGAAGGAGTCATTTAACAGGTTCAAAAACCTGAATCCCCTTGCAGAACTACTAGTCCCTCTATCCCAATTTATGTCCGGGTAATTAAAATCTCCAATAATTAACGTGTTACCCAGATGTGCAGCTTTCTCAATTTGCTCTAACAGCTGCTCTTCCTCATCATTATTAACATTAGGTGGTTTATAACATATCCCAACCAGTAGTTCTTTTCCTTTTTTTTGCCCCAAGTTGATATCTACCCATAAAGCTTCCACAAATCCCTTGTCGCCTCCAAGATGCTTAATATTTGACTTTAGCTCGTTGTTAACATACAACCATACTCCTCCTCCCTTCCTGCTTTTTCTGTCCTTCCTATATAACCTATAACCTTTTACGTTAACTGCCCAGTCATGGGTCTCATCCCACCGTGTTTCTGTTATGCCTATTATATCATATTGCTTAGTGTATGCTATTGCCTCTAGTTCTCCCATTTTGTTATTTAGGCTCCTTGCATTAGCAAGCATACATTTAATATTACTCTGAGTCTCTTGAATTTTATGAAAATGTTTATTAATACATACCTCCTCTGTTCTGATCTTGCCCCTCCCCCCATCTCCACCCCCCTTGTTCTGATCTGAAGCCCCTCTCCATTTTTAAGATCTGTGTCCCTCCCCCCATTACTAGTTTAAAAATCCCTCCAGCCTTCTAGCCATCCTTTCCCCTAGCACAGCAGACCCTCTTCCGTTTAGGTGCAATCCATCACCGCTATAAAGATTGTACCCAAGCGCAAAATCAACCCAGTGCTCTAGAAAGCCAAAACCCTCCTTCCTACACCATGACTTTAGCCACGCATTTACTTCCCTGATCTCCCGCTGCCTTTCTACTGTTGCGCGTGGCACAGGTAATATTTCTGAAAATACTACCTTAGAGGTCCTTTTCTTCAGTTTATCTCCTAATTCCCTGAAATCATTCTTTAGGACCTTCCATTTTCCACTGACTTTCTCATTGGTACCAATATGCACCATGACAGCCGGGTCTTCCCCAGCCCCTCCCAATAATCCATCCACTCTGTCAGCAACATGCCGTACCCGGGAGACAGCAAACTGTCCGGTTGAGCCTATCAGAGCGGCAGATTACCCTTTCTACTCTCTTGATAATAGAGTCGTAGTCAACGATTTTCATTATCGATTATTATCGATTTTATCGATTAGTTGTTGCAGTCTTAGTCTCTTTGGCTCGAAAATATATTTTTTTCTAACCATAGCGACATGTTCATTTGTGTCTTGGGCACTCCAGGTTTGTCCTAGAAACACATGCAGCCCCTCATTTGATGCGCCAAGGGGTGTAGTTTCTGCAAATGTATACTTTTTGTACCATACTTTAACTTCCCAGCTGTCTAGAGCTGTCTAATTGCAGACATCACCCCTAAAGACAATTTAACAAGATTCTCAAATCTGCCATTTCTGACGTTAAGGTGGTCTAGACATCTGGGAAGTTACCGTATATTCCGGCGTATAAGACGACTTTTTAACCCCCGAAAATCTTCTCAAAAGTCGAGGGTCGTCTTACACGCCGGGTACTAACCGAGTACCGGGTACTTACCGAGCCGGAGATTCCCACAAAGCCACGAATCTCTAGGGGAGGGGCGAGCGGAGAAGCCGCGCCGTGCCGAGGTAGGTGCAAGATCGTGCACCTCCCTCTAACTAGCCCAACATTAGGGAGCTCGAGGTCTGGCACTTCAGACCTCGGCTTCCCTGCTCCCTAATCACTTCGCGCCGGCTATTGATGCCGAGCGCGGGGATGACGTCATGTCCCGGCATCAATTGCCGGCGCGTAGTGATGAGGGAGCAGTAAAGCAGAGGTCTGAAATGACAGACCTCACGCTCCCACAACTGGATGGAAGAAAGAAGATGAGAAAGGTAAGAGATGGGGAGAAAGGGGTGTGAGTGCAGTGTATGTATGTTGGTGTGAGATGGTCAGGTGTGTGTAAGAGCAGTGTAGGTATTTGTGTGTTTGTAAGCTGGTGTGTGTGTGTGTGTGTGTGTGTATATATATATATATATATATATATATATATATATATATATATATATATTATATACCATATTTGCTCGATTTTAAGACGACCCTGATTATAAGACGACCCCCCCAAAATCTAAATATTAATTTAGGAAAAAAACAAAAAGCCTGAATATAAGACTACCCTATAGGGAAAAAAGTTTTACTAGTAAATATTAATTCATGTAAACAATTTTTTCATATTTAATAAAAGCTATGATTGAGAAAAATATATATATTTTTTATTTGCCAATCTGCCCCCCCCCAGTTATGCACATCTGCCCCCAGGGTTGCCACTCTGCCCCCAGAAATGCCTTATACCCCCTATACCCATGATGTGCCTTTTAACCCTCTATATGCCACTCTGCCCCATGATATGCCATAGGGGGTTAAAAGGCATTTCATGGGGCAGAGTGGCATATAGGGGGTTAAAAAAAATTCTGGAGGTGTGTGTATATATATATATATATATATAACTGCTAACAGCAATCACACTCCTATCAAGCCAAGGCAGCCAGTGCATGCTGGAACCTGGGGATGATAGGTGTGTGAGTACAGCCTCCCTATGCCATGCTACCACCACCACCACCCTTACACATCCATGCTATCACACACTCATTCACAAACATTTAAATACTCATTCATTCCATTAATCACACATACTTGCTCAAAAACCCTCCCCCACCCCCTTACCTGAACTGCAGATCTCCCACTCGCAGACTTCTGCAGGGGCCCGACTGTGCGAGCAACTTCTCTGGCACCGCCCCCAGAAGAAGGAGGGGGAGGCAGAGTTATGTGACACTCTTCTAGCTTCCTGTTCTCCTGCTGCTCGCGACCAAAGCACCGGTAAGCAGCCTGGCCCCAGCGGACATTTTTTGGGGGTCTGATTAGAAGACGACCTCGTCTTATAATCGAGCAAATACGGTATATATATATTAAAGGCAGGGGTGTGTATGGTGAGGGCAGTGTATAAATGTGTATGTGTAGATATAGATATATATTGTAGGGAACAGCTCACGCATGGGGCGGCAATGACAGTATTCACACAGGTTTCAAACGTAAAGCGTGTTTATTTGGATGCTGTAGGCACAGAGCACCTTGTAAACAAAACAAACTCTAAGCCTGTCCGGCTCTAACTAAACATCCTCTCTACAAGCCTAAGGTCTGGCACAAAGCAAAGTAACAGGTTTTCCATAGGTAAAGCTTCATACCTTGGGGGCTGCAGTGCTGGCTGTAGCTGCTCCTTCAGTCAGTGTCTCCTCTCCCCTTCAAACCTAACAGCCCTCTCTTTTAAGGCTTCCTCCCCAGTAATGAGCTTAGGAAGCCTCACCTGAGGGCTCCTGGGTTTGCTACCGTGCCTGGCTGAGGAAACCAGGTGAGATATATATCCCATCGACCACTCTCCCATACACTTTACCACAAAATATATATACATATATATATGTGTGTGTGTGTAAGGGCAGTGTATGTATGTGTATGTCTGTATAACAACCAGCCAATCACCGGTAAGGTACATCGCTTGCCGTGATTGGCTGGTTGTTGTATACTGGGTAGAGGGGTAGTCTTATACGACGAGTATAGCCCAAACTCTATACTTTAAGTGGAAAAGTTGGGGGTCGTCTTATACGCCCATTCGTCTTATACGCCGGAATATACGGTAAATTAGGGTACATAAAGTACACATTTCAAGAAACTACACCCCTTGGAGCTTCAAATGAGGGGTTATGTCTAAGATAAAAGTATTTCTAAGACAAAAGTTGAGTGCACAAATAATGACTTTGGTTAGAAAATATGTTAGCACCTGACTGGGACTGCTAGCGACGGCACCATGCCATCGTTAGCAGTCAATGGGTTGAAGTATTTTTTAATGTCTACCCCCAGTTCAGATACGTTGGTAATAATTACCAATAATAATGGTAATAATTTGTTTAATAGTATTAGTCGTTTTTTTCCATGGATACTCTATATAGTGCATTTTCCAGACAAAATCATATTGTTGTTTCAGAGTATTTACAGTGCTTTGAGGGAGACTTAACGTCATAGCTTGAGTTTTTTTTTCCCAGTGTTAATTTTATGGTCAGATATTTTACTATACTTTTCTAATATATTAAATAATGAAGGGATTGATTTTTGAGGTTCAGTAATGGTTAATAAAATACCATCTGCAAATAAATTAAATTGTAATGTATTTAGTTCAGGTATGGGAAAACCAGCTATATCTCCAGAATGATGTATTTTTATAGCTAATGGCTCTAATGCCAATACATATAATATCGGGGACAATGGGCACCCCTGTCTTGTTCTATTTGAGATTAAAATGTCGTTCAAATCCTTCAAAACAAATCCTTCATTTAAAACATTTGCTACTGGGGAAGAGTATGTCGCCATTATAGCTCTGACAAACATAGAGGGGAAGCCAAATTTTTGTAGTGTTGGTTTAAGATAATGCCAATTTGGTCTGTCAAATGCTTTTTCAGCATCTCGTGAAAGAATTACACAGGGATTTTTTTTTCTCCAAATCTGAATGACAATCAATTTTATCGCGTTATCAGATGCTTGTCTACCTTTACAGTTTTAAATGCCTGATCGCTTGATCGGGCATTCTCTTCCGGGTCGCCTCACTGCTGACGTCACCCGGAATGTCATCAGAGGACAGGATATCCCCTGCAGGGTCTGTCTAAACCCTGCTGGTATATCTGATCGCTCCAATGAGACACTGATCACAGACACTGTGTGATCGGTGCAGGAGGATCGCAGGGAGGAGAGTGAGAATACAAATCGAACGAAAAAAAATGTTATTTTTTGTCAACAATAAAAAATCTCTAAAATAATACAATAAATAATAATTAAAAAACAAAGTGAGATAAGTGATGTCATTGTGACATCACTGGAATTAATAAGATGTTCAAGAGGTCCCTAACCATACTGCACTGATAAAAAATGAAAAAAAAAAAGGAAGGTATAAAAAAGAGAAAAAAACTTACATCCCATTGCCCTAAAATCTAAAAGGTATAACCCCCCTGCCCCCATTCACAACCACCAAACCCGTTAAGCCATAAGTATAAAAAATACTACCCTATAGGGTACTATATGTAAATTCCTCCAGGACTTGAGGTACCAAAAACCGGGGACTGAAGGGGTTAAAGGCCTGAAATATAACTTGGTGGGGTAAAGTTTTTTGACTAGCCTGGCAGCTAGTATTTGTTAAGTTAACTATTTCACACCCACCCTCCTGTCACAGGCTGACTTGGAGACTGGCAACAGCAACATATTTCATGTACAAAGATGGTAGGGCCCGTGCTAAATGTACTTTCCATCCCACCAAAAACCAAACCCTGCCTACCCCAAATAACCACAGACACCGCTGTATGATAACAGGTCACAGCTTTATTAACTCAAACATCATACTGTATTAACCTATTACCAAACATAACTTTCATATACTATCACCTCAAACCATTAATTGCTAAATAACTTAACGCAACCCAATACTGTACAGAAACCTTGCCAGCCCCCTTTCCGTGCTTTTACCACCAATGGTAATTACCTCCCCCCATTAAGTATGAAAGTTCCAAACCAACTATTACTAATCACCAGCCAGCCTTAAACTCAATGGGCATAATCATCCTTACCACATAAGAGGTGAGGGGAGGATTGAAATTTCGCAAAAGGGCAGGGCCTCAGAGCACATTCTCTCCCCGATTGGTGAAACGGGAGACAGAGAGCTGGCAGCTATGAGCAAGAGGGCAGTAAAATTTTCGTTTTATGTTTTTTCCAGCAGACACTATATCTTCTTTTTGGAGGCAGTTGGTGGTGTCCTGCCTGGGAAAGGTTATTTTGATTGACCTTCTGCTGGAACTGAAAGAAGGTCAATTGTGTGAAAAAGAAAGTAATCATGTTCCGTAGTACACTGTGTCATGATTTATTCAACTGTCTTATACATAAATGTGCATATGATGACTGTAGTCACATTAAATAGTCATGAATTATTCTAATGTATAGAATATATTTGATGTATTTCTGTGTCTTAAACCTTCTTTAATGTCCAATAATCAGACAACCCAAACATATTTATTTCAATTCTTATTTTTCATTTGTATTTTTACTATTTGCAATATACTGTAAATGACTATTATAATTGCACTGAACTTTTAACTGTACAGAATAACTGTACACTTTATTTAGCTGTGAATTCGCTTGGTGATTGATCACATGTGCACATTAGATATTTGGAGAACAGGCCAGAATAGTGATTCCCAACACAGACGAATGAGCTTAATTCAGAATGCTGGTAAATGTATTACGCCTTAGTGTATAAAACAAGGGCACCGGAGTTGCTTTTAATTTATTTACAGGAGACACAGACTGCATCTCACCATGTACTGAAACATGCAGCTGAACCCTGTACACATCATGATATTCTGTATTATGCTGGTATATATTGCATTGTCCAGAATAATAATATTTAAATCTATGACCGGATTGTATTCATTTAGTGTGTTACTGATTATGTTTGGTCTGTGTTTGACACCTTGCAAATCTGCAACAAAAAACTCAGAATCGGCCTGTAAATTACAAATAAGGCAAGCATTCGACGACTATGAATTTTTTCAAGATGGAGATGTTATAATCGGAGGAGTATTCACTGTACATTCGGCTGTGCAGGATTTTCAGTTTACAAAAATACCTCTGGAGCACATGATCTGTATGGCGTAAGTTATCTTTACTAGATATTATAAAAACTGTGGAATCCTTTTTTTTTTATCTGGTGGCTGGACATGGCACCACCATACCTAGGCAGCCTATTAAGACACCTAATTGTTGGGATTCAGAAAACAGACACCCTTCTAGATGTGCTGTAAGCAGATGAAAAACACAAGGAGATCAGGGGTGTCCTTATTCAGAAGTTCTGCTGGCGCTTCTATATCAGGAGGGAACATGACATGCAAAGGGGGGGGCATGAAAAGTTCTTTTACACTTAAATACAGTTAAAAGCATTGTTCCTATTACTGTTAAATACCCAAATTGTTGCCAGTAATAATTATTCTATGAACTATAAACAGTAATTCATATTTTTTCAGGGAATGTTGAATTGTCACATGACATAAAAGTAGTCATGGTTTATTTTGCAATGAAAACTTGAAAGGATTTTTTTATGTTTAAGTGTGTTTACAGATTAAAATAACCAAGGTAAATGTATTGAAGCCTCAGCTTGTGTCTATATCATGGACAAAGGTATCTTAACTACTTTTTCTCAAGATGACTGTTCTTTATCTCTTCCCTTTTTGTTATTGCTATTTTTTTGTTGATGTGCTCAGGCAGCCTTTATTTAAAAAAAAAAATGAACTTTAGAAAAGGAAAGCTATGAGATAATGCTGGCCCTGCAACACTGATCTATTGATAATATCTCCAAAATTATTAAACTGCTTGCCAAGCAAAATGCGCAGGCCGAAGGTAGTGTTACTTAATTTCATTTTGATAGAGTTGGAGACGGTTTCCCTGCAACAGCACAGACATGAAGGGGATAAAAAAATATGAAAACTAGAATTCTATGTATTTTTCTCCCCGTAAAATGCTTTTGTGCAATATCTCCAGCATGAATGCAAATTGTGCCACCCTTTCCCATCGTAGAAACGGAAGCTGTATTATAGGTTTTAGAAGTCATTTATAAAATACACTAATCTACAGAGTGGCAGCAGTACCTCTCACTTTACTACCGATTTCTAACACACGGAAATAATGCCTATAAACTGTTATTCATCACCAGTGGCATTTCCATTTACTTACATAGATTCACATTATGGTTATGATTATTAATCAATTTGTGAAACTAATTTAGCACAAATGTCCAACTGTCTATTTCCATAGGCCTTTCTACCTTTGGTACGCACATGTCCGCATCTTTCTTTTTACCATTGAACAAATTAATAATGATACAGATATTTTACCAAATATCACGCTGGGATACCATCTTTATGATTCTTGCTTAGATACAAGGAAGGCTGTAAAAAGTGTTTTACAAATTTTATCTGGACCTGGGAAGACCATCCCTAATTATTCCTGTTCTGAACATGGGAAGGTGGCTGGTTTTATTGGAGATCACTATTCAGTCACCACTGTGCCCATAGCGCAAATACTCGGGATATATGGTCATACACAGGTGAGTCCATTCAAATCTGATCTAATTAAATGCCAGTCTTTTTCTCTAGTGGCTGTGACTTGTAGATTGCAATTACCGAGACACTGAATTAGAGATTCATTGCCTTATCAACAGATGTAAAAGCAAACCATAGACAGAAATTATAGAAAGTATTTGTTTTGCTGATGATATCACATTGGAGTGCAAATGCAGGTTCTGGTCTGCTTTTTAGGGTAGGCTTAGGGGGCATAGTGACCACATGTTTGGTTCTCTTTAAGCTAGCATAGCAAATTTTGTTTTTCCATCAAGGTACTTTAACCCTTTAAAAATGTACGGGGTGGCGGTGCAATGCAACAACGACAAAGCCCGTACGTGTTTTCGCCACGATCTGCGGCTTTGCAGCATTGCAAGGGCAATGGAGCCCACCTCACTATTCAGTGTGATTAGTAAAAAAAATAAAAGTTTTTTTATGCGCAAGTCCTACAATTAGCGCTATATCTTCACAAAAATTCCCACATGGAAAGAGTTAAAATATTGGCATTTTAAATGCCCATAGGGTGCCTAGTTTAAAAAAAAAAAATGCATGATTTGATGGGGAAAATTGAATTGGCCGGCTTCCAAGATGTCCCAAATACAGGACGTGGGCACAGACTGGTCAGATGTCTAAGTGGCAAAAAAATACACACCTCACAAAGATGGCCTTTTACCTCCCAAATAACCCAACAAACCCATGTGGGGTATCTCTGCGCTCAGGAGATGTTTCTGAACAGATATTGGGGTGTTGTTTGGTAGTGACATATACCAGGAGCGGGGCATTTATACCTGGAGTAAACCATAAAGCTTAACAAAGGCTGGTGGTAGAATTAGTACATTGAAAGGGTTAAAATACCAGCATTTGAAATACCTTGGGTTGTCTAGTTTTCAAAAATATATGGTTTGATGAAGGAAATTTCATTAGCCGGCTTCAAAGTTACCCTAAATAGCGCATGGGGCAGAATGACCAGCTTTAGGGGAAAAATGGTTTTGAAATTGCAAAACGCTACTTGTACTTGTTGCCCCATAACGTGCAGAAAAAAGCAAAAAAAAAACATAACAACATTAGGTATTTCTAAACTCAGGACAAATAGTAGAATCTATTTAGCAGATGTTTTCATTAGTTTTTGCAGATGAGTAAAAGATTTTTCAAAAAAGGGAGAAAATATTTTTTTTTTATAAAAAATCACCATATTTTATCATTTTTTATAGTAAATTAGATGATATGATAAAAATAATGGTATCTAAAGAAAGCCCTGTTTGTCCTGAAAAAAAAACCCCAATATATGTGTGTGGTTGCACAAAATGAGAAACAAGAATATTACAGCTAAACAGCAACGCTGAAAAATGTTAAAATAGCCTTTGTCCCAAAATCTACTACGAGTAAGAAACAGTATTGCCATTAAGGGGTTAATCAGCGGTAGATACAAAGAAATTTTGTAGTCAGTTCCACAAAAAGAGATTTAAGGACAAGGTCACAAATAGCTAAAACAGGAAAGCAGGACACTTTACTAAAGTAAAGCAGCTGACAACTTTCCAGCAAATAGACCACAGAATATACAATTTTTAAAAAAGAACACCACCAGAAGATGATAATAGTAATACTACTACAACAGAGGAGAATACAAAAGTTACAATATATTTGAGAAAGATCAAAATGTGTCTCTTAATCTGAGAGGACTGAGCGCTACAAGGGATGCTTGTATTTTATTTTATTTTGTATTTTATTATGTCTACGTTTTCCCAGCAGCCAAGAAAATGCTTGTAAGAATTGTAATCTTGATTATGATTGGGTTTTCAGAGCAACCTGCCTAGCTCAATAAGTAGAACACAAGACTCTCATTGATCTATTCAAGTTAACCCATTAAGGACCGGGCTTATTTTTTATTTTTGTACCCTGTGGGACTGAGGCTGTTTTAACACTTTTGCGGTCCTTGTGTTCAGCTATAATTTTCTCCTCACCCATTTAGTGTACCCACACAAGTTATATATTGTTTTTTTCAGGACAAGATGGGCTTTCTTCAGATATCATTATTTTGATCATATCATCTTATTTACTGTAAAAAAAAAAACATGGTGAAAAATTGAAAAAAAACACCTTTTATGACATCTTTTCATGAAATCTTTTACTCACCTAAAAAAGCAAATAAAAAACTAGCTAAATAGATTCTACTACTTGTCCTGAGTTTAGAAATACCCAATGTTTTTATGTTTTTTTTGCTGTTTTTTGTAAGTTATAAGGACAAGCAGCGTTTTATGATTTCCAAACCTTTTTTAAAAAATCTCGTCAGTCTGCCTCCATCTCCTCTTTGGAACATCTTTGAAGCCGATTAACTCAATTTAACCCTGTCAAACCATATATTTTTGAAAACTAGACACCCCAATATGTGTCCAGCAACATCTCCTGAGTACAGCAATCCACCACATGCATGGGTTTGTCATATTGTTTGGCTGGTAAAAGGCTACTTTTGGGGCATGCGTAATTCAGGTTTTCAATACTGACTTTTAGCATCTGGTCATTCCGCCTCCATCTCCTCTTTGGAATATCTTTGAAGCCAGTTAACTCAATTTAACCCCATCAAACCATATATTTTTGAAAACTAGACACCCCAGGGTATTCCAAATGCTGTTATTTTAACCCTTTCCATGCACCAATTATACAACCACACTTTGTCAAACTATGTAATAGTAATTTTTAGTTACAGATATACAGGTCCTGGTATATGTCACTGTCCTGAGTACAGCGATACCCCACATGCATGGGTTTGGCAGGTTGTGTGGGGGCTAAACTGTAACATTTGAGACATGCGTAATTCACTGTACAACATCCGGTCAAAACTTTTTTTGTACCCAACTTTCAGATGGGGCAGGCTACAAGAAAGCCTCGCCTTTCTCCAAGAAGGGATTTGATCTAGCACCGTTAAGCGATCCCTCAGCCATGGAATAGACACAGGGGACACTTGTCGCAGCAAAAAAACATCTAAAAAGCAGTAAATGGGGAAAAAAATACAAAAGTGGAGCAGGGAAAAAAAATAAAAAATGGGCAGCTGTGTGGTACAGCTTGAAGCAGTTACCAAGGCAGAGTGCAGGTTCTCCAGGGCAATCTGGACAGTAGAATGGGGTGTCCTTTCCTTGCCCCCTGCTGTAGCATACCCTGCATCTTTTTGGGGGATTCTGCTTCTTCTCTGTAGGAGGAATTTTAAAAATAAAATGGCCCCAATTCTGCTAGACTCCATAACCGCCCGGGGACCATGTGCATCTTGGTACAAAATATCCGAAATTACTCGAAGCTGAAATTGCAAAAAAGACATTCCGGCATTTGCTTTTTCGTGCAACAAAAAAGCATTGTAGGTTGCAATTTGCATCAGATAAATTGCAACCTTCTTGTACCAGGCCTTTGTCTTCCTCAAAATGAGGTAGGGCTGTAGGAGTTGATCTGACAGAAAAATCAGTAAGATAAAAGGTGCTGCTGCTATGGGATCAGTCCCTAAGGACTGATCTACAGCAAAGGAGTGGTTAATGGTACCTAAAAATAATATGAAATTATATAAAATATAAAGTATAAAAAAATGTGGATAAAAATAAAAGTGCACAAACAGCAAAAAAGTGCTGATGTGCAATATCACTGCCTATGCAGTGATCAACGGTAAGGAAGGGGTTAAAATAAAAAGAGGGGCTCTTATAAGAGCCTTTGTGGATAATTTTTTTTTATTTTTTTATAATATTTTATAAAAAAAAGTATACCTTTTTTTACCACGATCTGTCTCTCTCCCTCACTAAAAGCAAGTGATGGAGGGAGGCAGATCTTTACCGGTCAAAGGCAAATGTTTATAAACATTGCCTTTGACTGAGCAAATCAAGATCACTCTCCTGAGTGATATTTAGGCTTGGGGTGTCAATCACTGGATGCTGATGGCATCCAGCAACACCACCTAGTGATGAAAGCGATTTGAAATCGCTTCTGAGGCCATTGCCAGGAGAAGGGCAGCGCCATCTTGGACGGTAAGTTAACCATGGTGGCGCCCTGCCGCTAAAAGCTTAGTTTAAGAAACGATCAGAGGTCGTTTTTTCCACTTAGTTGGTGTTCTTGATTATATTTAAAAGACCTGCCGTTTTTTTTTTTTTTTTTTTTTTTACTAATAAAAACGTTCCGGGGAGCGATCTAACTGCTCCCTGAGGTTTTTTGCGTGACGGTCCTGAACCGGCAAAGGTCGTGAAGGGGTTAAGGGTTGACTTCAAAGAGGTTGCATGCCCTTGCATGTTAACACACTCAATAGAACTTGTGCATACATTGACATATACTTTCTTAGATCTGCCAGTGACTTTAAATGCAGTGAGATTAAAATAAAGTAATGCAACTTTATTTTAATTTAGTAGAAATGTTATGGAAATGCATATTAAAACACTTAAAAAACTTAAATAGGATGTCCTTTTACCCAGGTGTGACAATTGCCCACTTCCTTGTCCACCTCTGTGAATGGTATGGCAATAAAATAAGCTTTGGGGGTATATGGATCATCCTGTGCCACCCCCTCATCCCACTCCTAATAGGATTAGGGCATATAAAAGTTTAAATGTAAACCCTTGCCTTGACCCATTGCTACATCATGTGCCTCTCACCCTCTTTCAGTTTCTGCAATGTTTAAAAAAAAATGTATATAAGATTTTGTATAAAAAAAAAAAAACACCCTCCACAATAAAAATAATCTGAAAAAAGTTAAATGTTAAAAAACCCCAAAAAACAGTGGTACCCTATTGTCAGGAATGGGAGATGGAGGAGTCCGGTATGCAGGATAACCCTAAAGGTCAAAAAGCATAAACAGAGTCAGATCTACTAAATGCAGTGTAGTCCAGTACACGTAGCCGGGGTCAAGGTCATGGAAACCAGTGTAGTCCAGTACACGTAGCCGGGGTCAAGGTCATGGAAACCAGTGTAGTCCAGTACACGTAGCCGGGGTCAGGTGCATGGAAATAAGCGTCGTCCAAGATCAATAGCCAGAGTTGGTACACAAGAAATCAGGGAGAGCCGTTTAGTACCCAAGGTCAGGATTATGGAAGGCAGCGTAGTCAAAGGAGGAAGCTGGAGGCTTGATGCTGGATCTAGTACACGGACAGCGGGTACTCAGGTGAGTGACTTCTTGGGGGTCCGGTATGCAGACCCTAACACCTATTAACCAAGGGATGCACGGGTTATGAGTGACCTCTTCTCTTAGTCCTCCAAGTGCATGAAGAGACAAGTTTTTTTTAAACCCTAGATGATATAGACCTTAAGTATGCCTACCCTTACACCCATCCTCAGTTCAGGAGAATGTGTGCTCCAGAAACACACTATAAGAGACACATTTCTCTTGTATAGGGGGGCATTAAAAGTACCGTATTTGATCGATTATAAGACGACCCTGATTATAAGACGACCCCCCAAATCTGAATCTTAATTTAGGAAAAAAAAAAGAAATCCTGAATATAAGACGACCCTATAGGAAAAAAGTTTTACCAGTAAATGTTAATTCATGTAAACTATTTTTTTTAATAAAAGCTATGATTGAGAAAAATATTTTGGTTTTATTTCCTTCTATTTTCCAACCTGCCCCCCCAGTTATGCACATCTGCCCCAGAAATGCCTTATACCCCATATATGCCACTGTGCCCCAAGATATGCCTTTTGACCCCCTATGTGCCTTACTGCCTCCAGAAATGCCTTATACCCCTATATGCCACTCTGGCATTAAGGGGTTAAAAGGCATTTCAGGAGGCAGAGTGGCGTATAGAGAGTTAAAAAGGCATTTCTGGAGGCAGAGTGGCATTAAGGGGGTTAAAAGGCATTTCATAGAACACTCTGCCTCCAGAAAACCCTTATGCCCCCCATTTAACACTCCCTCCCCCTCCCTCCTCCAAACTTACCGGTGCTTCTGACTCCCCTGTCATGTAGCCGGGGCAGCGTGTAGAACTTACGCTGCAGCCGGAAGGAGGTGTGGCTAGCAGCGGGGGTTGTCTACGTCCATCGCGCAGACCTTCCCCAACTATCAGAGAGAATTCCCCGCACCGGTGCGGGGAACTCTGATCTCTGACAGCCAGGGAAGGTCTGCGCGATGGACGCAGACAACCCCCGCTGCTAGCCACACCTCCTTCCGGCTGCACACCGGGGACTCAGAAGCACCGGTAAGTGGGGCGGGGGGGGGGGAGACAGCAGGATCCAGGTCCCCTGCAGCTGCGGGGAATCTGGATCTTAGTCGTCTCATAGTCAGACCTATTTGAGGTCTGATTATAAGACGACCCCGATTATAATCGAGCAAATACGTTAATTCCTTGACAATATTCATAGGTGGAAAGATTCTGGCCAGTGAGAGGACATGCGGTGTTTAGCAGAAATAAATGTTATACCCATCCTTGTTCCAAATGTAGTCTAGGAAAAAAATACTTTAATGCATTGTATGATTATCAGAAGTTACAAATGATATAATGTTTTCATATTTTGTAGATCAGCTATGGAGCCACAGATTATTCATTAAGTGATCGTCGTGTCTACCCGTACTTTTTCAGGGCACTTCAGAATGAACATGTCCATTTCTTAATAATATCCGACCTTCTGAAACACTTTGGCTGGACCTGGGTTGGAATATTTACATCGGATGATGACGGTGGAAATCAACAGAGTCTTATTTTAACCAAATATCTCAATGATCGGGGTATTTGTGTTGCCTACACATTACATAGCAACAAGGGCATCAAAAACGATTTACATCACATCAGTGAAATTGTTAGAAAATCTTCTGCTCAAGTTATTGTGATTTGTGGAGCCTTAACATATGCCTCTATTAGCACACTGCTTGTCTTAAAAGATGTTTTTCACAGTAAGACACTAATTCTTCCCCCTTCCTGGGCTTCAAAGAAAGAAGTGTTTCTGACTAATACTGGCACATTTAATGGCAGTTTGGGTATTGAACACTCGCCTATATTGTTTCCTGGAACCAAAAATTATTTCGAAGATATCAAACCCTCCAAATTCCCGAACGATGGACTACTTGCAGATATTTATTCCCTATATTTCCAATGTTTGTCTTTAAGTTCATTGAAAAATAAAATATTAAGTTTTTTTTACAGAATATCTTTACGGAACTGTACTGAGACAAAACGATTGGGTAAACTCGGAATGGATTTATTTACCGGTGTTTCTCCACGAGTGCATTTTGCGGTAAATCTTATGGCTCATGCTGTGGAAAGCATGAATTTAAATTTGAATAAGGCGCCTTATAAAAGAGAAAAAAGAACAAATTTCAAACACCAGGTAAATATTAGAAAGACCCTATACGAGGAAATTTTTGTTATTTGACTCATTAATGAAGACGCCGTCAATCGCAATATTTAACAATATGCACTTAATTGATTACAAATATTAAAGAACATGGAACATCCATTAAACCATCCTCACATGGTGTGACACAGTGTGTTGCAAGTAACAGTTCACTAATTAACTAAATAGTGAACTGTTACTTGCAACACACTGTGTCACACCATGTGAGGATGGAGATATAGAGAAGTAAGTAGGGTCTAAGTAATATCCCCCAATCTTACATAGAAACAGAATTTGACGTCAGGTAAAAATCAATCGATATAGCTTTATGCCTATCGCATGTCTGTTTAACCCTTTACACCAGTGGTCCCCAACCTTTTTGGCACCAGGGACCGGTTTTGTGGAAGACAATTTTTCCACGGATTGGGGGCGGGGAGTTGTGGGTTTGATTTATGTGCATTACATTTATTGTGCATTTTACTTCTATTATTATTAAATTTAAAATGTAATTAAATATATTTGCAACTTCCCTGATTGTCTTTCCATCCATTAAAAGCACATAAAATTGTGGCACTCTGCCCCCCAGATATGCTTTATGCTCCCCTGATATGACACTCTGCTCCCCTGATATGACACTCTGCCCCCCCTAGATATGCTTTATGCCCCCCCCTAGATATACCACTCTGACCCCCCCCAACTTACCAATGCACCCCCAGACTCCCTGATGCCTAGTGGGGGCAGTCGATGCACAACGTTTTAGTATTAGACTGTGACCTCTTGGATGTAGCCATTTAAACAAAGTAACTAAAAACATGTCTTGTTTTCAGACGCCACAAAATGCCGTATTTGCTCGATTATAAGACGAGGGTTTTTTTCAGAGCAAGTGACTATGAGACTATGATCCAGATCCCCTGCAGCGCTGCAGGGGACCTGGATCCTCCTGTCTGGTAACCTCAGCTGCTGCTGGCACTTTCAACGGGCGTCTATCACCGAGCGCCGGCAAAAGCACGGGCAGCAGCGGAGGCTGTCTACGTGCGTACCTTTCCCGGCCTAGCGTTCCCTCCGCTCCGGGATAGCCTGCCCACTGCCGGGATAACCTGCCCACGGGGAAGCAGAGCTGGTTGGGGAGATCATTGATCTCTCTGTGACAGGGGGCGCTCCAGAAGCAAGACCGGCCCGTCCATGGGACCCCGGCAGCACTGGGCCGTCCCAAAGTCATCGGCGAATCCGGTAGACTTACCTCTTTAATTTTTGGGGTCACACAGCGTCACTGCGTAATCACGTGGGAGTGGGTATGTAAGTGGGTATATTAGTGTCTGGGTGTGTAAGTGGCCCCCTATATGCCACTCTGTCCCATGATATGCCTTTTAATCCCCTATATCCCAGAGTGGCATATAGGGGTATAAGGCATTTCTGGAGGCAGAGTGGCATATAGGGGGTTAAAAGGCATATCATGGGGCAGAGTGGCATATAGGGGGTATAAGGCATTTCTGGGGGCAGATGTGCATAACTGGGGGTAGATGTGCATAACTGGGGGCAGGTTGGGAAATAAAAGGAAATAAAAACAAAAAAAAGATTTCTCAATCATAGCTTTTATAAAATATGAAAAAGTTACATGAATGAATATTTACTAGTAAAAATGTTTCCTATAGGGTCATCTTATAATCAGGCTTTTTCTTTTTTTCCTAAATTAATATTCAGATTGTGGGGGGTCATCTTATAATCAAGGTCGTCTAATAATCGAGCAAATACAGTACTAATAGGCTTTCTTTTCCCTCTATGTTTATGTCTCGTATGCCTATGTCTTTTCCATTTTCAGTAAAACTTACCACCAACAAGCAACAGCCTACCCTAGCAACTGGTGAAAAAAAAAAATAAATCAAATGAATATTGTAAAAGAAAAAAAGAATGTCTGTAATTGATGTAATGTAGATCACTTCTAAGCAACAGGTTTAGGCCACTGACATTTATCAATGAGACCTATCATTAATCACTGACCTAACGTGGCACTAATAAGTGACCAGACAGTAATCAGTTATGAAATATTTTAAAATAATAATAAAATTTATGTTTGAATGCTGGTGTTTTAATGATTTATGCCTGGTCACTATACGCATGTGGGGACTGCAGATATATGTCGCAGTGAAGGAGTTCCCTTCCCTTCTTAGCCCACATCCCGAACCTGGAACAGAAATTGAGAAGACCCTTTAAAGGTTGAAACACAACCTTTATTAATAAATCCTACTCTACTTATACATTCAGCATTGATTAATTTCTTTGGCACCTATCCTATCTACAAAAGGGGAGCGTCTAGTTTCCAAGGTTTAGTTGATGCTGCAGGCTCAAATTTTTGTCAACTCGCAATTTAACGAATAGGATTATTTTCAAACAAAATCATTACTAGGAAGTGACTGGAAGTGTGCCTTTTTGTGTATTTTTTCATACAATAAGTTTAAGTTTATGTGAAAATCAATAAATGTTGCAAATATGTTTAGAGTGATGCATTCATATTAATGTTGGTGTGCTGTTATGGGCAAACAAAGTTAAAATTGTGCTTGTTTCTGAGAGCCCAGTTGTCATGAACGCTACAATTCCCAATGACGGCAGCCCATTCACAAAAATGGTCACAGCTGTTTAAAATTTCATTTATTATACATTTTTACATAGAATTATTATATTATGTTATTATCTTAATACATCTTCTACTTCATTTAAAAGATACATCATTATATAAAGAATACAGATTATATACGGGGCTCGGACAAGCCAGTGCCTGTTTTTGATCAAGATGGTGAATATGTTCTCCCTTACATGCTTACAAATATTAAATTCACATCAGATTCAGTAAGAAATGACAGTCATGTAGGCCTGTATACTCCTTGGTATCCAAGTGGTCAGAGGCTTGCCATTAACACACATGTGATAACATGGAAGACCAACAACAATGAGGTCAGAAATTTAGAAATTATTAATGTAGTGTATGTAGTATGTCTAATTCCATTTCAATATTACACTCATTCCATCCATAACCTCTCCTTCTGTTTTAGAATTTTTAATGAAATACCAGAATCACCCCCCCCCCCCCATAACCCTTACTGTAAATCTTCTGAATCAATCTGAATCAGCCTTAACAGTTTGGTCTGTAACAAAGATGTACGTTAATGAATTCATATTTGTTTGTCAGATTCCCCGATCTCAATGCTCAAATAATTGTTTACCTGGTCAGAGGAAAGTCCAGCTATTTGGAATACACTCCTGCTGCTACGACTGTGTTTATTGTTCAGAAGGAGAAATATCAAACGTTACTGGTATGTTAGACCTGCACTGAGTACTGAATCATTGGAATATTAAAATATTAACCTATAAACAGACTATTATCGCTATTACTAACAATATATTACCTGCAATTTAGATAATTTGTTTCACTTTTTACAGACAGTGACAATTGTTTAAAATGCCCAGTAGATGAATGGCCAAATGAGAAAAAGGATCGATGTATTCCCAAAGTGGTGGAATTTCTATCCTATACAGACGATACCTTGACTGCAACAATGGCATCTATCTCAGTTCTCTTTTGCTTAATTACTCTGGCAGTACTGAGATTGTTTATTTTACACTGGAATAACTATATTGTTAAAGCTAATAACAGGAACCTCAGCTTCATCCTCCTTGTTTCCATAATGCTGAGCTTCCTCTGTGTGTTTCTGTTCCTTGGAAGGCCAGTGGATATAACCTGCATACTTCGCCAAACCTCCTTTGGAATCATCTTCTCCATAGCTGTGTCTTCTGTGTTGGCCAAGACTATCATGGTCTGTATCGCTTTTAAAGCCACCAGGCCTGGCAGCAAGTGGAATAAATGTATCGGAGTGAAACTGCCAATTTCTATAGTCTTGTTCTGCTCGTTTATTCAAGTCCTAATTAATATCTGTTGGTTGACTATTTCACCTTCCTTTAAGGAGCAGGACATGCACTCTTATCAGGGAAAGATCATCATTCAGTGTAACGAAGGCTCAGTTATTGCCTTTTACTCTGTCCTGGGTTATTTGGGGATCCTGGCAGCTGTTAGTTTTATTATAGCTTTTTTAGCCAGGACATTACCAGACAGTTTTAATGAGGCCAAGTACATCACCTTCAGCATGCTGGTGTTCTGCAGTGTTTGGATTGCAATGATCCCGGTGTATCTGAGCACCAAAGGGAAATACATGGTGGCTGTGGAGATCTTTGCCATATTAACCTCAAATGCTGGACTTTTGAGCTGTATATTTTTCCCTAAATGTTACATAATCCTTTTTAGGCCAGAAATGAATAGTAAGACATGTATGTTAAAGATTACTGATTAATAGTTTCCTACCAACATATATGCTGCTTCTGGAATCCCATGTTTCTGATTAATGGAGCTATTCTTGAAAACATCAATATGAATTCGAAAAAATACACTAAATGAAATTATACACAGGAGCATGCATCAATCTAAATGTTTATAGATACCTTATTGTATAGAGACTAGAACTACTTCACAGCATTCAGCATAATTAAATAAATTATTTTTTCTCCATTGCCCCTGTTCAGGGATGTCTTTAACGTGGGGGCAATAGCGGCAGCTCCCCTGAGTCCATTCCTTATGGGGGGCGCAAACAGAGCCGGTCCATACATGGGTCTGCTAGGTCAGTGGGACCCAGGCGGTATTTTGATAGGGGCGGCAATCACAGGTACCACCCTGCCAGCTCTCCCTAGAAGTGGACTGAACTGCGAGCCTCTGGAGGAGCAGGGCTAGTTGGGGAGATCATGGATCTCTCTTTAATTAGCCCAGAATAAAGGGAGCACGTCACTCCTCTATTTCACCGCTCCCTCACAAAACTTGCTGGCTATTGATGCTGAGTGCCGGGATATGATGTCAAATCTCAGCACTGAAGCCGCACACACAGCGATGGAACACTGAAACAGAGGTCTGTAGGAATTGATCTCACACGTCCACCACAAAACTTAAGAAAGGTAAAATATGGGGAGAAAGGAGAGATAATGAATAAGGGGAGAGAAGGGAAAAAACTGAGGAAATAATGAGAAGGAGGAGAGATGGGGGAAAGGGTAAAGATAAAAAGAAAGATGATAGAGGTAGATTAAAAAGTATATTTATAAAGCAACACAGGGATAAAGAGAAAAGAGAGTGATTTTGACAGTTGAGGAGAAAGATGAAGAGTAAAAGGAGAGAAAATGAGAAGGGGAGAGATAAGGAGAAAGAAGAGAGATGAGATAATCCTAAATGCTGTTAGATTTAATCTATTTGCACGACTTTGAGGCTGACATATTTAATTTAAAAAAAATGTATGTGGGGGACAGCATTTCATCCTTGGACCCAGGCAGCACAATGTCTTGGACCAGCCCTGGGCCAAAAGCAGCTGTCCCTTGAGCCTACAACAACACCTGAGAGGATTGCAACTCACACATCCGTTTCGGCCACACTATTCATTCATTATGTGATCTGCATCGTGTTGTGCGCCTCCCATGCCCTGTGCATGTGTCATGTGGACGTATTGCAAAAAGTCACCTTACAGTCAGAAGAAGGGAAGATTGCACTAACTCTGACAGTCTGCTCCTAATCTGCAAGGGCAGTGCAGCAAGTATACGTGACCCCTGCCGCATTTACAGTGCCCCCACCAGATATCTGTGTTTGTGGCTTTCAGTGGGTAAATGTGTGTATGGATTTAAGTGGAGATACCTCACTGGCCACTTTATTAGGTACACCTTACTAGTACTGGATTGGACCCCTTTTGCCTTAAAAACTGCCTTCATTCTTTGTGCCATACTTTCTACAAGGTCCTGGAAACATTCCTCAGAGATTTTGGTCCGTATGTTAATGATGACATCACGCAGTTGCTGCAGATTTGTCGGCTGCATATCCATGATGCGAATCTCCTGTTCCACCACATCCCAAAGGTGCTCTATTGGATTGAGATCTGGTGACTGAGATGATGTGAGCTTTGTGACATGGTGCATTATCTTGCTGGATGTAGACAGTGGGAGTGCAGGGATGTGCAATTCGTATCGTCCAATGCCCGGGACATGCAGTTCCGGGCGCCGGGTAGGTGTTTTTTTTCTTTCATTTGTAGGTGCTGCAGGGGACCTGGATCCTCCTCTCTGGCAACCAGTGAATGTTTGCATGATGCAGACAACCCCCGCTACTGACTGCACTGCCGCCTGGGCTTCTACAACTGAGTGCTGGCGTGACATGACCTTCCAGTGCTCCACCATAGAAGCCCCAGCGGAAGTACCGGACAGCAGCAGCAGAGGATGTCTGAGCGCATCCTGCAGACATTCACGGCTGCCATAGAGTAGGATCTCCCGCAGTGCTGCAGGGGACTTGGATCCTCCTCTCTTGCAGCCGGTGAACGTCTGCACGATGCGTCTATGGTAGAGCGTCGGCGGAAGTGGCGGGCAGCAGCAAAGGTTGTCTATGCGCACCACGCAGACGTCCACAGGCTGCCCCCACTAGACACCAGGGAGTCTGGAGCACGGTGGACAAGTCTGGGGAAACATTGGTAAGCAGGACTCTATAACTGTATAATAACTGTATAATAAATAATTTTTTTTTATTCTTGTTCATTAGATAAAATACTGTTTTACCATTCCACTAATGTGATTTTTTTTTTAAAAAATAAATTTTTCTTTAAAATAACACCAAACTAAGGGTGTGGCCTATAATCGGGCCAATACGGGATATATATATATATATATATATATATATATATATATACACACAAAAGATAAAGAATGTAACGCACTCACTTGACTGGAAGCAGTTGCAATATGCCCGGGTGCTAACAATCCAAAAAGTATATACAGCAAGGCAATAAATTTTATAAAAAGAAGACCCGCGGAGTGCATCAACTGTATTTGATATATATATTACAAAAAAAAATAATTAAAAAAACAAAGTGAGATAAGTGATGTAATTGTGACATTACTGGCATTAATAAGAGGGTTTCCTAAGAGATGCTATTTTGGAGTATCTCAATGAAAATAAATGTATGACTCCATATCAGCATGGGTTTACAAGGGATCGGTCCTGTCAAACTAACCTGATCAGCTTTTATGAGGAGGTGAGCTCAAGACTGGATCGGGGTGAATCGCTGGATGTCGTATATCTTGATTTTTCCAAAGCATTTGATACGGTGCCACATAAAAGGCTAGTACATAAAATGAGAATGCTTGGGCTGGGGGAGAATGTGTGTATGTGGGTAAGTAACTGGCTCAGTGATAGGAAACAGAGGGTGGTTATTAATGGTACATACTCTGAGTGGGTGACTGTTGCTAGTGGGGTACCACAGGGGTCAGTTTTGGGTCCTATTCTTTTTAATATATTTATTAATGACCTTGTAGAGGGATTGCATAGTAAAGTATCAATCTTTGCAGACGATACTAAGCTCTGTAACGTGGTTAACACAATAGAGGACAGCGCACGATTACAAATGGATCTGCATAGGTTGGAGGCTTGGGCTGGGATGTGGCAGATGAGGTTCAACACAGATAAATGTAAGGTTATGCACATGGGGAAGAAAAATCCAGGCTGGGAATATGTATTAAATGGGAAAACACTGGGGACGACTGACATGGAAAAGGACTTAGGAGTTTTAGTTAACAGTAAATTTACCTGTAGCAACCAGTGTCAGGCAGCTGCTGCTAAGGCAAATAAAATCATGGGGTGCATCAAAAGGGGCATAGATGCCCACGACAAGGAAATAATTCTACCACTGTACAAGTTACTAGTCAGACCACACATGGAATACTGTGTACAGTACTGGGCACCAGTGTACAAGAAAGATATAGTGGAGCTGGAGAGGGTTCAAAGACGGGCAACCAGAGTAATAAGGGGAATGGGAGGACTACAGTACCCAGAAAGATTATCAGAATTGGGGTTATTTAGTTTGGAAAAAAGACGGCTTAGGGGGGACTTAATAACTATGTATAAATATATAAGGGGGCAGTACAGAGATCACTCCCAGGACCTATTTATACCCAGGACTGTATCTATAACAAGGGGACATCCTCTACGGCTGGAGGAAAGAAGGTTTCTACACCAGCACAGACGGGGGTTCTTTACAGTAAGAGCGGTGAGATTATGGAACTCTCTGCCAGAGGAAGTGGTGATGGTAAACTCAATAAAAGAGTTCAAAAGGAGCCTGGACGTGTTTCTTGAAAGCAATAATATTACAAGTTATGGATATTAGATTAATAGGGACAGAACGTTGATCCAGGGATTTATTCTGATTGCCATATTTGGAGTCGGGAAGGAATTTTCCCCCTGGTATGGGGCAATTGGCATCTGCTTCATAAGGGTTTTTTGCCTTCCTCTGGATCAAAACAGTAGGGACACAATATGTATATAGGTTGAACTTGATGGACTTTGGTCTTTTTTCAACCTTATGAACTATGTTACTATGTTACTATGTTACTAAGATGTTCAAGAGTCCCTAACCACTGCACTGATACAATAAATAAAATAAAAAAAAATTGTATAAAAAAAAAACCAACAAAACTTACATCACATTGCCCTGAAATCTAAAAGGTATAACCCCCTGCCCCCGTTCACAACCCCCAAACCCGTTAAGCCATAAGTATAAAAAATACTACCCTATAGGGTACTACATGTTAAATTCCTCCAGGACTTGAGGTACCAAAAACCCCTGGGACTGAAGGAGTTAAAGGCCTGAAATATAACTTGGTGGGGTGAAGCTTTTGACTAGCCTGGCAGCTAGTATTTGTTAAGTTAACTCTTTCACATCCTCCCTCCAGTCACAGGCTGACTTGGAGACTGGCAACATGTACGAAGGTAGTAGGGCCCATGCTATAAGTACTTTCCATCCCACCAAAAACCAAACCCTGTCTACCCCAAATAACCACAGACACAGTTGTATAATAACAGGTCACAGCTTTATTAACTCAAACATCATACTGTATTAACCTATTACCAAACATAACTTTCATCCCTTCAAAAAAATTACTGCAGTTTTTCTGAAGTAATACTGCAGTTTTTTGGACATGAAAAAACTGCAATACTGCAGTTTTACTGCATTTGTACTTCACTGTACTGCAGTTTTACTGCACATTTACTGCACTTTTTTTTTATATTGAAAACCTACAGTTGTGCTTCAATGTACTGCAGCTTTATTGCATTTGTACTTCCGTACAAAGATAACTGCAGTAAAACTGCAGTACAGTGAAGTACAAATGCAGTAAAACTGCAGTAAATGTGCAGTAATACTGCAGTAAAAGTGCAGTATTGCAGTTATTTCATGTCAAAAAAACTGCAGTATTACTTCAGAAAAACTGCAGTAATTTTTTTGTAAGGTAATACTATCTACACAAACCATTAATAATTAATAATAACCATAACTTAACCCAACCTAATACTGTACAGAAACCTTGCCAGCCCCCTTTCCAGGCTTTTACCACCAATGGTAATTACCTCCCCCATTAAGTATGAAAGTTCCATACCAACTATTACTAAGCACCAGCCAGCCTTAAACTCAGTGGGCATAATCAACCTTACCACATAAGAGGTGAGGGGAGGATTGAGACCCGACATACCAACTGCAACACTAACTGCCGCCTGCCCCAACCATATTTTGCCTTTGGCTTTTGGCTTGCTTGTCCTTCACCACCTCGTGAGTCCTATTTACTCTGCTACGTGGGTCCAGCTCTCCTGCGTTCCCCAGGGCCCTGCCTAACATACAGTCCCTGACCGGCAAGGACATGCCACCCGTCATGACCAGGTTGTTGGTCAACAGGTCACCAAAAGGGCGCCAATTATCCCATGAGGACACTCCACCCCAACCACACGGACAAGCAATAAAACAGCACTCACGCTGATCTCATGTTAGTGTACTCACAGTTTTATCCCCCAAATTGTTTCCTGCACCTCTGGGACTTTTGAACTTTGGCACCTGATAACAATCATTGGCTGATTGGACCAATTAACTCTTGGGGGATACCCCAGAGTTGGAACTCTCCAGAACAGTAGTGATGGGTAGTTCAGATCAGTAAAGTGAATCGGTTAATTTTGAGTGATTCAAATGAATGAATGCATTCATGAGCCAATTCATCAGTTCACTCAATGTGAGGCACAGTAGTTACTGCTTCCCAGTCCCTCTTTGCAGTCACACTAACGATTGGACCCACCCCTTTCATTATAGTCAATGAATCCCCCTACTCAGCAACTAAACTCACAGTAAGGACAAGATTAATATTTTGGGTGCTGAAAATTAGGGGAGGTGGGGGTTAATTTAGGGGCACTTATGGTTAATAGGGTCTTTAGGGTTAATTTCATGGTGAGGACTGAGGGGTTAATTTAATATTTAATATGGTTAACTTAAGGTGCAGTTAGAGGTAAAGGGGTAAGGGGAATCTAAATCCTGGGGGCAGTGAAGATTAATCCTGTATTTAGTTATAAAAGTCTAATTGTGTTCGATTCAGAGTTGCTCTGAACGATTCAGTGAGTCAGTGAATTGATGACTCATATTTAATTTCTGTGTCTCGACCATCTTTTAACATAAAGGCCAATAAACAGACAACCGAAACATATTTATTTGAATTCTTATTATTCATTTGTACTTTTTGCTATTTGGAAAATAAATGACTATTATAATTGTGCTGAACTTTTAACTGTACAGAATAATTGTGCATTTTTTATTTAGCTGTGAATTCGCTTGGTGATTGATCTCATGTGCACATTAGATATTTGGAGAACAGGCCAGAATAGTGATTCCCAACACACAGACGAATGAGCTAAATTCAGAATGCTGGTAAATGTAATACGCTTTAGTGTATAAAACAAGGGCACCGGAGTCGCTTTTAATTCATTTACAGGAGACACAGACTGCATCTCACCATGTACTGAAACATGCAGCTGAACCCTGCACACATCATGATATTCTGTATTATTATGGGATATGTTGCATTGTCCAGAATAATAATATTTAAATCTATGACTGGATTGTCTTCATTTAGTCTGTTACTGATTATGTTTGGTCTGTGTTTGACACCTTGCAAATCTGCAACAAAAAACTCAGAATCAGCTTGTAAATTACAAATAAGGCAAGCATTCGATGACTATGAATATTATCAAGATGGAGATGTTATAATCGGAGGAGTGTTCTCTGTACATTCGTCTGTGGAGCATTACCAATTTACAAAAGCACCTCTGGAGCACATGATCTGTATGGCGTAAGTTATCTTTACTATCTTTTTTTTTATTATTCAGTTATACAGATTTTGGTGGCTAGACATGGCACCACCATCCCTAGGCAGCCTATTACGACACCTAATTGTTGGGCTTCAGACAATAGGTACCCCTCCAGACCTGCTGTAAGCAGAGGAAAGGCACAAGGTGTGTGATCAGTTAGTAGGTCAGAGATGTCCTTACTCACTTTACAAGGGAGTGAGAAGTTCTGTTGGCACTTCAGGAGGAAACGTGTAATACAGAGTTTTGCCCAGAAAGGGAAAAAAAAGGGCATTGAAAATTCTGATCTTTCAGCTCTGCCAGATACTTCACATGTATGACTAAATGCAGTTAGAAACATTATTCCTATTACTGTAATAATTATTCCATTACATATAAAAAGATATTCATAATTTTCAGGGAATGTTTAATTGTCATATGACTTAAAAGTAGACTAATAGTTTTTTTAATGGAAACTCGAAAAGTTTTTTTAATGTTGAAGTGTGTTTACAGATTAAAATAAGCAAATTGTAAAAAAAAAATGTATTGAAGCCTCAGCTTGTGTCTATATCAAGGACACATGTATCTTAACTACTTTATCTCAAGATCTGCATTATTATTCCTCATCTCTCCCCTTTTGTTAAGTTGCTATTTGTTGTTGATTGTTGTTTATGACTTTAGAAGGGGGGACATTAGAAGATAATGCTGGTTCTTTCACTCTGATCCTAGTTTCCATTAGGTGAAATTTTTATAACAATAATATTTCGAAATTAATTAAACAGCTTGCCAAACAAAAGGTAATTTTAATTAATTAAGTTAATTTTGACACAGTTGGAGACAGTTTCCTGCAACAGCACAGAGGTGAATGGGGTTTACAAATTACAAACATTTACAACATTTCTATTCTTTACCATATTTTCCTATTTCTCTCTGTGCACCCACACATATTAAGGATTGTTCTATAAGGATGGGTAGGAATTTCTATATATTACCCACCATTTTGTATGAATAAAACTATTTTAACAGATTTGTATTGTGAAATGCCAGGTTATTATGCCTCTCATCCCTTTTTATCTCGTATCTGAGTTACTGGGAAATTTAATTTATGACCTTTCTTATAGCCAACAGATTGAAAAGTCTTCTTAATAAGTCTTTATATGATATGTCTAATATTGGCAAGGTACGTAAGAGACTAGACAGGAGGTCCGCATTGTCCAAATCTACTTTTGTTTATTTATAAGGCCAAGGACTGACTAAGGTCTGAAGTCTCTACATCAGAGGCAGACTTGATGGGACAAATGGTCATTATCTGCCATCATATTCTATTTATTTGTCTCCCTGTAAAATGCTTTTGTGCCATATCTCCAGCATGAATTTAAATTATGCCTCATTTTTCCATCATACAAAAGAGGTTGTATTATAGGTCTTACAAGTTATTTATAAAAAATAAAAAAAAAACATCCACAGAGTGGCAGCAGTACCTCTTTACTACCAATTTCTAATCTTACACACTGTAATAATGCCTATAAACTGTTTGCCACTGGCGAAGAATGAGAAGCATTTTCATTTACTTACATGTGATTTGTGAGACTAATTGTGTACAAATGTTAAACCTTACATCTCCATAGGCCTTTCTACCTTTTGTACACGCATGTCCGCATCTTTCTTTTTGCCGTTGAACAAATTAACAAAGACACAGATATTTTACCAAATATCACGCTGGGATACCATTTTTATGATTCTTGCTTAGATACAAGGAAAGCGGTAAAAAGTGTTTTACAAGTTTTGTCTGGACCTGGGAAGACTGTCCCCAATTATTCCTGTTCTGAACGTGGGAAGGTGGCTGGTTTTATTGGAGATCACTATTCAGTCACAACTGTGCCCATAGCGCAAATACTCGGGATATATGGTCATACACAGGTGAGTCCATTCAAATCTAATCTAATTAAATACCAGTCTTTTTCTCTACTAATGGCTGCGCCTTGTAATTACCGAGATTAGAGAGTTTCTTTGTCTGTCTAACCGGTGAAAAAATACGGCACAGACATAACTTCTAGAACTGAAAAGTATTTGCTTTGCCAGGGATATCACATGGGAGTGCTAATGCAGGCTCCGGTCTGCTTTCAAGGAAAGGCCTCGGGGGGGCCATGGTGACCACAGGTTAGAGCCTCTTTGACCTAGCATAGTAGACCTTGTAATTTCATCAAGCTACTTTAATCGGAGGTAGGTACAACAATATAAAATGTATTGGCCATTTTCACAAAAAAAGAGGGCTGGCAGAATTCAGAACATACAGTGGTTAACGGAATATACAGTATGTAGTGTATTCAAGGTTGATGAACTCTTACACCAAGGAGTAACGATGTTACCAATAATAATATTTTAAGTGCAAACACTGTAATATAGTGTTTAAATAAAGGTGCAACAAGTGATGACAAAAATAGCCAAAGTGTTGCGCACAAAATTTGTGAAAATACAATAACACAAAAAAATTTCCTTTGAAAGTAATTTGTGTCTAGTAGTCCTTACAATGGTCTTGTAATGCAGCCAATATTAGTACATGGGAAAATAAAGAAAAAGGTAAATACTTAGTGTAGGTTGTTTAAGAAAAATTTCAAGTGGATATATATTAAAAATTAGACCCTTGCCTTTCTTTAGGAGCAACCCACTACGCCTATGTATGTGTGTTAGTGGGACCTATGTTATGTTTGGGGGGGGGGGTGAATACCCCTATCATCCAGTACCTTATAGATACAGTATCTCACAAAAGTGAGTACACCCCTCACATTTTTGTAAATATTTTATTATATCTTTTCATGTGACAACACTGCAGAAATGACACTCTGCTACAATGTAAAGTAGTGAGTGTACAGCCTGTGTAAGTTTGTTGTCCCCTCAAAATAACTCAACACACAGAAATTAATGTCTAACACCTTGGCAACAAAAGTGAGTACACCCCTTAGTGGAAATGTCCAAATTGGGCCCAATTAGCCCAATTGTCTTTGGGAAATAAACGCATAAGTGCTGCCAGAATTGATGCAGAGGTTATTTGGTTCAGATGGTGTCAAGCATGTGTGGCAGCAACCAGGTGAGGGGTACAAAGACAAATGTGTGTCTTGCCTACAGTCCAGTCAAGTACGGTGGTGGGAGTGTCATGGTCTGGGCCTGCATGAGTGCAGCCGGCACTGGGGAGCTACAGTTCATTGAGGGAACCATGAATGCCAACATGTACTGTGACATACTGAAGCAGAGCATGATCCCCTCCCTTCGGAGACTGGGCCGCAGGGCAGTATTCCAACATAATGACCCCAAACACACCTCCAAGACGACCACTGCCTTGGTAAAGAAGCTGAGGGTAAAGGTGATAGACTGGCCAAGCATGTCTCCAGACCTAAACCCGATTGAGCATCTGTGGGGGATCCTCAAACAGAAGGTGGGGGAGTGCAAGGTCTCTAACATCCACCACCTACGTGATGTTGTCATGGAGGAGTGAAAGAGGACTCCAGTGGCAACCTGTGAAACTCTGGTGAACTATATTATTATTATTACACTTTATTTAAAAAGCACCGACAGAGTCTGCAGCCCTGTACAAAGATGAAAATGTTACAGACAACGACAAGTACAATACAGCAATTGACATACAGATACAAGAGGAATGAAGTGCCCTGTTCTCGCGGGAACTTACAATCTAGGTGGATAAGGGGTGAGAAACAGGAGGTGAGGACTGCATGGTAGTGAGTGATGTTAATGTAGGTCGAAATAAGGGTTTTAAGTGGGTGAGAGAGAAGTTTTGATATTTATGTCAGTGGTAGGCTTCCCTGAAGAGAAAAGTTTTTAGGGAGCGTTTGAAGGAGGGTAGAGTCGGTGCGAGTCGGACAGCACAGGGAAGAGAGTTCCCGAGGGTTGGTGCTGCACGAGAGAAGTCCTGTAGGCGGGCATGGGAGGAGGTGATAAGTGAAGATGCAAGGAGCAGGTCATTGTTGGTTCTTAGAGGATGGGCTGGAGTATATTTACTGATGAGGGAGGATAGGTAGAGTGGCATTAGTGAGAGTATTGTAGGATAGAGTTAGTATTTTGAATTTAATTCTGCTATGGATGGGGAGCCAGTGGAGGGACTCGCAGAGAGGTGCGTCCGATGCAAAGCGTCGGGTGAGATAGATTAGTCTGGCAGATGCATTGAGAACAGACTGGAGGGGGGATAGTCGGGAGAGAGGGAAGCCGGTAAGTAGGTTGTTGCAGTAGTCTAGACAGGAGATTACGAGGGAGTTGATTAGTTGTTTTGCAGTGCTGGCAGTCAGGAATGGACAAATTTTGGAAATGTTGCGTAGTTGGTTGTGGCAGGATTTAGAGAGTGCTTTGATGTTAGGGTTAAGGCAGTGCTGGAAAATAATGGTGGCCACACAAAATATTGACACTTTGGGTCCAATTTGGACAGGCTGTGCACTCTTTACAATGTAGCAGAGTGTAATTTCTTCAGTGTTGTCACATGAAAAGATATAACTTTTGTGAGATACTATATGTCCCAGGGCAGGCAAAATAAATATTCTTTCAAAAGCACTATCCAAAACCTGGTGGGTTATGAAGCAACGTATTTAGGGAATGTATTTAGATAGTATTTGGTACTATATCTGTACCAAAGATCCGCTGTGGCCCCCGACAATTGGGTTCACCTTAGCCAGAGGTCTCCCCGTCTCCAGACCCAGAGAAACACGCCAATAGGGAACCTGAATGAAGAATTTTCCATCAAAATCCACTGTCCACTAGTGTTTGTAGAATAACATGAGCATCACAAAGTTTTGAATACTCCAGGCCGACTAGGGTGGAACCTGACAGAAAGAGGCACAACAGTCTAGATAAGATGTTTATCTTCATAATGTTAATATAGCCTGTATATATAGCGAAATGCAAAGGAGAAGGGATAAGCAGGAGAGCACTCAGGAAGAACACTCTGTAGCTGGTAGAACATTCAAGCGATGAGACTGGAGAGAGGAGGGCTTAAATGTCTGTTTGTCAGTGGGAGTTTCTCACTTGGATTCCAGCCCCTCCCTCTTTGGTTCCTTAGTATAGGCAGAGAGGGGGGCTTTCTCCCTTTCTGACATGGCCAGCCATCCTGCCCCTTCTGAACCAGGTGTTCCTGCAGAGCGACGAGGATCCTGGGGTCACAGGGACGGGTGAGTAACCCTCACATTGTGTACTCATGCAGCCAGGAGCTTGACATACTCGTAACTACCTTTAACTCCTGGAGCCTCCCCAGGCCAAGTTTTGGCTTCGGGAGTTAAAGGTCCATACGAGTGACTGTATTGGTCACAGTGAGGGACCATATTTTCACATATTTTGTGTGCAACACTTTGGCTTTTTTTTGTCTTCACATGTTGCAGCTGCCCTTCATTGGTTGATGCCAGTGTAGGCCCCTGCCAACGACCAATAGAGTCGCTCCTACAAACTGATAAATCCTGAAGCCGGGAGACCAATGGTCTTCCCAGGCCAAGTTTTGGCATCAGGAGTTAAAGATCCATACGATCAACGCTATTGGTCTCCCCAGGCCAAGTTTCTCCGAGGTGTACCTTACCCTGCCCTTTCCCAGGGAGATTAAAATGTGAGTCCCCCTGGCAAAGCGTATAGCAAGGTATACCTCGGAGCAACTTGGGAGAGACTAATGGGCAGCTACCCTTCATCGGTTGATGCCTGTTACGCTGGATCAGGCACCACAGGAGGTGGACCCACGATGCAGAAATGTCTCCGAAAAACAAGCCGGGATCGAGACAGGCAGCACAGGAGCGTGGTAAATACAATAGCCGGGGTCGGGGCAGGCAGCACAGGATCAAGGTCAAATAACAAAGCCGAGGTCTGGTACACGTGGAGATCAATCAATAAACAGGAGCACCCAGAGAACAATAACATGGACTCGTTGAACGGGCAAGGAAACAAGGAACCAGGAAGGTTTAAATAGAACCAATGGCGGGAGAGCAGGTAAGATGACGTCATCGCGACCGGCGCAATTAGCGTCGTCGCGATGGCAACAACAAACAAAACTTCCTGCCTGTGTTACCTCCGTGAAGGACACGGAGGAGCCACACAGGCAGGGGAGGAAAACAACCTCCGTGGACATGCAGCGGCGATCAAACACTTGATTGCCGCCGGCATGCCCGCGGCGGTAAACTACGAGTTCCTCTCTGCCTGTGTTGCTGCCGCGAGCGACGCGGCAGTGCCACACAGGCAGATGAGGTGCTGGTCGGGTACCGCGAGCATGTAGCGGCGGATCGGTTTTCCGATCGCCGCTGATATGCTGCGGCAGCCCGAACAGAGCTGTCAGGAACCGGGAGGCGTGCCTGCTCAATACGCACGCCCCCTCGTGTGCGTGTAGAGCGCACGTCAATACACGAGGGGGACGTGCGCGAGGGACGCCGTGGGACCCCGGCCGGACAGGTAGGTGTTACAATGCCAAAGGAATTTCCTGCCAGTGGTTGCTCTTATGAACCTTTAAAATCCTGGCGCCAAAGCTGTTGCATATTGTTACCGTATTAACCCCTTTTAAAAAGTGGCCAATAGAGTCGCTCTTATGAACCTTAAAAATCCTGTCGCCAGCGTTTTGTTACCGTATTAACCCCTTTTAAGAAAACAAGAAAACAAAAAAACAAAGAAAAAAAAAATGACCCCGAATAACGTACACATATATATGCCGGAAAGAACACAGGCGAATATTCATGGAATACAAAGGGTTTTTTTTCATGAAGACTTGGCCAGCAAGTCTAGTTGCTATATATTTTCGTACAAGAAAGAAAATCCAGTGTTTTACAGAGATAAATATTGCCTGTTCCTTGTTCAAATGTAGAACAAATTGTGATTATCAGATGTTAGAAATTATATAATGTTTTCATATTTTGTAGATCAGCTATGGAGCCACAGATTATTCATTAAGTGATCGACGTGTCTACCCGCACTTTTTTAGGGCACTACAGAATGAACATGTCCATTTATTAATAATATCCGACCTTCTGAAATACTTTGGCTGGACCTGGGTTGGAATATTTACATCGGATGATGACAGTGGAAATCAACAAAGCCTTATTTTAACCAAATATCTCAATGATCAGGGTATTTGTGTTGCCTACACAATACATAGCAACAAGGGCATCAAAAACGATTTACATCACATCAGTGAAATTGTTAGAAAATCTTCTGCTCAAGTTATTGTGATTTGTGGAGCCTTAACATATGCTTCTCTTAGCACACTGCTTCTCTTAAACGATATTTTTCACAGTAAGACACTAATTCTTCCCCCTTCCTGGGCTTCAAAGGAAGAAGTATTTCTGGCTAATATGAGCACATTTAATGGCAGTTTGGGTATTGAACTCTTTCCTATATTTTATTCTGGAACAGAAAATTATTTCAATGATATCAAACCCTCCAAATTCCCAAATGATGAACTACTTGCAGATATTTATTCCCTACATTTCCAATGTTTATCTTTAAGTTCATATAAAATGAAAATATTTAGTTTTTTTTATGGAATGTCTTTTCGTAACTGTACTGGAAAAGAAAGCTTGGGTAAACTTGGAATGGATTTATTTACCGGTGTTTCACCACGAGTGCATTTTGCAGTAAATATTATGGCCCATGCTGTGGAAAGCATGAATTTAAATACTGCGCCTTATAGAACAGAAAAAAGAACAAATTTCAAACACCAGGTAAATATTAGATAGACACTATATGAGGAATTTTTTGTTATTCTTATAATGAACATATTGAAGACGTCATCAATCGCAATATTCAACAATATGCACTTAATTGATTACAAATATTAGAGAACATAGAACATTCATAAAACAGTCGGGTTACTTCTCTCCAGAGGCGTATATAGGGTATGGCAGCCATGGCACGTGCCATGGGCGCCATCTCAAGGGGGGCGCCGGTGAGCGGCTTTTAAATGCCGCTCACCGGCATTTTTTTTTATTTTTTTTTATGCGGAAATAATAATAAATAATTTTTTATTCTCCTCCACGAGCCCTCTACCCCCCGTCCCGGCATATCACCAGCTATACCCATTTGATTTTATCCAGACGTCTCTCCAGCCTGAGACTGCTCATGCGCCTTCTGGGAAGGATGGTGTCTACGAGGCCTGCCTTGGCATGGGCCCTTCTTCATGTATGTCCAGTACAGTATTTCATCCTGAGGACATGGGATCGATCCATTCCAGCCCTCTCAAGAAAGGTTGCCATTCCAGCCAGTGTTTGTCTTTCCCTCAGATGGTGGCTTCAGGTGAAAAGACAGAGTTCAGGTCTGGTTTGGACCGAGCCTGTTTTTTGTCAAACCAGGAACGTCGTCTTCATATCAATGTGCTGGAACTTCTGGCTGTCTAGAAGGCGCTCCTTTCTTGGCTATGCTGGTTACGGGGAAAAGCAGCGCGAGTACTGTCGGACAATCGCATGGTGGTGGCTTTCCTGAATAAGCAAGGCGGCACAAGGAGTGTTCAATTGGGCTCTCTTTTTCAGAAGATCGGTAAGTGGGCCGAGTTCTATCTCTCCCACCTTTCGGCCGTGTTAATTCATGGGAAGAAGAACATTACCGCATATTTTCTCAGCAGAACATCTGTTCTTCAAGGATAATGGAGCTTGAACACTGCATCATTTCTGCAAGTCACGAGAGACTGGGGTATTCCACAGATCGACCTCATGGCGACGGCAGCCAACAGGAAACTGCCTCTGTTTTATTCCCTGTCATCGGCGGGCCGTCCATTAGCTCTGGATGCCTTTTCCCAAGCTTGGGACTTTGATTTGGGTTACATCTTTCCCCCTCTTCCTCTCATCACCAGGGGTTCTCCAAAAGATCAAAAGAGACAGATACCGACAGATCCGAGAATAGCTGCCGACAAAAGGATTTGGTACCCAGGGTTAATCCGTCTGTCCATAGAGCATCCAAAGAAGTTGTGGAACAAGCCAGACCTGCTCCTTCAAGGGCCTGTACTCCACCCGCTTACTTTAAGTTGTCAGTGTGGCTCCTGAGAGGGAGAGATTCATTCAGGCTGGTCTCTACGAAGAGGTGGCTGAAACCATGATGAAGTGCCGGAAGCAAATTACCAACCTCCGGTATGAGAAGATCCGCAAGTCCTTCTCCTCCTGGTGTGCTAACAGACAGCTCCAGCAGGATAATGTCTCCATCAGCAATGTCCTAGATTTCCTCCAAGCTGGTTTTCATAAAAGTCTGTCTCCAGCCACCCTGAAGGTCCATGTGGCAGTTCTTAGCGCTCTATCAAGTAAACAGTTAGCTGTTCACCTTTGGATCTCTCGTTTCATGTAAGCTATCTCTAGACTTTGTCCATTCAAGAGGCCCCTGGTGCCAGGCCCGGACTGGGACAAAAAATAGGCCCGGGCATTTAAGCCTGAGCAGCCCATTTTAATTTATTTATTTATTTATTGTTAAAGCCCACCCTTCATGTACCATCTTTGCATTTACTCACTCATTCACACAAATCATTAACACATTCATTAATGCAGTCTCACAAATCATTCAAGCAATTCATCCACACATGAATTCATTAATTGTCATATGCATTCACACAATTCATCCACACATTTATTCATTCATTCTCATACGCATTCACACTACCCCCTCTCCCCATCTTATCTGCCCCTTCTCACTGTGTTCCCCCTTTTCACTATGTACCCCCTTCCCCACTTCTCAATATGTACCCTTTCTCACTATCTATCCCCTCTCCCCCTTTCTCACTATCTAACCCCCCTCTGCCCCTTCTCACTGCACCCCCCCTCCCTCACCCTACTTACCTTGTTGCCGAAGCAAGCAGCAACTGCGACCGGGCCCACGGCAGGGCCGGATTGATTTAGGGGACGATGGAGCTGCAGCTACAGGCCCCTACCTACAGGCTGCATCGCTTCCTCCATAAACTGAATAGCGTCACGTACATACATTATCTCTCCTACAGCTGAATGTATGCAAGTCATGAAATGCGTGTTGACTTTAGTTGATGCTCAAATTTTTGCCAACTTGCAAGCACTCGCAATTTACCAAATAGGATTATTTTCAAACTAAATCACTACCACTAGTATTCAGACACACAATGTCTTCTGGTGACTGGAAGTGTGCCTTTTTGTGTATTTTTTTCATACAATAAGATTAAGTACCGTATTTGCTCGATTATAAGACGAGGTTTTTTCCAGAGCAAATGCTCGTCTTATAATCGGGGTCGTCTTATAATCAGACCTCAACTAGGTCTGACTATGAGGCTAAGATCCAGATCCCCCGCAGCGATGCAGGGGACCTGGATCCTCCTGTCCCCCCCCCCAACTTACCAGTACTTCTGAGTCCCCGGTGCTTAGTCCGGGCAGCGTGTAGAGCTCTAAGCGATTCTCCTACACAACTTCCGCTGCAGCCGGGAGGAGGTGCGGTTCGCAGCGGGGGTTGTCTGCGTCCATCGCGCAGACCTTCCCCGGCTGTCAGAGATCAGAGTTCCCACGTGCTCTACACGCTGCCTGGACTACACACCGGGGACTCAGAAGCACCGGTAAGTTTGGAGAGGGGAGAGGGAGGAAGTGTTAAATGGGGGGCATAAGGCATTTCTGGAGGCAGAGTGCTCTGTGAAATGCCTTTTAAACCCCCTTAATGCCACTCTGCCTCCAGAAATGCCTTTTAACCCTTTATACGCCACTCTGCCTCCTGAAATGCCTTATACCTCCCTATATGCCACTCTGCCCCATAATATGCCTTTTAACCCCCTAAATGCCAGAGTGTCATATAGGGGTATAAGGCAATTCTGGAGGCAGAGTGGCAGTTAAAGGGTTAAAAGGCATATCATGGGGCACAGTGGCATAAAGGGGGTATAAGGCATTTCTGGGGCAGAGTGGCAAGCCAGGGGGCAGATGTGCATAACTGGGGGGCAGGTTGAAAAAAAAAGGAAATAAAAACAAAATATTTTTGTCAATCATAGCTTTTATTAAAAAAAAAATTGTTCACATAGTTTACATGAATTAACATTTACTGGTAAAACTTTTTTCCTATAGGGTCGTCTTATATTCAGGCTTTTTCCTTTTTTCAAAAAATAAGATTCAGATTTTGGGGGGTCGTCTTATAATCGAGCAAATACGGTATATGTGAACATCAATAAATGTTGCTAATATGTTTAGAGTGATACGCATGGTAGCATTCATATTAATGTTGGTGTGCTGTTATGGGTAAATAAAGTTAAAAGTTTGCTTGTTTCCGAGAGCCCAGTTGTCTTGAATGTTGCAATTCCCAATGACTGCAGCCCATTCACAAAAATGGTCACAGCTGTTTGCAATTTCATTTAATATACATTTTACTTAAAATTATTATATTATTATGACTTATCTAAACACATTTTTTACTTTCTTTAAAAGATATATCATTATATCAAGAATACAGATTATATACGGGGCTCGAACAAACCAGTGCCTGTTTTTGATCAAAATGGTGAATATGTTCGCCCTTACATGCTTACAAATCTGAAATTCACTTCTGATTCATTAAGAAATGACAGTCATGTAGGCCTGTATACTCCATGGTATCCAAGTGGTCAGAGACTTAATATTAACACACATGGGATGATATGGAAGACCAACAACAACGAGGTCAGAAATTTTGAAATTTTTAATAACCTTGTTGCATTTTGAAAAATTTGCATCCTGCTTCTGTTTTAAAAATTGTCTTAGTCTTATGTTGACTTTTGATCCCTATAAAAATGTCCTCCGTGCTCCTCACTCTTTAAAGCAGGGACGGATAACCTTTTTTCTGCCAAGGGCCATTTGAATATTTATAACATAATTTGTGTGCCATACAAAATTATCAACTTAAAAATGAGCCCCACATTGTGTATTTATCCCACAGACAGCCCTCCCTTTAGTAATGATTTATGTGATGCCCCATTGCCCCCACACCCTTGTGTATTGCCACAATCCAGCTCCACATTGTATATTTATTCCACCATAAAGTCCCCCTTTTAGTACTGATTTATGTGATGGCCCCAGCCAGCACCCCCTTGGGAACTAATGCCCCCACGCCTTTGCATATTGTCCCCAATCAGCCCCACATTGTGTATTTATGCCATCCAGTAAACCCAGACCTGCCTAGCACCCAGACTGGAAGCACAGTACTTCACATTTGCCCCTAAACATCCCTACCTCAACCAGCATCCCTGTGCCCCCCCCCACTTACACATCAATGCTACCAAACACACTCACTCATTCACAAATATTAGTTCACGCATTCACAGATACTAAATAATTCCCTCATCCACAGGTACTCATTCACATATACTCACAAATTCACAAATATACCCTCATTCAGATATTCATTCACTCAATCAATTACGCATACGCATTCATCCACCCTCCTCTATGCTCTTATCTGAACTGCAGATCTCTCTGTGCCGCTCGCAGACTTCTGCAGGGGCCTGCTGTTTCCCTCTGTGTTTCTCACACTCTATACCAGCAGTGTCTCTTGTACCCAGGGGAAGCAGGAACACGGTAGAGTTATGTGACGCAACTCCGCTGGGTTCCAGCACCCCCTTTGTGGCACAATAGCCGTTCCACGCACACAGGTAAGCAGCAGGCCCCTTCGGAAGTGTTTGTGGGCAGGCCAATGATTTTGTAGACTTTTTATGGCCTGCGGGCCGGACGTTCCCCACCTCTGCTTTAAAGAATCAGAACCAGTAAACCATTTCTTGTTTTGTAATAAATATATTTTGTTTTAAAACGTGATACCAGATTCACTTTTTTTCCCATATGCCTCATTGTTTCCTCTTCTCAATCTGAATGAATCTTAACCATACTGGAGCATTGCAGTCTCTAACAAAGACCCAAAGATGTACATGCTAATTAATTAAAGATGTACATGCTAATTAATTCATATTTGTTTGTTCAGATTCCACGATCTCAATGCTCAAATAATTGTTTACCTGGTCAGAGGAAAGTCCAGCTATTTGGAATACACTCCTGCTGCTACGACTGTGTTTATTGTTCAGAAGGAGAAATATCAAACGTTACTGGTATGTTAGACCTGCACTGAGTACTGAATCATTGGAATATTAAAATATTAACCTATAAACAGACTATTGCTCTCTATTGCTAACAATATATTACTTATCACTTTTTACAGACAGTGACAATTGTTTAAAATGCCCAGTAGATGAATGGCCAAATGAGAAAAAGGATCGATGTATTCCCAAAGTGGTGGAATTTCTATCCTATACAGACGATACCTTGACTGCAATAATGGCATCTGTCTCAGTTCTCTTTTGCTTAATTACTCTGGCAGTACTGAGATTGTTTATTTTACACTGGAATAAATATATTGTTAAAGCTAATAACAGGAACATCAGCTTCATCCTTCTTGTTTCCATAATGCTGAGCTTTCTCTGTGTGTTTCTGTTCCTTGGACGGCCAGTGGATATAACCTGCATACTCCGTCAAACCTCCTTTGGAATCATCTTCTCCGTAGCTGTGTCTTCTGTGTTGGCCAAGACTATCATGGTCTGTATCGCTTTTAAAGCCACCAGACCTGGCAGCAAGTGGAATAAATGTATCGGAGTCAAACTGCCAATTTCTATAGTCTTGTTCTGCTCATGTATTCAAGTTCTAATTAATATCATTTGGTTGATTATTTCACCTCCCTTTCAGGAGCAGGACATGCACTCTTATCAGGGAAAGATCATCATTCAGTGTAACGAAGGCTCAGTTATTGCCTTTTACTCTGTCCTGGGCTATTTGGGGATCCTGGCAGCTATGAGTTTTATTATAGCTTTTTTAGCCAGGACATTACCAGACAGTTTTAATGAGGCCAAGTACATTACTTTCAGCATGCTGGTGTTCTGTAGTGCTTGGATTGCAATGATCCCGGTGTATCTGAGCACCAAAGGGAAATACATGGTGGCTGTGGAGATCTTTGCCATATTAACCTCAAATGCGGGACTTTTGAGCTGTATATTTTTCCCTAAATGTTACATAATCCTTTTTAGGCCAGAAATGAATAGTAAGACATGTATGTTAAAGATTACTGATTAACAGTTTCCTGCCAACATATATGCTGCTTCTGGAATCCCATGTTAGAATTTTCTGATTAATGGAGCTATTCTTGAAAACATCAACATGAATTGGAAAAAATACACTAAATGAAATTATACACAGGAGCATGCATCAATCTAAATGTTTATAGATACCTTATTGTATAGAGACTAGAACTACTTCACAGCATTTAGCATAATTAAAGTAATTTTTCTCTATTGCCCTTGTTCAGGGATGTCTTTAACGTGGGGGCAATAGCGGCAGCTCCCCTGAGTCCATTCCTTACGGGGGGCGGTATTTTGATAGGGGCGGCAATCACAGGTACCACCCTGCTAGCTCTCCCTAGAAGTGGACAGAACTGCCAGCCTCTGGAGAAGCAGGGCCGGTTGGGGAGATCATGGATCTCTCTTTAATCAGTGCAAAATAAAGGGAGCACGTCACTCCTCTATTTCACAGCTCCCTCACAAAACTTGCTGGCTATTGATGCTGAGTGCCGGGATATGATGTCAAATCTCAGCACTGAAGCCGCACACACAGCGATGGAACACTGAAACAGAGGTCTGTAGGAATTGATCTCACGCGTCCACCACAAAACTTAAGAAAGGTAAAATATGGGGAGAAAAGAAAGATAATGAATAAGGGGAGAGAAGGGAAAAAACTGAGGAGATAATGAGAAGGAGGAGAGATGGGGGAAAGGGTAAAGATAAAAAGAAAGACGATAGATGTAGATTAAAAAGTATATTTATAAACCAACACAGGGATAAAGAGAAAGGAGGGTGATTTTGACAGATGAGGAGAAAGATGGGGAGTAAAAGGAGAGAAAATGAGAAGGGGAGAGATAAGGAGAAATGGAGAAAGAAGAGAGATGAGATAATCCTAAATGCTGTTAGATTTAATCTATTTGCACGACTTTGAGGCTGACATATTTAATTTAAAAAAATGTATGTGGGGGACAGCATTTCATCCTTGGACCCAGGCAGCACAATGTCTTGGGCCAGCCCTGGGCCAAAAGCAGCTGCCCCTTGAGCCTACAACAACACCTAAGAGGATTGCAACTCACACATCCGTTTCGGCCACACTATTCATTCACTATGTGATCTGCATTTTGTTGTGCTCTTTCCATGCCCTGTGCATGTGTCATGTGGACGTATCGCAAAAAGTCACGTTACAGTCAGAAGAAGGGAAGATTGCACTAACTCTGACAGTCTGCTCCTAATCTGCAAGGGCAGTGCAGCAAGTATACGTGACCCCTGCCGCATTTACAGTGCCCCCACCAGATATCTGTGTTTGTGGCTGTCAGTGAGTAAATGTGTGTATGGATTTAAGTGGAGATACCTCACTGGCCACTTTATTAGGTACACCATACTAGTACTGGTTTGGACCCCCTTTTGCCTTCAAAACTGCCTTCATTCTTCGTGGCATACTTTCTACAAGGTCCTGGAAACATTCCTCAGAGATTTTGGTCCATATGGACATGATGGTATCACACAGTTGCTACAGATTTGTCGGCTGCACATCCATGATGCAAATCTCCCGTTCCACCACATCCCAAAGATGCTCTATTGGATTGGGATCGTTTGACTGTGGAGGCCATTGGACTACAGTGAACTCTTGTCATGTTCAAGAAACCAGTTTGAGATGATGTGAGCTTTGTGACATGGTGCATTATCCTGCTGGATGTAGCCAGTGGGGGTGCGACCTATAATCGGGCTTTAGTGCAGGGATGTGTAATTCATATCGCCCAATGCCAGGGACATGCAGTTCCGGGCGCCTGGCAGGTGTTTCTTTTTCTGTCATGTGTAGGCGCTGCAGGGGACCTGGATCCTCCTCTCTGGCAACTGGTGGATGTTTGCGCGATGCAGACAACCCCCGCTGCTGACTGCACTGCCGCCTGGGCTTCTACAACTGAGTGCTGGCGTGACATGACCTTCCGGTGCTCCACCATAGAAGCCCCAGTGGATGTACTGCAGCAGCGGAGGATGTCTGAGCGCATCGCAAAGACACTCACGGCTGCCATAGAGTAGCATCTCCTGCAGGGGGCTTGGATCCTCCTCTCTTGCAGCCGGTGAACCTCCGCTGCTGCAGACACTTCCACTGGGGCTTCTATGGTGGAGCGTTGGCGGAAGTGGCAGGCGGCAGCAGAGGTTGTCTACGCTCATCTTGCAGACGGCTGCCCCCACTAGACACCAGGGAGTCTGGAGCACAGGGGACAAGTCTGCGCGATGCGTGCAGACAACCTCCGCTGCTGCCGGCACTTAAGCGTCGCCGGAAGTGGCGGGCAGCAGCAGAGGTTGTCTATGCGCATCACGCAGACGTCCACCGGCTGCCACCACTAGACACCAGGGAGTCTGGAGCACGGGGGACAAGTCTGGGGAAACATTGGTAAGTCGGGGGGGGGGGTAGAGTGGCATATCTGGGGGGCAGAGTGGCATGTCAATAAGTAAGGTACATTACGAAGGGGGGACCTTAAAATGGCTATTGGTTTTCAAAAATTCTGTTTGTATATACCATATCCTGTCAATAGCAAGACTAACTGTATAATAAATACAAAAAATTTTAAAATACATTTATTCTTGTTCATTAGATAAAATACTGTTTTACCATTCCACTAATGGATTATAGGGTGTGGCCTATAATCGGGCCAATACGGTATATATATATATATATATATATATATATATATATATAGCCCCACAGATTTTTCCTGCACCTCAGGGACTTTTGAACTTTGGCACCTGAGTCATTGGCTGAGCGGTCATGTGACCAATTAGTCCTAAGGGGAGACCCCAGAGCTGCAGCAGTGTGGGACACAGAAGGAGATGGACATGCTGCAGCAGTTAAGTTCCGCCACAGCTTTCCTCTGTGCTGTGGATCCAGTGGGGATCCAGTGTGTGCTGCTGGCTGCACCATCAGAGTGAAAGCTGAGGGAGCAGGAACCAGACACAGAAAATGGCTGACAGACCCTGGAGGTAACCTTAGGCCTATGCAGCTAAAAAGTGGTAAAGAGTCTACTCTGCCCTGTCACGCTGATAGGGCATCCTGTCTATTACAGACAGTAATACAGAGTTACTCATCCTTCTCTCTGTAGTAATACGTGCTTTAAACATTCGGATTACCTTAAACACGTCTGTGCACCAGCTGGCACCCATTAGCCATTAGGGTGAAGTCTGAGCGCGGGTCTGCAGGTGGTTTGGGAGGGTGTTGGGCCTGGATAGACATATCTTGGTGTGTTTAGTCAGCCACTGTATTATCTGCATTACTTTATCTGCCATTTATTAATTAATACATCCTCATACTGCTTTACTGTTATTACTGTGTGTTGTAGTCATTTATTATGTCCCTGCTTGTGAAACCCATCCATGTCCAAGATGCCCAGTCAGGTGGAGGAACTGCCAGTGCTTTAATAAGGTAGCTTTAGATATATGTAGAGGGATCATGCGAAAAATGTATAATAATTTGGGAAAGCTGTCATTTTAAACGCGGCTATTCGACCCAACCAGGATAAATTAAGATAAGTGGCCCATAAATTAACCCCTTGGCTGCTAAGCCATTTCCCACCTGGGTGCTAAGATGGTTTTCGGCATTTTGGTGCATCTCTCGTTTAGAAGCACATTTCTTGGGAATAAACTATACAAACCATATATTGTTTTTTTCAGCACACCCAGCAGATTCCAAATATACCAATTTTATATGTGTATGTCTCATTAGGTTTGCAAAATAAAGCCAAAAATGGGAAAAAGGTGTATTTTTACTTCCGACTCAATAAAATCTAGTTTGTAATTTTATTTTTCTAAACTCTAATATCAAAACCTGTGTTGCTAAATATTTGTAGTAGGTAGCCGGTCTAAAATAAACAGTAGACTGTGTTTTTCTAATATTTTATTGCTAAAAGTTCAATTTACTAGACTATCACAAAATTCATCTTTAAATTTAATGCATGGCTGCCGTCAATTAAACAGCTCTAGCTGCCCGGGATGTTAAAATATGCAAATGAGGTTTTATTTGTATTTGTATGACAAATCTGACGTGCACAACAAATAAGTGAAAATCACACTTATAAAAAAAAATGAAAAATTCAAAGCGAAAGTTCATTTATGTCTTGCGCATTCCAGTCTTGTGCTACTAATACATGCAGCCCCTCATTTGATGCGCCAAGGGGTGTAGTTTCTGCAAATGTATACTTTTTGTCCCATAATTTAACTTCCCAGCTGTCTAGAGCTGTCTAATTGCGGACATCACCCCTAAAGACAATTTAACAAGATTCTCAAATCTGCCATTTCTGACGTTAAGGTGGTCTAGACATCTGGGAAGTTACCGTATATTCCGGCGTATAAGACGGGGTGTGAGTGCAGTGTATGTATGTTGGTGTGAGATGGTCAGGTGTGTGTAAGAGCAGTGTAGGTATTTGTGTGTTTGTAAGCTGGTGTGTGTATGTGTATATATATATATATATATATATATATATATATATATATATACCGTATTTGCTCGATTTTAAGACGACCCTGATTATAAGACGACCCCCCAAAATCTAAATATTAATTTAGGAAAAAAACAAAAAACCTGAATATAAGACTACCCTATAGGAAAAAAAGTTTTACTAGTAAATATTAATTCATGTAAACAATTTTTTCATATTTAATAAAAGCTATGATTGAGAAAAATATATATATTTTTTATTTCCTTTTATTTGCCAACCTGCCCCCCCCAGTTATGCACATCTGCCCCCAGGGTTGCCACTCTGCCCCCAGAAATGCCTTATACCCCCTATACCCATGATGTGCCTTTTAACCCTCTATATGCCACTCTGCCCCATGATATGCCAGAGTGGCATATAGGGGGTTAAAAGGCATATCATGGGGCAGAGTGGCATATAGGGGGTTAAAAGGCATTTCTGGAGGTGTGTATGTATGTATGTATATATATATATATATATAACTGCTAACAGCAATCACACTCCTATCAAGCCAAGGCAGCCAGTACATGCTGGAACCTGGGGATGATAGGAGTGTGAGTACAGCCTCCCTATGCCATGCTACCACCACCATTACACATCCATGCTATCACACACTCATTCACAAACATTTAAATACTCATTCATTGCATTAATCACACATACTTGCTCAAAAACCCTCCCCCACCCCCTTACCTGAACTGCAGATCTCCCACTCGCAGACTTCTCCAGGGGCCCGACTGTGCAAGCAACTTCTCTGGCCCCGCCCCCAGAGGAAGGAGGGGGGAGGCAGAGTTATGTGACACTCTTCTAGCTTCCTGTTCTCCTGCTGCTCGCGACCAAAGCACCGGTAAGCAGCCTGGCCCCAGCGGACATTTTTTTGGGGTCTGATTAGAAGACGACCTCGATTATAAGATGAGGGGTATCGAGCAAATACGGTATATATATATTAAAGGCAGGGGTGTATATGGTGAGGGCAGTGTATAAATGTGTATGTGTAGATATATATATATATGCGTGTGTGTGTGTGTGTGTGTGTAAGGGCAGTGTATGTATGTATATGTCTGTATAACAACCAGCCAATCACCGGTAAGGTACATCGCTTGCCGTGATTGGCTGGTTGTTGTATACTGGGTAGAGGGGTAGTCTTATATGGCGAGTATAGCCCAAACTCTATACTTTAAGTGGAAAAGTTGGGGGTCGTCTTATACGCCGGAATATACGGTAAATTAGGGTACATAAAGTACACATTTCAAGAAACTACACCCCTTGGAGCTTCAAATGAGGGGTTATTTCTAAGACAAAAGTTGAGTGCACAAATAATGACAGAATATGTCGCTTTGGTTAGAAAATATGTTAGCACCTGACTGGGACTGCTAGCGACGGCACCATGCCATCGTTAGCAGTCAAGGGGTTAAAGTATTTTTTAATGTCTACCCCCAGTTCAGATACGTTGGTAATAATTACCAATAATAATGGTAATAATTTGTTTAATAGTATTAGTCGTTTTTTTCCTTGGATACTCTATATAGTGCATTTTCCAGACAAAATCATATTGTTGTTTCAGAGTATTTACAGTGCTTTGTGGGAGACTTAACCCCTTAAGGACCGGGCTCATTTTTCGTTTTGTACCCTGTGGGACCGAGGCTGTTTTGACACTTTTGTGGTGCTTGTGTTCAGCTGTAATTTTCTCCTCACCCATTTAGTGTACCCACATAAGTTATATATTGTTTTTTTCAGGACAAGATGGGCTTTCTTCAGATACCATTATTTTGATCGTATCATCTTATTTACTATAAAAAAAATAAAAAAAACATGGTGCAAAATTGAAAAAAAAACACATTTTATGACTTTTATTTGAAAAATCTTTTACTCACCTAAAAAAGCAAGTAAAAAAACTAGCTAAATAGATTGTACTACTTGTCCTGAGTTTAGAAACACCCAATGTTTTTATGTTTTTTTGCTGTTTTTTGTAAGTTATAGGGCAATAAGTACAAGCAGCGTTTTATGATTTCCAAATCTTTTTTAACAAATCTGGTCAGTCTGCCTCCATCTCCTCTTTGGAACATCTTTGAAGCCGGTTAACTCAATTTAACCCATTCAAACCATATATTTTTGAAAACTAGACACCCCAGGGTATTCCAAATGCTGTTATTTTAACCCTTTCCATGCACCAATTATACAACTACACTTTGTCAAACTTTGTAATAGTAATTTTTTTTATTTTTTTTTCCACACAAATTGTACTTTAGTTATAGATATACAGGTGCTGGTATATGTCACTGTCAAACAACACCCCAATATGTGTTCAGCAACATCTCCTGAGTACAGCGATACCCCACATGCATGGGTTCGTCAGATTGTTTGGCTGGTAAAAGGCTACTTTTGGGGCATGCGTAATTCAGGTGGTCATGTGGTCATTTGGTCATTGTGCCTCCCTCTCCTCTTTGGAATATCTTTGAAGCCGGTTAACTCAATTTAACCCATTCAAACCATATATTTTTGAAAACTAGACACCCCAGGGTATTCCAAATACTGTTATTTTAACCCTTTCCATGCACCAATTATAGAACTACACTTTGTCAAACTTTGTAATAGTAATATTTTTTATTTTTTTTTCACACAAATTGTACTTTAGTTATAGATATACAGGTCCTGGTATATGCCACTGTCAAACAACACGCCAATGTGTGTTCAGGAACATCTCCTGAGTGCAGTGATACCCGACATGCATGGTTTTGTTGGGTTGTTTCAGATTTAAAATGCCACATTTGGGAAGTGCGCTTTTTTTCTCCATTTTGGTCAGTCTGTACCTATGCCCTATCTTTGAGCTAGGCCACTCCAATTTACCCCATCAGCCATTTTTTTTATATATTAGACACCCCTTGGGTATTTGAAGTGCTTTTATTTTAACTCTTTGTTGAGATTTTTGAGAAATTTTAGCACTTGCTCAAAATAATAAACTTTATTTTTTAATTTTATTTTATTTTTTTAATACTTTTTTTATATATTTTTTTTACACATTTTGCTGGTACTGGATGGTTCATCTAGTGCATAATTATTTTTAAATGTTAGCACATTTTTTTTTTATTTTTTTTTCCAGTTTTTATTTATTTTTATTTTTTTTGAATATTTTACTAATCACATAGTGATTAGAAAGCTGGGCTCCATTGACTTGCATGGTTGAATGCAGTACCTGTATTCAACCAGCAAGTGGAGCCAGTTCTCTAGAGGGTCTGGAGACCCTCTAGCGAACTTTTTCGTCTTTATTGTTTTATTTCCCGGGCCGCCGCCATCTTGCTTGATGGCGAAGATCGCCGGCAGCGGCGGCTGTGACCGCTCTCCGGAGCGGTCACAGCCCACCCATAGGTAAGTGTTTGGTGTCGCTGGATGCCTCCTGATCGAGGCATTCCAGCGACACCATTTAAGTTGATCGCCTCCTAAACGCTTTTAAAACGGGCGTCCGCCGCCATACAATGTATGGCGGCTGTTGACGCCCCGGGGAGGGGCCAGACATGGCCCCCGATGCCGATCTCGGCCTTGCTGAATGCCTCGACATCGAGGCATTGCAGCAAGGCCGTTTAAGCGAAGAAAGTGATCCTTGATCACTTTCTAAGCTTATTTAATTTTTTGACGGTTCAGGACCGTCAAAGGTCATTTAGTGACCTTCTTGTTATGACGGTCCTGAACCGGCAAAGGTCGCGAAGGGGTTAAGGTCATAGCTTGAGGTTTGTTTGTTTTTTGTTTTGTTTTTTAGTGTTAATTTTATGGTCAGATATTTTACTATACTTTTCTAATATATTAAATAATGAAGGGATAGATTTTTGAGGTTCAGTAATGGTTAATAAAATACCATCTGCAAATAAATTAAATTGTAATGTATTTAGTTCAGGTATGGGAAAACCCGCTATATCTCCAGAATGATGTATTTTTATAGCTAATGGCTCTAATGCCAATACATATAATATTGGGGACAATGGGCACCCCTGTCTTGTTCTATTTGAGATAATAATGTCCTTCAAAACAAATCCTTCATTTAAAACATTTGCTACTGGGAAAGAGTATGTCGCCATTATAGCTCTGACAAACATAGAGGGGAAGCTAAATTTTTGTAGTGTTGGTTTAAGATAATGCCAATTTGGTCTGTCAAATGCTTTTTCAGCATCTAGTGAAAGAATTACACAGGGATTTTTTTTTCTCCAAATCTGAATGACAATCAATTTTATCGCGTTATCAGATGCTTGTCTACCTTTACAGTTTTAAATGCCTGATCAGTTGATCGGGCATTCTCTTCCGGGTCGTGTCACTGCTGACGTCACCCGGAAGGTGACTGTCTAAACCCTGCTGGTATATCTGATCGCTCCAATGAGGCACTGATCAGAGACACTGTGTGATCGGTGCAGGAGGATCGCAGGGAGGAGAGTGAGAATACAAATCAAACGAAAAAAAAAGTTATTTTTTGTTGTCAATAAAAAATCTCTAAAATAATACAATAAATAATAATTAAAAAACAAAGTGAGATAAGTGATGTCATTGTGACATCACTGGAATTAATAAGATGTTCAAGAGGTCCCTAACCATACTGCACTGATAAAAAAATAAAAAAATAAAAATAATAAATGTATAAAAAACATAATACAAAAAAGAAAAAAACGTACATCCCATGGCCCTAAAATCTAAAAGGTATAACCCCCCTGCCCCCATTCACAACCACCAAACCCATTAAGCCATAAGTATAAAAAATACTACCCTATAGGGTACTATATGTAAATTCCTCCAGGACTTGAGGTACCAAAAACCGGGGACTGAAGGGGTTAAAGGCCTGAAATATAACTTGGTGGGGTAAAGTTTTTGACTAGCCTGGCAGCTAGTATTTGTTAAGTTAACTCTTTTTCACACCCACCCTCCTGTCACAGGCTGACTTGGAGACTGGCAACAGCAACATATTTCATGTACGAAGATGGTAAGGCCCGTGCTAAATGTACTTTCCATCCCACCAAAAACCAAACCCCGCCTACCCCAAATAACCATAACCACAGACACAGTTGTATGATAACAGGTCACAGCTTTATTAACTCAAACATCATACTGTATTAACCTATTACCAAACATAACTTTCATATACTATCACCTCAAACCATTAATTGCTAAATAACTTAACGCAACCCAATACTGTACAGAAACCTTGCCAGCCCCCTTTCCGGGCTTTTACCACCAATGGTAATTACCTCCCCCCATTAAGTATAAAAGTTCCAAACCAACTATTACTAATCACCAGCCAGCCTTAAACTCAATGGGCATAATCAACCTTACCACATAAGAGGTGAGGGGAGGATTGAGACCCAACATACCAACTGCAACACTAACTGCCGCCTGCCCCGACCTCGTACTTCCCTATTTTGCCTTTGGTTTTTGGCTTGCTTGTTCTTTACCATCTTGTGAGTCCTGTCTACCGTCTCTGCTACGTGGGTCCAGCTCTCCTGCGTTCCCCAGGGCGCTTACTCATACGTGAGCCCTGTCCATTAATCTACGCTACTTCCAATGGACCTACTAACTTTTCAAGGAAAAATATATATAAACTGAATGTATTTGTTGTGGGTAAGCTATGGGTCTGTAGACTACAAAACTGCAAATACTTTTTACTTACTATTACCTTTTCTTAATAATCCAAAATGACTATGCGCATTAATTTATAATATGCAAGGTTCTGAAACATTTTGCCTGGACCTGGGTTGGGAGTCCACAATCTGAAAATCGTGACAGGATCAAAAAGGCTGATAACTTGGCATATACCAGATAGGTATGCGTTGTATTTGACATTACTGTTAATGTATATTAAACATGAAAATGGACCAAAAACGATTCAGACAAATATTTTTGTTTCATTTTTGGACAACAAATTTGGTTTCTTGCCATTTTGGAGGCTATTTTGTATTCGGAAACAAAATTTGTTGTCATTCACCCTTATTCAGTCTCTCATGCTCTTTCACACACTCTCAAACTCACACTCTCATTCAAGTTCTCTTACACTCTCATTCACGATCTCTGAACATCTCCCTACTGATTGCTTCTGTGTCCATGCCCCCCTTCCCCCTTGTTTCTTCGCCCACTTCTCCTTGGTGGCCTCCCGGTGAACTTTCGCAAAAGGGCAGGGCCTCAGAGCACATTCTCTCCCCGATTGGTGAAACGGGAGACAGAGAGCTGGCAGCGATGAGCAAGAGGGCAGTAAAATTTTCATTTTATGTTTTTTCCAGCAGACACTATCTTCTTTTTTGGAGGCAGTTGGTGGTGTCCTGCCTGGGAAAGGTTATTTTGATTGACCTTCTGCTGGAACTGAAAGAAGGTCAGTTGTGTGAAAAAAAAAAAGTAAACTCTCTTTGAATTCTATGGTTTTACATATCGGGACATAATAACAATCATGTTCCGTAGTACACTGTGTCATGATTTATTCAACTATCTTATACATAAACGTGCATATGATGGCTGTAGTCACATTAAATAGTCATTAATTATTCTAATGTATAGAATAGATTTGATGTATTTCTGTGTCTTAAACCTTCTTTAATGTCCAATAATCAGACAACCCAAACATATTTATTTCAATTCTTATTTTTCATTTGTATTTTTACTATTTGCAATATACTGTAAATGACTATGATAATTGCACTGAACTTTTAACTGTACAGAATAATTGTACACTTTGTTATTTAGCTGTGAATTCGCTTGGTGATTGATCTCATGTGCACATTAGATATTTGGAGAACAGGCCAGAATAGGGATTCCCAACACAGATGTATGAGCTAAATTCAGAATGCTGGTAAATGACGCCTTAGTGTATAAAACAAGGGCACCAGAGTCGCTTTAAATTTATTTACAGGAGACACAGACTGCATCTCACCATGTACTGAAACATGCAGCTGAACCCTGCACACATCATGATATTCTGTATTATGCTGGGATATATTGCATTGTCCAGAATAATAATATTTAAATCTATGACCGGATTGTATTCATTTAGTGTGTTACTGATTATGTTTGGTCTGTGTTTGACACCTTGCAAATCTGCAACAAAACACTCAGAATCGGCCTGTAAATTACGAATAAGGCAAGCATTCGACGACTATGAATTTTTTCAAGATGGAGATGTTATAATCGGAGGCGTATTCACTGTACATTCGGCTGTGCAGGATTTTCAGTTTACAAAAATACCTCTGGAGCACATGATCTGTATGGCGTAAGTTATCTTTACTAGATATTATAAAAACTGTGGAATCCTTTTTTTTTAATCTGGTGGCTGGACATGGCACCACCATACCTAGGCAGCCTATTAAGACACCTAATTGTTGGGATTCAGAAAACAGACACCCTTCTAGATGTGCTGTAAGCAGATGAAAAACACAAGGAGATCAGGGATGTCCTTATTCAGAAGTTCTGCTGGCGCTTCTATATCAGGAGGGAACATGAAATGCAAAGGGGGGGCATGAAAAGTTCTTTTACACTTACATACAGTTAAAAGCATTGTTCCTATTACTGTTAAATACCCAAATTGTTGCCAGTAATAATTATTCTATGAACTATAAACAGTAATTCATATTTTTTCAGGGAATGTTGAATTGTCACATGACATAAAAGTAGTCATGGTTTATTTTGCAATGAAAACTTGAAAGGATTTTTTTTATGTTTAAGTGTGTTTACAGATTAAAATTAGCAAGGTAAATGTATTGAAGCCTCAGCTTGTGTCTATATCATGGACAAAGGTATCTTAACTACTTTTTCTCAAGATGACTGTTTTTTATCTCTTCCCTTTTTGTTATTGCTATTTTTTGTTTTTGTGCTCAGGCAGCCTTTATTTTAAAAAAAAAAACGAACTTTAGAAAAAGAAAGCTATGAGATAATGCTGGCCCTGCGAATCTCCAAAATTATTAAACTGCTTGCCAAGCAAAATGCGCAGGCCGAAGGTAGTGTTACTGTCAGGACTCGGGTGATCAGGTCGGGTAGGAGCCCATGCGCAGGGGATACTTGGGGTTCAGTATGTAACCCACGGTGCATGATTACGCAAACACAGACACCACAAGCAGAATTCCAGGTAATGTAGTGTATTTTATGTATAACAGGACCAGCAAATAAGGGTAATACAGTCAAAGCAAGAAACTGGATGTATGGCAAAATAAATACCGGTAATAAGTCTTTTGACGGGGAGCACGCTTGGAAGGGCACGGAAAGGCACACAGCCCACTTGGAAGGACACAAAGCAGGGAGTCCACTTGGAAGGACACAATAGCAGGGAGTCCACTTGGAAGGACACGGAAAGGCACACAGCCCACTTGGAAGGACACAATAGCAGGGAGTCCACTTGGAAGGACACAAAGCAGAGGTGCAGGTGCAGGTGCAGGTGCAGGTGCAGGTGCAGGTGCAGGTGCAGGTGCAGGTGCAGGTGCAGGTGCAGGTGCAGGTGCAGGTGCAGGTGCAGGTGCAGGTGCAGGTGCAGGTGCAGGTGCAGGTGCATAGACTTCAATACAAAGGCCCTCACTGAAGGGCAGGGCAGGTTCATAAAGGCAGGGCAATCCAGGTAACAAGGCCCAGCTGGATGTGTTGACTAGGGCTCAAACCAAGTAACAAGGCACACCTGAGTTCTGAGTGCTCCAGAGGGCGGAGGGTGGCCACTAGTGGTCGCAGATGTAAACACCACAGGTATAAAAAAGCCATGGTTCAGGCAATGAAAAATTGGTTCCTGACAGTTACTTAATTTCATTTTGATAGAGTTGGAGACGGTTTCCCTGCAACAGCACAGACATGAAGGGGATTAAAAAAATATGAAAACTAGAATTCTATGTATTTTTCTCCCCGTAAAATACTTTTGTGCAATATCTCCAGCATGAATGCGAATTGTGCCACCCTTTCCCATCGTAGAAACAGAAGCTGTATTATAGGTTTTAGAAGTCATTTATAAAATGCACCAATCTACCAAGTGGCAGCAGTACCTCTCACTTTACTACCGATTTCTAACACACGGAAATAATGCCTATAAACTGTTATTCATCACCAGTGGCCTTTTCATTTACTTACATGGATTCACATTATGGTTATGATTATTAATCAATTTGTGAAACTAATTTAGCACAAATGTCCAACTGTCTATTTCCATAGGCCTTTCTACCTTTGGTACGCACATGTCCGCATCTTTCTTTTTACCATTGAACAAATTAATAATGATACAGATATTTTACCAAATATCACGCTGGGATACCATCTTTATGATTCTTGCTTAGATACAAGGAAGGCTGTAAAAAGTGTTTTACAAATTTTATCTGGACCTGGGAAGACCATCCCTAATTATTCCTGTTCTGAACGTGGGAAGGTGGCTGGTTTTATTGGAGATCACTATTCAGTCACCACTGTGCCCATAGCGCAAATACTCGGGATATATGGTCATACACAGGTGAGTCCATTCAAATCTGATCTAATTAAATGCCAGTCTTTTTCTCTAGTGGCTGTGACTTGTAGATTGCAATTACCGAGACACTGAATTAGAGATTCATTGTCTTATCAACATATGTAAAAGCAAACCATAGACAGAACTTATAGAAAGTATTTGTTTTGCTGATGATATCACATTGGAGTGCAAATGCAGGTTCTGGTCTGCTTTTTAGGGTAGGCTTAGGGGGCATAGTGACCACATGTTTGGTTCTCTTTAAGCTAGCATAGCAAATTTTGTTTTTCCATCAAGGTACTTTAACCCCTTAAAAATGGGTGGCGGTGCAATGCAACAACGACAAAGCCCGTACGTGTTTTTGCCACGATCTGCGGCTTTGCAGCATTGCAAGGGCAATGGAGCCCAGCTCACTAATCAGTGTGATTAGTAAAAAAAAAAAAAAAAAAAAAAAAAGTTTTTTATGCGCAAGTCCTACAATTAGCGCTATATCTTCACAAAAATTCCCACATGGAAAGAGTTAAAATATTGCCATTTTAAATGCCAATAGAGTGCCTAGTTTTAAAAAAAAAATAAAAATGCATGATTTGATGGGGTAAATTGAATTGGCTGGCTGACCAGATGTCTAAGTGGCAAAAAAATACACACCTCACAAAGATGGCCTTTTACCTCCAAATAACCCAACAAACCCATGTGGGGTATCTCTGCGCTCAGGAGATGTTTCTGAACAGATATTGGGGTGTTGTTTGGTAGTGACATATACCAGGAGCGGGGCATTTATACCTGGAGTAAACCATAAAGTTTAACAAAGGCTGGTGGTAGAATTAGTGCATGGAAAGGGTTAAAATACCAGCATTTGAAATACCTTGGGTTGTCCAGTTTTCTAAAATATTTGGTTTGATGGAGTAAATTGCATTGGCCGGCTTCAAAGTTACCCTAAATAGCGCATGGGGCAAAATGACCAGCTTTAGGGGAAAAATGGTTTTGAAATAGCAAAGCACTAAGGGTACTTATTGCCCCATAACGTGCAGAAAAAAGCAAAAATAAACATTAGGTATTTCTAAACTCAGGACAAATAGTAGAATCTGTTTAGCAGATGTTTTCATTAGTTTTTGCAGATGAGTAAAAGATTTTTCAAAAAAGGGAGAAAGTATTTTTTTAACAAAAAATCACCATATTTTATCATTTTTTATAGTAAATTAGATGATATGATAACAATAATGGTATCTAAAGAAAGCCCTGTTTTTCCTGAAAAAAACCCCCAATATATAATGTGTGTGGGTGCACAAAATGAGAAACAAGAATATTACAGCTAAACAGCAACACTGAAAAATGTTAACCCCTTCAATCCCAGGGGTTTTTGGTACCTCAAAGCCCAGAGCAATTTTGCCATTTTTGGGGTATGTCGGTTTAGCGATTATTCTCTTTTCCTGTGAATAGTGTTCCCATGTAAACTATATTTTTTTTTTTCAAGGAGAGATAGAGCTTTCGTTTGATACCATAGTTGGATGATTAGCTGAAAATTCAGAATGAGAAATTTAGTAAAAACTAGCGAAGATTAGAAAAATAAACTATTTTTTTTTTTTACATTTTCCCTCTGAATCCTCACAAAATTAGGTCAAGTGATGGAAAATCCCCTCCAAGTTTATCAATTCAGGTGTCCTGATTTCAGAAATACCTAATTTATATAGATTTTCCAGACTTTCCCAGCACCAGGGAGCTTACTATTAGGTGTACAATTTTGTATAATTTTCATGCCTATGGCTTAACGGGTTTGGGGGTTGTGAACGGGGGCAGGAGGGTTATACTGGCTAGATGTTATGCTAGGGCAATGGGAAGTAAGGTTTTTTTAAGAATTATTTTTATTATTTTTTTATATATTTTTTTTAATTTTTTATTTTAATTTTTTTTACATTTTTTGTATTTTTTATATATTTTTTTTGCACAGTAATGGTTAGAGGTCCTCCTAGGGACCTCCTGAACATGCCAGTGATGTCACAATGACATCACAGCTCACATTATAATTTTTTTTTAGTTATATTTATATTATTATTTTAATGATTTTTTTAATATTATTTTTTAAATGGACTAATGTTTTTGTTTTTTTTTCTGCTTTTCTCTTTCAGGACGGGAGGGGGAGACATGGTTTCTCACTCCCCTCCCCGCGATCCCCCTGCACCGATCACACTGTGATCTCTATGCAGGTCCTCACAGACCTGCATAGAGATCGCAGCATCTCTGTGCCTCATCGGAGGGCAGGATATCCCCGCAGGGTCTCCCGTGCAGCGGCAGGGATGTGTCCCTAACGCTGCACGAACCGAGACGTCCATAGGGGTTTCTTAGTGGGCGTTTTTTGGACGTCCCGGTACGTCTATAGGGGATTGAAGGGGTTAAAATAGCCTTTGTCCCAAAATGTACTATGAGTAAGAAACAGTATTGCTATTAAGGGGTTAATCAGAGGTAGGTACAAAGAAGTTTTGTAGTCAGTTCCACAAAAAAAGAGTCAGATTTAAGGACAAGGTCACAAATAGCTAAAACAGGAAAGCAGGACACTTACTAAAGTAAAGCAGCTGACAACTTTCCAGCAAATAGACCACAGAATATACAATTTTTAAAAAAGAACACAACCAGAAGATGATAATAGTAATACTACTACAACAGAGGAGAATACAAAAGTTACAATATATTTGAGAAAGATCAAAATGTCTCTCTTAATCTGAGAGGACTGAGCGCTACAAGGGATGCTGGATATTTTATTATGTCTACGTTTAGAAAATGCTTGTAAGAATTGTAATCTTGATTATGATTGGGTTTTCAGAGCAACCTGCCTAGCTCAATAAGTAGAACACAAGACTCTTACTGATCTATTCAAGTTAACCCATTAAGGACCGGGCTTATTTTTTATTTTTCTACCCTGTGGGACTGAGGCTGTTTTAACACTTTTGCGGTCCTTGTGTTCAGCTGTAATGTTCTCCTCACCCATTTAGTGTATCCACACAAGTTATATATTGGGGGTTTTTTTTCAGGACAAGATGGGCTTTCTTCAGATACCATTATTTTGATCATATCATCTAATTTACTATAAAAAAAATACATTAAAAAAAATGGTGAAAAATTGAAAAAAAAAACCCTTTTATGACTTTTATTTAAAAAATCTTTTACTCACCTAAAAAAGCAAGTAAAAAAACTAGCTAAATAGATTCTACTACTTGTCCTGAGTTTAGAAATACCCAATGTTTTTATGTTTTTTTTGCTGTTTTTTGTAAGTTATAGGGCAATAAGTACAAGCAGCGTTTTATGATTTCCAAACCTTTTTTAAAAAATCTGGTCAGTCTGCCTCCATCTCCTCTTTGGAACATCTTTAAAGCCGGTTAACTCAATTTAACCCCATCAAACCATATATTTTTGAAAACTAGACACCCCAGTGTATTCCAAATGCTGTTATTTTACAGTCACTGTCAAACACCCCAATGTGTGTTCAGGAACATCTCCTGAGTACATCGATACCCCACATGCATGGGTTTGGCAGGTTGTGTGGGGGCTAAACTGTAACATTTGAGACATGCGTAATTCACTGTTTACAACATCCGGTCAAAACTTTTTTTGTACCAAGAAGGGATTTGATCTAGCACCGTTAAGCGATCCCTCAGCCATGGAATAGACACAGGGGACAGTTGTCAGTGCAAATTAGGGCTTAAAAAATGGTGCAGCAAAAAACGTCTAAAAAGCAGTAAATGGGGGAAAAAAAAAAAAAAAGTGGAGCAGGAAATTTTTTTTTTAAAATGGGCAGCTGTGTGGTACAGCTTGAAGCAGTTACCAAGGCAGAGTGCAGGTTCTCCAGGGCAATCTGGACAGTAGAATGGGGTGTCCTTTCTTTGCCCCCTGCTGTAGCATACCCTACATCTTTTTTGGGGATTCTGCTTCTTCTCTGTAGGAGGAATTTTAAAAATAAAATGGGTAGCCCCAATTCTGCTAGACTCCATCACCGCCCGGGGACCATGTGCATCTTGGTACAAGATATCCGAAATTACTCGAAGCTGAAATTGCAAAAAAGACATTCCGGCATTTGCTTTTTCGTGCAACAAAAAAACATTGTAGGTTGCAATTTGCATCAGATAAATTGCAACCTTCTTGTACCAGGCCTTTGTCTTCCTCAAAATGAGGTAGGGCTGTAGGAGTTGATCTGACAGATCAACTACACCCATGTTCTTATTATAGGCCCTGATGCACACTCGCTTTCTAGTGACCCCAGCTCTGCCACGGACAGAAACCTCCACAGTTCTCTCATCGTGGATGGTGCTCAGCATGCACACTTCTTTTCTGTCCTTGAACTTCAATGCCAAAAGCTCCTCTTGACGTAGAGCTGAGGTCTCCCCCTTTCCTAGCCGGGTTCGTGCTAGATGTTGCGGGAAACCCACGTGGTTCTTTCTAATAGTACCGCAAGCTACTGTATTGAAACAATACAGCAGCTTGAACAAAGGGACGCTTGTATAAAAATTGTCAACATACAAGTGGTAGCCTTTGTTTATAAGTGGGAATATTAGGTCCCTCACAATCTTGGCACTGGTGCCCAGATGTTCTGGGCAACCTGGAGGGTCAAGGTGGCTATCCCTACCCTCGTATACCCGGAAGGCCTGAGTATACCCACTCTCGCTCTCGCAGAGTTTATACAATTTTATCCCATACCTGGAACGCTTGGAAGGAATATACTGCTTGAATCCTAACCTTCCTTTATACTTCATCAGGTATTCATCCACGCAGATATACCTCCAGGTGTATAAGCCTCTGCAAACTTGGCAGCAAGATGGGTAATCGGGGCGGATTTTATAGAGCCTATCAAACTGGGGGTGCTCCTTAGGGGGGCACAGGCTATTATCGCTAAAATGCATGAAATGAAGAATCATTTCATACCTTCTCCTACGCATTGACTGGGTGTAAATGGGGGTACTAAAGATGGGGCTGGTGCTCCAGTAGGAGCGGATGGAGGTTTTTTTTATAATTTCCATTAGCATAGTTAATGCCCAGAATTTAAGAAATTCTGGCACGTCTATGGGGGTCCATGGCTGCTTTGAAAAGTAAGAGTCAGGGCTAGCAGCATGGCACTGCTGGGCATAGATGTTGGATTGGGAGACAATCTCTCCCAAGACACCTTCTCCCAAAAAATTCTGCACAAACTACAATGGGGTAAATCCTGTTACATCAATACTGATGCCAGGAATTGCAGTAAAAGGAGGGATAGCTGGTGTATACATATTAGGCACTACCCACTCCTTGGGTGCAATGCCACTACTTGTGGTAGCGCACCCAGCAGCCACAGATACATCACTAGATGTATCTGTGAACTGACCAAAGTCAAAATCTGACGCTGTGTCAGTGGCCTCAGAATCTGAGGCCAAAAATGCATACGCTTCCTCAGCAGTATACATGCGCTGCATCATAAAATAATTAACCCCTAGGCGGGGGAAAAAAACACAACTACTGATCTACAGCAAAGGAGGGGTTAATGGTACCTAAAAATAATATGAAATCATATAAAATATAAAGTATAAAAATAAAAGTGCACAAACAGCAAAAAAGTGCTGATGTGCAATATCACTGCCTATGCAGTGATCAACGGTAAGGAAGGGGTTAAAATAAAGAGGGGCTCTTATAAGAGCCTTTGTGGATAATTTTTTTTATTTTTTATAATATTTTATAAAAGTATACCTTTTTTTTACCACGATCTGTCTCTCTCCCTCACTAAAAGCAAGTGATGGAGGGATGCAGATCTTTACCGGTCAAAGGCAAATGTTTATAAACATTGTCTTTGACTGAGCAAATCAAGATCACTCTCCTGAGTGATATTTAGGTTTGGGGTGTCAATCACTAGATGCTGATGGCATCTAGCAACACCCCCTAGTGATGAAAGGCCATTGCCAGGAGAAGGGCAGCGCCATCTTGGACGGTAAGTTAACCATGGCGGCTCCCTGTCGCTTAAAGCTTAGTTTAAGAAACGATCCGTGGTCGTTTTTTCCGCTTAGTTGGTGTTTTTTTTTTTTACTAATAAAAACGCTCCGGGGAGCGATCTAACTGCTCCCCGAGGTTTTTTTTATGTGTTGCTGAATGCCTCTATGTCGAGGCATTACAGCAACACAATCTGCGTGAAGAAAACAATTTTTGATTGCTTTCTGAGCCGATTTAACCCCATGACGGTTCAGGACCGTCAAAGGTCATTCTCCGACCGTTTTTGCGTGACGGTCCTGAACCGGCAAAGGTCGTGAAGGGGTTAAGGGTTGACTTTACTGAGGTTGCATGCCCTTGCATGTTAACATACTCAAAAGAACTTGTGCATACATTGACATACTTTCTTAGATCTGCCAGTGACTTTAAATGCTGTGAGATTAAAATAAAGTAATGCAACTTTATTTTAATTTAGTAGAAATGTTATGGAAATGCATATTAAAAAACTTAAATAGGATGTCCTATTACCCAGGTGTGACAATTGCCCACTTCCTTGTCCACCTCTGTGAATGGTATGGCAATAAAATAAGCTTTGTGGGTATATGGATCATCCTGTGCCACCCCCTCATCCCACTCCTAATAGGATTAGGGCATATAAAAGTTTAAATGTAAACCCTTGCCTTGACCCATTGCTACATCACGTGCCTCTCACCCTCTTTCAGTTTCTGCAATGTTTAAAAAAAATATATAAGATTTTGTAAAAAAAAACAAAAAAATAATCCACAATAAAAATAATCTGAAAAAAAAGTTAAATGTTAAAAAAAAAAAGTGGCACCCTATTGTCAGGAATGGGAGATGGAGGAGTCCGGTATGCAGGATAACCCTAAAGGTCAAAAAGCATAAACAGAGTCAGATCTACTAAATGCAGCATAGTCCAGTACACGTAGCCGGGGTCAAGGTCATGGAAACCAGCGTAGTCCAGTACAGGTAGCCGGGGTCAGATCAATATTCATAGGTGGAAAGATTCTGGCGAGTGAGAGGACATGCGGTGTTTAGCAGAAATAAATGTTACCCATTCGTGTTCCAATGTAGTCTAGGAAAAAAATACTTTAATGCATTCTATGATTATTAGAAGTTACAAATGATATAATGTTTTCATATTTTGTAGATCAGCTATGGAGCCACAGATTACTCATTAAGTGATCGACGTGTCTACCCGCACTTTTTCAGGGCACTTCAGAATGAACATGTCCATTTCTTAATAATATCCGACCTTCTGAAACACTTTGGCTGGACCTGGGTTGGAATATTTACATCGGATGATGACGGTGGAAATCAACAGAGTCTTATTTTAACCAAATATCTCAATGATCAGGGTATTTGTGTTGCCTACACAATACATAGCAACAAGGGCATCAAAAACGATTTACATCACATCAGTGAAATTGTTAGAAAATCTTCTGCTCAAGTTATTGTGATTTGTGGACCCTTAACATATGCTTCTATTAGCACACTGCTTGTCTTAAAAGATGTTTTTCACAGTAAGACACTAATTCTTCCCCCTTCCTGGGCTTCAAAGGAAGAAGTGTTTCTGGCTAATATCGGCACATTTAATGGCAGTTTGGGTATTGAACACTCTCCTATATTTTTTTCTGGAACCGAAAGTTATTTCAAAGATATCACACCCTCCAAATTCCTGAATGATGGACTACTTGCAGATATTTATTCCCTATATTTCCAATGTTTGTCTTTAAGTTTAATAAAAAATAAAATATTAAATTTTTTTTACAGAATATCTTTACAGAACTGTACTGGAAAAGAAAGCTTGGGTAAACTTGGAATGGATTTATTTACCGGTGTTTCTCCACGAGTGCATTTTGCGGTAAATCTTATGGCCCATGCTGTGGAAAGCATGAATTTAAATTTGAATACGGCGCCTTATAAAAGAGAAAAAAGAACAAATTTCAAACACCAGGTAAATATTAGAAAGACCCTATACGAGGAAATTTTTGTTATATAATGAACCTACTAGTTCGACTCATTAATGAAGACGCCATCAATCGCAATATTCAACAATATGCACTTAATTGATTACAAATATTAGAGGACATGGAACATCCATTAAACCAGTAGGGTTACTTCTCTCTCAGCTGTAACACATGTGTATGTTGGGATAATACAATTAACTAAATAGTGAACTGTTACTTGCAACACACTGTGTCACACCATGTGAGGATGGAGATATAGAGAAGTAAGTAGGGTCTAAGTAATATCCCCCAATCTTACATAGAAACATAGAATTTGACGTCAGGTAAAAATCCATCGGTATAGCTTTATACCTATCGCATGTCTGTTTAACCCTTTACACCAGTGGTCCCCAATCTTTTTGGCACCAGGGACCGGTTTTGTGGCAGACAATTTTTCCACGGATTGGGGGCGGGGAGTTTTGGGTTTGATTTATGTGCATTACATTTATTGTGCATTTTTCTTCTATTATTATTATTATTATTAAATTTTAAATGTAATGAAATATATTTGCAACTTCCCTGGTTGTCTTTCCATCCATTAAAAGCACATAAAATTGCACTCTGCCCCCCAAATATGCTTTATGCTCCCCTGATATGCCACTCTGCTCCCCTGATATGCCACTCTGCCCCTCTAGATATGCCACTCTGCCCCCCCTAGATATGCTTTATGCCCCCCCTAGATATATTGCTCTGACCCCCCCAACTTACCAATGCACCCCCAGAATCCCTGGTGCCTAAAGGGGGGGAGTCGATGCACGTCTGCGCAATGCGCGTAGACAACCTCTGCTGCTGCTCGTCATAGAAGCCCTGGCGGAAGTGTCGGCAGCAGCGGAAGTTGTCTGTGCCCATCGTGCAGAGCTTCCCCGACTGCCAGAGAGGAGGATACAGGTCCCCTGCAGGGGAATCCTCCTCTTTGGCAGCCGGCGGAAGTATGTGCGATGCGCTCAGACAACCTCCACTGCTGGCCGGCTTCTATGGTGGAGCACCGGAAGATCATGTAACACCGGCGCTCCTTCATAGAAGTGCCGGCAGCAGCGGGGTTGTCTGCATTGCACAGACGTCCACGGCTGCTGGAGAGGAGGATCCAGGTCCCCTGCAGCACTGCGGGCGATCAGGATCCTCACCCTGCTGCTTACCCACAGCAGGGCTAAATGGAAAAAAAAAAAAAAAAAGATAAACATCTGCCCGGCGCCCGGAACTGCTGTGCAGCCCAGTTGCTTATAGGCCACAGACCGGTGGTTGGGGACCCCTGCTTTACACCATACATATTGTAATTCTTTTTGCCATTTTTTGGTTTAATTAAGATTTCTCTTTTGTGTGTTTGATGTACCCAGAAAAGTAATACATCCTGTATTTTTTTTTTAATGCTTCAGGCATTGAAAGGGTTCATTACAATGGTAGTGAATGGGAAGGTTTATAAGATTTAGATGTAGTGCTAGTGCAATTGGATTAAGAGCTTTTTAAATATTTATTTATGGATTTACTTATTTTGCACTGTTACCAGATTGGCATATAGGGGTATAAGGCATTTCTGGAGGCAGAGTGGCATATAGGGGTTAAAAGGCATATCAGGGAGGCAGAGTGACATATGGGGTATAAGGCATTTCTGGGGGCAGATTAGCATAACTGGGGGCAGGTTGGGAAATAAAAGGAAATAAAAACAAAAAAATATATTTTTCTCAATCATAGCTTTTATTAACTATAAAAAAATAGTTTACATGAATGAATATTTACTAGTAAAACTTTTTCCTATAGGGTCATCTTATAATCAGGCTTTTTTCTTTTTTTCCTAAATTAATATTCAGCTTTTGGGGGTCGTCTTATAATCGAGCAAATGCGGTACTTATAGGCTTTCTCTGCCCTCTATGTTTATGTCTCATATGTCTATGCCTTTTCCATTTTCAGTACAACTTACCACCAACAAGCAGCAGCCTTAAACAGCTACCCTGAAAATAAAAAAAAATCTAAGGAATATTGTAAAGGAAAAAAAGAATGTCTGTAATTGCTGCAATGTAGATCACTTCTAAGCAACAGGTTTAGACCTATCATTAATCACTGACCTAACATAGCACTAATATGTGACCACATAGTAATCAGTAATGAAATATTTTAAAATAATAATAAAATCTATGTTTGAATGCTGGTGTTTTAATGATTTATGCCTGGTCACTATACGCATGTGGGGACTGCAGATATATGTCACAGTGAAGGAGTTCCCTTCCCTTCTTAGCCCACATCCCGAACCTGGAACAGAAATTGAGAAGACCCTTTAAAGGTTGAAACACAACCTTTATTAATAAATCCTACTCTACTTATACATTCAGCATTGATTAATTTCTTAGGATAGGTGCCAATCTAAAAAAGGGGAGCGTCTAGTTTCCAAGGTTTAGTTGATGCTGCAGGCTCAAATGTTTGCCAACTCGCAATTTAACGAATAGGATTATTTTCAAACGAAATCATTACTAGTATTCAGACACACAATATCTTCTGGTGACTGGAAGTGTGCCTTTTTGTGTATTTTTTCATACAATAAGTTTATGTGAAAATCAATAAATGTTGCAAATATGTTTAGAGTGATGCATTCATATTAATGTTGGTGTGCTGTTATGGGCAAACAAAGTTAAAATTTTGCTTGTTTTTGAGAGCCCAGTTGTCATGAACGCTACAATTCCCAATGACTGCAGCCCATTCGCAAAAATGGTCACAGCTGTTTACAATTTCATTTATTATACATTTTTACATAGAATTATTATATTATTATGTTATTATCGTAATACATCTTCTACTTCCTTTAAAAGATACATCATTATATAAAGAATACAGATTATGTACGGGGCTCGGACAAGCCAGTGCCTGTTTTTGATCAAAATGGTGAATATGTTCTCCCTTACATGCTTACAAATATGAAATTCACATCTGATTCAGTAAGAAATGACAGTCATATAGGCCTGTATACTCCTTGGTATCCAAGTGGTCAGAGGCTTGCCATTAACACACATGAGATAACATGGAAGACCAACAACAATGAGGTCAGAAATTTAGAAATTATTAATGTAGTGTATGTAGTATGTCTAATTCCATTTCAATATTACACTTATTCCATCCATAACCTCTCCTTCTGTTTTAGAATTTTTTGACTTTTGATCCCTATAAAAATGTCCCCCGTTCAGAACTAATAAACTTTTTGTTGTTGTGGTAAATACATTTTGTTTTTCAAATGAAATACCAGAACCCCCCCCCCATAACCCTCACGGTGAATCTTCTGAGTCAATCTGAATCAGCCTTAACAAAACTGGAACAGTTTGGTCTGTAACAAAGACACAAAGATGTACGTTAATTAATTCATATTTGTTTGTCAGATTCCCCGATCTCAATGCTCAAATAATTGTTTACCTGGTCAGAGGAAAGTCCAGCTATTTGGAATACACTCCTGCTGCTACGACTGTGTTTATTGTTCAGAAGGAGAAATATCAAATGTTACTGGTATGTTAGAACTGTACTGAATCATTGGAATATTAAAATATAAACATATAGAAGACTATGTTCTCTATTACTAACAATATATTGCCTGCAATTTAGATAATTTGTTTCACTTTTTACAGACAGTGACAATTGTTTAAAATGCCCAGCAGATGAATGGCCAAACGACAGAAAGGATCGATGTATTTCCAAAGTGGTGGAATTTCTATCCTATACAGACGATACCTTGACTGCAACAATGGCATCTGTCTCAGTTCTCTTTTGCTTAATTACTCTGGCAGTACTGAGATTGTTTATTTTACACTGGAATAAATATATTGTTAAAGCTAATAACAGAAACCTCAGCTTCATCCTCCTTGTTTCCATAATGCTGAGCTTCCTCTGTGTGTTTCTGTTCCTTGGACGGCCAGTGGATATAACCTGCATACTTCGCCAAACCTCCTTTGGAATCATCTTCTCCGTAGCTGTGTCTTCTGTGTTGGCCAAGACTATCATGGTCTGTATCGCTTTTAAAGCCACCAGACCTGGCAGCAAGTGGAATAAATGTATCGGAGTCAAACTGCCAATTTATATAGTCTTGTTCTGCTCATGTATTCAAGTTATAATTAATATAATTTGGTTGATTATTTCACCTCCCTTTCAGGAGCAGGACATGCACTCTTATCAGGGAAAGATCATCATTCAGTGTAACGAAGGCTCAGTTATTGCCTTTTACTCTGTCCTGGGCTATTTGGGGATCCTGGCAGCTGTGAGCTTTATTATAGCTTTTTTAGCCAGGACATTACCAGACAGTTTTAATGAGGCCAAGTACATCACTTTCAGCATGCTGGTGTTCTGTAGTGCTTGGATTGCAATGATCCCGGTGTATCTGAGCACCAAAGGGAAATACATGGTGGCTGTGGAGATCTTTGCCATATTAACCTCAAATGCGGGACTTTTGAGCTGTATATTTTTCCCTAAATGTTACATAATCCTGTTTAGGCCGGAAATGAATAGTAAGACATGTATGTTAAAGATTACTGATTAACAGTTTCCTGCCAACATATATGCTGCTTCTGGAATCCCATGTTATAATTTTCTGATTAATGGAGCTATTCTCAAAAAAATCAACATGAATTAGAAAAAAAAAAACACTAAATGAAATTATACATAGGATGTATCAGTCTAAATGTTTCAGTTTATAGAAACCTTATTGTAAAGAGACTAGAACTACACAGCACACAACACAGCATTCAGCATAATTAAAGACATTTTTCTCCATTGCCCCTGTTCAGCGCTGTCTTTAACGTGGGTGCAATAGCGGCAGCTTCCCTGAGTCCATTCATTCCTGGGGGCGCAAACACAGCCGGTCCATACATGGGTCTGCTAGGTCAATAGGACCCACTGTAGGAGCAGGGCTGGTTGGGGAGATCATGGACCTCTCTTTAATCAGCGCAAAATAAAGGGAGCACATCACTCCTCTATTTTACCTCTCCCTCCTAAAACTTGCGGGATATGATGTCAAATCTCAGCACGGAAGCCGCACACACAGCGATGGAATGCTGTGAAACAGAGGTCTGTAGGAATTGATCTCACGCTTCCAACACATAAATATTGGGAGAAATAATGAATAAGGGGAGAGAAGGGAAAAAACAGGAGATAATGAGGAGGAGAGATGAAGGAAAAGGGTAGAGATAAAAAGAAAGATGAGAGATGGAGATAAAAAAAATAAAATGTATAAAGTAAAGTAAGTCAGGGATTAAGAGAAAGGAGAGTGATTATGAGGAGTAGAAGGGGGAGAAAATGAGAAGTGGGAGAGATAAGGAGAAAGAGATGAGATAAAACAAAATCCTATTAGATTTAATTTATTTGCATGACATTGAGGCTGACATATTTAATTTTACTTAAAAACAAAATGTACGTGGGGGACAGCATTTCATCCTTGGACCCAGACAGGCCCGTGTCTTGGGCCGCCCTGTGCCAAAAGCAGCTGCCCCTTGAGCCTACAACAACACCTGAGAATATTGCAACTCACACATCCGTTTCGGCTACACCATTCATTATGCGATCTGCATCGTGTTGTGCTCCTCCCATGCCAAGTGCCCCCAGCAGATATCTGTGTTTATGTCAGTGGGTAAGTGTGTGTATGGATTTAAGTGGATTTACTGGCCACTTTATCAGGTACACCTTTTAGTACTGAGTTGGACCCCTTTTTGCCTTCAAAACTGCCTTCATTCTTCGTGGCATACTTTCTACAAGGTGCTGGAAACATTCCTCAGAGATTTTGGTCCATATGGACATGATGGTATCACACAGTTGCTACAGATTTGTTGGCTGCACATCCATGATGCAAATCTCCTATTCCACCACATCCCAAAGGTGCTCTATTGGATTGAGATCTGGTGACTATGGAGGCTGTTGGAGTTCAGTGAACTCATTGTCATGTTCAAGAAACCAGTTTGAGATGATGTGAGCTTTGTGTGATGGTGCATTATCCTGCTGGATGTAGCCAGCGGGGGGTGTGCGACCTTTAATCAGGGTTTAGCACAGGGATGCGTAATTCGTATCGGCCAATGCCCGGGACATGCAGTTCCTGGCGCCGGGCAGGTGTTTTTTTTTTATTTGCAGGCGCTGCAGGGGACCTGGATCCTCCTCTCTGGCAACCGGCGATGCAGAAAACCCCCGCGGCTGCCTGCACTTCCGCCAGGGCTTCTATGGAGCTTCGGCGGAAGTGGCGGGCAGCAGCAGAGGTTGTCTACGCACATCATGCAGACGTCCACCGGCTTATTCTTGTTTGTTAGATAAAATACCGTATTTGCTCGATTATAATATGATTATAAAACGACCCCCCAAAATCTGAATATTAATTTATGAAAAAAAGAAAAAGCCTGAATATAAGACGACCCTATGGGAAAAAAGTTTTACCAGTAAATGTTAATTCAACTATGTGAACAATTTTTTTTTAATAAAAGCTATGATTGAGAAAAATATTTTGTTTTTATTTCCTTTTTTTTTAACCTGCCCCCCCAGTTATGCACATCTGCCCCCTGGCTTGCCACCTGCCCCAGAAATGCCTTATACCCCCCTATATGCTACTGTGCCCCATGATATGCCTTTTAACCCTCTAAATGCCACTGTGCCCCATTATATGCCTTTTAACCCTCTAAATGCCACTGTGCCCCATTATATGCCTTTTAACCCTCTAAATGCCACTGTGCCCCATGATATGCCTTTTAACTCTCTATATGCCACTGTGCCCCATAATATGCCTTTTGACCCCCTATGTGCCACTCTGCCTCCAGAATTGCCTTATACCCCTATATGCCACTCTGGCATTTAGGGGGTTAAAAGGCATATTATGGGGCAGAGTGGCTTATAGGGAGGTATATGGCATTTCAGGAGGCAGAGTGGCTTATAGAGGGTTAAAAGGCCTTTCTGGAGGCAGAGTGGCATTAAGGGGGTTAAAAGGCATTTCACAGAGCACTCTGCCTCCAGAAATGCCTTATGCCCCCCATTTAGCACTCCCTCCCCCAAACTTACCGGAGCTTCTGAGTCCCCGGTGTGTAGTCCGGGCAGCGTTTAGAGCTCTACGCAATTCGCATAGACAACGTCCGCTGCAGCCGGGAGGAGGTGCGGTTAGCAGGGGGGGTTGTCTGCGTCCATCGCACAGACCTTCCCCGCTGTCAGAGATCACGGGGAGATCTTCCGCACCTCCTCCCGGCTGTAGCGGAAGTTGTGTACGCGAATCGCGTAGAGCTCAACACGCTGCCCGGACTAAGCACCGGGGACTCAGATGCACCGGTAAGTTGGGGGGGCATAACACAGGAGGATTCAGGTTCCCTGCATCGCTGCGGGGGGATCTGGATCTTAGTCTCCTAGTCAGACCTAGTTGAGGTCTGATTATAAGACGACCCCGAAAAAACCTCGTCTTATAATCGAGCAAATACGGTACTGTTTTACCATTCCACTAATGTGTTTTTTTCTTGAAAGAATATTTTTTTCTTTAAAATAGCACCAAACTATAAGGGTGCGGCCTATAATCGGGCCAATACGGTATATATATATATATATATATATATATATGTAGCCCCACAGATTTTTTTCTGCACCTCTGGGACTTTTGAACTTTGGCACCTGAGTCATTGGCTGAGTCATCATGCTTCAGGTCTGTCTCTGGAGCACCGCCCCCAGGGCCACCCCTTCCTGTGATGTCACACAGGTTCTCATCACAGTATCCATTGTGAAGTTGTCCTTGTTTAATGGATCATTGATGATCATACCTGGGAACTTCTCGGCTCAGGCTACTCCGGCTACAGTCCTGGCCGCGTTCCGCATGGGTGCACACTGACGTCGGTGGGCGGTCCCGCTGGTGTCGAGGGAGTTCCTGCTGATGTCAGCGGGAAACACTCCTATTTAAATAAAAAAATGGCCGGGGAGCAGGCGTGTCAAGACCCCGCTCCTGTGACCCGGAGGATTCGGGTCTTGACCTGGAGAACTGGAGGAGCAGCGCTCACCTGGCAATCTCCGGGTCAAACCCGGAGAGTTCCCAGGTATGTTGATGATGAGAGCTCAAGTTCAGCAGCATCTGGTGCCTGTCCCCATATTGGGCTGGTTCAGTACTATTTGCCAAACAAGTGACAAAGAATTTATGAAAATTCCATAATATGTTAGAATGATGGTACTTAAAAGGTCTTAAATAGCGTTTAGTAGTGATCAATAAATTAAGAGGAATGTTGCCTGCCCTGCATAGTAAAGGTTATCTTACTGGTATAAGGTATCCCATTGCCCAGTGCGCTAAACTAAACTGTTATATTTTTTGGATAGTGTTATCATTCTCTGATGTTCACAGGGAACCATTATAGTCTACTTTTTGATAATCTGAGTTTTTTGTATTATAAAAAAAATAAATACTTCTTAGGTACATTAAAGGCCTGAAATATAACTTGGTGGGTTGAAACTTTTGACTAACCTGGCAGCTAGTATGTGTTAAGTTAACTCTTTCACACCCACCCTCCTGTCACAGGCTGACTTGGAGACTGGCAACAGCAACATATTCCTTGTATGAAGGTAGTAGGGCCTGTGCTATAAGTACTTTCCATCCCACCAAAAACCAAACCCTGTCTACCCCAAATAACCACAGTAGGTCACAGCTTTATTAACTCAAACATCATACTGTATTAACCTATTACCAAACATTACTTTCATATACTATCTACACAAACCATTAATTGCTGAATAACTTAACGCAACCAAATACTGTACAGAAACCTTGCCAGCCTCCTTTCCAGGCTTTTACCACAAATGGTAATCACCTTCCCCCATTAAGTATAAAAGTTCCAAACCAACTATTACTAATCACCAGCCAGCCTTAAACTCTGTGGGCATAATCAACTTTACCACATAAGAGGTGAGGGGAGGATTGAGACCCGACATGCCAACTGCAAAACCAACTTCCAATTCTAAAACTTACAGTCCCTGACTGGCAAGGACACGCCACCCACCATGACCACGTTGGTGGCAGATATGCAAGTTCACCAGGTCACCAAAAAGGGCGCCAATTATCCCGTGAGGAAACTCCACCCCAACACACCGACAAGCAATCAAACTCATGCTTACTCATACATGAGCCCTGTCCATTAATCTGTACTAGGCCAATGGGCCTAGTAACTTTGCAAGGAAAAAAATATATAAACTGAATGTATTTGTTGTGGGTAAGCTATGCGTCTATAGACTACAAACTTGCAAATACCTTTTACTTTTCCTTACCTTTTCTTAATAATTCAAAAGGACTATGCACATTAATTTATAATATGCAAAGTTCTGAAGCATTTTGCCTGGACCTGGGTTGGGAGTCCACGATCTGAAAATCGTGACAGGATCAAAAAAGGCTGATAACTAGGTATATACCAGAAAGGTATGCGCAGTAGCGTACCTAGCGGGTGGGGTGGCGGTCTGCTCCAGGTGCCGCTAATCAGGGGGTGCCACCACGCCGGGACCCCTTCAGCAGGTACCATGGTGACCACAAGTTGGAGCCTCTTTAAGCCAGCATAGCAAACTTTGTTTTTCATCAAGGTATTTTAATCAGAGGTAGGTACAAAGGCATTTTGAGGTCAGTTCCACAAAAAAAGTCAGATTTAAGGACAGGGTCACAAATAGCTGAAACAGGAAAGCAGGACACTTTCTAAAGAAAAGCAACTGACAACTTCCCAGCAAACGGATCATATAATCTAGCATTTTTCTTAAAACAATAATACTATTACAACAGGGGAGAGTATAACAAGTCCCAAGGAGCGACAAAACGTGTCTCTTAATCTGAGAAGACTGAGCGCTACAATGGATGCTGGATATTTTACTATATCTAAGTTTTCCCAGCAGCCAATAAAATGCTTGTAAGAATTGTTGATTATAATTGGGGTTTCAGAGCAACCTGCCTCGCTCAATAAGTAGAACACAAGACTCCAATTGGTCTGTTTGCGTTAAGGGTTGACTTTACTGAGGTTGCATGCTCTTGCGTGTTAACACAGTGTATGCACAACAACTTGTGCATACATTGACATATGCTTTCTTTAGATGTGCCAGTGACTATACTGTGAAGGAGTGCAATTAAATTGTAACTCCCACAATTTAGTAGAAATGTTATGGAAAAGCACACTAAAACACTTAAAGAGGATGTCCATTACCCAGGGTGTGACAATTTCTCAACTCCTTGTCCACCTCTGTGAATTTTATGGCCATAAAATAAGATTTGGGGGTATAGGCCTCAACTATATAACCTGTCAATCGCATCTTCCACTTAGGGTGGCCACATTTTATTTCTCCCATTCAGGGACACACTATGAAGTGCATGAGATCACACACACAGGTATATATATGTTAGACATGCATTTTTATCTACATAATATGTACTTATCTCTTTGAAGTAAAGACTAATTGAAATATGATTTCAAAATAACAGCTGAACTGCTCAGTTTCTTTAATATTACCCCCGATGCCGATATATATTAATATTAGCCCCTGCTGCCGATATATATATATATTAGACCCTGCTCCCAAAGCCAGCCCTGGCGTCCACACTGCCTATATAGAACCTGACCAGCAACCACATAACACACACAAGACATCTTTATCCCCAAACAGCACAGCATGAGTCAACTTTGTCTCCAAATAGCCCCTCATATGCCATCTTGGTCCCAAAAGGAACAAAACCATTTTTTTTTTCAAATCTGGTCATTCTGCATTCGGCCAATGCAATTTACTAGACACCGAGGGTATTTCTAATGGTGGTATTTTAACCCTTTCCATGCACTAATTTTACCACCAGCCTTTGTCAAAATTTGTGGTAGTATCTATTTTTTTTTTTAAAAATCACACAAATTGTACTTAGGGTATGAATTTACAGCTCCTGGTACACGTCACTGTCACACAACATCCCAATAGGCGTTCAGAAACATCTTTTGAGTACAGTGATACCACCCTTACATGGGTTTGTCTGGTGTTGGGGAGTAAAAGGCCACATTCAGCCTGTGCCTATGAATGAGACACCCCTTGGGTATTTGGAATGTTTTTATCTTTCCAGGTCAAGATTTTTGGGAACAAATACAAAAAGGAAGATTTTTGGGCAGATACAGCACTAACTTTAGCACTTACTCATTATAATAAACTTTTTTAAAAATTTTTGGACTTTTTTTTTACATTTTGCTGGAACTGGATAGTTCCTCTGATGGGGACATCACTGCATAATTATTTTTACCAGATTGTTTTCAGCTTTTTTTTTTTTTTATTATTTAATATCTTACTAAACACACTATGATTAGAAAGCTGGGCTCCATTGACTTACATGGTTGAATGCAGTACCTGTGTTCAACGGGCAAGTGGAGCCAGAGTTCTCAATAGGGTCTGCAGACTCTAGCGAACTTTTCCAACTTTATTTATTTTTAAAGGACGCGCTGACAACTTGCGAGTGGCAAAATCACACATCTTATATGTAAAAATAGATTAGACTAATCAATAATGCAAAGTTGACAATGATTTTCGATATTGATTATCGATTAGTTGTTGCAGCCCTGCAATTTTAGCAGTTTTGGGGCAAATATCACTAGTTTATCATTTTTTATTTTTAACTCCAGTTTGGTATGGTGGGACTGCAATTCTGCTCACAGATATCAAAATTATGCAATAACCCTTTTGTTAAAGAAAACAATACACTCCTGGGTATTTTACTAGAGCCATTGTGGTACTTTTTAGGAAGACGTTTTATTACCAATCTGTTTAAATGTAACGGTTTTCCCCAGTTTCCTTATGTGGGGATTTTTTTTTTTTATTTTACACACACACACACACACACAATTAAACTATTTATCGTTCCAATTTCCCAAAACACAATTTGTGGATGTGACATGTGTGTGCATGAGGGCCTCCATCTAATGTCGTGATAAATATCCTAAATCTAAAAGGTTGACTATGGTCTTTAGGAAGGCTGATCTCACTTATGTTTGTCTTTTTAATTTATTGAATTCATGATACTGTATTTGCTCAATTAGAAGATGACGCTGATAAGACTACTCCCCAAAATTTGGATATAGGGGGAGGGGGGCCTGAATATACCTCCCTGCTATGCCAGTCTGCTCCCCTTAGCAGTGCATTCCGGGACTTGTGCCCCGTGTTTGTCTCCCTGGCGTCAGGTGGAGGTCTGCGTGAGGCACGTAGACAACTTCTGCTGCTACCCGGCCCTTCTTCCAGTGCTCAGTCGCAGGTCATTCGCTCCCTCATAAAAGCCCCAGTAGAAGCTCGGTATTCTGAGTAGCCTCGTTAAGTGTTATTGTGTGCATTCTGCAGATGGAGTTTTAACCCATTCCGAAAATAATTTTTGCCTTGTAATCCAAAAATTTCCTGGCCCCGATTAGTTGGCTGAAGTAATCAATGACAGGGAAGTCCATTAAAGTTAATGGTGGAGGTTTACACGTGCAAACCAGGATCGAAATAGATCACTGCACAAAGCCTTCACCAGACTGGAGAAGAGCTTGTCGTGCGCACAGAGATGCATTGTAATAGCCATCTACTGCCGAGCATTTAGTGGCATTCTATAGAATCTCCCACCGGAATTTATTTTATTTATTTATAAAAAGGAACCAGGTGCATTAAGTCAGGGCCTAATAAACCTTGTGTTTCCTTCTTCCCTCACGCTCCCTCAGACCGAGCACATTGTACAATATAAATTTGCCAGTGCCCAGACACAAGCAAAAATACCTAAATCCTAACCTAAATTTTTCAGCCTCTGCATTAAAGTGCATGTGATGTTAGGGGCCAGTTAAAATGCAGTAAGACGCATGGTAAATCAATACATTAGGGTGTTTTATTTCGGCACACTTCTGAAATCATCAAGTGTCAGAATTCTTTGTTAATACAGTCAACCGTATATTAAAATGTATGGTAAGGAGGAGAGGAGAAGCAGGTAAAAGTAAAAAAACCAGAGGCAGGTTTGTTTCCAAGTAATGTTTATGAACATCTTAATAAAAACCAAAATACATAAAAACATTTCCAATACAGGGAAACAAAAATATCTGCAATGAATCTGTAGGAATACAGGCAAAGAGGCAAAAACGATACAATAAACCTCAACCCAACCAACAATTGCTCCTTGAACAGTCGGTCCCTCAATTCATATAAGGCACATACCCCAGTTTTGGCCATACAGCTACATATACTAAAAGGTACTCCTATTCACAATTGATCCTTAGCATACCTCCCGAGAAACAATAGAAATAAATCTTATACGTCATAAAAGAAAAATGTAAGTGATATGCACCACTTAACTTTTGACCAGGACAGAGAATAGCAGCAAATGTATTAATCTATAAAAATGTTAATTGCTTAACACTCACAAAAGTTTAGCGCTGGGGTCTTTTGTACGATAAAATAAGTTCTTTTGCGTTCATAAAAATGGAATTGGAAAAAGGAAATGCTTAAAAAAAAAAAAAAAAAAAAACAACAAAAAACTGAAGTCTTAATTTCCCCCCAAATTAATGGAGTTTTCTTTTGGTATGAAGGCTAAAATGTCAGGACTCTTCAAACGTTTTATTGTTGGTTTCTAGCTATATATATATATATATATATATATATATATATATATATATATATATATATATATATAAATGGAAAAGTATCACTCTTTAGAGGTTTTCTCCCATCAAATTCATAGAAGCGTTGATTAGGTGGCACTTAACCCACCAGATAAAATCTTGCACCCCAGGGGGCTGTGTCCAAGGATACAAGTTAGGAGATTATTACTGCACCTTCTAAGAGGAAACTCTTGTTGAAATGAACACCTAGAGTGCATAAAATCTTAAAGGGAATGAAGATTAAGATATTTTAGATAGCTGGTAGCCCAACATTAGGTTTCGCAAAAAGGCTACAGTGCAAAGATTTAAAATCCGAGCTGAGAAAGGGGCATGTTTGCCTGGTCAGTACCAAGGGAACCTCTACATTCTGGTACCAGCAGTTCAGGCAGGTCCAAGAAGACAGACCTCCCTAGCTTTAATGTCAAGAACTGGTAAGTAAAGCTTATGGATGAGCCATCCAAAACCACCTCCACTATTGACCCGATGAAACCATGCCCCGATATATACCAGAAGTGTCCAACACCATAAACTGCTCTAGATTTTACAGTGTATCCAACACCAAAGGTAGACGCCCCCCCCCGCAAAAAAAAATCAAATCATGGACCATCCCACCCCAGTCATGAAATGTAACAGACATTATTGCTACTACCAGTATAGAACTACAAGTCAACAAGTGCAAGTGATGCAACATTGTTGGTCAACAACCTGTTATCTTGGTATCTCAATGGGTTCTACACACAGTGTAAAGAGACTTTGCTTAAGTAGATCTGCTGTGCCAGCTCTTTTTATACTCTTTGCGCACTTCAAAACCAATGCCTTGCATGCGTCCAATTGCCAATTTCAAAGTTCTAAACCCGTGATGGCAAACTGTTTACCAACTGCAGCTTGTTTGGTTACAATTGAGAAAAAACACAGAAATACACCATTTTAAATGAAGTTATAGGAAGAGACAATGTTTCTCTGGACAGAAGGACCTGGCTGCAATCTGAGAAGCAGGACAACGAGAGGTCTGCTACAAAACCAGTAATGAAATGCAAGGCACTTAAAGCTACATATGGTAAGGACTATAAAATCTTATGCAATAGAAACTATAATTAAAAAAACACAGGACAAAGGTTTATGACCAACAAGTTAAACCAAAACTTGAGCTCCACCAGCTTCAAAGTTATATACAAAAATAAAAAATATATATATACACATACAAAAAAAACCCCAAAAAAACTTTAGCCTCCATCACCATCATTCTTAAGTAAAAAGGTTGATGAGTAAGAGGAAATCATTGGATAAGTGGCAGTTTAACCAAAGTGGTTTCCAACAGGCATTCCCTGAAGCATCTGCTGAGAGAAGACTTCATTCTGATGGTAGGTGGGCAAAAAACCCATGGAGGGCGTGGAAAAACTGGGTGGTGGGACCATTTGGGAATAGGTAAAGTTTCCGGTGCTAGAAGACACTAACTGATTGTTTTCTCCACCAGGTCCTCTCATCATGTGCTGCGTGTGTCGTCTCTCTTTTTGGCGGCGGTTACAAAACCAGATACGAGTTACCTGTTGGCAAACCAGAGAAGTTAGTGGTGTTGGATAATCCATGCACACAGCATCACCTCCATAGAGAGAGAATTCATATACTTCTATTGGGTAACCAATTAGCCCTCCAAAAATTTGCAGCGCTACTAATGTCAAAATGCTCTTCAGGCAATAAGCACATTTTAGAGGCTTTAGTTACAGCACTTGCATGCCCGATTTAGATCCAAGGTTTTTTAGGTGTACTGTCAGCCAATTGTCTTAATATATAATAAAAAGGCAAAAGGCAAAAATGTTGGAAATCTAAACTGATTTCCAGTCTATGGAACAATTCATTAAAGACCCCCCCCACACACACAAAACACTGCAATGCTTACGTCTTTCTCCAGGTTGAACTCCCTTGATATCTGTGCAATTTCTAGAGCACTTGGCTTGGGACATCTTACAAAATAAGACTCTAGGTTACGTTTGGCAACTGCGTCGATGGACGTACGATTCTTCCTTTTGTTGGCCAACGCATATTTCTGCGCTCTGTTGATAAGCTGTTGTGTTGAAAAGAAATTAGGTTACCGAAAGAACGCATGACGTGACCATCTTCAACATTTACGGACATGATTAAGTGACTGGTAATAGTTACCGATGTACACCGCAGCATTAGGTCTATAGAAAAAATAGAGTTAAAAGACCTTACAGGAGGATAGAAAGGCCAACTAAGTTGCCCATCAGCACGAAGCTTATGATCAACTAGCTGTGTTGAACAGAGGGCATTACCTAGTTGTGATTTTGAGATAGGTAGCAGACCAATTGACAAAGCTTTTGAACTCTTTACTTACATCTTGTGGGTTATCAAGTCGTTCTACCTCAAGCAGCCAGGTTTCTAGAAGAGGCTTCAGCTTACACATATTTTTGAAGCTAAGTTGTAAGGATTCAAAGCGACAGATGGTTGTTTGGCTGAAGTTTTTGTCTGCACCAGAGAAAGATTACAGAAAACATAAAATTTACTTATATTGTACTTGTGAACACTGAAATTATCTGTATTCATCTGTCTTCCAAGAATAACGCAATATAGAAGTTTAGCCACCACCCACAAACCCTACATTCTCTTTGACAAGTTCACAAATTTTTATACTGGTTACTTATACAATGAAAGCTAAACATCTACATCTATTACATCAAAATGCCTCAAGGATATCTCTACAGTCATCTTTCTGGCCACAGTAATTGTCTTACCAAATAGCACTCCTAAGCCAATTCCAACATCGGCTTGCGTAAACCCCATCGTTATGCGCTTGTGTTTCAGCACTTTGGCAAATTCCTCCATCTGAGCAGTAGTAGGAACTTCCTGCAGATGGAAAGTGTAGAACAGTTAAAGGGGTTAAAGGGTAGAAGGTGAGAAACATCTTATAGAATCTTGTGGAAAGTTTCTTTAATTACACATACACACAACCATGCAGCACCCAATAACACAAGGTACTTTATTAGCTATAGGATCCCACAAAACCCCTCATGTGACACATTTGGCATTTAGTCTTTCTACAGCTAGGACCATCATGGTGCTAACAGAAGCAATGCAAAATGACCCCCCCATCCAAATAAATAAAAACAAATACCAAAATGTAATACCATGAGCATATGGAGATTACAGTTAATCGGGCAGTAGGTTTTGTACTTACATCCTCACTGTCGCTGTCTAAAGCATCTGCTGTCCCCCTAGAGACACTAGTCGGTGTACTGCTGGTCACAGTAGAAGAGGCACTGGAGGTGCTACTGCATCGGGTGTTCTCCTGGGTCCATGCCCCTTCCTCTTTAACTAATGGGGAGTTTTGCTTGGAAGAGAACAGGTTTTGGCTTTGGGGAGGGCTGTTAAAATTCACATCGGGTGCATTAGACAAATGCATAGCTGGAGAAGTGGCTTTTGCATTTGAGGCTGGTTGCCACAATGGTGGGGTGGTGGGTATCCAGTTTTGAGTGTGGCAGGAGACGTTGGTCACGGTGGAACTCTTCGGTGACTGGGTCTTCCTCATCGACTCAGGAGCCTTCTCTCTTGGTTGGTTTCTATTTATTTCATCCAAGTTTGAACTCTGATCTCTTCTATGATACCCTGAGCCATGCATGGCCATTTGGTTTAGATGGTCAAGTTGAGGCAAGTGATTCCACGGCATGTTCAACATCTGAGGAGCACATTCAGGAGCACCCGACACCCCGACATCTCCATACTCGGACTTTAGCGCCGGGATGGGGTAAAAGTGAGGTGGGTGATAAGAATTACCTATACTTGGATAGTTCTTATTGAAGTTGTACTGTCCGGAGCCATCTTGGACCAAGCTGTTGTTGGACGCAAGACCTGCAAAGCCTTGCTGGTTGAAGTACATATGGTGGGCCATAGCGGACCTCTGATTCACCAAGCCGTGGGTATCCTCACAAAATCTTCAACGTGAACTTAGCCAACAAGAAAGGTCAACCGTTCCAGCAGAAACCTTTTTAGAAGAACAACGACCCCGTGTTCCTCAAGTCGATGGTTAGGAGCTCTGAAAATTCCCCAGCTGTAGAAAATCCCAACAGAACGCCAGCCTAGTAACCGATCTTGTCCAAGACTGAAAGTGCCCCTAATGCCTCCTAAAGGAGGGTGTTGACCGTTCTTTTACTTTTTTTCTTAATTTCATGCAAAAGTTTGGAATTAAGCCTCACCCCCAGTAAAATCCTAATAAGAAATATACCAAACCACCTCTCCATCGGTTTATTTACCCTGGGTTGGGGGTAGTTAGTCCCTCCTGTCTTGTCTTTATGTTAATTGATATACCTGTGATTGGTCCATTTACATACCCCTCCCCCCTGCTTTCACCCCAGTGGACATCCCAACTTACCCCCCCACACCCTTCCTGTAGGTAACTATTCATGTTTTGTTTTAAATGTAAGGTTGATTTACATAACATAGATGTATATGTTTTAGTTAATATAACAGCACCCTAATGGTAGTCCTTTATCACCTTTATTTTTTTTAGCTGTAAATTTTACTTTGAACCTAAGAAATTATCCCTTTTTTTTATCCATATTACATGAATTAACTGCTGGTTTCCCAACATACAAGTTCATACCCCTGATCAGCAGGGTCTGGCTTTCTAAGACTAATTGACCCCCAAATAAGATAAGCAGTAAACCCATTTACACTCCAGATCTTGGAATCTGCCTCACCATGTGTCAGTAATAATATCATTGTCAGTAACATTGTAACCATTGGAAACTGACTATGATAGATATGCAGGAAATCTTTGAGAGGAGCAGGGTGCATGGGGGGAGTAATAAAGAGCCAAATGTCCTTTAATTATTTTAGGTGTAGTAATAATTCACAATTTCAATTCAATTTCAGCCACCACCTTTAACTGGCCCTTATTACTTTTTGTTCTATATAGCACCATCATATTCCACAGAGATGTACAATGGGTCAATGGGTTGCAGTTTAAATGAACTCAGAAATTTGCCCTTCAAAGTAGTTCAGCAGTTCAAGGTTTCACAAATACTTAAAGGAGAAGTCTCTTGGAAAACAAAATATTTTTCATTAGGGATAAACCCCAGCGCTGAATACAGTTATACCGGTCAGCATTTAAAAAAAAAAAGTTTTATGTAATTTTGTCCCAATAAACTGCCTTTATCTGCAGACCTGGAGGCCGTCATTGCTGGCGGTCATGTGATATTTTGGGTGACTTTACCTGCTTAGACACCACACTGATCAGTTTATGGTAATGCTAAAGAAGCTTTAAATTGTCAGATGGTCAGTGCCTGGGTGATTAAGACTGAGTCTTTCATTTGTTTGCCACAAGGTAATAGGATAAGGCGTCAAGGTGTTTGTCTAGTAGATTAGGCTTAGATATCAGAGCTGGAACATGTTTATAGAAAGGAAAGCACAATATTTATGAAAAAGTTATTTTTGATGTTATACTAAAATACATTTTGGAGTGAGTTCCCCTTGTAGTGAAGTTATAAGAAAAGTATATGGTGGTTTGCAGCTTGCAATCTTTAAAAGCAGCCTAAAGGGGAGCGACACACACATGTATGTTCTCAGGGAAGAAGAGGGCGAAAGCATGCGCATGTGTTTTGAATTAATACATTTTCTTGAGCCAATTAATACATTTTCTTGATGTATGGTCATGTAAGCTTTTGGGACCACTGTAGTCTCTTTCTCAAGTGAGTGCAGGTATATATATATATATATATATGCATGTTGTGCTTTTTTTATCACACTTTTATAGACAGTCTTGCACTAAGCAAAATTCATTCCAACGTATGCGACTTCATTTGGCCGGTTATTATTATTTTTTATTTTTTTTTAGTATTTATTGTGCATTTTCTTCTCTTTTTTTTTTAACTATGCCTTTTTTGGTTCATTGTGTGCCTTAAGTCGGAGCCTCATCTTTGCAAGTCCTTTCCAGCAGTGCACAGGTTAAAAAAGGATTTTGATAGATGGGTTCCAGTTACAAACAAGGCAAATCTTGTCACCGGCTGCTAATAACAAAGCAGATACAACAAAGTGCCCGGCTTTGAGGATGTTGCCCACTGTTTTAATTGTCTGTCTGGTCTGATCTTTTGGAGCTGTAGATAGTGGAGTCAAAGAGGTAGTCGGTAAAAGAAGATAAGCGCATGCCTGATTTAAACCTTAATTGGGATTACCTTTCTGTGTGATAAAGGTTTTTTCCCCCTCAGTAATGAGTAATTTGCATACTTTTTTTGGGGGGGTGGGGGGGATAAATAGATTACTTTAACAACAGGGTGTTAATTGAATTAAAAGAAACCAAAGAAAAACATTTCAAAATAGATTTTCAAAGCCATGTAGGAATAAAGTTAGAAAGAAAAAATAAATACATTTTTTATTGTACCTTCTGACATCATACCTACCCCCCACACACTGCCATCCCCACTGAGAAGCGCTGGTATATGATGTCATACAAGCCGAGACTGGCCTTCTAGCAGATGCTGAATATGCCAGTCCGCATGCTACGTGAGCATAAAAACGTAGCGTATATCCATCCGTCGGCCACATCTTCATTAACAGGGCCGCCTCATGACCGACAGCCCGGCACTGACATTATATCCCGGTGTCTTTGTCAGCGTCTTTTAATATAACCCATGGAGCCTCTGTTATCTTGGCACAGCTTAAATGTAAATGCGCCAGACGGGCGAGATACGATCTTGTATTGATAACATGATATGTAATATAACATATATATATATATATATATATATATATATATATATATATACACACAAATTATCTGGCCAAAGCCATTCCAAATATGAGATTCTAATATTTTGTCTCCATTAGGTGCTTGCATAGAACCATCAGTCCTATGTACTATGCCAGAACAGGGTATAATAACGTAATAGGGAGAAATAATTATGTGGGTCATGAGAACAGGGCGTTAAGGTGGATTTCCAACACTTGTATTGCTTATTTTTACCTGTATCCACCATTACACAGGTTTATTTAGCGCATGAAAGTAGAGAATGCTAGATTTGGGAGATGTAAAAGGTTTCTGAGTAGCAGTTGAATTATTATTATTAATAATGTTTTATAATATTTTATTTTTTAATGTGGGCCAATGCAGTTTTTTTTTCCGTCAAAGAAAACCTTAAAGGTTTCAAAGCGATGTTTTTGACCCAAAGTCACTAAGCCTGGAACCAACCATGAGCTTAACGTCCGGTGAGTTAAAAACACATTTATTATAAAGAAAACTACCGGTTGCACAACTGTCATTCACTGTATCAACCCAGGGTGTGAAAAAGGCCCCCGAGGACAGTAGGGTTTGGTAGGTGAGATGAAAAAAAAAAGTAGAATAATAGAGAGAAAGACTTCCATGTTTGGGGGAAAACAGTAGGAGAAAAGGAGCTATACAAATTGAAATAAGGAGGAAAGAAAAAGACAATAGGGTTAGACGGAGAAAGGCCAGAGTAGGGAGACTTGGCCAAGAGAGAAAGGGATGTAACAGGAGGAGGGAGCAGCGTAACGGAGAGGATCCAAGGAGCAGAAAACGAGATAAGAATAAAGCAACACCTGCAACTTAAAGGCAAAGGCCAAGTTGTGCTACTCCAGCTATTATCGACTATCATCCCCATCATGTTTGTCCTGGTCTTAAGCTGTTCCTGGGATGAAGAGGAAGCCAATCTCCTTGGCAACTTTGTTTTCACAGTTCTTTTAACTAATGGCCAACCTTTGGTATTGAAGCCATATTCTATATGTATGCATTATTGACCCCCAATCATATATATGTATATATATATGTGTGTGTGTGTGTGTATATATATATATATATATATATATATATATATATAAGGTTCTCTAGCTCATTGCCAAGTTCAGACAAGGGATAGATGCTATTTATTGGTGTTCCATGTGGTGAAGAGTGATGTTAGTGTGTGGTAGAAAAAAAATGATATTGATACAAGACTGATTAAGCCCGGACTGGCCATCTGATTACCCACTGTAAAGCTCTGCGGAATATATAAATACTAATAATAAATAATAAGAATCTGGCACGCCGGGTAAAGTCCTGGTGACCGAAAGGATGGCATAGTCACCGATACTGCCAGATCAGGTCTTGTAGCGCATGGTTGCTGGACATACATAATGTGTGGCTGTCGGTCGCCTCACTTCATTTGGAGGCCACTGGCCTTAAAGTTACAGGGCTGAATAATATTTTCTGTCCCGGCCCTGTTTGTGTCCTGTTCTGAGCACTTTTTAAATGGAGCTACACTTTCCAAAGTTGAGGTATGATAAACATTAATATTTTAGAGCTTCTTGATCCAGGGAGAAAATGATTTGTCTTTTGGAGTCAAGAAGGAATTCCCCCCTAAGTGTTGAAATAATAAAAAAGCTTATTTTGGGTTGTTTTTTTTTTGGGGGGGGGGGTTCTGCCTTCTTCTGTATCAAAAGCAGGAAGGGTCCATAGAAGGGTTCACCTTTTCAACTTAAATTGCTATATAATTAAATAAATAGAAATAATAGGTTATGGCTGCCTGGAGGGGCTTCAGCCATGGAATGAACCAGTTTCTGGTGGTTTTATCTCAAACATAACATATACAGTATTCCTGTGATTTGGCAGCATTCAAAATAAGCATTGAAAACAATTTTACTGAGCTAGATCGGGGAGGAAAAAATATGGTTTATTGGCACAAGAATGCTATGAGTCTATTAGTTTGAAAGGGGGGTCCATGTGTATGTTCCTCGGCAACAATAGTATTGAGACTGATATATCATATTATGTTATAGCTAAAACTTCATATTTCTCAAAAATCCAAACCTGCTCAAATTGGTTCGTTGGGAAGTATTGAACTGGATTACAAACTATAAACAGCTAATTTCATTCAAAGTGTCACAAAAGCACCCCCAGTCACCCCACCAGAGACCTGTCTAGAAAATGGGAGCTCTGGCACCAAAAAAGTCTCCTGGGGAGAGGCAAAATGCCCTGTAGGGGGGGGAGACTCCACAGGAGGGGGGCTGGGAGAACCATGGGGCTTTTTTCAGTTGGGGAGGTGACATTGGTATTTTGGGGGAAGGGAATGACTCCTAGGTGTTTGTAGCGATTGCTACGTGAATGTAAAAAACGTTGCCAAGCATATCCAGCCGACTGCCACACATCATCAGGTGGCTGATGCCCTTAAAGTGCCAAGGCCACCATGTCATCAACAGCCCGGCCATGTCCCACCATGATTTAGACCCTCATTATTATGCTGTCTTCAACCCCTCCTAAATCTTAATAGGTCACTTTTTCCAGTTCCCAATGGAAATTCATAACTGGGAGCCCTGGGGATTTCCCCATTGATTTAACTGGCACACGACTGGGTAATCGGGACCTTGGCTCTATACCTTACTTTTTTGTGTCTCTCTCTTGTTTCGTAACAAAAATATATATAAATATGTGCAACTTTTAGTTCAGCCTGATCATTTCTTCCACTGTAATGTTATTGCCGAGGCTGTGGCCAAAAATGTAGCAATGCGACTGAGGAAGGCCACTAGACCCCCTATATTTTTTTTTCCAAAAAAGACTGCGAGTCCTCCAAACAACTGTCCAGATTGGGAAATAAAGTGTGACACTAATAGAAATGAAACAATATCTAGTCTAGCTTGCATCTGATTGCTTGCCCAGATTTCAGGACCCCTAAAAATTTTTCCCCATGAACAAGTGCAAGTTTTTCGCACAAATGTTAGAAACAAGGACATCCATTTTTTTTTTTAAATCAGTCGTCAGCAAAGGCTGAATATTTTTGTTGAGGTGGGGGCTGGTTAAAGTGTGTTAAAATTTAACTGGATTTACATTAGTACTGTTAAAAAAAAAAGTCCAATTAAGTAACCATAGCAAAAGAAGCAGTGTCAATAGGCTTGGTTTGTGGTTTGGGAGGAGAAAAAGATAAAGTTTGAAACCTGTTTTTTTGTTTTAGTTGAAAGTTCTACAAATAGTGCTGGAAGTAAAGCGTATTTAAAGAAAGTCAAAGTCAGGACCAATACTATCAAAGGTCAGACTTTCCTTATTTAAGCCATGGCTCCCAAATACCCTTCCTGCGACTGGATAAGAATTTGTCGTTAGATCATTCAGCCCACTTGGTCTGCCAATTTTTCTTGCTGTAAAGACTCTTCTTCGCAGTCTTTGGTCTCGTCTATCACATGCAATGTATGAGCCTCTGCCATTTCTGACCGAAGGTTATTCTATTTATCTACCAGCCTATCAGTAAAATGATGGCTGTAGATTATGTCCTCTAGTTCTAACATCTCTCCTCCTTTGAAATAACCTTGTCTTCTGTGGTTTTATCAAAAGTGCATAATTGTACATTTATCATCGTTAAACTGCAGCAGCCACACTCTCGACCATTCTTCTAATTTACTTAACTCGCTTGCCATTGGACTTGTTCCACTAGGAATGTCTACCCTTTTGAAGACATTTGTATAAAAAAGACATTCCATACCATACCATTAGGATCCTTTGTCATTTAACAGCCCCTGGCCTTAAAGTGCCAGGGCAACTTTTTATCCCCAGTCTGGCCACGAGCTGTTTTGAGTTAACATTTTGGGCTGATACCGGAAGCTTTTGAAACAAATTTATTGACATAGAATGTATTTATTTGAAGCTTATTGCTTCAAGAGGGTAACAAGAACCCTATTGCAGCATTTACACCATGACTGGAGCCTCTCATTTTCTTCATGTGTGTCCTATCCATTTCCTTTTTTAAACATCAAAGAGTTGGGCTGGAGGTCAGTAGGCAAAGCCAAGTGTGGACGCAAAAAGCCAAGTGTGGGCCAATGAGTCGGTAACAAGGCAAGTAAGCACAGGTGTCAAAATAATTAAAGAAAGACGTATCTCGAGAGGGCTGTGCGCTGCCAACAGAGTCCTCAGGTGAGGTGGTAGAAGCTGATAAGTCCCTTCTATGACAGGTCAGTTAGTAAAATAACAGGAGAACAACTCAGATGTTAATGTGTCTTTCTTTAACATTAAATAGGGCTGAACTGGCCCTGCATAATGCATAGTTAAGTAAATGTGATGATTTTTCAAGAAATCTTCCCATAGTGAATACACTCTACTGCACGAAGGCCAACCCAGATGAGATTTTTTGAAGAAAAACCAAGGTCTCAGGTGTCCCATCTGAAGAAAATAACGGTATATTTTGCATTGTACTGAAGAAGGAATCTCAATGTGGCTACATCTGGTTCTAAAAGACTACTAAAAGGTATCACTAACCTCTAAAGATTCTAATTTGCAGTTGAAAAGTGTTGTGACGTGTGCATTGTTCTAAAGAGCTGTGCATACAAGGGGGTTGTTTATGTCAATCAGATTTTTGTTTACACAAAACTTTACAGGTATTGTTAATACAAAAGGAGTGACTTGTTAACAGATGACACACCCCAAGTACTCTTATCGTAAACCTTGAGACGTGGGAATAAATTATGAATGTAAAAAAAAGAAGTTTATTATAAAAGGAACAAACAATGGAAACAATTTAATTTGTTTGTACTGATAATCTTTTTTTCTTTCTTTAATAAATTTGGAGGAATGTCTCAATTTATGCATTGAGAGAGAAAGGAGGGCGTTTTGAATAAGCACCCTTTTCTACCATTTCTTTTATGGCTAGTAATGCTTTAAAGTAAGTTTTTTGAAATATTATAAGGTTTATATAATAAGAGGTCTAGTTGTCACCTAATATATTATTTTTAGGAAGATGCATATTAGCCATTTGTCTTTGTCTAGTAGATTGGGCTCTTATAACAGAGCGAGAATAAACACCCGGACTCCTTACGATAAACAAAAGAATGGCTTGGTCAAAATCACCCAGCCTTACACACTGAATAATGAAAGTCAATAGAAGAAAGGATTTATTGGGCAAGAAGGACTTCATTAGCATATTGATAAACATTTAGCTCGATGTGGCATTGTAGGAGTAAAAGTCACTCTATGTATCTACAAGGGCAGCCTTCATGTGAACTCCTTTTTGGGCAATCAAGCTCCCAGTTTTTTTGCAGGGGGGCTTTTTAATCGCCCGAACCTGCTGCATTGGCCAGAATAAGCGCTTGTGGCAAGATTTCAATTAGGCACATGGCTATTACTTGTTAGCAGGGTACTCTTCAATGGTCTTTTTTGTTATAATCCAATTAAATGGCCAGAATATATATATTTTTCAATGGAACAGCTGTTATTGGGACCTTTTATGGTTTATCCAATTGACTTAATATTGAGCGTTAAACTTTCTGGGACGTCTGAGTTTCCAACCATAGTGCATACCTTCTGCCGACGTATAGTCAGTAGACTGGGAATTGTTAAAATGAATGTTGTTGCTTTACCTGATATAGTATTAAGAGCGAGCTCTGCCAATATGCTGGGGTGGGCCGTTCATAATGCAGAATAATGTCAGGGAATTTCAATTTAACCCCTTAAGGACAATGGGCGGTCCCTAAACCCATTGAAAACAATGCATTTTGAGCCCGTACATGTACAGGCTTTGTCATTAAGGGGTTAATATAGTGAATAGTTTGTAGCTACCGTGAATATCTATCTATCTATCTATCCATCCATCCAGGTCGAAACTAGCCAATGGGCACACCAGGCAAATATCCAGTGGCTATACGCTGGACCTCTCTAGGTTTTACCGCGGGGAATTTCCACGCACTACTCCCAGCCTACTTCCCCTCCAACAATGGTGTCTTCCTGCGTGTGGGGGTAGCCTCGTACGCAACAAAAGCGGGACCACCCACCCTCATCGCCGGAGGCTGAAAGTTCAAGGCGTGCCAATGGCGCCTCCAATATACCTGTATAGCCACCTTTTGTGTGTGGTGCCTGCTGGGTAAACATGGCAGCAAGCTGCAGAAGTGTAGGAGTGCGTGCGCAGCCACATTTACATTTTATCAGCTGCTGGCCTTAAAGGTCCAAGGCCAATTTTAATTCCCAGTCCGCCCCATATCTGTTATCTAACTTCTCTGTCTCTCCTACCTGTCGCCTCTAACTTCTCTGTCTCTCTATTCGGTCTCTTCTGTTGAGTTCAGATTAACCAAACCAATGTCATTTTCTTAGGTTTATTGATAATTCATCTTCGTAAACAAAGCTGTTTTGTAGTGAACTATATTACCGAAATCTGGCACGGTTCACAAAAGAGTGCTAATAGCGGCAGAACAAAGATTCAAAGGGTGTTTTTATTTTTAAAAGAAAGCGTAAAACCAGTAACAAAGTCTCCGGTAATTATGAATAATTGTCTTAGTCTTAGAATTGTTCTGATCTTGTAATACCCCTTGAAAATATACATTGTAAGACACGCTGCGTAAATTGTTTGTGCTATATAAGTAAAATATAATAATAATAATTACTCATCGCATTTTAAATATTCTATTGAATTTTGACCAAAATTTCTGGTTTCGGGTAACTTTATGCTAATTTCTCTTATCATGTTCCAAGTTCCAATGTCAGCGCTTGCTTTTCGAGCTTTAACGGGCACATAGAAGAATGGAAGAACGCATGTTTAACATGATCACATAGAATTTATTGCTATGTGTTTCTGATGAAGGTTTTAGGAATATCGCTAGTTACACATAATCACCAACAATAATGATAGGTAGGTGCAATATATATATAAATTCATAACCGTTATTTAAGGTAACAGGAGTCTGGAGGTCGGTGAAGCCGTTTTCTAAGGGTAACAAGAAAGACAATTCTTTACTAGAGGAGACTAAATTATAGGGTAGCCTCATAGCTGCCTAGCTCCTGCGTGGCTCTATGGAACACGGACCGGCATTTCTAATGTATACATATCTGTTGAACCCTGATCATAATGTATATATGACTAGTTTACTTATCATACAAATACACCGACTTTTTTACATTTGTTTTATTATTATATTGTAAACTGTAGAGCTCTAAGTATATATGTATATATTATTATTATTATTTTATTATCTTTTATTTATATAGCGCCAACAGTTTACACAGCGCTTAATACAATACATATATTCAAGGGGTATGACAAGACGAGAATTGATAGACTAAGACAAACCCATACATTAGGTGGGGAGAGCCCGGCTCGCAAGCTTACAATCTTGAGGGAATGGGGTGACAAACCCATTATATATACATAGAGTATACACGAATCCCACCTCAGACCTTATTGCAGACAGGTATTAGCAAGTTTAATGCACATTGACCATAATGTTATATGAATATCTCATTGTATAGCATCGCAGAATATAGCACTGTATAAATTAATAAATAATAATGTTTTAGAAAAATGAACATTTTTCTTATTTCTCAGATTATGTGAATATTATAGACAGTAATAAATAAAAGTAAAAAAATTCTATAGTGTGTAATGTCCAGCTAGGGTCATTGTAAGGTTCAATGTCATTCAGTACGCATTGGTGAATGGGGATGGTCGGAATGTAGTTAATCTGGTTTGAAGCCGCATGGGTCTGTGTTTTGGGTAGTCGTGTGTCCTGGGGTGTGGAGTCAACAGGGCAGGGGAAGGAGTCAGCCCTGGTAACAATAAATCAAAGCCCCAGTGTCATTATCCAATTACAGTAACTGATAAGAGCTGTCCTTGGACCATCAGCGTCCTGTGGTGCTATCCGGAGCTCAGGAGCATTGTCTGCTGGTCCAAAGATCTCCTTGAAGCAGCCAGGTCTACCATTGAACTCTTCTTAATATTTCTTTTTCCCATCTATACTCCAACCTGTGTTTGTCTACCCAAGTAATACAAGGAACCCTCAACAATATCTTTTTTTATTTATCCAACCACATACTCTTTGTATTTTCTTGTTATCCTTAAAGTAACCTTAATAACATCTCCAACCAAATAACAATACCTTCCTAACTACTAGCTGCCCTCTGTCCATGTGTGTGATTAAGTCCTTTATTTTAGATAACACAAGGTCGTTGTGCTTTTTTTCAGTAGCCTGGGGTTAGGATTTTCCATAAACACTTTTTACTTACTATGTCACTCATAGTCTGGGATATAGACTCTTAATAGCCTGTTCGGTGCGATAAAAAGATTATTAAAAGTAATAATAATGTATTATTATTTGAACTAATTTAAACGAAAACAAAATAGGTTTACAAAACATAACTGAACTGCCTGAATATTTTATTAATTGCATATAACCTAAAATATTTGACATTAATAAAGATAATATTAAAAAAAGTCTACTATACTTAATATTTTTTTTATGCAAGAAGAATTTGAGATGTAAATGGGGCTAAATTCTGATCTTGCTTTAGGGGTCTCTGATGGGGTGATGAGGTATCTACACAAGGCCAGACCTGAGGTCCTCTTGCTTATCCCTTATCCCAAAACCCTTATCTCCCTTATTTTATTGTTCATTTGGAACAAATTTATATTTTTAGCTCAAAACTTTACATTCTTATGTCAAAGAATCATTGAAATCTATTAGGTTGCTAATGTTGGTGTTGACTTTTATTAAAATATTGGTAATGAACACGGTTACTAGAAGAACATATCCGTGAAGATAGGAAGATGGTGTTCATGCTCAGTATTAGCAACATAATCTCTTTTTACATTACAAACGAGGACTAATCCCATACAATACTGCTCGGTCTCTGATGTCCGTGGCCCACGTTCTACCAATGTCTGAAGGCTACTCATTATTGATGGAAGGACAACGCGTGTTTTACTTGGGTGGAAAGTTTGGCATCAATACTAAAAGTTTTTTTTATTTATTGTAGAAAAATAAGTGAATCGGTTGTCAGCAAAAAATACTGAATTGCAAAATACTAATCATGTTATCGAATAGAATGTGGGAAGCAAAAGTACAAAAAAAAAATCCATCATTTTTTTTATGCCCACTGGAAATGTGATGATAAAATTAGGAATTTCTGTAGGAAGTGGTAATTTTTTTTGCTTATTTTGTAAAAAAGATAAATAAAAAAATCCATCTCTAATATTTTTTTTAACCTGTAATTTTACTTTATTTGAACTTTAAAAATTGTCGCTGGGGGTATTTTGGAGGGAAAAAAAGAAAGAAAGAACTCTGAGGTAACTTTTTGATGAGCCATCATTAGGTTTATTTAATTAGCAGTGATTGGACTGGGGTAAATAAATCAATTTAATTGCATTAACTATGTTATTTAAATGGCCAACCTTGATGAATTTGTCCTGAAGACATACAGAGCAGGCTTGATGTAGTTAGATACGTTTGATAACGTTAAATGTGATTTTTCAACTCACCTCGTGTCATGAATTGCAGGGTGACACCATATGTCAAGGTATGAGCTCTGGTGTTACTTTTACACAACTTGCTAAATGCATCATGGGTTTCATCATGATCTGCTGCTCTACAATCAGGGCATGTAAAGAAAGTATGGTAGATGGTTTGGTGTGCTGATGTAATGGTGATGTAACAAGAACATTGACTTTGGCTCCTCCTGAGCCATATGTTGTCATATAATAGCACAATGTACATCAATAGATCCCTCCTTGATACCTAGACCAAGGATACATTCGTGATACCCAGACCATAGGAACTAGAGACGTTTCACTGAGTAATGATTATTAAATAGGCAGGAGAGGTAGTGTGGGGGTTATAAATTGACATATTCACACCTAGCCCTGCCATTTTTATAACTTTTTTTATTTTTATGACCTACCCGGTTAATTGACAGCCAGAGGTAACGGATCCACTCCAACCTAAATTGCTCAATTTTGTAGTTTATTCTTTATATGGTGCCAGTGAACCAGATGGGAGGATTAACAGCTTAACGCGTTTCGCCCATTAACTCTGCGCTTACTCATAGAGTAAGCAGCGAGTGAAGCGTGAAGCTGGCACGTTATAAAGAATAAAATTGAGCAACTTACCTTGGATTGCGGGACTTGGATTTCTTTTAATTATTATTGAGTCTCACTGCCTGCCTCGATTGTTGGACCATCTCGACTATTCTACTGCCTGACCCTTGATACATTGTTTCTGGAATCTCTGCCTGGGTTGCTCTGTTTTTCTTTAATCTGCTTGGGTCAGAAATGTTCTACAAGGGGGTTACCTTCCTGAACTGGTGATCCAGACCAAACACTATGATTCTTAATTCAATCGATTAAAGATGTTTTGAAGAAATCTTTCTGATTTAACTATACATTATTCAGGTTCCAGCCAAGCTCTCCCTGCAACAGAAGCTCACTGGGGTTGGACCGTCATAAAGAATGATGAAGTTTAGAAGTTGACACCACAACTCTCCCACAAACTCTCCGGGCAACTCTCTCCTTAGTGAATAGACCCCTCAATGTTTTGTAAACAATCTCCACACTGGGCATTTGAATAATATGGTGTTGGTTCTTTCTGTCCTTGCCAATCAGCTGAATTAAAGTGCATATGATGTTTATGTTAGACTAAACAATGACTAACGACATTTTTGAGGACCAGTGACGTGCCGGGAATAACATGACTGTTTTGCATACCCTAAACTGCCATCTGCCAGGTGGGCAACGGGCTGATGGGGCCACTTGGCTTTACCTGTATCTCGGGTGAGAATGTGCCAGGTCTCCTCTGGTCCTGTTTGTAGAAAGTCACCCCTTTTACAGCCAATTGAAACAAACCTCTTAGCTATTTTGGATTCCTGGTCCTTGCTCCAAAATTGTGCATTTGCCAGATAGCGAGGTTTTTTTTTTGTAATATTCCATACCCAGGAATGATTAATAAGTGTTATCTGTAACTTTCTATTGGCAACGACAATATTGGCCTGCATAGCGAACTCATCAAGTAAGAAGGTTGTGTCTGATGCCAGACCGTGGGCACACAGTTTATTAGAGGTCAACAGGGACTACGGCCAGCTTCTTGTTCCAAGTCTAATAATTCATCAACCAAAAAAGATCTTAAAAAATCGCTTTAAAGGGACAATCTAATGTCCCCTACTATAGAAGAATAGTAACCCTAACCCTCCCTAAGTACTTTAATATGCATTCTTCTATAACGCAGAAGTTGCAGTCCTGCTGCAAAAGCTGCCCTTTTCATCCATGATCTGACATTTCTAGCCACTGCTTGAGGCTGTCAATTAGTGGCAGTGCTTACAATATATTCATCCGCTATCAGATGCATTAAAGTGCACATGATGGATGGGGAAGGAGCAGGTGATATAGCATGTTTCCATTGTGTTATTATTTGTGGCCAGTAGATGGTACTATATACACTTTTGTTACTATAAACTATGGCAGGGGTGTCCAAGTTTTTTCTGCAGTGGGCCACTTCATCAGAATTGTATACGTGCGCGGGCCGCACTCATTTTTCACTGTGACAAAAAATATGGCCTTTAATAAAATATGCAGATTAAAATAAAGTAAAATGACACAAAACCTTTACTCTTCCTCTCACTGATTTCTGGGCCTTGAAAGTTTTGCGACTACAAATTCAGGATTCCCTAGATTTATTCTAGGGATGAACTAAAATGAAAATTCTGGACCAAAACATTCAGGGTTCACTTAACCAAAACCGAAAATGACCCCCACCTTTAAAAATACTAATAAAAACTCACATGTTTAATAAAAGTAGGTAACACACAATTGGACAAAATTAGCAATATGACTTGGCATGATAGGAGTGTGATTGCTAACAGCAATCACACTCCTATCATACCCAGGCAACCAGTAAATGCTGGTACCTAGGCATGATGGGACTGTGCTCGCTGTGATTGCTGTTAGCAATCACACTCCTATCATGCCAAGTCAGCCAGTACATGCTGGTACAGGGTGGCTGTAAGTGATGTGCAGACCCCATACTGGTGGCAGCATCACTACACAAGGGGGGCAGCTAGCTAGGTTTCAGCATGTACTGGCTGACTTGGCATGATAGGAGTGTGATTGCTAACAGTAGTCACAGTCCCATCATGCCTAGGTTCCAGCACTTACACATCCATCCAGTAAATGCTGTAACCTAGGCATGATGGGACTGTGATTGCTGTTAGCAATCACACTCCTATCATGCCAAGTCAGCCAATACACTCTGGTACAGGGTGGCTGTAAGTGCAGACCCCATACTGCTGGCAGCATCACTACACAAGGGGGGCAGCTGGCCAGGTTTCAGCATGTACTGGCTGACTTGGCATGATAGGAGTGTGATTGCTAACAGCAATCACAGTCCCATCATGCCTAGGTTCCAGCACTTACACATCCATGCTATCACACACACTCATTTATTCATATAATCATTCATTCACAGATTCATTCCCTCAATCACACACACTGATTCAAACACCCTCCCCACCCCCTTACCTGCACTGCAGCTCTTCGATGCCGCTCACAGACTTCAGCAGGGGGCGCGGCCTCCCTCTGCCTTCTCTGCTAAAGCACAGAGGAAGTAGGATGTCACGTGAACTCCGCTTCCACTGTGCAGTCCAGAAGACCCTCCCACAACTAAGTAGCAGGGCTTGAGGTGCGGCTCGCGTAAGATCGGTTGCCCTGGCTGCCGATCTTACGCGGGCCGCACCTCGAGGTCTCGCGGGCCGCATTTGGCCCGCGGGCCGCATGTTGGACGCCCCTGAACTATGGTCATTCCCTTGCCATTAAATGTTACAAGAGGTCATAGTCTTAAACTAGAGGTTCAGGGGCTTAGATGCAATGTAAGGAAGTTTTACTTTACTGAGAGGGTGGTAGATAAGTGGAACAGACGCCCAACAGCAGTGGTACTTGATACTAATACAGTGGGTGTGAATAGCACTGATAATCTTGTTATCATGGCACCTGTCAGTGGGTGGGATATATTACGCAGCAAGTGAACATTTTGTCCCCAATGTTAATGTGTTAGAAGAAGGAAAAACGGACAGCGTAAGGATTTGAGCGACTTTGACAAGGGCCAAATTGTGATGGTGAGATGACCGGGTCAGAGCATCTCCAAAACTGCAGCTCTTGTGGGGTGTTCCCAGTCTGCATTGGTCAGTACCTATCAAAAGTGCTCTTTGAGGACCAGTGACGTGCCTGGAATAACGTGGCTGTTTTGCATACCCTAAACTGCCATCTGTCGGGTGGGCAATGGGCTGATGGGGCCACTTGGCTTTACCTGCATCTTGGGCGATAAAGTGCCATGTCTCCTCTGGCCCTCTTTGTAGAAAGGCACCCCCTTTCAGCCAATTCCAACATACCTCTTAGCTACCTCAGATTCCTGTTCCTAGCTCCAAAATTGTGTATTTGCCAGATGGCGAGTTTTTTTTTTGTAATACCCAGGAATGGTTAATAAGTGTTATCTGTGACTTTTCATTGGGAACGACAATATTGGTCTGCATAGCGAACTCGTCACGTGAGCTTAAGTAAGAAGGTTGTGTCTGCTGCCAGACCTTGGGCACACAGTTTATTAGAGGTCAACAGGGACTACGACCAGCTTCTTGTTCCAAGTCTAATAATCAACCACAAACGATTTAAAAATCGCTTTAAAGGGACAATGTAATGTCCCTGAAACCCCTACTATAGAAGAATACACATTAAAGTAACCCTAACCCTTCTCTATGTATTTTTAATATGCATTCTTCTAAAATGGAGAACAAAAAAAGGGAAAAAAATTGCAGTCCTGCTGCAAAAGCTGCCCTTTTCATCCATGATCTGCCATTTCTTGTCATTGCTTGAAGGCGTCAACCCTCTAGAATCAAATTCTTATTTTTGACCCTGATCTACAGAGCCTTTAACTCCTCACCCCCTTATATCTCTATCCTCCTCTTGAAATACACCTCTAACCGCCCTCTTCATTCCTCTCGTCTCCCGTCATTACCTCTTCCCCCTCCCGTATTCAGAATTTCACTTGTGCTTGTACCTCTTAATTATAATTACTCAACGAAGAGATAGATTGTAGTATCATGTTACATCATAAAACATAAAAGTAATACACTGCATTTTATTTATAGAGGGCAAGCATACTCCTTAGCACTATTACAATGAAGAGGGGGTGAAAGTTACAAATAACTTAAACATTGACTATATACCAGAGGCGTATCTAGGGTATGGCACCTATGGCCCGTGCCATAGGCGCCATTTCAAAGGGGGCTGCAGTTTTTTTTTTTTATGCGGAGGAGAGAGAGGGGCGCCAAGCAACCGCTCGGCGCCCCTCACTCTCCTCCACGAGGCCTCTACCTCCGTCCCGGTGCCGGCATTTCATGCTGAGCGCCGTAATATGATGTCATATTTCAGCGCTCAGCAGTGAAGAAGCGGGCACCAGAGAGCGGCTTTAAAATGCCGTTTTTTTTTGTTTTGTTTTTAATGCGGAGGAGAGAGAGGGGCGCCTAGCAACCGCTCGGCGCCCCTCGTTCTCCCCCGCATAAAAAAAAAAAGGACAGCGTTTAAAAGCCGCTCGCTGGTGCCCGCTGCTTCACTGCTGATCGCCGAAATATGACGCCATATTACGGCACTCAGTAGTGAAGCAGTGGGCACCGCAGCAGTGCAGGAAGACAGAAGACTCCTGCTCCTGTCGCTGGACCTCAAGGTGAGAGAACTACAAAGGGGGAGAGGGTAGAAAGAGATAAGGAAGGGGGAGAGGGTAGAAAGAGATAAGGGAGGGGGAAAGGGTAGAAAGTGATAAGGGAGGGAGAGGGGGGGTAGAAAGTGATAAGGGAGGGGGAGAGGGTAGATATTGAGGAAGAGGGTAGTAGGGAAAGGGGTTAGAAAGTGACAAGGGAGGGAGAGGGGGTAGATATAAGTAAAGAGTGTGAATTAATGTGTGGATGCACTGAGTGAATGAGGGAGAGCATGAGTTAATATGTGGATGAGTTGTCTGAATGAGGGAGAGCATGAGTTGTCTGAATGAGGGAGAGCATGAGTTAATGTGTGGATGAATTGTCTGAATGAGGGAGAGCATGAGTTAATGTGTGGATTAGTGAGTGACTGTAAAAGTGTTTGTGTGTATCATAGATGTATAATTGTGGAAGGGCAAAGATGGCACTAGCAGGAGGTTTGAGCCTTGGGGACCAAGATGGCACAGGCAGGGTGTTTATGGGACAAAGATGGCACAGGCCAGGCTGTTTGGGGACAAAGTTGACTTGTGCTGGGCTATTTGGGGACAAAAGGTGGCAAATCTTATGTGTGTTATCTGGGTGCTGGTCAGGTTCTATGTGGGCAGTGTGGATGCCAGGGCTGACTTATAGGTGTGCAACCTGTGATCTATGCCTGTAATTTAGAGGGTTTTAAATATACCTTTAATCAATTCCAATTGATCTATACCTGCAAAGCTGGGTTTTTGTGTTATTCTGTAGATCCATATCTGCTATGCTATGTTTCCATACATTATTTATGTATACCTGCAAATACAGGGTTAATATGTCTTATTCAGTTGATTAATACCTGCAATGCTGTTTCCATGTATTTATTTGATCTATACCTGCGATGCTACGATTCATATATTATTATTATCTGCAAATATAGGATTTGTATGTCTGATTCTGTTTATTTGATATATACCTTCAGTGCTGAGATCACAAGTGAATTTCAATTGATCTGGGTTTGTGTGTTAATGTGTTGATCTATACCTACTGATGCCAGAGTCCTTATAAAATCCATGACTTGTTTAGGGGGGTAAACATATTCTGAATGAAGTCACCTGTGTTCAAGCAGGGATTCCAGCTGTGATATAGTGATGGGAAAGACCAGCTGGGATTCTGAGATATCATTAAGTCAGAGTAGAATATGAAGGGGTTCGCTCCAGGCACGGAAATACCCCAAACAAAATCTTGCACTGGTGACCAATTGTTTCAATGCTACTTTTATTTGCATGACCTACAAAACATGTTCTCACGTTGAAGTAGCTTTAGGTAACTACAGGGCAAAGCAACCTGTTGTCTAGACAGACGTTAGCTAATTATAGCCTTCGTAGGGGTAAATGGCGTCCAGTCCTCCCAGTGGCGCCATGCTATGCGTCCGCCCTCTTTTTAATGTTGGTTCTTTTATTTGACTTGTCTCAAATCCAGTTGGAAAAGAGACCCGTTTCACAGCAGCCGTTGCTTTCCTTTACAAATAAAACTATATATATGAAGATAATTCTTCACATTTCTACCTTGAACGTTTCCAAAAAGTCTTTCGTCTGTATCCTCTCTGGCATCAGAAGTTGTCCAAATGTTAGGTTGTGCGCTCCCTTAGTTTGTATATATCAGAACACGTGTGTCTGATTAAAACCACTTCTAGAGCCCAGTCTGTAGCTGCGGATCCTATTCAGGTCCCAGCGGTGGTTTGGTTGCGCTCTCTAAATACACTGTGATGATAATTGTCTCCTCTAGAGGGGAACTGGTGTGTTTGGGTTCCTCTTTTGCATCTGGATGACGGTTTCTAATATTTGGCAGGTGCCACCAAGGCCAGGTGTCACATTTTCAATTTACCTGTGTGACACATCTGCAAGAAGGAAAATCCAATTAACGTTAAGCCTGCTCAAAGAACGAGACGCATGATATTTAAATAATCTGTGCCTTGCTCGAGGTCCAAGGTTATTTGAATATTGCCTGATGTGACTTTACGCCCTGAAGGAATACGCCGTCCTTGTGTCCTGATATCCAGTTTCTGCTGGGATCTTGCAGCTTACCCCAGGCTAGTATTACTGGACTTCGCCAGGTGTCTGCCAAGTTTCTGTCTCTAAAGTTACGATCCTGAACAAGTATATCGCCTGCGCTCTGCCAGACTACTCAGGTTGCTATACTGTACGACCTGTTGTCTGAAATTGCTATTTGCTTCACAATTGCGGACTGTTTTCCGAAGCACGTTGTCGACTGTCTGCATGCTTCTCAGATCTTCATTGCCAACTGATATTCTTGACAATCACAGTCCAGCCTCTGTCAGGAGTCACCGATGTCCAGTTCTCCTGGGTACCACCTCTACTACAAGCTCACCATCCCATCGGTATCGCAGATTTCATAGTAAATAAATAAAATATTTTCACGTGCCATGTCTAGAAGGAGTGTTTACCCGAGTAAATGAAATCAAAGCACTTTCTCTTGATTAAAAGCAGCTCCCGTATGTGTAATATGATGTTCCATGCTGTTGGTTGCTTGCCTCCATAAGCGGTGATTTCCATCGCTTCCTAGTACATAGGCTTAGGAGGTTTTGTGGACCAAAGCTCCCATCACCCTTTTACCATAATGCTTATGGTGGAGAATGGAGATATAGCCCTCAAGACCAGCTATATGTTGTTTCATTAGCATACTAATGGAACATAAGTCATTTTATATGGTTAATATTACAGCTACTTATATATGATAACTTTACTAGGGAGTCCTGAGCTTCTCAGAAATAACCAGATATATATATATTGTGACAAACCCTGTAGCATGAGGGCCATACATGTCACGTTTAGGGGTCCTAAGCACAGTCCTCTAGGGCAATCAGAGTCAGGAACACCAGCTTGTTGCAATACAGCGCTTTATTTTAATTGCTCAAACCCCAAAACCAAATCATAAAAACAAAACCTAGTTCCCAATTGGAGCCCTCTTTAACTGAACTATGCTGGTCCAGCCTAATCACCCACTAACTCAACCTCCCAGCCAGACCCAGCTACGCCAGGCTCTGGAAAACCTCCCCAGACAGCACACAAAATGTCCAGGCAGGTATTGCCTCACTTGGCTCAGGGATGGTCTTCTTATTCAGGGCCTCTCCTTGCCCGGGGAGCACAGGGAGACTTTCTCTTCCCCGTAGAGTCTCCCTGAGTATCAGGCTCCAGGGGTTTTTAATGCCCAGTACCTGTGCCTGACGCCGGCCCCATAGAAATCCCGTACCGGATCCTGCAGACTTCTAGCCTCCTGGAAAAGCTGGCATGGATTTTCCACAGAATGGGAGAACGGAGCATTGGCCCACCCTGCTCTCCAATTGCTCCACCCCAGGGACCCATATTTACATTCTGGATAGCACCTGTACCCAAATGCCAAAATAAGCATCTCCCTGGGGTTTACACTGTCACATAATATATATATATATTGTTGTGTTTTTGGGGGGCTACGTGTTCCTTTATATCATGTAAAGTGATGCATGGCTTGATGTAACCCATTGATGTCCCCGTGGACATAATAATACGTCCACAATAAAAGGTGTAAGGATGACCCTAAGGTTGCCGACATCCACCAGAGGCACAGACGAGAAGCATAAAGACTTTCATTTTGCACTGGGAATAGCGTAACAAAAAAAAAAAAAGAAAACGTGAAAAAAGAGGGAAAAAACCCTTAACCCACAGAAAAAAAAAAAAAAGCACATTAAAGGATACTATGTAAGGGACGGATGTGTCCCTCTAACACTTAAAAACCTATGTATTACTAAAAATTATTGCTGAACATAAACTGGGTTATTGTTTAGCTTTGGCGCCTACCGTGAAGAAGAAATCCTAAGCCAAAGTACAGAAATTCTAGATAATTGCACTAAAAACTATTATGTATTTCCATGGTTTCAAAAGAAGACCCTACTTCAGTCTAATGTCTCACGGGTTCGGGTACATCACCGGTAGAAGGGGAAACACGGCTTAGCAACCATACGGTAAAAATGGCAAAAATGCTCTGAAATTAAAAAAAAAACCCACAATCGGTCCTAAAGGGTTAAACTGCATTATGTATCTTTACAAAGTAAATTGTAAGGCGTAGTATTATGGCAAAACTATTTAAATTGCCACAGCCTTCCACTCAATAGGTGATGGGAGACAATACGTGGCAGAAAAGTGTTCCTATTAAAATCAATGGAAGCATTTTCCATGCAAATGCACATGAGGAGGGTCTCATTAGACCCCCCTGAGCCGCCATTACTTATGATAGGATATGCTAAGAATGACATATGCACGGAAACGAGTTTGGCGGAAAATGGACGCCAGGTACATTTATAGGGACAATGGCTGCAGTGTCCGTTTCATAAGAGTATGGTAATTTATGTTTTAATTTAAATGTCACAGATATGCGCTACACCAGCTCGTTGTTAGCTCCCTAACGGTCAGGCGCCGGTTTGCAGCTACACAAACGCCTAGTGGTGTCTTTTGTACGCAACTACGCATGCGCTACGAGACCACAAGATCTGCGGTTTCGTGGGATTCTCTGCGCTTGCGCAATGCCCTCACCCAGCCAAGCGGCGCCGTGGGCTCAGTTTAGCAGTCGTCTCCGCGCATGCGCAATGTGCCCGCAGCTTAGCTATCAGCCTGTGGCGTAGTCAGGTCGCTTGTGTATCCCGGCGAGAGGCTCGGTGTGTTTAAGCGGTTTGTACGGACCGAGAACCCGGTGTGAAGATGGAGGAACCCCCGGGGGATGTGAACTCCAACCTCCTTATCCGCAAGTCTACGGGGGACCCGAAGCTCGATACCGCTGTGTGGCAGTGGCTGCAGTGGGACAGGGTGAGTGGGGAGACCGGATACACAACATCGACACAGCTCGGTACGCATCCAGCGGCTGGGCACAGTGGACCCACACAAGTACACACAGTCATTACACGGGCATCAGCTGCCATGCACACGGTACCCACACGGCCAGAGAGACACCACACAGGGTCATACGCTGTGTAGTCATTACTCACCTGCTTGGATCTTCTCCCATCCTGGTGTTATGTGATTGGACAACAATGCAACAGGTTGACTAGTGATCTCAACACAACACAATGATACACATCACACAATAATACATAATGATACACAGTGATACACAATATCACACAACAAATACATAATACACATTGATACACAACATCAAACAAAAATATATAATACACAGTGACAGATGGCATCTCACAATAACACAACACAGAGTTGCACACAGAATGCTGCCACCTGCCTGGTTTGCTTTGTGGATCCCACTGGGGGTATCTGCCTGCCTGCCTGCCTGTCTGTCACAGAGGATGCTGCTGCCTGTTGGTCCCTGTGTCGTGTTACACCCAGTAACATCCAACCGGTGCCCTGGGCCCCCTTCTTCGCTATTATTAATTGCCGTTTTTACAGTAATTATAGTTTATTCACTAAAAGCGAGTTGGCAGGAGAAATGGGGTTTTAACTCCCCAGAGTCATAAGCGATGACCAGGCCCTGTATAATGTATAATTCAATGTGAAAAGAAGCTTTGCTGATTTAACTATACATCACCCAGGGCCAGCCAAGCGCCTCATGTAGCAGAAGCTCACTAGTGAAGTCAATGAGCTGTAACCCAACTCTCCCTTTAGTGAATAGATCCCGCTGGTCCCTTCACAGCAATAAATACACCGTTACGTCTTAGATCCCTGTACAATAACACACGTGCCATCCGCCCCACTATGCATAGCAGTGCTGGACACCAGCGACTTAGTCGCACCTCTTCTAAACGCAGTTTTTAGACCGTGACCGAATTGCCGCGCAGACGATAGCCTGTGGAATCTGAATTTTCTTTACGATGATTCTGTGGAATAGAATTTTTTATTTAATATATTTTCATTTCATATATATTTTTTTTAAATTGATTTTCAGAGAATGCTCTCATTTTAATTGCCTCTCCCCCGCTCTTGGCTGTGGCCAGCTTGCTGAGTTATACCCGAATTGTGTGAAAAAACGCAAATTAATTGAGACGTATATATTTCGGGTTCCGAAAGTTGTGTGTTGGGGTTGAAAACGTGCTTGTGGATGAAACTGCATTGGTTGGCGCTCCGATCACGATGTTGCTCTTCTTTTATGACTTTGTATATTGATCGCTGACCGTTCTTGGGCTCGTCTTAGATTCAGGAGCCGTATGCCTATACCATTCATGTTTAAATCCCCTCGCTCTATTAGCCTCTGCCACCTCTGATGGTTGGATGTTTCATGTATCTACTACTCTAGTAAAAACTGTAGAAATCGGTCCTGGAGGCTCTAGCCGTAGGTACTTGACCAATGCTGCATGGTCCTGATCGTTTGGCTTTGTGGTTTTCTCCATTGAAATCCTCATTTTATTATTTGCTCCCAGTCGGGGGGGAAAAAATGCCAATAGCTGCGTGGCTTCAGTGGATCCTGCGGTTCTCCGGCTCTGGGCATGCGTTATGAAGCTTAATCTATTTAATAATATAATTTTTGTAATATTTAATAATAATGAATAACGATTAACTCTTTATATCCCCGCGGGCACTGCGACGCTTTGTTGGGTGAAGGCGCTCGGCCCTGTTCTTGCTTTTAGTGGCTACGATGCTTTTGCTGATATTATAAATGAATCGTCTAAATCCCACGTTCTCCTTTTTTTTTTGTTTCTGCTGCAGAATCCTAAAACTAAAGCCCAGATAGAGAGCCTCCTACACGATGGGAGGACCAAGGAGTTACGGGAACGCCTTTGCTGCCGGATGTCGTTTGGCACCGCCGGCCTGCGCTCGGCGATGGGTGCCGGCTTCAGCCACATCAACGACCTGACGGTCATACAGACGACGCAGGTGAGGAGCTGGCCACAGGGCAACCAGGGTGAGGCAGACCTCGCTGCTTCAAAGAGGGGAAGCCAGGCTGTGATCCGGGTGTCCATGGCTCCCGACGAAGCGGGCGTTTCTATTGGCTGTATACATGTCGACGCAGGGCAGGCGGCCAATAGGAATACTCCATAAATGGTGTGATTCCACTCACCAGTGCCGTTACATGCTGATGCCACGTGTAGACTCGCAGAAACTTTGTACTTATTTACGCTTAAAATCAGATCAGTGCAAACTCCAACTCCAAAATTTCACTTTTTTTGCACGTGAATCCAATATTGTTATATAATCATCTTGATTTACACCTTGATTTTTGGTGTAGAAAAGTCTGTTTGTACATTAGGCTGTTTCACGGTGTCTGTAGTTTGTTGCCACGGCGATAAAACAGCTTTTCAGATTTAGTACCAGAATCACTTTCTATGCATAACCGCCATAGATTAATGTGCAGATCATCATCAGTATGAAACTGAATGTTGTGGGGCTTTGGATTCTCATTTTTTCTGCCCTAAAGATCTCTCCACTCGCCCTTAAAAAGGCGGCCAGAACCAGATAACAATAACTATCCATTTAACAAAAGGGATGACTTAATAGAGAGGTATAATCTATAATATATATCTCATAGTATAATTTGAGTTTTGAGTTCCCGCTCAGTCTGAGACCGATCAATTAGACAAACACTCTCCTTATCATACTGCCTGTGGGAGACAATAGAATGGCCCAGTCTTAGTCACCACCAAGATACTCTGACTAATGAAAGTCTATGGAGGGATGGACTTCATCAGCACTGCCATAAAGCATCAGCTCAGTGTGGTGTTGGAGCCGGGAAAGTCACCCAAAATATCACATGACTGACAGCAACGGCGGCTCCAGGTCTGCAGAAAAAGGGAGTCTGACAAAAACCTGGTTTTATCTCATTTTGTCTCAATGACAACCAACATTGCTGTGTACAGTGCTGGGGGGCTTATATTGCTCTGTACAGCGCTGGGGGGACTTATATTGCCATGTACAGCGCTGGGGGGCTTATATTGCCGTGTACAGCGCTGGGGTTTATGTAGACCCTCTATACAGACCTGTTAACCCACGCATTCACTCGTGTAATAATAATACGCACCAGGCATGTTCCGTTGGTGCAGGGCCGTTGATACTTCCGTTGCGTGCTGTCCGAGGTCCTGATCTGTCGTATCCGCTGTCTCTCTGCCCTGTCTTTTCTCCCATTTCAATTACCTTAACTCTCTAACCCGACGTCAGTAAGTGTTTATATCACTTTAGTTTACCGTTTGGAGTCATTAAGAGTTACTGCGGAGTCTTTTTCAATTAGAGATGGGCAAAGGTTAGATAAACGCAAAGCGAACGCTCGCCGAGTAAATGAAATGAAATCGGTCCCAGAGTTAATGAGGGCGCAGTAATGTTATCATCGGTGTTCAAACAGAGTTTATCTGCCGTTGAATACCTTATATCATCACGTTAGCCGTATATTCCTGTGTTTGTATAAGCGTTGGCTGGAGGTAACCGGGGGGGGGGGGGGGGGAAGCTTGTTTCACCTTAAAATAGCATATGGACTGTGTTGCTGGGGCATCGCAAGCTGCGCAGGTCTTTGATTTAAAACGTTTATGGCCCAAAAAGGGATTAAAAAAAAAAAAGCATCTCTAGCCTTCATTACCCAGAATTACTTTTATAGATTCCCTGAAATGTAAAGCTTCAGGTTCTGCGGTTCTAAGAACGGTTTACAGGTCAGAATCTGCGTGACTACCCTGTTAAAGGGACGCTCCTGCAAAGATCTGCACTTTAAATGCACGGGGTGTCCTCATTGGGTTTTTTGGCTGATTTGCGTCTCCCCACACGCTCCAAATTAAGCAGCCATTTCCATGTAAATATTAGACTCTTATTTTAGCTATTATGTTGGAATCTGTGTTCGAAAAGCTACATTTTCCAAGGATGGCGGATCGCTCCCTATTAGTTAATGTTAAAGCTTGGAAAGCAAACACTGCTGTTCAGTAACGGGATCACGTGTAGAACGTGCGTGCTTCCTGCGTGTGTCTGGCGTGCTTAGCACATGCTAACTCTCATTTCACAAGCAGCACGGCGGCGTGTGCTAATAAATCTTCCGATTGTGTAACTGCTTTGTGTAACGAGTCCTGGCCGGGTCTGAACAGCATGTAAAAAAAACCTTTTCGGAGGTTGTTGACAACCTTTTCTCTATTCAAGGACTGATTCCAGGATTAACCCTGTAGCTACCAAATATATGTCGGTGTAGTGTGGGATTACAAAGGGTAACTGTGCTTTATTATGTAAATTTGTGTGTGGGGGGTACTCTTTGGAGCCAGATTATATAGTGCATATGTATGGGGGGAAAAGATTACAGCTTGTGACTGAACCCCCACACCCCATTTGGATTCTTATTAGTTTTTTAAGTCTTTGTTATTGCCCAGTACGTGATCATTTTCACACCAAAAGTTTGGATTTTTATTTTTTACAGTTTACTTATCAACATTTCTGCTTGCTAGACTTGTCTGAGGCCCAAAATAGTTGGTAACAAATGTTTTCGGTTTTTACTCATTGTTTTTGTAGAAGAATTCAGTTTCGTGCCCCTTCTGCTTGGATGGGGGAGGGCTTTTTTTAAATTATTATTATTACTTGGAAACACCTCTCTATCTGTCCCCATTCCTTTTTGTGCCCCCTGCCTTTTATCGCTTCTCGCTTACCTTCTGCGGCAGTTTCTGGTCTCATCGGATCTCTCTCTGCAGATGCAGCGGCCATGCTGACTGGGAGGGGGTGGGGGAGTCAGTATGTGAGACAGGGTAAAGATATTATTAAAAGTTTTACAGCAATGCAAGGTAGTATTTGTTCAGTTTAGATAGCATTCCTCCCAAAAATGCTAATCATAGCTGGTTTAAGCCTGTATGACACCAGAAAAATAACAACTCGTGATTACTGGCAACCGACCCAGAAAAGGGAGAGATGAGTCATTGTTGGGGGTCCCTCCTCATTATCGGAGGTTCGTACAAATGCACAAAACAGGCAATTTTCGTTGGAAATCAAGTTGGAACAAATCCAAATTTACATTTACTGTGTCTTTCAGAATTTGGATAGTAATTTAATTTTTTTATATGCTGTTTTCTTTCTATATACTTTTTTTTTTTTTTTTTAAATAGATTTAAAATCTGAAAACATAAAAGGAGGACAGCAGGACAAACCTGAAAAAATACTTATTTTAGAGTTATTACTGCAGCTTTAAACCTTGCAGTATTAAACTCTCAATACTGGTTTCGGATTACTGGAAACAACAAACTTGTGCAAGTCTAAAATAACTGAGAAAGTTAACTGGGATTCTATTCGGACCGTGCAAGTCCGTAGTTACGAGCATCATTGTTATATAATGTTGTAACATGCTTGGGAAATCATTCATAATAGTTCGCCTATCCTGAGCGCTCTGGTGTGAAGCAGGCTGGACGGACCAAGTTCCACGTTCCTCATAAGCTTTAGATGCTTTGGACGTTTTTAGAACCAAAACAGCGTAAGAGTCGGGCAGTATCGGCCGTTCCGTGTTCTAAATTGCAGGTAATGACAAGCGAGGAGGGTGAACGCTTTGCCGTATAGACCTGAAACCTCAGCCTCCTGTAACTCGTGACCAGTCTTCAGTCGTAAATCCCAGAGAAGAGCTGGTTATTTTTCCTGATGGCTGTGCATGGTGAATGACTTCCACAAGCAGAAAACATTTTGGCTGGGAAAAAAAGTTTATTTAAAGGGACGATCCAGCCATATAGGTGGTTAAAAGGCATATCATTGGGCAGAGTGGCATATAGGGGGACACTTACACACCCAGACACTAATATACACTCAAGCAATTAAGGCACTTCACTCACTGCGATGCCTCAGCAGGCGCTTACTGCAGCTCCCACGGGATTACGCAATGAAGCTGTGCGACCCCCCCGCTAGGCCCCGCCTCCTCCAGAAAATTACCCGGGGTCCCGGTCTTGCTTCTGATCTCTCCGACTGGCTCTGCTTCCCCGGCAGTGAGAAGGTACGCGCAAATGCAACCTCCGCTGCTGTCCGCACTTTCGCCAGCAGCAGCTGAGGTTACGAGACAGGAGGATCCAGGTCCCCTGCAGCGCTGCGGGGGATCTGGATCTTAGTCTCATAGTCAGACCTCTATTTGAGGTCTGATTAGAAGACGACCCGATTATAAGACGAGGGGTATGTTTCAGAGCATTTGCTCTGGAAAAAAAACCTTGTCTTATAATCGAGCAAATACGGTATAATCATTGTACATTTTCTCACTTGAATGTTTCCCGCTTGTGTCTACGCAGGGAATGTACCTATACCTGGAGCGATGCTTCCCTGACGCCATGCAGAGGGGCGTTGTGGTCGGATATGATACTCGTGGGCAAGCGACCAGCAACTGCAGCAGCAAAAGGTGGGTAATATCCATGTCGAAAAAAATCTACATTCATCATGACTGTAGCTGATTAGGTTAAAAAAAAATAAAAAAATAAGTCTATCAGGTTCATCCATTCTACAAACCCATATTAGTTCATCCAAAAGAAAGTAAAAGTAAACCGACTGAGGCCCACCCTGGATCAACATTCCCTTATCTACTTTTACTCGTGATCACCCTTTACTCGTTTCATATCTAGAAAAACATCTGTTTTACTATATGACGCCATCAGCTGCAGGCAGCTTCGCATAAAGTTACTGAACGTTACCGTCACAGACAGCTGAGCCCACAAACACCATCCCGCCGGCTAAAAACAGACCCGGCTGTTATGTAACCGGAGGGTGCAACACATCGTAAGAGGAGGACGCCACGCGTCTCCAGTTACTGCCCCCCAGAGAACGTTTTCATTTCAGCTTAAGGTTCCTCCTTGACTCTGTTCGGACTAGCCTTAACCATCCTGTGTCAGCGGGGCAATTTCCGTATCGCTGCCACCTGGTGGAGAAAACCTAGGCAGGAATCCGTAAACCTTTCGGTGAGCCCCACGCATGGGGCAGATTAAAGCAGTGGGGTGTCTTTAATATTCAACATCAGTGGTGACTCTAGAAACAATATATAGGGGGGGCACACAAGATACCACAGTCAAACTGGGGGGGGCATTAATAATTTCCACCATTAAATCATACCACTGAAAAAACACACACACATATATATATTTGTATATTGCCAAAAGTAATGTGCTATGGAATGATACTTTTGTTATTGGACAATACAATACTTGATCATTCAAAATGGGAAGCCTGAAGCCACAATTTAGTACGACTAATCCTTGAAATCCTTTAAACAACACAATACCTTAACTTTTGCGCTAAATGATTTCAGGGCCTTATATTAGATCCTGCTGCTGATATATATATATAAGCCCCTGCTGCCCATATATATTATTAGCCCCAGTTGCCGATATATATATTAATATTAGTCCCTGCTGCCGATGTGATCTTAGCACTGAAGGTATATATCAAATAAACAGAATCAGACATACAAATCCTGTATTTGCAGGTATACAATAATAATATATGAAACGTAGCATCACAGGTATAGATCAAATAAATACATGGAAACAGCATTGCAGGTATTAATCAACTGAATAAGACATATTAACCCTGTATTTGCAGGTACACATAAATAATGTATGGAAACATAGCATAGCAGATATTGATCTACAGAATAACACAAAAACCCAGCTTTGCAGGTACAGATCAATTGGAATTCACATAAAAACACGGCATTAAAGGTATATTTAAAACCCCTTAAATTACAGGGATAGATCACAGGTTGCACACCCCAACCACGCTGCCCACATAGAACCTGGTCAGCACCCAGATAACACACACAAGATTTGCCATCTTTGTCCCATATACACCCTGCCTGTGCCATCCTGTTCCCCAAGGCTCAAACATCCTGCTAGTGCCATCTTTGCCCTTACACAATTATACATCTATAATACACACAAACACATTAACATTGGCTACCACAGTGATCATTTAGCTAGAATACTTAAACTTTTTTTTTTTTTTAAAGTTAAACTACTTTATGTTTAAATAATTTAATTTGGGGGTCTCTAGGCAATTTTGATCTTTTTTCATCTGCCTTAAGAGACCCCCAAATAATTTTTTTACATTTTTATTTTTTTTAACGTAATATTTTTTTACAATCTATATACCGTTGGAAAGGTGAGGCGATTTGATGAGAGGATGAGATACAGGCATCTAAGCAGCATGCCCCCATACCTCTTTAACTGACAATTGTCAGTTGTTAATAAAGTTGCGCGGTGACATCATCGGTGGCATGCCGTCGTTAGCAGTCAAGGACTGTCCTGGGTGGTTTCAAATTCGGCGGGGGGGCAAGGAATAACCTAGGGGGGGGAATTGCCCCCCTGTAGCGACGCCACTGTTCAACATATGGAGGGATTTGGCTTTTGATGTTTGCCACATCTCCATATAAAATATATATATTTTAGAGTTTATTTAGCTTAAGGCTACAAATGAAAGGGACAGGCTCCCTCTCGAAAGATCTCTCGTCTTATTTATACTCCGTATACTTTGAAATGATTGCGAAATAAAAGCCCACAGGGTGACACTAGAGGGTTAGAGACTTTAGATGTAACGGCAGGACGTTTTGTGTTACTGAGAGGGTGGTAGATAAATGGAACAGCCTCCCGGTGGAATGTAATGGTGAGATTGTGAAAATGCATTGCATGTGGCTGTTTCGAATACAAAATGGTTTTACCGTCATGAAAAACTAGATGGCCCGAATGGTTCTGCTGTGAATTAATTTTACTTGTAAGGGGAGTAAAAAGTTGGAACTACTGCAATAATGCCGGGTTTTCCATGCTTAGTGTTAGAGGCAGCCTGTTCCTGTTTGTCTTAATACACGCCAGGCTTAAAATTGTCATTTCCATGCCTCAGGGCTAAATTCCTACCCCTGCTGCTCATACTTGACATCAGCGAGCATAATGAGGGATTTTCCATTTATTTATTTATTTATTTATTTTTTTATGTCATACAACCCACCCCTCTCATTCATTTCATCCATCCCTTCCTTAAAGTTCCTCGCCATCCACTCCTCATTTCTTATTTTATCTCATGCCACAAAAACCCAGCCGTAATTTAATCATTTCCCCATCAATCAGGCCCGCAGAGGCGTTTGGGGGGAGGCCGGTGAGCCGGGTGCAAGTGACTTGTGGTTCATGAACGTTGTTGATGTTTTATTTGCCTGCAGACGCCTTGCCGGGGACAATCGTCGCGCACCTTCAGCTGACATTTTTTTGATATTGTCCCCTTAGACTTGCTAAGCTCACTGCGGCCGTCCTCCTAAGCAAAGGCATCCCGGTGTACCTCTTCTCCAAATACGTCCCGACTCCCTTTGTGGTAAGTACTTCACGCTTCGATCGTTGGGATATATAACCTTTCGTAAGAAAAAAGCGAATTGGGGAAAAAAGGAAATCACCGTATTAAGCCGAGAAAAAACAAAGTTTTTTATATTTATTGGGCTGAGGTCTCTTGGTTTCTCGGGGTTTGTGTATTTTTTTTGTCTATTTCTGTTTGTCTTTGGTTCTGTATAATTAATGGAGCGATTCTAGTTAGTTAACTAGCTAGGAAGGTTGGTATTTTTCTGAAGACCATTCACAGTTGTATGTACATCTCCTCAGTCTCTCTATCGCCTCCCAGTGGCCTCTCCTGTTAATGCAGCATCAACACGTGGGCCAACCCTCGTCTAAAAATGTGGATTCCGCCTATTTTCTGTGAACCGAGCACCGGTGCTTCAGATAGTTCTCTGTAGGAAACCAGTGGAGCGAGCGTCCCAGCAACGCTTATGTTAGGGGGGAAAACCGCTCGCAAGTGGTTACTGGGAACTCTCAGCCTTTATCCGACATGGGTCTTATTGCCTAAAAAGCCTATCCTAATAACGTAAAATGCCTGTATTGGTCCTTCCAGCCCTACGCTGTCAGAAAACTCAGGACTATTGCCGGTGTTATGATAACGGCTTCTCATAACCGCAAGGAGGACAATGGTTACAAGGTAAGCAGGACTTTGATGATTTACACAGTTACATATATATCGTCACTGTCCGCTTTATTATAGCGCTATGGAATCTGCTGTCGTTAAATGTAACAAAGCCGTCTGGGCATTAGTTAGTGTCCTTTCTTGTGATGGATATGTATTTAAAGGACTGAATTTAGCATCGAATGTGAATTTAGGCTTATTTTATTTAATGATCACAAAGGGCTATTCATAGGAAGCCTGATCAGAAGTCCAGTCTTGCGTCGATTATATATATATATATATATATATATATATATATATATATATATATATATATATATAAATATAATTTTTTGGGTCCTTTTGTTATGGGACCCTCATTGAGACCCTTGCGTTCCCCTCCGCAAAGGTTTATTGGGAAAACGGAGCTCAGATCACATCTCCGCACGACAAGGAGATCCTGAAGTGTGTGGACGAGAGCTCCGAGCCGTGGGATGATTCGTGGAGGGAGAATCTGGCGGATAGCAGCCCCCTTGTGAAAGACCCTTTGGAAAATATAACCAACAGCTACATGCAGGATCTGAGCACCATATGTTTCAACAGGTATCTTCCCCTTAAAGGCACAAACTGTTTACAGTTTTTTTGTTTTTTTTTTTGTTTTTTTTTTATTTGACTAATAATGTGGAAAATAAGACACTTACAGAGATGGTGAACTTGTTTCAATAACGTTGGCTTTCTTGATAGAAGCCAAAGTTACTTTTAGTTTCCCGTTGGAGTTTTCAGAAGCCAAAATATATCGCTCACAAACGGTAGAGTGGATCTAGTTAAGATCCCCTCCATGGATCTAGGCAAAAATGCTTACAATTCGTTGCCGGAGCCGTTAGTTGCCACCTACATTCGTATCGCTGCGTGCAAGCGGGAGGTGCGAGTCGACCTGAATAAACGGTTTATGTTCTGAAATACACGCCGCCTTCTAAAATACTTCGGAGCTTGTCACGATACAAATGCTTTGTTCTTTGTCTTTTTATCTACTGATAGTTAAACCTTTTATTTAATATTAAATGTTTATAATTATAATACAATTTATTTATTTAAAAATCATACAATTATAATAAATAATGGTTAAAAAATAAAGTAGCGCAATAACAAATATCTGCACTGTGTGCCACATTTGAGTGATACAAATGTGTCTAACCTCAGTAATGTAAGAAAAAGTGTATCAATTACAGTACGGTAAAGGTTTGTAGCCCTCCTTTTACTGTGCCTATAAAAACCATACAATAATTCCTTTATAATTCCTAATAAAGGAATTACTGGATGACTTTAATGATATTTCGCCTGACCATCTCGTCTTTGAAGGCGTGCCAGCATTTTGTTATATCACCTGGGATGTGAACAGGAATAGAACTGCCAAATCTGCTGAATTTAACATTTTAGTAATTAAGCTCCCAGAACCGTTACAATTTTGTTTTTATTTATTGGGAATACTAATCGCCATGTGACGGCACCTCGAATCATCTAATACTTTGTCGTTGTCTTTCTACAGTGAGTTAAATAGGAAGACGCCGCTGAAATTCGTGCACACGTCCTTTCACGGAGTCGGTCACGACTTTGTACAGTCTGCGTTCACCGTCTTCGGCTTTCGCCCGCCGATTCCAGTCCCCGAGCAGAAAGACCCAGACCCAAACTTTTCAACCGTGAAATGCCCAAACCCAGAGGAGGGGGAGTGTGTCCTGGTATGGGCAATCTCTTCTGTTCCCAATATACTGGTTTCTGTTATGTATTGTTGGTAATGCTATTTATATGGGTCAATATAGAACAAGAACAATCTTTTTTTTTTTGGCTGATTTGGAGTCTTATATTCTGCTATAGCTTTTTAAGATTTCCTTTTTGCATTGACACTTCTCTATATGTTTTGTTATTTCTTAAACATTTGGTGCCCCTGTGTACTGAATTTTTTTTTTTTATTATAAATATATTTTAGCATAGATTTAGGTCTAAAAAGTCTTATTTTTTTCTGTATTTCTGTGTTTTGAGAAGTGCCTTCCTGATTTGTATGGGTTCTTCAAATATGGAATCTTTTGGCTTAACAGACTTATGGTAAAAATGCTGTGAGAATGAATAAACTCTTGTTTGTGAAGAGATTAAAAGTCCTCATTGTTACCCCTCGTAACGGAAGCGATCTTTGATGTTTCACTCTAGGAGCTGTCTCTAAGACTTGCCGAGGCGGAGGGAGCTAGGATGGTATTGGCAACAGATCCAGATGCTGATAGACTGGCAGTCGCCGAGCTGCAAGACACGTACGGACCTTATGCATAATTACATATTCTACCTAAACCTGTCCTTTGTATTTGTATTCCCTGGTTTGAGAAAGGAGGTCCCCTTTAAAATATGTTCTGTATCCCATGTTGTGGTCGCTCCCTTCTGACTGCAATTTAGTTCTGACGTGGCGGGTGAGCTTAATTATGCTTTGGCCAATTCATATAACCAAAACCTCTCATTTATATTATGTTTATATATTTGTTGCCAACTTTATTAGGGTAAGAAGCGCAGACAGTTTTTGTTTTTTGTATACATTGTACAGCCAATACACTGTTTCTTGCTGCATGCTTACACCTGTTTGGTAGGCCTCGTATTACATATTTGTATTATTTGAGCCTGTGACTAGCTTAGCGCACCGACATTTTTTCTTTTCCCTGTTTGCAATTTAGTTCTGCCTGTGAAGCCCTGGTGGTGATCTTGTGGCTTTGCTTTGCAGAGGTCGCTGGAAAGTATTCACCGGTAACGAACTGGCCGCGCTTCTGGGATGGTGGCTGTTTTTCTGTTGGAAGAAGAATTGCCCGAAGGGGTCAGATGTTGAGGACGTTTACATGCTGGCGACCACCGTCTCCTCAGTCATTCTGCGTGCCGTCGCTGCAAAGGAAGGCTTTCACTTTGAAGTAAGCAAGATAGAGTCAACAGAGGGCAAGGGAAACCATTTAGGGCTAGTAGAGCAATTTGCCCCGCTGTGCTGCTGGCCCAAGCGACTCTTTTCTGGACACGCACCAGCATCTTGCGTGAATATATTTCTGAACATCGTTCCTTGATGTTAGCTTTGAAAGACTGATCTCGTTCTTCTCCTCTGGGTTATACGATTTTTGTAGCCAATTAACACATTCTCATGTTCTTTATGCTTTCGTTTAGGACTTGGAGTCTTCAGTCAAAGGTGATTCCTGTTATTGGGCCAACGTAGGAAAAGATGTAGAGACCTCTGAGGTCTTGAAATTTCAATATGACGCAACATCCTTTTCTATGTTGGCCCAAAATAACCTTCACCTTCAACAAAAGAAACCAATCTCCTCTTGTACCACAATGGCGGTATCTGTTTTCCTAACAGTGTTTAGAACACGTACCAAGTTCTGTGCCGAAACATTGTACATCAAGGAGGTCTTGCTTCCACCGATATATATATATATATATATATATATATATATATATATATATATATATATATATATATAGCCAGTGGTCTTCTTTCCTCCATATATCCTTATGCAAGTCTGGACACTTCAATATGTAGTTTGTCTCTGAAAGACTTAACCTGTCCAGCAGGAACCGAAAACCTCCAGCTTTCCGTTATGCAGAACACGGGGGGGAAAAGGGGTTTTTCTACTAACAATACCAGAAAGAACTTTCACAAAGACCTTAGGAAAAGCTGCGTAAATCGTGGTTTGTCTTCTTTCCTCTGGATGTGAAAGTTATAGGAGTGCCGTGTCCCCAATTGCAGACACCCCCAGGCTCTAGATAAAGAGCTGGATCAGTAACTATTGACCTTTTTTATTTCTTTTTATTGTACTTTCCATCGTGTACAGAGGTCTCCTGCCCCATTTCTATACTTAGGATGTCTGGGAAAAGAACAAATTAAGAATTTGCGATGTTTTTGCTCTGCGCATAATCTTTACAAGGATTGTGTTAAAATCACGATTGTGTTTATTTCCCAGGAAACCTTGCCTGGATTTAAATGGATTGGAAACAGAGTGAAAACTCTCCTGGATAATGGGAAAACAGTCCTGTTTGCATTTGAAGAATCCATAGGTATCTTATTTTGCTGTAGCGTTTACGTGACATCCTTATAAACGGCTTATAATTGGGGAAATGTATTTGTTTTTGGTATGAATGAAGCTATTCGTATGCGACATGATAGAGTGGCCAAAATATAAAAATATATAAAAAAAAAAAAAAAAAATTCCTAAAAGGCCTCCCCTTAGTGAATATTACCCACTGATGTGGTTAGCCCTTTCTTTTGGAATACATTCCCTAATAGAAAGTACCTGTTTTTTGCGTCTCATGTGCACCTGCTTTTGAGGATTACACTTCCCGTCACTCGGGCTGAATGTGATGGGAGTCTGTAAAAGCCCCCTCCCTTTTGTTTTAATAATATTGTGTGGTTCACATAGGGGGTACATGTGCCAGCAGGGTTCTATATCATATTTCCTGCAATACTGACCCCTGATCCATTAATGCCATTACGTTCTTGGTGCATAGTCATCGTTGCAAACCCTGTTTTCCTACAGAGTACACCGTATGTAGTTGGCACTCCCAAGGATAAAAGAGCCATTCCAAGTTGTAGAACGTTTGCAAGGAGTATCATTCTCCAGGTCTTCAGCAGCTTCCTACTTCATACCCCCCCAACATTTCAGCTGCCCAAAGCGGGTAAACCTTCTTTAACGGGGCTGTGGATAAAGGCAGGGTCGGGGCAGGCCACCGTGCAAAATATTGAAGCAGAACGCAAGGATATGACATAACATCGCAGAGGTCTGCTTCAGCACATTGATGGGTAGCCATGTGGGAGCCGCAATGGGGGTCTGTGCTGGAAAAGTACATACCTCGACCCATCGCAAGCTAAAGCAAGTCAGGCCAGACCCAGTAGTGGCATCTGGCCTGACATGGCCTAGGTCTTAAGAATGGGACTAGTGCAAGTCACTACTATAAATGGAGTCTTCTTTTTCCACCATGGATCCCTCCAAGGTGGAAAACTCTACCCCCTTGTAGATCTGTGGCACAATTAGGTTACGTCGCTGTTTCTCCTCATGTTTTGGTCGTTCCATGTACCAAAATAATCCAAACATTTTGAACATTAGAGATTCTTAGGGAGAGGGTACAGAGCTGGTCCGGTGCATCTACAAACAGAAGCTGAACTCGCTAAAAAATACCCAACATGGCTGACAAGATGTACTTCGATTTGAGTGGAATTTAAATTGGATTTCTGAGTGCAGTCTCCCCTTTAACTAGAAGTTAGGATGTGCAGGCCGGATAATCAGATCTTAAAACATTTTCTCTAGGCTTTATGTGCGGGACGCAGGTGCTGGATAAGGACGGAGTTAGCGCAGCGGCTGTGGTTGCTGAAATGGCGGCCTATCTGGACACCACTGGTACAAGCCTGATGCGGCAGCTTATCGAGATATACGAAAGGTAAGGATTTCTAGCGATGTGCTATTCGCAGAACTCATGCTGAAAGTTATCGCCGTGTTCTAGATCTCTCAAGCGTAAAAAGAGCGCTTCTGTGAAAAATATAAAGCCCTCGTGCGCTTTCATTTCTTCTTTCTTCTACTTTCTTCGGACATTATATTAACCTTTTGGAGACCGTAGCAGTCTATTTCTCTGGGCAGGCTTCGCCACAGGCTGCCTCCGATCACGGCTTTCCCGAGGGGAGCTTTTAAACTATTTTCAAGACAAGCTGCTGGACGAACAAAGCAAATGTTAAGGGGAAAATTCTAATAAACCTGTTTATGCTAAAAGTTTTAAAGGAGGCAGCTTCCTTTTTTTGATATACATTTATTTTGTTTACCTTGGCAGATATGGTTACCATATCGCAAAAACGTCTTATTTTCTTTGCTACGACCCGGCGACTATCAAGAGGATATTTGAACGGCTGCGGAATTACGGGTCCCCGAAGAAGTACCCCGAGTTCTGCGGACCGTACGGTGTCCTCCACGTTAGAGACGTAACCACGGGCTATGACAGCAGCCAGCTGAACAAGAAATGTGTAGGTGCACGTAGTTCTTATTTGGATGCTGCAACAGGAATTTCTTGGCATTTAATGTGAATATGAATCACATTAAATTAAGTGCAGGAATTCATGGTATTCTGGTTAAAATTTACTTTACGTGAACAAAAACTTACATATTGACCATTCGGCACATCTAGCTTGCCTCCCAAGATAAGGTATCCATGCTTGGACCTAAATGTGATAAAGAACAGGTTATGCTTTTCAACTGACCCATCATGATGACCTCCAGATATGACTATGATGGACCAGCCCCAGTGAGCTTCTCTTGCCCGAGTCAGACCTGCGTAACGCATTAACATGGAGCAATTTCAGTGCTGTCTTGCAGGAGATGATCACCAATGTTGGCCCTTCGTAATGCATAGTCTCACCGGGCCTTCTGTCGCTTCTAGGTTCTTCCTGTGAGTAAGAACAGCCAGATGATAACCTTCACCTTCCAGAATGGCTGCGTGGCTACCCTGAGGACCAGCGGCACAGAACCCAAGATCAAGTATTACGCTGAGATGTGCGGCTCGCCAGGGCAGTGGTGAGTTCTACAAACGGGAACGTGTTCTGTTTGGGTCACAGACTAGACCAACACAGATAATTTTCACATTTTTACCATCATGGTTTTTACTCATCAGCCTCTTGAATGCTGTTGTGATTACTGGTCTTAGATGCAACACAAAGACATAAAAGCATAGGAAAAAGTTTGGCCGTGTCTTAACAGGACACATTGTTTCTTGGAGGTCTTCAGAATAGAAACGGCAAATTTCAGGGTGCCCAACATTTTCTTTAATCTAAGTCTTGTTGTTGTTATAAAACAAAATAAATAATTCATTTTCTTTATCTCATTCTATCAGGGTGGACTTTAGCAGTGAAGTTCAAGGGTGTTTTTTCTGTGGAACCCCTTTTACTCTAGCGAGTGAAATCAACGACAAACATTGACAGAAGATCTATGAAATTTACACATATAAGAAGCCTAGTGTTCTAATATTGATTGTTGGTTTTATTTTATACTTCCAGCGACAAGTCATTTCTTGAAGAAGTGCTAAGAAGAGTCATTGATGTCCTAGTGGAGCATTTCCTGGAGCCCAGCAAGAATGGGCTGACATGGCGCTCTGCGTAGACTCCACCGACACTCGATGAATTCGCCTTGCACTCCGATAACCTTTAAAGGAAGGTGTCCGCCGTCCGAATGGCACAAGACATTGTTACCAAAAAATGCAAAACAGCATTATACAATCATTCATGTTCCTCCACGACACCATCACTCGTGTCTTAGAGCACCAGAGGAATGTTTTTTTTTTTTTTTTTTTATATTATTTTTAAAGGGATGTCTTTATATTTCAAACGTCTTTTTTTTTTTTTTTTCCACGACCAAAGTGTTTCTAAGTTATGTATATTTCTTTGTACGTTTTTCCGCTGATGACTTGATATTCGAGGCCTTGTCTCATGCTTGCGTACAGTTTAACGAGCCATATCGGCTAAGAAGGCAATAATGCGTTTTCAACGTGTTATCGGAATGCTTATCGGTTTTTATTCCCTTTACGATCCATTCCTAAACTTTCTGAGCTCGTTGAGTGTAGGAAGGATGAACCCGTCCCTGTAAATGCGGAACGGAGGAAAGGATTGTTACGGAATATATTTCTTTTCTTAAATGTGTTTGTATTTCCGTTGTGACTTCGTCTTAACTTATTGTTTGCGTTTTACTTTAAGTTCCTCCCTTATCAAGCATATTGAAATGAAATGATCGGCCTCCCTCGTGCGTGTAGTTGTGAAGACGGGGGGGGGGTCACACGTCTTAGTTGTAAAACATTATAGTTGAATATAGTTTTTTTTTCTCCAGTTTAATTGAAGCTCGCTCTTGCTTAAGTGCAAAACCATAATTTTGCTGTTTAATCGTGTGGCATGTACAAGCGAGGATGCTTTAAGTATGGCTTTTTTATTTGGGCCTGAACAGGAGTGGCGTTCATCTGTACGGAGAGGCCCTCGTTATAATCCACTCATTGATTGTTGGCCTATCTTTAAACCATTGGACAGGGGCAGTTTCTAAATATATTTTATATATACCACTGATGTCTAAGGGATTACTTATTAGCCACTGAGGTTTGTCGAGCTTTAATGTAGGACAGATCAGTGCAAGGGTTAATAATTTAGGAGAATCCAGCCGCAGGAATTTCTCGTGAGTTTTCACAAGATGAACATTCAGCCTGGTTAAATTCTTAGAGTTCAGTTAGAAGATGGGATTTTACCGCACTCCTGTAACTTGCTTTACTAGCCAAAACATGCCGTTACGGCCCCCTTAAAATATAGACAAGAATACTCAAAGATGAAAATTACGTAATAAAAAAAAGACAATCCTTACCTTTCGGTAAGCCAACTGTTTATACCGAGACGCAAAACTCCAGTCCTTGAGGGCTACAATTTTGGGTAATGCTAGGTTTTAATTTAAAGTTAAATACTTGCAAGGAATCCACAGAATTCCTGACCTGTTTGTGGCTGAGGACTGGAGTTGTGGAGTCCTGATGAACGACATGCACTTTAGAATAATGGTATATATTCGGCTGTTATTGTGGCGGTATTTCCATTATATTAGAATAACAGAGTTCCCACAATGTTCCCCATTAAATTTATGCTTAAATACAGAAAAAATATCAAAATGTGCCTTGTAAGAATATGGCTTTGCAACTATCTCTGACCTACAACACCCATGACTCTTAGCCTTCGACCAAACCGAGATTGAGAATCCCGTGTTGTATTTTCGGAGAGCTTCCTATGGGTTTATCCTTACCGCTGATTATTTTTTTCCGGCTCTTTTACATGTCTTCAAGGACGGAGCCGTGCGAGATGTGCTCCAGTACACTTTTGCTTGCCACCTGGAGACTTTAACGCAAATGAATGGCCGCCACGTCGTTTGGATTTTGGGTGGAGATTGCTCTGTATTGGCCCCAATCCCAAAGGCAAAAATTTACTTAGATTTCTGTTTAAACTGCACTTTTGCCATTACTTTGCTCATTATATATTATATTTTATATGCAATGATTTATATTCTTTGCGCTAGTTATTAAAGTACTCTCTGTAAGAGCTCATTAGACCCCCAAACTTGGTAAAAGTCTGCATTTTATTTTGTGTGACCGTGGATTAAATTAATTTTAGATTAATTACGGTAGTTCTGGTTAAAATATGTAAACCAAATAAGGTTTGCGGAAAGCAGACTTTTTTTTTCATGCCGAATGTTGTTTATTGAACTTACTATAATAATTTATATTGTATTTTTTTATTTTGTTCTTGTAAAGTGTTTCAAGCTGGGATTTTGTTTCAATGTCGCTATTCTATAAATGCGAATGTAACCGTCGCAAGGAAAGACTGCACTTTTTCGCTTTATTAAATTATTTGCCTTTTTTTGTACAGTTAAAAGTAAAGTGAATTGTTTATTGCGATATAAACTAAAGCATATTTTGCAAAGCGCCTCTTCGTCAGAGTGCTGTAACGTTTTGGTTTTCATAGGTTTAAAGAGATTTCAGGAGGTGTGGGGGGCATTATCCGACTTTGAGGGTAGCGGCCCGGTCCGACACATCGGCCATCAGTAAGGACCAAAGGACCTGGTTTTTGTGGAGGGGGGGGGACTTAATATTGCTTAAAAAATAAAAGCATAAAATTTGGCTGCTGTGTGGGGGTCTTGAGAAATCCTTCTGAAACCCTTGAAATAGATGCTTCTAAACTAGTAATTGTCATATCCTGTAATGTTACTCATAGAAGACCTTAGTAAGTCTTTCTTATAAGCTTGCAGGAGATTTTGTTGAATGTGTTTTTGATGGAAGCTTTTGCACTATGGAGGGTTTAGCCCATACTGTGAATGTATATATCGGGCGGCGCATGCTGCCTACATTGCACTTGTTTTCTTATTGCACTGCTTACTGTGTTTCGTGCATCATGCAAAGTCCTACTAGTATTTAGCTTAACTTAATTTTTTTTCATCTTTTTTTTTTTTGTTTTTGCATTTTGTTGCAGTTAACATTTTTTTCAGCCATATCTATATATATATATATATATATATATTTTTTTTTTTTGCCTGTTACATCTTTGTATGCTATAACATCTGACTGCAGTTTGGATATTTTGTTTTATACTTGAACGGTTGAATTTCCGCAAGTTTCACCAGTTCTCTCCCTCTGGTGGACAATATTGCACTAATTGATAAGGGAGGAAAGCCTAAAAAAAAAAGGGAAGCTTGCATTTCACCAATAAATGACCTCTAGTTTTGATGGTTGGGCTTCATCAAAGATGCTGTTCCATTAAGATATTAAATGGGTTTTTTTTTTTTTGCAAGTAGTCCTTAGCAGACCCCAACCTATCAGTGCCTGCTATTGTCACATGACACTTAAGCAGTCCCCAAAAATCTACGAAGACATGATGTTTCTAATGTCGCATCTAGTTATAAAATTGTTAATTTGGCATAGCAGTGGAACAGCATCTTTAAGTTAATGGCAATAAATGACATGTCCATTTTTTTTCTATGAAAGCTTTGCTGTTTATTGTGTTTAAATGGAATAGCAGCCGCATTGGCGTGCTGTTAAGAGGTTTAAAGGGGGTGATGATGGTCAAATACAGAGGAGCTGCAGTGGACTATATGTTCCACCTTGTTAAATAAAGTATCCACGGCATTAATAGGTCTCTACAGATGAGAAAGATAGTCTTCAGTGTCATTTAACTTGTGATATGCGATTGTTTCTGTGTTAATGTTGACCGTTTGTTCCATCAAACCTTGGATGAGCTAGTTTGTGGACTGTTTGCGGCTTTGCCCGCATGCCACCAGCTTGGTTTGTGGCACCATAGCCCTTGTCCTATCTCCTGAAGATTATATTGTTCTTAATGGGCACTTGTATCGTGTAAGCTAACCTTAAAATGTATTTCGATAGTCTCTCATCCCTTTATTGTACCCAAATTCTTGTAATTAAAAAAAAAAAAATAAAAATAAAAAAAAAAACCTGCCCGCAATTGGCTTGAATTTATACATAGTTTCCTACTGGCTTAAATAAAAAAAAATAAATAAAAAAAAATTCTATATATGTTGTCCTCAGTAATATGGATTTTGTTGATGGAGTAGGCGTGTTATTAAAATAAGCACTTAATATGTCAGCAGCATTAAGCTGGACGCATATGGATTTTCTCATATTTGTCTAATACGTCTTATTTAGAAATTATTTTTAAATTAGAATGCTTACTTAAAAGCCCTTTTTTGTTTTGAAGCTATGATATACATTTTTCTTTGGCATATTCAGCATTAAGATATTTAGTGTTGATACCTTTTGAATTTATTGTAGACTTAAACGTTAGAAAGAAACCTTGATTTAAGTAAACACTACTTTGCCGTATACACGTTTGTTTTTTTTTATTTCAAAGTTTGAGGAATGGTAGTGTTGTAAGTTTTAATATAAGCTGTCGCAATTGATATCTAATGCTTGTAATTTAAAGTTTTTGTTTTTTTTAACCGATTTATGGATTGTTACATATTAAAACGCTGCCTCTTTGGTGCACGTGTATAGCAAAACTCTGAAGTTGGTTTATAGCAAACTAGGACTAGAGTTGACAATCTTTGATTGAAACCTTGCCGTTATTCTTCGTGAAGGTATCTAGGCATTGGTTGATGGACTTGTGGAGGTCCCAATGTCCAATATTGGTCCTTTAATCCCAGTGACAATACTTACCTAATCTTGTGTAAGAGAACGTGATCCATCTGCCTAGGTATGCCTACCAAAAACAGGACTATATGTGTGAGGGGCTCCTCAAGACCACAATCGCCACAAGTGGAGTAAAATTAAATGCAGATGTGGTATAAAGTAAGTGTTTTCAGACAATCCGATCTACTTAGATTTAGGTTTTCATAAAAGCAATAACATAAGGCATGGAAATGTAATAAAGCAGTGCCTTCTTGCTTATTTCCAGAGAATGTCTTGGCATTATCTATACCAGCTTCTTGGTTGAAGATTGTCATCAAGTTCCTAACTTCACAGAGCCTCGGTCTAGGATCTGCATGATTAATTATCCCATTGTTACCTCTAGGTTGTTGATTGATAGGTTGAGGCATCCTATCCAGGAAGGGAACTTCAGGACAGGAAACTGGTTAGATGATGCTGGCTCTGCCACAGACTGCCAACAGACAGTCTCTGCTTTAATAAAGTGAATTTTTGAACTAAATATCTTGGGGGGGAAAAAACAGCCCTGGTTGACAACCAAAAGCTCAATCCGTAGATCTAATATAATTTGCTTATACTAAAAGCTGTTATGGGGACAGTTCCTCTTTAACAGGCGGGATCTTTCTCACAATATTCCTGAATCATTTCCACAACACTTATTGTTTAAGAAAACTAACTGAGGACCTCATCTCCCAAGGCGGTTGAGATGTGGTCTTCAACATACGGCCAGAGTTTGTGTATTCCTGACACCAACCTTTACACTATTTTAACACTGGTTGAAATATACTTTTATATAGGTGTTTGTAAACCACATCTTATCACTACATGTAGCTGACAATATGAGATGTTTTTGTAATGAATAGATATTATCCAGTTTAGGATTGCATTAAGCTTGCCTTTATTTGCATGATCATTGCTCTTCAGCAATATGTTCTCTTGAAACTTTGTCTACGGTGTAGCCTACTGTTTTGGATAATTAAAATGTTGTGATTTCTTCTGCCATGATCCTCAACGGGGCTATTATCAAGTTCCTAAAATATATTCTTCAAGCTTTGTTACGACTGTATAGTTCTCTGGATAAGGGACACCAACAAATAAAGCCATAGCAATTTGCAACCTGCGATCACAACACAATGGTCTTCCTTGTTAACGAGTGTAATGTAGCCATTGCAAGTAAGTAGTTGAGTTCTAAATGGCTTCCAACAGGACTTTAAGGACTGCCTCGTATAGGTAAATAACTAGATAATTCTCGTATAAACTGCTTGTTCCAAGGGGAGGAATTGAAATCATTCTTCTACAGAGTTTATACAATACAGTAAATGAGCTCCAGATCATAAGAGGACTTGTTTACAAAAGTAAAGTCGGATGTAAAGCACAGTATACCAGACAATCTTGATCAATAGTCCCTCGAATGAGTTGTTTGCACATTTATTACCCCTCATCTGTTTATTTCTCTTGTTCTGATTACCTCATGATGCTGTGCAGTTTTGATGTATCACCTTGTATTAAGCTACTGTATACAAGTAATATAAGTGGTATTGTAAAGTTTTGTTAAATAAACCAACTTGTTATTGGCACCTTATGTACTGTTTACATTTTCTTCTTAGAGTATTGGGTATTTTGCTAGTAATCTTTTTTGCCTGATATCATTTCACAGTCCAGTACACAAGATAAAACCATGGAATATTGATTACAGATTAATGTTACTAAATGTATGCGGACACCCCTGCTAATTGAGTGTTTCAGCTACACCCATTGTTAACAGGTGTATAAATTCAAGCACATAGACAGGTATTGGCAGTAGAATGCATCCATACTGAAAAGCAGAGTGACTTTAAACGTGGCGCTGTCATAGGATGCCACCTTTGCCATGAGTCAACTTCTCCAGTCCACCAAGTGCTATTATTGGAAGCATCTGGGAGTAACAGCGCAACCACCAAGCAGTAGACCTCACTCTCAGAGCAGGAAATCACTTGACCTCTATAGCATCACCCGGCAGACTAACTCGGGAAGCAACATCAGCACAAAGTAGCGTGATTGAGAAAACTGGGCTTGGCGGATGCCAGGAGAATGCTACTTAGTGTCTACTGTAAAGTTTGGTGGAGGAGGAATAATGGTCTGGGGCTGTTATTCAAGGTTTGGGCCCCTAAGTTTAAAAAAAACAAAAAACCATACAAAGGCATTTTAGACAAGTGTACGCTTCCCAAAACTACTGCTACAAAGTTGGAAGACCCTTTCTTGATCCAACACGACTGCCCCTGTGCACAAAGCATGGACCATAAAGATGTGGATTGACAGGTTTGATGTGGATACCCATGGTTTTGGGATGTCCCACAATCTCACGTGTGGCGATCAGGTCTAGACATACTTTTGGCCATATAGTGTGTTTGTGTATTAGTATATATCTAAGGTGGGTTAAAGTTAGTTCTCTCGGGCATTTGTTTACTTCCTCACTTCTCTATTTGTTATGAAGGGCCAATCGGCATGGGTCTCCATCAAGAAGGGTTCAGCTGGCCCTGCATTATGTATGACTCGGTAAGAAAGAAGGCCTCGATGTGATCTTGACGATTTAACCATACATTAAGTATACAGAAATAAGGGGGCATACAACCTAGAAGACAAACATTTCCGGGTTGCTGCTAGAATAATGATAGATACAGAAAACAAACCAAGAATTCAGTGCATACCCAGCATGAATATTGGTTAGAGAAGGCTTTAAATAGCTTGAGAGTCTCAAGTCTCAACAAAAATGCGTTTGTTTTTTTTTGTTTTAGTTTTCGATTCAGTGCATATGTTTTCTTCGAGGATCTTTGGGGATTTTATTAGAGAGAAAGCTCAAGGGAAAAGTTGTGAGGGTATATATAGTGAGCTTGCATCTCCTATATAAGTCGTTTGTAAATGTGCCGGGATCGCACGTACAAGGCATGAGTCAACTTAATTTGCTGAAAGAAAAAAAAAATTGTTCCGGAAAGCCAAACTAGGTAGCAAGCAATTTTGTTTTGTCATTTTCTGTACCGTATAAGAAATGTCCTATTTTGTGCTTTGTCTATGCGAGTATAAGCAATAAGAGAGAGAGAAAATATATCAATATAGTCAGTGCAGACGTTTCTGTTTTCTTGATCGCCTGTTTTAAATCATTCCGCTCTTGTTTAACAGGATCTTTAACATCAGGTTCGGACAGAGAAAAGCCGAGATGGAAAACGTGTCTAGTGCTGGAACCAGCCTCGTGCTTCTTGGTATCGTAGAGATGGAAGGTTTTAAGTATCTGTACTGTTCGCTCGCGCTTATCGTATACTTACTGATTCTGCTGTTAAGTTTTATGGTCGTCTTTGTGGTTTTGACGGAAGAAAGCCTCCACAAACCCATGTACATTCTTATATATAATCTGACTCTAAACGGAGTTTTCGGAAGCTCGTCGTTTTTCCCCAAGCTGATCGCTGATCTACTGACTTCATCTAAAGTCATCTCACGAGCTGGCTGCCTTATTCAAGCTCTTTGTCTCTCGGTTTTCATATTTTTTGAAGTGTTCACTTTTACAATCATGGCCTACGACCAATATTTGGCTGTGTGCCTCCCTCTGCAATATGTTATATTGATGACAACTGGGAAGACGGTCAAACTTATCGTAGGATCGTCCACGTTCTCTTTCACAGGGGTGTTGATAGCCATACTTTTGTCTGCCAGGCTCCCTCTTTGTGGGGTGGAAATCAGAAACATATTTTGCGATAACATGTCTGTTTTTATTTTATCCTGTCTAGATTCTACTGTTAACAACCTCTATGGAGGAATTGTCACTGTAGCATGCTTGATTTTCACTATGGGTATAATTGCTTATTCCTACCTACAAATATTTATTACGTGCTTTACATTAAACAATTATTCCTACAAAAAAGCAATATACACATTGGTGACCCACTTGCTCAACTTTTTAATCTTTATGGTGGGAGCCATTTTCATTTTTGTTAGGCTCAGAATTGGGAGCGATAATCTCCCTATTTTTGGACACATTATTCTGTCTGGAAGCGTTGCTGTTTTTCCTCCCCTTCTCAACCCTCTGATATATGGATTAAGGACCAATGTAATTAAAATCAAAATAATGAATCGATTGGAGAAATTGTGGTCACTTCGGTAACATGAGGTGCCAAGAACACTGGGAAATAAGAGTTTCCGGCAGCAGGACAAATGCGGCCGTACACTACATTTTTTTTTTCTCATGTATCGTGCAGCCGGGCATATCAAGCCACTGGCCATAGACTACAGCACCCCATGCGGCAGATTGGACAAGTGTGTATCTCTGTTAGCCAGATGGCCAGTCCAACCCTGTCCAGGATAACCTTATGCCTGTCCTAGGCATGATTCAATTTCCTTACTGCTTTAAGATCATGTTTGGAGATGGGGTACACCAGATTCGAATTCAAAACCTGTTTAAATTTTTTTTTAAAAATGCTTTTAATAAAAAAATTTATGAAAGGGTATTAAATAAAAAAGCTGTACATTGGTGGAACATGGATGAATTCAGATAAACAAAATTATGAAAAAAACCCCGAATATTAGAATGAATAATTCTTATACAAAATCAAATGTATAGAGGACTAAGAGGACGCAGATGCTTTAAACACATCACACATATATTCTGTTTTATAGTGGATATATACAATACATTCATTTATTATTAATTACTTATCTCTGTTCCTTTTTTTTTTCTTTTTTAAATGTAACCCATGCCTTTTGTCTGAATCTGCTCACAGTATTTAACCTCTTGATAACCAGGGATTATTTGTTATGTTTGTTTGTTAAATTATGATTCCCCTTTTAATGTTTAGTGTGACTATATATATATATATATATATATATATATATATATATGTAAATATACATATACACACACACACTTCCCAAGAGACTGTTTAAGTACAGGATCTGCATCTCCCTCTATAGCAGTATGTCTTAATGTGTTAATGTTGATAATTTTGTATATTGTTAATGTCATTGTTAATTTTGAAATCTTTCCTTATTGTAACAGGGCTATGAGATCTGTTAACATTCTATAAATACGGTACATTTCAAAAAACAAATAGAAACTGATTTAAAATAATAACATGGAGTACATTTGATTGCATTAAAATTTCAACAGCAAATTAATTAAATAAAAAAGGGATTTTGTCACAGGTTGACCTTGCCCTGGATTAACTAACCCACATTATAGCTGAAAGGGCACGATTGTCTCTTGATTAACGCAACAATTGTGAAACAAGGAAAAATGAAAGGTGCTGTTATGCCTACTCTGCTTAACATTTTAATAAATAGATTTAGAATCATCATTCCTAGCACAATTAATTGCCCAAGCCCCTAAGGCTATTTTTTTTTAGGAAACACCTAAATGGGCAGTCTAGTAACCCATACTGTTTATGCAATGGGTAAATTTGTAGATAGTAATGAAATAAATGCACTTATCGAAAGGAGACAATGTATTTCCGGAGTTGCAGCACAATTAGACTCTTAATTACCGTTTTGGAGATGCTCTGACCCAGTCGGCTCGCCATCACAATTTGGCCCTTGTCAAAGTCGCTCAGATCGGTAGTGTACCTAAATGGGGGCGGTCAGCCCCAGTTGCTACTCATCAGGGGGTGCCTGGTGGCTGCCTAACTCGGGCACTGTATGAGGAAACTCTTTACCCGTGATGAAAATCCCTGTTCCCCTCTCTCCTCTCCGGATATCCTTCCTTTCAAAGGTCTCAAAATATTTTGTGAACATACAGTAAGTGTATCACAGTGTTCTACAGCCCCAACAGTCCTACTAGTGTTTGGGTAAGAAAAGGTATGAGTAGAAAATGTATTTTATATATTAAATGCTGTAAACACAAATTTATATATTTTTTTTCATCACTTTGCACCTAAAAGTATTCTTGCCCATGGTGCAATTTGTTCTGAGACCAGCACTACCTCCAGAAATTCTAGGAGAATAGTATAAGGAATTTTTTCATACCTTTTAGTGGACCGGCATTCACAGAGCAAAACGAGGAGTTCCACCAAATTTCAAGACCGCGTAGAACCCCATTCCAACGTTCTTCAGAAGGGACCTCTAAGGTTTTGAAAGCATATGTGACTCCATACATTGCTCTATGAATATTGGTCCTCTAAAACAGTGGTTCTCAACCCGTGTATCCTCAAGACCCACATTTGTCTTTGGTCATTAAGTCGCGACCCAAAAATAAATTCATTTCGGAAACATTATATTTTATTCCATAAAACAACTTGTGCAGTATTCCACATATATATATATACAGTAAACAAACAAACAGATACTTTGCACAATGAATAATGCAGTAATCACAGCGCTAGTGGAAATTAATTGTACAATAATCACAGCGCTAGTAAAATGAAAGTGCCATTGAGGCAAAAACCCAATAAATAACTAAACAAACAGTCATTGAAACATATGAGGTAGAACTAATGGGAAAACTGGGGATGCTTTTTGCTTTTGAGGAGTGTCTCAAAGTCTGGGGTGATGGTAGACAAAGCAACCCTGAGGTCATGTTCAATGTCCATTCTGTTTCTATGCTTTATCTTTAACTGAACCAGAGTTGAGAAGCCACTCTCACAAAGATAAGTTGTGCTGAATGGTAGTAAAACTTTGATGGCATGGGTTGAGATGGAAGGTTATTCAGCCATAACATTACACCAAAACTGGGAGAGGGTTAGCTCAGTAAAAATTTTAGCATCTGATCGCATGAAAGCTCTACATGCTGACACTCTTCGTTGCTTGGCAACATGACGCTTTCCAAATCAATTCCAAACGGATCGCGTATCCAGCCGTCATCCCTGTGCTTCTCTGGGAAGTAGTCTTTAAAACGTTCCTGCAGCTTTGTGAGATGTGCTACTATAGTGTTCTTCAGTTCATTTCTGCATGTGGAGTCAAGGTGTGTAAGCTCATGACTAGCATTGGAGAACATATCAAATCTCTCTTTGGGAACATGACTTGTCCACATTGAGAGGAAGGCCGCGATTTCTGTTCTCAGTTCGTATAAACGTGAGAGAACTTTGCCCCTGGAAAGCCAGTGTACCTCCGCATGATACAGCACCTGTACATGTTCACTGCCCAGGTCTATGCACAGCTTCTCAAAACACCTGGCATGCTTGGCACTCCATTTAATGTAGTTCACCACTTTGACAGCATCTTTCAAAGTTTCGTGAAGCACTAGCACCATATCCTTGGCTGCTAATGCCTCCCTGTGCAAAAAATAATGGTTCCAAACCGCATTTGGTGCCTTTTCAAGAATTCTCTTCACCACCCCTGAGTGTTTTCCAGTCATCCAGGCTGCACCATCGGTTGTGATTCCAACACACATATCCCATATCAGGCACACCGAACTCAAGTATGAATCCAAAGTACTGAAAATGTCCTCTGCAGTAGTAGTGGTGGGAAGCTCTCTACTGCAGAGAAACTGCTCCTGAAAGTCTCCTTCCCACACATGCCTCACATAAACCAGTAAAATGGCATGGTCCACAACATCCGTGGATTCATCCAATTGTAATGAATAGTATTTGTTAGTGTTGATGCGAGCTGTGGTCTGTTGTTTTATGTCACCTGACATTTCTTGTATCCTCCTGCGTATCGTGTCATTGTATAGTGGAATTGTCTTGAATTTATCTGCAGATTGATCCAGAACCTCTCTGGCCATATCAATGGCGGCAGGTAAGGTAAGGTCTTCTGCAATAGTGTGGGCTTTTTTGCATTTTGCAATACGATGAGCTACGTGGTGAGACGCTCGGAGTGCCTGCTCTTGCTTTGAACAAGAAGATGTTAGGCACTTTTGTGATGCCCTCAGCTCTTGTAGCTTTCGTTGAAAATACTCAACAGGTTTTTCTGCAAAGGCCGGGTGTTTTGTGTCTAAATGGCGCTTTAGCTTTGATGGCTTAATGCTTTCGTTAGCCAATGTTTCGCTACACAAAACACACTGTGGTTTCTGTCCATCACATCTATCTTCAATATATATATTTTATATATTTAATATAATTTGTATCACATTTACATTTTAAGGCCATGTTGACTGAGGAGTGCTGCTTTAGGTGTACTTCAGCAAACTTAGATAAAATCCTGTAAGGTTCCAGTGAAGGATATCCAATTTACTCCTCCAGAGATGATGGTGTATTCTCCGTGCTGTGGTGGGGGACAGGGGTTGTATTGGGAGAATTGACTATGGGTGGGGATAGGGGCTGTAATGGAGAAACAGGGCTGTTGTGGTGGATAGGGGCTGTAGTGGGGGGACAGGGGTTGTGGTGGGGGGACAGGGGTTGTGGTGTGGGGGTAACTGGGGCTGTGTGGGGGTAACTGGGGCTGAGATGGTGCATAGGGGCTATGATGGGGAGTAGGGAACAGGGACTGTGCTGGGGGCAGGGACTGTGATGGTGGATAGGGGCTGTGGTAGGGGTAACTGGGGCTGCAGTGGGGGTAATAGGGGATTTGATGGGTTAACAGGGGCTGTGTCCTAGTGGGGGACAGAGGCAATAGGGACAGCAGAGCAGATTATATATATATATATATATATATACATAATTAGTACACTAAAAAAATATACTTACCTCAGAAAAGATGAGGGAGTGGAAAGGCTGTCCGCGGGCTGCAGCAGGAACAGGGGAGGAGCAATCAGAGAAAAACTTTATTCAGCTCCCACTAGGAGCAGACAGAGACCGCAAAGCAATCAAGCAACTTGCTTTGCGGTCGGCAAATAATACTAAAGTACATGCCGGGCCGGAGGCTGCCTGATAGCCCAGATTGTTGCGGCCGTGGTCATGACAACCTGCGGCTCGCGGATTGCCGCTAGAATGTGTAAGGCAGCCCCAGGAAAGTGAAATTTTCCCGGTATGCTGCCAGTCCGGCCCTGACCCTCCGCGACCCACTGAAGACCCAGGAGTTGAGAACCACTGCTCTAAAAGGTATCACTAACTTTTTTTGTGCTATCTTCCCTGGGAGCAGTGCAACAATGTCTATTTTTGTAGAGGGTCTACAATAAATTGCTTGTATTCAGGAAGTCAGCAAGGTCCAAACTTCAACAGACTTCTTCTGGAAACTATGATACCAGAACCTAATAGGGAGGGCTGGTTTTATTATCTCTTTAAATGTTGTATTTAAAGTCCTTTCTGTGTATAAATTTATATATATATATATCTATATATATAGATATATATATTTTTTTCCCCCTGATCTAGCATATGTTTTGCTAACATGAAATGACATGTGCTCACGGTATGTCCTTTGGGATTATACTGGAAAGAAACCAGTAGATTCCCACAGGTAGCAACATAATTTAGCAAAGGTATTTATAAGGAACCCAAACATCATACATAAATGAATCGGAAAGGACGTGAAGCCAGAGATATAGCGTGTGTATGTGTACGTGTGTGACAAAGCTCTTAGGACCTAGTCCTAGTCAACTTTTCTTGGGTAAGTTAAACGTGTTCCTCCTTATAGACTATTATAATATTATAGCGCCTTAGGTTTAGAAACGTAAACATATCTGATTTGATTTTTTTATTTACATTTTAAAGGGTTTAATCACAGAAACACCAACACCACCGTTTTTAACCCCTTCAGGGGTTTTCGTACCCCAAGTACCGGAGTCACATGTCGGTTCAGCCATTATTGCCTTTTCCTGTGAATAGTCTACCCATGTAAACTATATATATTGATATTTTAGGAAGAGCTAGAGCTTTCTTTTGATACCATAGTTAAATGATTAGCTGAAAATTTGCTATGAATAATTTAGTAAAAACTAGAGAAAAATAGAAAAGAAAAACAAATTTTTTTTCATATATTTTCTTCGCTCAATCCTCACAATATGAATTAGATTGACAGAATGTACACTCAAATGTATCAATTTGAGTATCCTGATTTTGGAAATACCTCAGTTATTTAGAATTTCTATACCTTTCCAGCAGTTATAGATATTATAAGGTGTACAAAACTGTTGAATACATTTAGGATGCTGGGTTTGTGACTCTAATTTTGAACACAGAACACTTGTGCCAAATGAGTCTGGGCAGACAGGGGGATCTAGGCGACTGTCCTTCCCCTCATATAACCTGACGGACACAGGATATCCTGTACGGCTTTCGCAAAGTTTATACAAACGGTCAAAGTGTGGGTGGCCGCTAGAGGGGCACTGGGTATTATCACTAAAATGAAGGAAATGAAGAAGATTAAAATATCTGGCCTGGTCATAATACAGGAGATAAAGGGGGGGGTCGCTAAAATGAGCTCTGTGCTCTAATAGGAGCATATGGTGTTTTTGGTTTATCATTAGGGTGAAGGCCCAAAATGTCCTAATCTCATAGGGGGTCAGCGGCGTGCCAGTCTTGACATCTGCTCCATTGGTTGGTTGCAGGCACTGGGAAGCATAGATGTTACTTTGAACAAAATTAATTGGCTCGCTGACATCAATAACAGGTGATGCCGGGAGTGGTAATAAATGGGGAGGATTCAGGGTCCAGCATAATTTGGGGTACCCAAAATTGGTCAGGGACAGGTTCCATACCCCTTATTCCAGGAGGTAGAACCTGGGCATCACCATCATCTGACGACTCAGATATTGGCTCAATATCTAACGCCATCAGAGTGTCTTTGTCAGAGACAGAATAGTATGCAATTCTTCTGCGCTGTACAAGTCTTTCATTTTAAATTATCAAAAAAATATATTTTTTTCTCTCTCCCTAACCTACACTTCCTAACCAATTCCCTCTAGCCACCCCCAACACTACCATAACAAAGATTAAGGGGAGGACGATGGAAGAGTTAAAGAGAATAGGGGTGAAACAGTATGAAAGGGTATACCAGCTCTTGTGATCCCTTTTGTATGGTACAGAAGGGGTTAAGAAGCATTTTTAGTTTCTTCATCAATAACCACCTTAATTAAGCGTTTAAAGATAGAATATAGAATTTCTCATTTCAGAATTGTTATTAGGAGGCGTTCGGATAGCCAACAGTAGCGTAATGTAGTAATGTTCTAAAGTGAGTATAGAAACATCTAAATGCTTAAACGAATTTAAACTTCATGAATTAAGTTTATTTCAGAAACGTTAGACCAAGAGGTCATAATCTAAAAGGTTTAGATGTAATGGGGTGAATAAATGGAACAGCCTTCCAATAGAAGTGGTAGAGACTATTACAGTAAGGGAGTTTAAACACGCATGGGATAGGCATAAAGCTATCCTGAATCCAAGACAAGACGAAGGACCGATTAAAGGTCTTTACAGCAGAAAAAAAATGGGCAGAATAGATGGGCCAGATGATTCTTTTCTGCCATCAAATTCTGTGTTTCTATGTTTTGTATATAAAAATAAATACGTTTGACTTAATGTTTATTTAACAGAACATCAGGACTGAAAGAACGATCGAAGGATGGAAAATGGTTCCAGTGTCGGCACAAGCCTTGTCCTTCTTGGTATCTATGAGATGGAAGAATTGAAATACCTCTACTCTGTGTTCTTTCTTTCCCTCTATTTATCAATAACAATACTGAGTTTGATGATCGTGTTTGTGATTTTGACCGAAGAAAGCCTTCATGGACCCATGTACATCCTCATCTGTAATCTCACCCTCAACGGGATTTTCGGAACCTCATCTTTTTTCCCCAGACTGATTTATGATCTTTTCAGTTCATCTAAAACAATCTCCTATTATGGTTGCATTACCCAAATTTACTGCATTGTGACTTTCACCTATTTTGAAATTTGCACTTTTACAATCATGGCATATGACAGATACTTGGCTGTGTGTCACCCATTACAATACGTCATCTTGATGACCAACGAGAAGACCCTGAAGCTCATCTTAGGGACCTTGGCCACCACATTAATAGCCGTGTTCATAGCTGTGCTTCTAACGAGTAGGCTACCTCTTTGTGGGACACAGATCAAAAATGTATTTTGTGATAATATGTCTATCGTAATTCTTTCTTGTGTAGATTCCACAGCAATGAATCTCTATGGAACCATTTCCGCTACGAGCTTCTTACTTGTTACCTCATTAGTAATCGCTTATACATATTTTAGGATCTTTTTGGTCTGCATTAATCTCTCCAAAGATGGCCATAACAAAGCTATTCATGTTTTGGTAACACATTTACTTAACTTTAGTATTTTTTTAATAGGATTACTATTATCGTTTCTTCGGTATAGACTAAATAGCGCCAACTTGCCACTTTCTCTGCACGTTCTGCTCTCGATAACCAGATTTGTGTACCCACCTCTTTTGAACCCTCTAATTTATGGGTTACGGACAAAACCACTGAAAATTAAAATTGTTTATCATTTGTCAAAGATAAGTATGGGAAGAAACATATAAACAAAATTACTAACATTACATTTTTTTGGGTGGAAAAAAAATCACATTGGGCTGCCAAATCTAGACCCTTCATCGCCTTCATTGTTGCTCATGATCATGGTTTGTTAACAACTTAACTATTTAAATTCCATTTTTAATATGTTTTTTCCCCTAGAATTTCTGCCTGTATACCATATCCTCATAGCTCCAGTTGATCTTTGAGTTTGAGTGTATTTTTATCTTTGCTTTCCATGTTATTTTAAATACATATATTTTTTAACATAAGAACTTTTTATCCAGGCTACCTGCAAGCATATAGGGTATTAACGCTTTGAATGCCAAGGGGATTCTGGATAGCGCAACAAGATTGCAAACACAGATGTATACAACACTAGTCTACAGAAATTAATTGTAGAGCTAAAGCCTACATAGAAGCAATTTCCAATTGTGCCTCAAAAAGGCGAAAAAATACTCACTGACAAAAGGTGTCTGATCCCTCAATAGATTAACAAGCTATAGCTATGCCCCTATAGCCTGGTATATCCCTGTGTATTATTATTTGCTAAATAACTGTCTAGTTAATATTTAAAAAAGAAAAAGGCTCCAGGCACTCAAGGGTTCCACTCAGGCAGGTTTATTGAAGGAGAAGGACAACAACGTTTCGACCTCACGATGAGGTCTATATCAAGTAGGATAAAGACTTCATCATGAGGTCGAAACGTTGTTGTCCTTCTCCTTCAATAAACCTGCCTGAGTGGAACCCTTGAGTGCCTGGAGCCTTTTTCTATTTTGATTTACTGGGGAGCTGACCCTTCCTGGCACAGCTAAGCACCTGAGTTCCTGTGGTGTGTGTGCAGATTCCTGATTCTGGTGACTAGTTAATATTTAAAGGCATCTATTGGATCTGATAGGACAGCCTCTGCAGGGAGTGGATTCCACATCTTTACTGCTCTTACTGTAAAGAACCCTTTTCACAGCTTTCAGTGAAAATTCAATTCTTTAAGTCTTAGAGGACATTTATTGGCACAGTGCTGTTAATGAACAGGTCATCAGTGAGCAAATGGTATATATTTGTAAAATGATATCATATCCCTTCTAAGATGCCTTTTTAAATTATTAGTATTGTTTTATATAGCACCATCATATTAAGTAGTGCTGTACAATGGGTAGACAGGACATAACAAGTAGTTTATAACATAACAATTTGACTTACAGATACAATTTGACTTACAGAGCTTACAAACTATCGAAAACAAATGTAACTTCTCTTGCCTTTTATTATAACTATATATGTATATAACTATACGTATATATAACTATATAACTTATACGTTCTGTTGCTTTTATTTACTTTGTAGCCCATGTATAATGTCCTTTTATAAGAACAGCTGCCCAGATACAGGGTCTTACCCTTGATTTATACAGAAGACTCCAGTGAGTCAATACCTCGTTTTATATATGCCAAAATCTTACCGGCCCTTACTGGAGCTGCCTGACATTGAACTTTTGCCAAGTTTATTGTCTGCACTTGGGTTTTGATCCCTTTCTGAATATTTGTACCACTTATTGTTCACACCAATGCCAATCTTTTCGCACCATGCCAGACAGAAGAAAATCCCAGACAATCAAAAGCAAACAGTCTGGCAATTTCTTGAGCAAAATGGTGCAATGGGTATCTGGTCTAGTATGACCATCTTGGATGGCAGGCATGGAGTTAAAAAGAAAAAAAAAAAAGATGCGAGGAAAGGGAGCCCCTCAGATGTAAAGGTGGGTTAATCTGGCTTAGCTCATGCGCTGCTTCTTAAACTGGGTCTAGGAACAGGTGCCTCTTTTTGGCGTACCGACCATCATGAGCTCTGCACACCTCAGATCATGTCTGTCTTCTTTACATCTGTCTTTTCTGTTTCTGTCCTGGTGTGCGTGTCTGGTAGTTGGTGTGGCAGAGCCTACCCTGTTGTGTATGGGTGTCAGTGTGGTACAGCCTGCCCTGGTGTGTGTGTGTGTGTCGGTCTGGGTGTTGGTGTGTCAGAGCCTGTCCTGGTGTGTGTGTGTGTTGGGTAGTTGGTGTGGCAGAGCCTGTTCTGGTGTGTGTGTGTTTGGGTGTTGGTGTGGCAGAGCCTGCCCTGGTATGTGTGTGTTTGGGTGTCAGTGTGGTAGAGCCAGTCCTGGTGTGTGTGTGTGTGTGTGTGTGTGTGTGTGTCTGGGTGTCGGTGTGGCAGAGCCTGTCCTGGTGTGTGTTTGGTCATCTGTTTCCTGGCACATAATTTATAGTAGGAACTATTTTATTTTTACTTATCCAGAGATAAAACGCCCTCCTGAATTAGTAGTGACTTCAGGGGACAAAACTTTGAAGGCCCAGAAATAATTTAGTGGAAAAGTTAAGGTATTGTGTTATTTACTCTATAATATTTATTTCAAGGATTAGTCGCACTAAATTGTGGCTTCAGGCTTCCCATGTTGAAGTATTATGTTAGTCCAATAACAAACGTATCATTCCATAGCACATTACTTTTGGGAATATATAATATATATATATAAATGTAACCCTGGTATCTATATACCTCCAGTTACCATAGATACAGACTTCCAGGGCAGAGAGTGATCACTGGAGCACTGGGCATGACTTGGGGCCAATAGGAAGTGAAGCCCTTCCCCCAGCCTGCTTAGGGAGTGTGGGGAGAAAGACTGAAGGTGGCTGCAGCTGGGTAAAAGGTGGGATGACTTGGTCTCTGCAGAAAAGCACCCCAAGAGATATCTGTACCTTCCCTGCTGCTGAGGATCCCACAAGTCTCTGCTATAAGGAGCTGATTGATTCCTGTGTCAGGCTGCCAGGTGTCTGAAGGCAAATGTGCCGCAGTGAGCTTGCCATGTGGTTCCAGTTGGATTACAGTATACAGCTAAAGGCCTACAACTATGGAATAAGAAGCTAAGGGTCTTCTATGTGCACCAACGTTACCCCAGGGGAATGACAAATATACAAGGTTGGGTTCCTAATTATTTGGGGAGGCAGGTGATTTGGACTGGGCTTGATTTAGCTATGTTTTGTTTGCTGTATACCTGTTGATATTATTGAAATGTTCTTGGTTCCTTATCTAAACTAATACACGAGTACATTTGTTTGACAACTTTACATTATAGTGGCTGTTTCTTTGTTTGAGTTATATATGTGTCCAAGTACACTACACTCTAATTGGAGTAATTACTAGGTGGAGGCACTAGTAATATTAACCCCTAACTCTCCACTATGCAGAGGCCAGGATCTCCTGTAGGCGCCAGCTAGGATGTACACACCATGAGGGATGTCAGGCCCAAAGTAAAAAGTGGTACATATACCCTATTTGCTCGATTATAAGTTGACCCTGATTATAAGACGACCCCCCAAAATCTGAATATTAATTTAAGAAAAAAAGAAAAAGCCTGAATATAAGACAACCCTATAGGAAAAAAGTTTTAGCAGCAAATGTTAATTCATGTAAACTATTTTTTTTAAATAAAAGCTATGATTGAGAAAAATATTTTGTTTTTATTTCCTTTTATTTTCCAACCTGCCCCCCCCCAGTTATGCACATCTGCCCCCTGGCTTGCCACCCTGCCCCAGAAATGCCTTATACCGCCTATATGTCACTGTGCCCCATGATATGCCTTTTGACCCCCTATGTGCCACTCTGCCTCCAGAAATGCCTTATACCCCTATATGCCACTCTGGCATTTAGGGGGTTAAAAGGCATTTTATGGGGCATAGTGGCATATAGGGAGGTAAAAGGCAGTTCAGGAGGCAGAGTGGCGTATAGAGGGTTAAAAGGCATTTCTGGAGGCAGAGTGGCATTAAGAGGGATAAAAGGCATTTCATAGAGCACTCTGCCTACAGAAATGCCTTATGCCCCCCCCCCAAAAAAACTTACCGGTGCTTTTGATTCCCCGGTATGTACTAGTCGGGGTAGCAGGTAGACGTCTACCTGATTCACCGCACCGGAACTCTCCTCACTGACAGCCGGAGAAGGTCTGCGCGATGGACGCAGACAACCCCCGCTGCTAACCGTACCTCCTTCCGGCTGCAGTGGAAGTTGTCTACGCGAATCGCGTAGACGTCTACCCGCTGCCCCGACTACACACCGGGAGTCAGAAGCACAGGTAAGTTTTGGGGGGGCATAAGACAGGAGGATCCAGGACCCCTGCAGGCGATCTGGATCTTAGTCTCATAGTCAGACCTATTTGAGGTCTGATTATAAGATGACCCCGATTATAAGACCATGGGTCTTTTTCAGAGCATTTGCTCTGAAAAAAGCCTCGTCTTATAATCGAGCAAATGTCTGTAGATGAGTGTTTAATAATACTTCTACTACCCCTATATATATATATATATATATATATATATATATGTTTTTTTCAGTGGTATGATTTAACGGTGGAAATTATTAATGCCCCCCCCCCAGTTTTGATTGTGGTATCTTATGTGCCCCTCTATAAATAGTTTCTAGAGTCGCCACTGGCTCATGCTACGTCCATCGTTAGGTCGAGCCTTGTAGGCTTATTTATTTAGTGAACCGGTTAATCTTGTGATGAGAATGAACCAAACTCCTTTGAGATTTTACTGGAAAGAAACCAGTAGATTCCCACAGGTAGCAACATAACTTAGCAAAGGTATTTAAAAGGAACCCAAACATCATACATAAATAAATCGGAAAAGACGTGAAGCCAGAGGTATAGCGTGTGTATGGGTTTGTGCGTGTGACAAAGCTTTAGGACCTAGTCCTAGCCAACTTTTCTTGTGTAAGTTAAATGTGTTCCTCCTTATAGACAATTATAGTATTCTAGAGCCTTAGGTTTAGAAACTTAAACATATCTGATTTCATTTTGCTTTTTATCTTAAAGGGTTTAAACACTAACACCACTGCTTTTATATATGTATAATGTCCTTTTATAAGGAACCCAAACAGCTGCCCAGATACGGGGTCAATGTAAACTATATATATTGATATTTTAGGAAGAGCTAGAGCTGTCTTTTGATACCATAGTTAAATGATTATCTGAAAATTTACTATGAATAATTTAGTAAAAAATGTTTTCATGTATTTTCTTCTCTCAATCCTCACAATATGAATAACATTGACAGAAGGTACACTCAAATGTATCAATTTGAGTATCCTGATTTTGGAAATACCTCAGTTATATAGAATTTCCATACTTTTCCAGCAGTTATAGGCTACATGGTATAAGGTGCACAAAACTGTTTAATACATTTAGGATACTGGGTTTGTGACTCTAATTTTGAACACAGAAACAAAGAAGGGTTTTTTTAAATTTGCAGATAAAAATGTCCTGTGTCTTTGTACCATGTTTTTGTTTTTTTACGCAACCCTAGGTCCCCCAGACATTGATCGAAAGATCTTCTACCCCATTTCCTTGTTATATTTAATGATGACATGCAGTTTTACCAGCACCCTCTCCTCTCACCCCAGGCACCACTCGTTTGTTCAGTACTGTGGAGATAATATACACATCTTTTTTGTTCATATATTTAAAGGCCAGAATTTCTTAACTCAGCTTGTTAACACTTGTTGTGCTGCGCTTTTGTTTGGCCTGGGATGTAAAAAAGAAATAAAAAGTGAAATAACTCCCCTCTACTATATCAATTTTCCACCCAGAGGTGGAAGCCATTATGCAAAAACGGCCAAAAGCAGGTCCTACGCTATTTTCCCAAATGAGTCTGGGCAGACAGGGGGATCTAGGCGACAGTCCTTCCCCTCGTACAGGACACAGGATATCCTGTACAGCTTTCTCAAAGTTTGTATAAATGTATGCCATACCTGCTTGAAATGAAGTCTGAAAAGAACAAAGGACTCATCAACTGAGAACTTTTTCTCGGGGGTGTAAATCTTGGAAAAAGTATTGGGGAAAAAAATTACTAGTGGGCCTTAATTTATACAATCGGTCAAGGTGTGGGTGGCCTCTAGAGGGGCACTGGGTATTATCACTAAAATGAAGGAAATTAAGAAGATTAAAATATCTGCAATGGTCATAATATGGGAGATAAAGGGGGGGTCGCTAAAATGAGCTCTGTGCTCTAATAGGAGCATATGGTGTTTTTTGGTACAGAATAGAATGCAATTCTTCTGCGCTGTATAGGTTTCCATTTTAAATTAACAAAAAACATTTTTTTTTCCTAACCTACACTTCCTAACCAATTCCCTCTAGCCACCCCCCACACTACCCAGTGGCGGAACTACCGGGGTCGCAGGGGTTGCGACTGCGACCGGGCCCTGGAGTTCTGCCGGCCAGGGGGGCCCAAGGGGTGCCGAGCTGTCGTTTTCCGCAAGCACTCGGCGCCCTTCTGTCTTCTCTGCTCCTTGCAGCCGCCTGCCTCAGCGCTGCCCTGACTGCAGTGGTGGGAGCGTGAGGCGTCTGTCTCGGGTGCCGGCGCTCAGCGTGAAGCGCCGGCACCCAAGACAGTCATACGTCATATGCCGCCGCTCAGCAGTGAAGCCGTGCGCACCGCGGCAGAGCAGCGAGACAGAGGCCTCACGCCCCCACCACAGGACTGCCCGGTAAGTGACCTACAAAGGGGGGGTAAGGAGAGGGTAGATAGTGAGAAGGGAGAGGGTAGATAGTGAGAAGGGGGAGATGGTAGATAGTGAGAAGGGGGTAGGGAGAGGGTAGATAGTGAGAAGGGGGAGAGGGGGGTAGATAGTGTGAGAAGGGGGTAGATTGGGTTGGGATGGGGTGGGCCCTTAACAGATTCTCGCACCGGGGCCCTGAGGCTTCTAGTTACACCCCTGACACTACCATAACAAAGGTTAAGGGGAGGACGATGAAAGAGTTAAAAAGAAAAGAGGTGAAAGGTATGAAAGGGTATAACAGCTCTTAATGGAACAGCCTCCCAGCAGAAGTGGTAGAGACTAATACAGTAAGGGAGTTTAAACACTCATGGCATAGGCATAAAGCTATCCTGAATCCAAGATAAGACCAAGGACCGATTTAAGGTCTATACAACAGAAAAAAATGGGCAGAATAGATGGGCCAGATGGTTCTTTTCTGGCATCAAATTCTGTGTTTCTATGTTTTGTATATAAAAATAAATAAGTTTGACTTAATGTAATGTTTATTAACCAGAACATCAGGACTGAAACAACTATCGAAGGATGGAAAATGGTTCCAGTGTCGGCACAAGCCTTCTCCTTCTTGGTATCTATGAGATGGAAGAATTTAAATACCTCTACTCTGGGTCCTTTCTTGCCCTCTATTTATCAATAACAATACTGAGTTTGATGATCGTGTTTGTGATTTTGACCGAAGAAAGCCTTCATGGACCCATGTACATCCTCATCTGTAATCTCACCCTCAACGGGATTTTCGGAACCTCTGCTTTTTTCCCCAGACTGATTTATGATCTTTTCAGTTCATCTAAAACAATCTCCTATTATGGTTGCATTACCCAAATTTACTGCATTATGACTTTCACCTATTTTGAAATTTGCACTTTTACAATCATGGCATATGACAGATACTTGGCTGTGTGTCACCCATTACAATACGTCATCTTGATGACCAACGAGAAGACCCTGAAGGCCATCTTAGGGACCTTGGCCACCACTTTAATAGCCGTGTTCATAGCTGTGCTTCTAACGAGTAGGCTACCTCTTTGTGGGACACAGATCAAAAATATATTTTGTGATAATATGTCTATCGTAATTCTTTCTTGTGTAGATTCCACAGCAAATAATCTCTATGGAACCATTTCCGCTACGAGCTTCTTACTTGTTACCTCATTAGTAATCGCTTATACATATTTTAGGATCTTTTTGGTCTGCATTAATCTCTCCAAAGATGGCCATAACAAAGCTTTTCATGTTTTGGTAACACATTTACTTAACTTTAGCATTTTTTTAATAGGATTACTATTTTCGTTTCTTCGGTATAGACTAAATAGCGCCAACTTGCCACTTTCTCTGCACGTTCTGCTTTCCATAACCAGATTTGTGTACCCACCTCTTTTGAACCCTCTAATCTATGGGTTACGGACAAAACCACTGAAAGTTAAAATTGTTTATCATTTTTCAAAGATAAGTATGATAAAAAACATTTAAACAGAATGATTAGCATTAGATTTTTGGGTGGAAAAAACTGATTGTTGATCGTGATCATGGTTTGTTAACAACTTAACTATTTAAATTCCATTTTTAATATGGGGGTTTTTTCCTAGAATTTCTGTCTATATACTATATCCCTATAGCTCCAGTTGATCTTTGAGTTTGTGTGTACTTTTATGTTTGGTTTCCATGTTATTTTAAATACAAATCTTTTTTAACAAAAGGACTTTTTATCCAGGCTACTGATTGTTATTATCAGAACGTCTTACACTTAGGGGAGTTGAAAACTAGAATAAAACATCTTTCTACGCGCATGAAAATTTCAGAGAATGGACTCATTGATCACCGAATCCTATATTTCCCTAATTAAAAATATAAATTTTGGTGCTGCAAGCATATAGGGCATTAACGCTTTGAATGCCAAAGGGATTCTGGATAACGCACCGAGATTGCAAACACCGATGTATGCAACACTAGTCTACAGAAATTAATTGTAGGGCTAAACCCTACATAGAAGCAATTCCCAAAAAGGGAAAAAAATACTCACTGACAAAAAGGTCTCGGATCCCTCAATAGATTAACCAGCTATAGCTATGCCCCTATAGCCTGGTATATCCCTGTGTATTATTCTTAATAAATAGGTCATCAGAGAGCAAATGGTATTGTCCATGTATATACCGTATTGGCTCGAATATAGGCCGCACTTTTTCCCCCCACTTTAAGTCTTTAAAGTGGGGGTGCGGCCTATATTCGGGGTCTAGGGTTAGGATACAGATCCCCCGCAGCGGTGCAGGGGACCTGCATCCTACTCCCCGATACGCTCAGACAGCCTCCCCTGCCAGCACTTTCCACGGGGGGGGTGCCGGCACGGGAGGTTGTCTAAGCCTCTGCCCCCAAGACTTACCAGAGGAGACTCCCGGGTGTCTTGCGGGGCCGGCGGGGGACATCTACGCAATACGCGTACACAACTTCCGGTGCCGGCACATCAGCTGAGTGCCGGCCCGGAAGTTGTGTACGCGTATTGCGTAGATGTCCCCCGCCAGCCCCGCAAGACACCCGGGAGTCTCCTCTGGTAAGTCGGGGGGGGCAGAGTGGCAGCATATCTCGGGGGGGGAACAGTGGCAGCATATCTCGGTGGGGGGAGACAGAGTGGCAGCATATCTCGGGAGGGGGAGACAGAGTGGCAGCATGTTTTTTTGGTGCTTTTTTAAAGAAAAAAACTTTTTCTTTAAAAAAGCACCAAACTTTTAGGGTGCGGCCTATATACGGGGGCGGCCTATATCCGAGCCAATACGGTATTTGTAAAATGATATCATATCCCCTCTAAGATACCTTTTTAAATTATTAGTATTTCTTTATATAGCACCATCATATTAAATAGTGCTGTACAATGGGTAGACAGGACATAACAAGTACATAACAGATACAACAAGAGGGCCCTGCTCAAACAGCTTACAATCTATCGTAAACAAATTTAACTTTTCTTGTCTTTTTTCATAACTTATTATTATTTATTATTATATTTTATTTATATAGCGCCAACAGTTTACACAGTGCTTAATACAATACATCTTGAGGGAATGGGGTGACAAACATAAGGCACAGAGAAAGGGTGAGAGGCAGTGTGGTGGTTGTATCAATGACAAGGAGGTTCTAGCAGCTAAGATGGTTGTGGCTTCTCTGAAGAAGTGTGTTTCGAGATGTTTCTTGAATGTTGGGAGGGAGGATGAATGCTGAAGGTTTGGTGGAAGTAGATTCCAGACATATGAGGCAGCTTGAGTGAAATCTTTTAGACAGGAAAAGGAAGAGGTGATAAGTGGGAAGGCGAGCCTTAGTAGGAGAGTATTTGCTTATGAGGGCAGAAATGTATGGAGGAGCAGTGTTATGGGGGGGAGAGCAGTATTATGGATGGCCTTATATGCTAGTATCAGGATTTTAAATTTAATTCTAAAAGTAATTGGGAGCCAGTGGAGGGTTTTACAGAGTGGGGAAGCAGAAGAGGAGCGGCGTGCAAGGAAGATAAGCCTAGCAGCCGCATTAAGGATAGACTGTAGATGAAAGAGTCGAGACAGTGGAGTGCGAACCAGAAGAGTGTTGCAGTAGTCAAGACGGGAAATGATAAGTGAATGAACCAGAGTTTTTGTGGATTCTTGGGTGAGGAATGGGCAGATACGAGAGATGTTTTTTGGGTGCAAGCGGCAGGATCTGGCGAGGGACTGAATGTGAGGGATGGAGGAAAGGTTAGAATCAAGGATGACCCCAAGGCATCGGGCCTGGATAGCGGGAGAGATATTTGTGTTGTTAATGGTGATAGAGAATTCAGGTAGTGGAGTGGAAATTGAGGGAGGGAAGATAATGAGTTCAGTTTTAGTTTTAGAATAGAGACGTGACCTTTTGCTTTGTAGAGGGTCAAGGAGGGAATTAGAGGAGAGGAAGTTTGTAAGGGGATTGTAGATGTTACCGGTTTCAAACATGGTGGAACGAGAGGCAGCAACTGTACAATGAGAAGCAGGAACAGTTTGCAGTCAGTGTCATTCTAGCGGTTTGGCTTTTTTTATTCATTACCACGTTTTGCATTTTAGGCAAGCATAAATGAATAACATATTTTCTCTAGGTTCACAGATCAGAGCTATCAGTGTGCATATTCACAATTTCGGATGCTCAATCTGTACACTCCAGTACTTTACTTCAGTAGATCCACAATTCACACTACTGGAATGTTTTGCACTGTACCATTTCAATAAACATATCCAAATAACAAGTGTCCTGTGTTTCATTTACACCATTATATACACCAATTCAACATACTCATTATACTCTTTCAGAATTGCAACACAGATTTAATCTAACCTGCATTACTGTTTCTTTACCTCTTTCATGCTGCACGGCTGCTAACCGCCATTTTACATATCAGCGCACCACACGGCAAAATACATTCATCAGTATAACTCAAAATGCAGCTTCAAGCAAACATACACTTGAAATATATATCATATTTGTGCATCTGTTAGTTTGGGCCTATATTTTTAATGATATAACAACTTTTGAACTTATTTTTAAGCTTTGCTCAATGCTTGCTTTTAACTGAACATACACCATTGATGAACCATTATGAATCTCTTACATCATTTTTAGTTAAAATGCTATTATTTAAACAGTTTTGCATACCTGCAGATAATGAGAAGCAGAGACAGTTTGCAGTCAGTGTCATTCTAGCTGTTTGGCCTTTTTTATTGCCACTTTTTGACAGAATGTCACTGACCCCCTCATTACAGCATTCAGCGCCACCTACAGGTGGCTTCATCAATACCTTGCATAGTACTCCAAGAACTGTACTAATAAAACAAAAAAAATGTGAGAGGTATATGTTTTGTAACAATTTTTACAGTGCATTTTCCAGTCCATCACATAGACAATCCGTTAAAGCAGCTTAGAGGTAAAAGGAAGCAGAGAGATAGGGCGGTAGTTAGTCAAACAGATGGGATCTGAGGAAGGATTTTTTAGAATGGGTTTGATTAGCGCATGCTTGAAGGCGTTTTGTTCTGTTTTATAAGAACAGCTGCCCAGACCCGAACTGCATATTCAAGACGGGGTCTTACCCTTGATTTATACAGAAGACGCCGGTGAATCAATATCTCGTTTTATACATGCCAAAATCTTACAAATCTTTGTTTCAAAGTTTATTGTCTGCACTTGGATTTTGATCCATTTCTTTGTACCAATTATTGTTCGCACCAATGCCAATCTTTTCGCACCATGCCAGACAAAAGAAAATCACAGACAATCAAAAGCAAACAGTCTGGCTATTTCTTGAGCAAAATGGTGCAATGGGTATCTGGTCTAGAATGACCATCTTGGATGGCAGGCATGGAGTTAAATAAAAAAAAAGAAAAAAAAAAAGGAAAGGGAGCCCCTCAGATAGGTTGGTGGGTTAATCTGGCTTAGCTCATGCGCCTCTTCTTAAACTGGGTCTAAGAACAGATACAGAGAAAGAAAAATCATAGGTGTAAGATCATTATCTAGAGAACCTACTTTGGCAGGAAATAACCAGTATATGCTGGAATAAGGTTAGCAGAGATGTCTCATTTGTGAGAGTCACCTGACAAAACACATTGTTTTTTTCCCCCTCAAAATGATTTAAAATAGTACCAAAGCAGTTGTACCACATAAGCTAAAAAATTATGGATAATAAGTAATAATGAATGATTGTGATATATGAGGTTAGAATATTTTCTTATTAGCTTCTGATAGGTGGATTTCATCCAAACAGCAGGGGAGAATAAGTAATATTTAAAACACTATTCTAAAACACTGCCTGTTTTAGATTTGTAAATACACAGATTGTACAGCAGATGGAGCTCTTTGACAACAAATGAAAATATTTTCGAAAACCACAATGACACAGTACAGTGATAATACGTGTCATGTTTGACTATGTGAATGTAATAACAGAGTCCAAAAGAATACTTAATTAACTTGTGCTAAACAGGCTAGTAGAAATAAACAGAACATCTCTCTTGTTGACTATAAAGATGGGTTCTGCTTTACTGAGAGGGTGGTAGATAAATGGAACAGCCTCCTATAAGTAGTGGTAGAAGCTAATACAGTGAAGGAATTTACACATACATGGAATAGACATATGGCTCCTGAATCTGCATAAAGATCAATGAAAAAACGGTATGAATGAGTATGTGCGATTGAGTAACTGAATGAGGAAATTAATATCTGTGAATGATTATCTAATTAGTGAATTAATATTTGTGTGATAGCATTGATGTGCAAGTGGGAGCATGGCACAAGGAGGCTGTTTATGGAAAGGATGGCAAAAGAGAGGCTGTTTGAGGCTAATATGCCACATGGAGGCTGTTTGGGGACAAACATGTCAAATCCTATGCCTCCAATCTGGATACTAGGCAGGTATGGTATGCAATCTGGGTCCTGGGATAAATCCTGTGTAAATGTGTGTAATCTGGGCGCCAGGGCTGGCCTGTGATCTTTGTCTGCAATTTAGCATTTGCATGTGTTATTTATATGATCTGCAACTTCAATGCTGAGTTTTTTTCACTTGATCTACACCTGGAACCTGGGTTATTTAGTTGCTCTGTAGCTACACTACACGGTTTGTATGTTTTACTCAGTCGATCTATACCTGCAATGCCATTTTTCCATGTGTTTATTTGATACATACCTGGACTACACGAGGGAGGAAAAGCACAGTAAAGGAGGGGACAATAGGATTCTGTGGGTGATGATGGGGGAGGGTGTTTCAAAGGGGTGGCCCCCCACAGGGTGGGGCAGGTTCAGCTGAACCAGGTAACACTAGTAAGGAAGCTGTGTTATATTTTGTTTGTTGTCGATATGGGTAACTTTGTATGTCATTCAAAACTACATGTTTACTGGACACGTTTTAATTAATCCCTTCATCCCAGATTTTACGGACCATTATGATGGCAGGGACCAAAAAGAGTAAACATTCCTCTGTGCACTACTTTCCATGGGATCCTTGTGTGGATACAGTGCTTGTGGAGTTATGTGATCACTTTGAAAACTAATGAATGAATGGGGTTATTAATCAAGATTTAAAAAAAAAATTGTGGAGGTTTAGTGTTAGGTTAGTGTTTAGATTGGGGACCTTTTGGTTGTTTTCAAGCTTTTATGGTTAACGAGGGACAAAAAAATCCTCAAATCTGTACGTAGCGTGCAGCCATGAGTATCTGGCCATCAGCAGCATCTACGTCATCAGCAGTGGCGTCGGCAGGGGGGGGCCAGAGGGGGCCATGGCCCCCCCTAAATCATGCTGTGCCCCCCGGTGTGCCCCCCCAATTGAAACGCCGTCTTTTTTTTTTTTTTTTTAATAGATCCGGAGGAGAGAGAGAGAGGCGCCGAGCGGTCGCTGAGGAATAAGTTCTCAGCGACCGTTCGGCGCCTCTCACTCTTTTCCGCGACCGCGAGGCCTCTGCCTTGGTCGCAGTGCCGGCATTTCAAGCCGAGCGCCGGTATATGATGTCATATCCGGCGCTCAGCAATGAAGCCGCGCACACTGCGGCAGAACCAGGAAGACAGAGACCTCGCGATCCCGCCGCTGGACTTCTACAAGCCCAAGGTAAGTGAACTTCAAAGGGGGGGAGGAGGGTAGAAAGTTAGGAGGGGGTTAGAGAGTGAAAAGAGGTAGATAGGAAGTGAGAAGAGGTAGATAGGGATACATTGGGAGGGAGAGAGGGGGTAGATAGGATAGATTGGGAGGGAGAGGGGGTAGTTAGGATAGATTGGGAGGGAGAGGGGGTAGTTAGGATAGATTGGGAGGGAGAGGGGGTAGTTAGGATAGATTGGGAGGGAGAGGGGGTAGTTAGGATAGATTGGGAGGGAGAGGGGGTAGTTAGGATAGTTTGGGAGGGAGAGAGAGATATTAACATATATTGGCAGCAGGGGCTAATATTAATATTAATTGGCAGCAGGGTCTAGTATTTATATTCATCTTGGCAGCAGGGTCTAGTATTTATATATATATCGGCAGCAGGGGCTAATATTAATATATATTGGCTGCAGGGGCTAAGTTTATATATATATTGGCTGCAGGGACTAATAATATATATTGGCAGTAGGGGCTAATATTAATATATACTGGTAGCAGGGTCAAATATTAATATATATCGGCAGCAGGGTATAATTTTTATGTATATCGGCAGCAGGGTATAATATAAGTATATATCCGCAGCAGGGGCTAATATCAATATATATCCGCAGCAGGGGTTAATATTAATATATATCAGAAGCAGGGTGTAATATTTCTATATATTGTCATCAGCAGGGGCTAATATTAAAGAATGAGAAATAACTGCCTAACGTGTGTGTGTATATGTGTGTATATATATATATATATATATATATATATATATATATATATATAGTGTATATGTACCGTTTTATAATTGGCCCCCATACTTTGGTTCCTGGCCCCCCATGTGCCCCCCCTAAATATGAAAGCTGGAGACGCCACTGGTCATCAGGCAGTTGCCGGACTTAAAGTGGTGATCGCCAGTCCTGCCCTGATGGCATGTGCGGAGCTGGCTGCCCATGGGGAGCGAGCCTTGTAGGGGCAGCATGGTTATATTTGTTATTTTTATTTATGGTCACAAGTCCTCCTTAAGTACCCCAAGAACACAATATGCTACTAATTTCAATGGGTATATTGTGACAACCTATCAAAGGACAAACTGACGTTAGGAAATCATCATCATTTTGCAAATTTGTGATGACCGCAGTGGAAAGATTCAGCTTGGTGCACAAATCCAGTCAACTGGCCAAGTGACACGGTAGCCAGGTAGGTACTTGACAGGACTCACTACTCTCTACCTGAAGATCAAAAGCCTGCTATGGACAGCAATCAGTGTCCTGGCAGATTCGGTGACTTCTCATGTATGCCTGTTGATTGGTAAAGTTCTAGGCAGCATGCCTTTCTATGATATTAGCAGCCTTGATTGATGTTGCACTCTTCTGGTGATCAACACTTCTCTGAGGTTAGTTGCAGGTACTGTTACTCATTTGTAAATTTTTTTCTAGTGCAGACATATGTTCTTGTTCAGGATGATCAACTATACTAGGTGAAAATAACTTTGAGTTAATGAAGACTTAATAAACGATGAGGAGCCAAAAGATGACTTGGGGAGGGCAAAATGTCTACCACAATAGCCACAGGATAAAGGATTGGAAGTGTACTAGAAGGTGCCAGAAAGGAAAGAAATACAATGTAAATGGGAAAAAATGAATGGGTTTTTTGTCTGCATGCAAAATGTTCATAAAAGATGTAGACAATAAAGTCAATAGATTTACATTGTAGGAGATACCTTTCTTTACACCGGTAGAATCCATATTCCCCAGAGTATAGTATTGAGCGCTTGAGGAACATAATTGGAATATTGTAATGAACATAATAGGTCCCTGTATGGAAGAGAACAGTAATATCAAGCAAGATGTGCAGTTTCAGCAATATATCAGGTCAAGACATCTGTCGTCAATGGGAACATGTCAGGTGAGAATTAATCATCTTGTATGTGCAGATGGCTCGTCTTCAGGGATCTCGCTTGTCTCTGCACTCTGTATATAAAATGCCCAGAAACGAACACCACGGGCATTCAACGGCCTCAGAATTCCATTGTAAGGCTCAGAAGCTAAACTACTATACAGCGGAGTGTGCTCACTCCTAAATGATCAAGGTTTTTTTTGTTTGTTTTTTATTTAATTTCTCAGGATCGTCTACAATTTTTTTTTTCTTAAAAAGGAAATGGAAAACGCCTCCTTCGCCCGACCAAATATTATCCTTCTTGGGCTCGTGGAAATGAACAAATTCAAATATCTGTATTTTGTGATAGCTCTTGGTATATATCTACCCACTTTGGTCCTGTGCATGGGGATTGTGTTTGTTATCCGGACTGAAACAAGTCTTCATGAACCTACGTACTTTTTTATCTGTAATCTTATCATCAATGGGATATTTGGAAGTTTAGTTTTTTACCCCAAATTGATGATTGACCTGCTCGCTGGATATACTACTCTCTCATTTGAAGGCTGCCTTATCCAAGCATTCTGCATCCAGACCTATGCCTACATTGACATTTTTATGTTCACAGCCATGGCATATGATATGTACTTGGCCATCGGACATCCTTTGAGGTACACAACACTAATGACAAACCGGAAAGCACTAATGTACATAGCGGCGTCTTGGTGTTTTGTCCTTGTAGATCAGACTGTGTTTGTGGCATGGGCCTCTAGCCTTAGGTTGTGTGGGTTTACCGTCAACAATGTCTACTGTGAAACAATGTCCCTCATTAAGCTGTCCTGCGGTGATGCCTATTTAGTTAACCTCGTCGGAAGTTCCGTGACTCTGATCATTGTTATTTCCTCTCTGCTTGTTGTCGTCTATTGCTACATACGGACATCTATGATATGCCTGAGGATCTCTCGGGAAGCTTGTCAAAAGGCTATCAACGCACTGGTGACCCACCTCATCGCCTTCACCACTTACTTGGCTACAACTTTATTTGTTATTTTTTTTAGATACAAAGAGAATGGCGGGGCTACGTCTCGAACGGCACACTTGGTTCTGGCTATGGCTGGATTCGCTATCACCAGCACTTTAAATCCATTTTTATATGGGTTACGGACAGAAGCTCTCAAAATCAAACTGGTCAAAAGAAAGACACGTATCTTCAGAACTGGTGAAATCTGACTGCTCTCCATTTAAGCCACACGTATAAAGTATATTATCAATTCTTCATCATTCACTAATAAGTGGCCATTTGTATAAATATACATAATAATTGCCAATGAGCGGACTACGGATTAAAACGGTCCCTCAAAAACTATATAGCCAGAGGAGGATCATTTTTATCAACCATGATTTAAATTTTGGAAGGAAACCTCTGCTAATGTAGAATGTAAAGGAACCTGAGAGTATACTTAATTCCATTCCATGCCATAACATTTTTCTAAAGTCAACAATGCTGCAATTGAATAAACATTGAATATATATATTAAACTAGGAAAATATAACATATTCCAAGTTTTCTGTTTGTTTTTTTTTGGGACATTCTTACTTAAACAAAGCTTTTGTGATACAGATAAAAAAAAAATGGTTTATTTATTGTCCGGCACAATAAGTAGGTATTTTCTTCTCTTAGAAACCAGAAAAGTTGCAATCAGAAAAGTTACATCTATATTGCTCCCCATTCGAATTTCTAAAATCATTTGTTTTTATTTCCAGATTAATATACGGCACATATTTTTGTTTTCTTAAAATATTACTTGTAATATTATTTGAACCTCAAGATCTTCTTCTGTCGATAATTATTCTGAATAATGAAGCACTTTATTCAATCTAATTAAAAGCCAGTGTATACTCTACAGCCGAGACCGTGTCTTGATGTATCTGTTCCATAAGTTCATGGAAAACAATGCTGGTTACTGGAACTCATTTTTAATAATAAGAAATGATGGGATCCTGGAGAAAGCAGAAGGACCCGTCCAGTGGTTAATCCACCAGTGTTTGCTGGATATCTTGCCTTGATTTTCTTATATTGCTATTTAACCTACTTGTCTCCATTGTTGTGAGTTATATTTAAAGAATTATATCATTTCCCGCTGCTTCAATTTGGACGATAAAACCTCTTCTGTGCTTCTGCTTCCAGCATTATCAAAAGCTTGGGCTTTTGCTTGACTCATGGTGCCACAAAAGTAGAGAATGCCACATGGAAGTTGATGTCAGGGAAAAATCCAGCTCTCCATAGTGCAAGAATGAAGCCCACGGGGCTCAGAATGGACCAGAGTGGGCCCTTGACTGGGTGCCGAGCAAGGCTTGGCAGCATTTTTTGAATGAGGCAGGGGAGGGGTTAACGGTGGGTTATTTAAGGGGTTGGCGCCACTAGGGTAGGCGTCATTTTCTTGTTCCACCCACCCTCCCTTCTTTTATTTGTGTTGAGTGTTTCTGGTGTGTGTGTTTTATGTCATGGTCGTGTGTAAGCTTACCAGGTATCTAGGGGGTTAATGCTGCTGGGAGAGCATTTGGTGGTACTCGTGGTGGGAGGTTTCCTGGCAGTTGGAGCTGGGAACCTCAGGTCTGGGTTTGGGCATCCCAGTATGTTCTTCCCTGTGTGGTACCTGGATAACCTGGTAAGCTTGGGGTGTTTTTTGTTACATTAAATGGTTAATGTTAATTATTCATGTTAATTATTTATGTTTATTGATGTTATTTATTGGTTTTCCGTGTGTTGGTTATTGTCCTGTTAACGCACCTATTTTTCGGTTTTAGGTCTGCGTGGCAATGGCTAGCGTTAAAATAAAATCGGCTGTGGCCTTTTCTACCCAAACATGGTTGTTATGTATTCATTGGGGTCAATGGCAGCACAGATAGTTCTACTATACCTTATTGATTTGTGTACATCAATGAAGAATAATACATTGAAGTTCTACTATGACCATTTTTTTGCCAATACACAAATAGACTGCTTCTGTCAGTGACAACATTCATCTTCAGTCTCCTAGATACTTCTAGGATGTTAATGAAAGCCCCAAGAAAACATGTAGTCATCCAGAGTAGTTTAAACCTAATTGTAGGGTGTGGCCACTAGCACAGTGGCTATTATAACTGTATTTCCATCGGGGCACCAGGTCCGGATAGTGTCCTGCAGATGTGGCCAGACGCCTGTGCCCCATGAGCAAGACCAAGCAAACCATTGGCCTGCTCCTGCACCATACCAGGTCACCAATAATGGCCAAGGCCAATACCTAGCATATTATTGGCCCCCACACTACCAATGCTTGCTCCAAACATGACTAAACCCACACCTGTCAAATATGCCCCATCCCGCTGAAAAAAAACAGCCAGACCACCTATACCACCATAAAATGCCACGAAAAAGAAACAGTTTGATTCAGTTTTCTAGCCCACTTCTGAAATTGTTACCCTGGCAGGATTTTCTTGCCTCTCCATCCTTTCATACGATTTTTCATGGATATCTAAGTGACTCTCCTGTCCAACCTGTCTTACTCCCTTAAGAGTTTTGTTTCTATTTGCCCTAAATCTTGGTATTTCCATTCTAATTCTGTTCACATCATATAACATGACCTCAAGCCATTTTTTTATTGGTTTTCTACTGACTACTCACACTTCAGATTTTTTTGTTGTAGAACTTCTAGATTGTGGGCCATCCACCAATTGTTCTTTGTTCTTCTTCTGTCTTATAACAATTATAATAATGATCAGGCACTAAATATCATACAATATTGTGTGAAAGTTATAGATAATGCTGCAAACACTTGAAGTATAGCCCCAAAATACCACCAATAATCATAAAAGATAGAAAAGTGTTGCGCCGAAGAAAATAATAATTATTGATAAATCAAAATGTGAAAGTGACTATTAATATTTCACCAAAAAAGTGTAGGAATGGAGTTTTAAAACAATAATACTTATATTTGCTTTCCAATTGTCAAATTAGCTCTCCATCCGTTGTATCAAGGTAATGTGTCAATATGTAAGAGCAAAAAACGAAAGACAAAAAATCATAGTGCTTTCCATAAATGTATACAAATCAAACGTTTCCCCTAAGTGATGTCTCACTCACATGTAACTGAGCTCTGACTTCGCAAGTACACAACAAGTGGGTTTCAGCTCCGTATTCACTTATCGGATTGTATTCAGAGATTCTCCTTGGATCACTTTCTTAAGCGTTTTCTCCGTTCACACAACGGTAACACGGAACAAGGAGTATAAAAGTAGAGAGGCAGGAAGGTAAGGTATACATACGTTTTAATATTTAAAAAGGTGCAGCATGCTTACATTTAAAAACTGTCTCTCGCGTATCTGAGTCTCTCCGGTTTCCTCTAAAACGGGCGACTTGCAGGTATAACGCGGTGACGTTCAACACGCAAACGCGTTTCGCCCAATCAGGCTTCCTCAGTGGCGTGTTGACTTGTTCTCCCCTCCCTCCTTATATGCTCAGTTCCGTGTGTGTTGTGGTTAATTATCTCTGATTACATTATAACCAGTCAAGTGGCAACAATCCGATACAAAGTAGAATGGATTAAACAATCAATTAAGGGTGTATTTAAACATTGGTACGAAATATGGAGCCTAAAAATGATCTCAATTTGCCAGCAAAACACGTTGATTTTTTTGTATTGATTTTTTTGGTTACAAGTATACATATAGATATAATCAATTATAACGTGCATTTTATGGATTTTATATAAATTTTAGACCATGATTCCACAATATATGCATAATAAAACATGGGAGACAAGTAGAGTTTGAATGATACCTTTATTGGCTAACTGAGTAGATATAGATTGCAAGCTTTCAAGACCTCTCAGGTCCCTTCATCAGGCATGTTATACAATAATGTGAAAAACCTCTCTTTAAGTATCAGTCAAACAGTATGGTTACAATTGGGAAGCAGATAACATCAAAATGTCCAGGACAAGGTTCTTTGATCAGTCAATAGCGTTAAAATCAGAGGTGGATTGGGGTCATAAAAGGAGGTGTCAGGGGGTATTCACAACTCTAATGGGGTCAGGTTGTGTGCATGTCTGGTTTGTTATCTACAAAGTGATAATGGGATACAAATTCCCTATCCCGGTTGAGGCCAGTGTTTAAAGAGTTACATTTAAGTATTAATTTAACCTCCCATATTTTTCTCTCCCTCTGAGTTTTGAACAGTCCCACTAATACAGCCAGTCTGATGTCACTGATGCTATGTCCATTTTGGCAAAAATGTTCTCCCACTGGTGTCTCTGCTCTCTTGTTGTTGATGTTAAATCTGTGTGAATTAAACCTTTTATGCAATGGCTGGCCTGTTTCACCCACGTAGAGGGCTGTTGGACACTGTGCACACATAATAAGGTAAACCACATTAGAAGATTTGCAGGAGAAGGCACCATTGATCTTATGGAGTGTATTAGAATTTGGTATAGGCACCATGTCCACAGTGTGGATGTGTGCGCATGTTTTACACCTTCCTTGTAGGCAGGGGAAAGTGCCATTTTTTGTGGACTTGTTCAGGGCACTCCTGGTTAATAGTTGTTTAAGATTGGGGGGCTGTCTGAAGGAGAGTAGGGGAGGCTGTGGAAAAATTTCCCTGAGTCTGTCATCCGTGTGTAGTGTTGCTTGAAGTTCTTTAGATATTTTGGGTAGAGCTTCTACCTGGGGGTGGTAAGTGACAACCAGGGGCACACGGGTTCCAGTATGATGTTCTTTGTACTTTAGTAATTTTTTTTCTGGGAATGTTGGTGGCCTTCTGTATGGAAATAAATACATGGAAATAAATACATGAGCAAATAACTACAAGATACAATGGATATATATCACAATATATGGAATAAATAAATAAACACAATGAATGATCAATATGATACATATAATAGGAAACTGCAGTTTCTGGAGTGATTATTTAAAGAAGTCCCTGGAGTGCCGGTAACTATTTTTGGATGTTATATAATAAATATCCAATATATATACTTAAAAAAATCATTAATTCCCCTCTCTCAAACATTTATCATAAAGGGTATATAAAAAATATATCAATAAATAGGTCAGAAATATAAATATATATATAAATATATAAAAATTACATATATATATATATATAAACATATAAATATATATATAAAAATCCATAAGATCTAAATATTTATTAAATATATAAGATACATATGTATATTGATGGAAGTATAAATCCTATGAAAGAGAGGGAAAAATATCTTATTATATTGTATCAAAATATTGTGTAACAAATTGTATAAAAAATGTTATCAATCTAAATTGTCTATCAGCCTAAAAAGTTAAATAAATCAAATTCTTGATTCAAGCCTTTAGGATTTAAAGTTTTGAGATAAAATACCCATTTCATCTCTGCCTGTCTTATCTTCTTCACATAGTCACCCACTCTCCAATCTTTATTAATAATTTGGATTCCTATATATGTAGGGCATTTTGGATTACTTTGATGACATCTGGCAAAATGTACTGGTACAGAGTGATTGGTTTTATTTGTTTTTATTGCTCTTACATGCTCGTCCAATCTCTTGTGTAATGGTCCTGCCGATATACTGCAAGCCACAAAGTCTCGTCTCTCTGCCATACACTGACATACAATATAACCAACTCCATACTGTAGTTTAGGATTCTTAATGGAATGGATTAAAACAACTTCATAATTGGATCAGTGTTTTAGAATTAGGGATATTCGCGTTTTAGTAATATTCACACCTGAGAACAGGTTTGAGTCCCAGTTGTTTTGCCCTAATCTCAGTGTTTTGGGGCAGATTCTGAGGGTGACTCTTTCCTATTCTTTAATGCTGTGATTATATATAAGACTAGGTGCTTTTACTACAAAGTATACCATGGTTGATTTCCCTGCTCAAATACAGGTCACTAAATGAGTACTGAGAAATGAAGGTTTTGATTAGGACCGATATTAGAACCATTTGTTAAGTCACTGCATGGAATCTTCACAATGTGCTATAATTTATGAGTCTCAGGGTCAGCTCATTTAGAAAGTCCCCATGCGTGGCACTATTTCAGATCAACACACCTGCAGTTAGCGTGAACGTGCCAGGAGAGAGTTTGTCGTCACATTTCTGCAGATGGTGGATCTTCAGGGAGCTCATTTAGCTCTGAACTATGTGTATAAAATGCCACACGACGAGCTTACTGTAATTAACGTGCTTTCCAGGATATACAGTAAAAGATTTAGGATTAGGTCTCAGCGTTGTGTGCAAAGCATGGAGAACAAGACACAGATTAATCCTGATTTGGTCCTTCTTGGTCTAATAGAGATGGAGGGATTTAAATACCTCTATTTTGTGATAACTCTAGTGATATATGTATCCATTCTTGTCTTATGTTTAATGATTGTGGCCATCATTTGGAATGAACCGAGCCTTCATGAACCCATGTACAGTTTCATCTGTAATTTAATTGTCAATGGGATGTTTGGGAGCGCTGCCTTTTACCCCAAGCTCATGATCGATCTGCTTTCTGGATATACAACTATCTCACTTGGTGGATGCCTCGTCCAAGCTTTCTCTCTGCAGACTTATGCTTGCGTTGACATTTTCACGTTTACGATCATAGCTTATGACAGATATCTGGCTGTCTGTTTTCCCTTGAGGTATCCGACCCTAATGACAAACAGGAAAACATTAAAATGCATAGCTGTGGCGTGGGGTTTTGTGTTTGTAGACCAGACTGTGTTTGTTGTTTGGACGTCAAGTCTAGGTCTGTGTGGTGCCACCATCAACAACGTCTACTGTGAAACAATGTCCCTCATGAAACTGTCTTGCGGAAATTCTTCATTAATTAATATTCTTGGGAGTTTTATGACTATACTCATGGTAGTTTCATCGCTGCTGGTTGTTGTTTATTGTTACATAAGGACGTTTGTAATATGCCTCAAGATCTCCAGAGAAGCCTGTCAGAAAGCCATCCATACTCTGGTCACCCATCTACTCGCTTTCTCGACTTTTATGGCCGCCACTTTATTTGTAGGTTTTAGGTACAGGCTAAACATCGGTGGTGTGTCCAGTAACTTCCACCTCGTTATCGCAGTGACTGGACTCGGTGTCTCAACCACCTTGAACCCTTTAATTTATGGCTTACGGACAGAAGTTCTCAGAAAGCAAATAATTAAAAAAATGCATATGTGTTCGAAGTTGGGTAAACCAGACTAACTATAATAGACTGAATGCAAAATGTAGATATTTTTTTATTACACTAACAACAAGACACAGTAATTAGGGACAACGTACGACGGGGTTCCAGGTGTGACCGTAATTCCATTAGCAGGTTTGACGGAATGTAGATATATATGTTACAAAGTCTTTTAAAATAAAATTGCAATAATGTTCATTATTTCTTAAGACCTGCATTTCAAGTTGTTGATTGCTGTTGAACAGTTAAGGGACGCTTTGTCAGGGAGGATGAGGAGAAGAAAGGAACTTCAGGGCATGAAATCGAAGTTTTGCCACCTTTTTGGAAGAAAAAAAAATGGAAAACACTTTGTCCACCTGTAACCAAGGAATATGTACTCCGTGCAGTGTCGTTTCCAGAAGAGAAATAAACTACAATATATAAAGAGCGCAAATGTTTTTTAAACAAGATTCACGTTTTCAATGTTTGATGTATCCACACATATTATATATCCTTCTTTCCCAGGAAAAATTAGGGCTACTTGAAACCATAGAAACACACAAAATATAATAATTGTGCTAGTATGTAAAACCGATACTAAAATTAAAAAAACTATTTTGTAAGAAGCGTTTGCTTAGCATTTCTTCTGCACGGTAGGTGCCACTGATGAACACTGACCCAATTTACAGTATGTTCGGCAGATTACAGTGCCACTACAGATATAGTATCAGCGCAATGGGATGTCAGGGCTTTTTATTTATATTTTTAATTTTTTTTTTTAGTATTTTTTAATTTTTATTTCAATTTTTTGCACTGTTACCAATTCAATATGGAAAGAGATCACTTTAGGGATCTCTCGTACATCTTATGTATTGTATTGTTTATTTCTTTTTATTGTAATTTTTCATTTTTATTTATATTTCATTAACCCCTTCAGAATCACATCTGGCCTGTTTTCATTCGCCGGCTGTTACTGCAGAGGTTCTGCCTCTCTCAATTTACTGCTGATTTTGTGACCCTATACATACTATACCCTAACATTTAACCCTTCCCTCTCTCTTGATGGTTATATATACAATTTTTATATATTTTTTTTAGTTTTCTATAGTGTTAAGGTTAGTTCAGGTTAGATTGAAGGGTGGTTAGATGGAATTTGGGATAGAGTACAAGCGTACTTCATTCTGGCGAAGCCACACTAATAGCATCAGATATTGAGCCAACATTTGATGTGTCAGATGATGATGAGGAGGCCCAGGTTCTACCTGCTAAATTGAGGTGTACAGAACCTGTCCCTGTGCCTGACCAATGCACAAACATGTCAGACCCAGATATCCCTCCCTTGATCAGATGCTGCTCAGGGTCAGGCAGCTGACCAAGGGGGGCAGAAGCCAGACCTGGCATCCCGCTGACCCCCATGAGATATAAAATTTGGGGCATTGACCCTTGTGATGGGCATTGTGAAAAAGCCCACCATACACTCTTGCCCACCCCTGTTTTCGCCCATATTATGACCAGGACAATATATTTTGATTTACTTAGATTCCTGCATTTTAACCTCCAATGCCCCCCTAGAGGTCAACTCCCCCCAGTTGTATAGGTTGGTTAAGTTAAGGTGTAGGAGCAACAATTTTAAAATGAAATCTGGGGCATTTTTTTTATTGGCAAATGGTAAAAACGATTTTATAAGCATATTTTCTTCAAATTATATATGCAGTGTATTTGGTATGTGCTTATGAAGTGATTGTATGATATATATACGTTATTTCTCACATTTTGTCCATGAGATAAAAAAAATACTTCTTAGAATCTTTTCGGATGCATATTTTGCATTTTATTCTTACCAAATAATTGTGATTCAACAACAACAATATAAATGAACAATTCAGAACAGTAAAATATTGCATGGTAACAACACATAGGATATACAGATTATAATAATGGGGACACAATTGTCAAACTTTTCTTTCTTAAATGTTTACTGGTGGTTATTTCAGAGTTCACTTCAGACCCTCGCTGGCTGCAGTCTGCTCCGCAGTACACGCAGTTAAGCAAGCACATCCCTCCTTGTTGGAAATGCGGGGCCACGTTTGTTCATGTGACCAACATCTTGTCTGCCCAGTTGCAGAGCCCTTCAGGGTCACGTATTTTTGATGTGATTTAACTCTTCTCTGCCCCGACCACCCCATGGTGTAGCAAGTCGACTGCCGCACGGAAGAGACGCCGCACTAGGGAGCGCATGATAGAGTAAATCAGTGTTCCCTCGTGATACACAGCTCCCCCATACAGTGGAAGAAAAGGAAGGACCATCCGAGGGTGTCCTCAATCCGTGGACTGTCCTCGGAAACTGGGGACATCTGGTCACCCTAAATTAAGGCCCATTTAAAAAAAATTTTTGCAAAAAAAGTTACTGATGTTTATACCCCAGAACGGTATGGCATAACTTTCTACAAACTTTGCCATAGTGGTACGGGATTTACTGCCTCCTTCTGAATACACAAAGGGGAAGGACATTCATTTTGATCCCCCTGGCTGCCCAGAATCAGTGGGCACTAACAGGAGAATAGTGTTTTTTCTTTAGTTTTTACAACATTTCTTATCCTAAATTTTTTAGCTAATCATGTATCTATGGTATCATGCACTCACTCGCTTTGAAGAAAAAAAAACAAAAAACAACAATATATAGTTGACATGGGCACACATGGGCCGAAGTTGCTCCGGCACCAAAATCCCCTGGGACTGAAACGGTTAAATTTTACAAATTACAGGTAACAACATGGGGGTAGTAGAAGCATTATTAAACTGTCATATGAGAGCTGACCGACAGGTTATTTAGCCACATTGGATATAAATAAATTCACTTAATCACTTTTATGAGATGAATGGATCTTTTCTTATTTATTTTCAGTGGAGAAGTGTATAAAACAGACTTGAAATATAATGCAGTCTCTCAGAGAACACAGGGTCAGATTAATAAGGCAAACAGGTAAAGTCAATTGAATCCGAAGAAGAAACGTGGATTTGATAATCTCCAATTGATCCGAAAAGGTAGGTTAAGTTCAGAGTCTCATTAAAGAGAAAATAGCAGACAGTCCATAAACACCAGATGGCACTTTTTTTCCCCTCAGAAATCTCATGGTGCTGCCACAACCACAAGGGTAGGCACAAGCAAATAAGGTCAACAATTATCACCTTTTGACTCTATATCCACTTTATACATGGATCCCTTGAAAGTAATTATCCGCTGTACAAGACAGTCTTTAGACAAAACTCCGGTAAGAGATGCAGTAGCCAGATCACCACTCATAGACCGCTGTTTTGCCCTTAACGGGAATCTCGAGCACATCAGCACAAGGTTGCAAGACTGAATTAATAATTGAGGCTTGGGGAAGCATGAGAAATACCAATAACCAAAGTTATGGTGGGTAAAAAAAGGTGAGGGAAAACAATACCACTTCAAATGAAGAGGTAAGTAGAAGCATTAACAAACACTCATCTTCAGACACCAGACAAGCCAGGTTTGTTCATGCCTCAGAAATCTGATGGTGCGGCCACATCCACAATGGATTCTGGGTAAACACATGCAAATGAGATCTAGAACAATCACCTGTGGCCTCTTCATCCACTTTATACGTGATCCCTTGAAAGTAATTGACCGCTGTAGAATACAGCCTTCAGACAAAAGTCAAGTAAGAGATGCAGTAGTCAGATCACCACTCACAAACAGCTGTTTTACCCTTATTTTTTTTATTTTATTTTTTGGAGCCCGAGGTGCGTGCTCCTTTGGTGCTGCATTCTGTGCTCAGAAGAGGCGACAGAAGCCCAATACGATACTGGGTCCCTGCAAGGGGAACCCAGACAAATCACCCCCCCCATGGGAGGGCCAGATCTTCGGGACTCACCCCAGAGGGTGAGACCCCTTTGCCTTTAGGCTTCACCGCCAAAAGACAGTGTCCAAATCAAAAAAACAAAGGGTGAACGTGGCCTTGCAAAAAGGTTCGGTGACCGTGAAATCAAAAAGCAAATTAATCGGCACACGTGCTTCAACAGATTGTGATTGCATAAATAAATAAAAATAAATAAGGGCAGGCCATGATTGGCCTAGCCAGGTTCATAAATAAATTTCACTCCATGCCCTGATGGTGCTATGGAGGAAGTGTAGGATAACCATCTGTGCAAAAACGTGCACTCACCGTGCGCAGCGGTATGCAAGACTGTACACGGTGACTCCGACATCGCTGTCAGGGCAATTTAAGCACCTCGGACTCCATGCTTTCCGAGCCCTAAGGCCAGAGGATCAGTGTTTCCCCCCTCTTCCCATAGGGGTACTACACTTGATCTTAGCCAAAACGCCAAGACGTGATCACCACTCGCAAACAGCCGTTTTACCCGTAACAGGAATCGCAAGCACCTCATCATGAAGTTGCAATACTGAATTAAAACTTGAGGCTTGGGGTAGAACGAAAAATACCGTTACATAAGTTATGGTGGGTAAAGGTGATGGAAAACCCTTCCACTTAAAATTAAGGGAGTATTAAAAGTATTATTAAACACTCATCTACAGACACCAGACAATCCAGAACGCTTGTTTTCCCTCAGAAATTTCATGGTGCTGCCACAACCACAAGGGATTCTGGGTAGGCGCCTGCAAATAAGGCCAATGTAAACATGCATGTTCTCACCTGAAACCCCAAAATTAAATTTTTAGTTTAGGTTTGCAGACAGTGGGGTTTGTGTACCAGGAGGCCCTGCAATGTTCCCAGTCTCAGAGAGGTGTAAAATTGAGTGAGTTCTGACCTCTACTGCAGCTTCCACATGGCCAGTGTCACGGACTGGGTCCAAACAGATGACTGAAAGGACCCAGCGCGCCCGAAGATTGTATGCAGGAGTCACAGTGCAGTAGTGGAGATGGACAGGGCCTGGTTGCAGGGTGACCACACTCACCCAGGTGTTGAGCACCTAGGGTTGTGCAGCCAAACACCAGCGCCCTGATATGGCAGCAGGTGAAGTCCAGAATGAAGTGAAGTGATATCCTGCAGGATCCTGGAGCAGGCATGAAGCATATCACTGGAATCACGTGCAGGATGCTGCAGGCTGGGAGTATGGAAGCTAAGCAAAGGGTATAGCAGAAACATAACAAGCAAGGGACAGGGAGACCAGGCACGAAACATAACCAGACAAGACATACATGTTACAGGGCACTACAGTGAACCAGACAAGGAATAAACATTACTAGACAAGATATACATGATACAGGGCAACAACAAAGGACAGGGAAGAAGGCAAGGAACACAAGGAAAGGAGTGAGCTCGGACGCTTCCCCTTTAAGCAAGGATAGGCCATATTGATTAGGACAAAGGGAGAGGAGAGAGGAACCAGAATCCTCAGATGATACAAGGAAGAAGGGCAAAGGCACATACGAGACAAACAAACATGAATACAGAAACTAGCCTAAGACTGTTTGATAACAATTGGAGATTCCGTCACATGATATGGCCATAGTATGCTTAGCCCACCACTACGCCAAAGTACTCCAATGACGGTGGGTCCTAACGCTAATCCCTGCTGACAGTGATACGAAACAAACCAAACATGTAATGAAACCACATAGCACTGAGACATAGCTTTAGACTGAAGACTGAGACAAACAGAACACACAGGTGGAGCGCACCTTATAAAGGAAACAGAGCTGAAGCAAAGAGCTGAAGCAGAAGCAAGGAATGGAAGATCAGAACAGAGCAAAAGGAAATCCAGGAATGGATCGAAGCAAAACAGGGAAACTGAAACAAGACAGATATGCAGCTCCGCAGCCTGGGCAGAACGTGACAGCCAGTTTGCAATGTTCTGAAGCCGAGTGCCACAAGGTAGCTTTTCGGGTAATATAGGTCGCAGTTCATCCCTCCTTGCCTCTGTACCCTACCCACTTTCAATATATATATATATATATATATAAATAGATGTACAGGAAATATTACTTAAATTATTATTATTATTTATTGTTTTATATAGCACCATCAAATGCCATAGCGCTGATCATTACACATCAACATATAATATATAGTCTCCTTGTATGACATGCCTCATGGTATAAAGTCTAGATCAGACGTCTACCCTCCTTTTTTATATTAAAATTGTATTCTATACCATAATTTATTGTTGTGTACAAATAAAGAATTTACAAAAAAATATTGCTATTCCTTTTTTCACGTTATTAAACTTTAAAATTTCTAAATTGATTATTTGCAAGCTTAGTCAAATTCACAACGTATTCATATTTTTGCAGCTAAAATGAGACCCTTGGAGGGTTTGACTTTTTTTTTTCCCCAATTAACAGACAGGAATTCTTAGGGGATCTCCCAATTACCAAAATACGCTTATAAAAACCCCATGAGAAGCAAGACACTTCATATACATTTATACACGCACACGTATGTGCATGCCCATTCGTTTGGTCTAAGCAGCTCATACAAGAACAGTGTTTCTCTTTCATTAAGCAGAATGGAAAATGTATCAATAATAAATCCTGACTTACTTCTTGTTGGGCTAGAAAGATGGAAGGCGGAGATGAAAGAGTTAAAATATTTCTATCTTGTAACAGCTTTCGGTCTATATGTAACCACCATGTTCTTATGTGCCACCATCGTACGCGTCATACGGACTGAACAAAGCCTGCAGGAGCCTATGTACATTTTCATCTCTAACCTGATTTTTAACGGAATTCTTTGGAACACGTCGATTCTCCCCAAACTAATGATCGATTCAGTTTCTGGGGCCGTCACTATCTCGTTTCATGCCTGCCTCGTCCAAGCTTTCTGCTTGCAGAGTTTATGTTGCAGTGATATATTCACGTTCACCGTCATGGCCTATGACCGATATTTGGCCGTTAGCTCTCCTTTAAGGTACCCGGCCCTTATGACGAAAGAGAGGGCCCTGCAGTGCGTCGCCGTCATTTGGGTGATTTCCCTTGTAATTGAAACTGCAATTGTCACGCTGGCGGCGAGACTCATTCTATGCGGAATTCATGTAAACAATTTGTTTTGTGAAACGGCGTCCCTCGTTAATCTGGCTTGCTATAAGTCTTCTGCTAGCAATACCTTTGGGACTGTTGTGACTATTTTCCTCGTCGTCTTTTCCCAATTCGTAGTCATTTATTGCTACCTGAGAACGTTCATAATATGTCTAAAGATTTCCAGAGACGCTTACCAAAAAGCCATACATACGCTGGTCACTCATTTGATTGCTTTTTCCATTTACATGATTGGAAACTTATTCATAGTTTTTAGGCACAGGCTGGGTAGCGGATCGCTGTCCAAAACCGTTCAGCTTCTTCTCCCGCTGGCTGGAGTGACTATTTCCATTGTTATAAACCCAATTATATATGGAATAAGAACAGAAGCTCTCCGGATCAAAATATTTCACAGCATGCAGAAAATTAGGTGCTGCCCAAACCACGTGAAACCGAATTAAACTAAATGACAATTCATTTGTATTTTTATTAGTGTTTTTTTTTTTTCTAGTGGACTAACGAGATATTATTTTCAGCAGGTCCTAAAATAAGGCCATATTATTCCATAAGTAAAATCTGTTTTTTAAAAGGTATTTTTATTGATGACACAAATCATGACAAAATGTACTAAAATATTTCCTAAAATAGCTTTGCAACTCTGGCCACCACCTGCCACTGAACTCAGCTTCGCTAAAATAGAATCATTTCTTAGTCTCTCCTAATACAACAAAAGTGTGATTTTACCATGTTTTTGCTCAAAAAGTTTTTAAAATGTAATTTTTAAATAAAAGGTGATTACGTGCCAAAATCTGAGATATTTCTATTTTTCTCCATATTCTTCTTTGGGTATTTATATTTATGTGCATAGGCAGTACTGTCTCTGGCACGGGTGTTATGTTGTATAGTTCACTGCGGTTCCACAATAAGCAGTTAAGGGCCTCAATCATCTTATTTTTGTGGTAATTTCTCAATATTCAGTTAAAAAAAAGCATAGATCGGAGGCGTCCAACCTACGGCCCTCCAGCTGCTGCAGGACTACATCTCTCATCCTCCTCAGCCAGCCCCTTAGCTAAAAGGTTCCGGATGTCTTTAGAATTATGACCGGCAATTGCCGTTTAGATATGCCTGCCTGCCCCTAGATACATACAAAATACCGATAAACAGATTCCAGAGTATGGCAAATGTGAAAGGGTTAAAATGGTACAGAAGTGATTGCCAATCTACTCTGGTGGGTGCAATGGCACGGAGTCGGTGATGTTGTCAATAGTAGGGGATCTCCAGTAACCGGTATCCAGTAGATTCCATTCCAGCAGAAAGTAAATTTGAGGACAAAAGCCTCACTTGGTTGCATTAAGTCTTTCCCCTTCATTTCTGCCGCTTGGAGGAGAGATGGGCTATACTAGCCACTTGCTTAAGGAGAAAACAACATTACTATGTGGTGGTCCACTTACAGGGTTCTGGCCTTGTTGGTTTTTGCTATATATTGAAGTGGTTGGATCAGTTTGGTGTGCCAGAACTTGACCAGTCCTAACAGAACCTTGACCTCAACCCCATTGAACACTGTTGGGTTGAACTGGAACGGAGATTGCGAGTGAGGCCTTCTCGTCCAACATCAGTGCAAGCTGTTATAGCTGCAAAATGGGGACCATCAAAGTCCCTGTTGGTATAATAGTCAGGTGTCCCAATACTTTTGTCCATATAGTGTATCTCATGTACAGTCAGTCATGTGGTTAAGGGAATTAGAAGAATAGTCAAGAGTGCGGTAGCAACAGTTCCACACTGAAAAATATAAATAGCGCACTTGACACATAAAAATCCAATGGTAAATAGTGGTACTGTGCCGTCGGCAAGCAGGGTGCTGGCTTGTATAGTGACAGAAAGGGGGAGGTAGTTTTGCCACTTTTCAGATCTATGGTCAGACGACTTACATTACGTTTATTTATAAAGTGCCGGCAGATTTCGCAGCGCTGTTACAGTCAGTAGAACAATTTAGAAACACATATAATAACAAACTGGTGCAGAGGAGAAGAGGGCCCTGCTCTTGCGAGTCTTCAATCTAGTCGGTGGTTGAGGGGGAAGTGAGACAAAAGGAGAGGGCTGCTTGGATGGGGATGAGTTGATCTGGTCCCGATGATGTGTTGAAGCTGTTGATCGTTCAGACGGCTTGATTATGATGGTTGGGAGTACTGGGAAGGAATGTTGTACGCTTCCCTGAACAGGTGGGTTTGGAAAGTTGTGTATGAGGCAGAAAGTCTGACGGAACAGGGAAGGGAATGCCGCAGTGGTACCTGGTATGTCGTTTCCCTCCGGTTTCCCTCCAGTGTAACTCTTAACTGTCCACTTGTGAAGAGTCCACTTGGAAAGAAGCCACAGCAGCTACATTTTCAAGCAAGCTTGTTTCCAAATGAGGCCTGGTAATTTATAGGGCTTCCTCACAAGTGGTCAGATAAGGTGATTGCATATAGGAGGCAGATATTTCACACCTTGGCTAACAAATGCAATTAACCTAGACTAGAGGGCACCAAATGTAACCCTTTGAGAGCGGCAGGGTATGAAGACATGCAGGATAAAGACATACCGGGTGGAAAACAGGGGTAACAGCAGGAAATGAGGGGTTCAGGTGAAAGGAGTCATACCTGTAAGAGATATGGCAGACATTAGTGATTGCCAGAGGAGTAGTTGAATGAAAGCATGAAGACCAAGGATGGATGTCTGCATAGACTTCACCTAGAGTATTGTATACAGTTCTGGAGACCACATAACATATAGAAACTGTAGAGGGTTTCAAGAATTGTTTGCAGGTTAAAAAATCTCATTAAATAATAATAAAATAATAATCAATGTATATACCTCAGGGGGGCAGGAAAAAGAAAAGGGGGGAAAAGTTCAAAAATAATAAAGACGATACACACCCAGATACACACACACTGGCAAAAAGTATTTCCGAGGACATGCTCCATGTAACATAAACCCACAGATTTTTTTTGTGTTGCTGAATGCCTCGATATTGAGGCATTTCAGCAACAACGGGTTTGACCCTGAGTCTTAGGGTTTTTGCTCTAATCTCAATGTCTTGGGGTGAGGGGACAAATTCTGAAGGTCACACAGTCTGGAGCTGACTCCTTCTTATTGTACAATGCTGTGATTATATATAAGACTGCCAACAGGTGCTTTTAGTACAAGTATGCCAAGGTTAATATCCCTGCTTAAATACAGGTAACTAAATTATCGTATCTGCTCGAATATAAAATTAGTGTTTTTTTTCCAGAGAAAATATTTGTCTTATATTCGGACCTCAATGCACGACAGACAACCTCCGCTGCTGCCGTTACTTCCTCTGGGGCTTCTATGACGGAGCGCCAGCGTGACATGACCTTTCAGTGCTCCGTCAAAGAAGCCCCAGGGGAAGCAGAGGTTGCCTCCGCACATAGCGCAGATGTGCACTGGCTGCCAGAGAGGAGGATCTCTCACGGTGCTGCAAGGGACCTGGCTCCTCCTCCTCCTGCGCTATTTCCACTTTTGCTGGTGCTCAGTCGGAACAGCCCCAGCGGATGTTCCGGGCAGCAGTGGAGGTTGTCTATGCACATTGTGCAGACGTTTACCAGCTGCCCCCGCTAGACACCAGGGAGTTCGGAGCATGGGGGAGAAGTCTCTGGATGCATTGGTAAGTCTGGGGGGTCAGAGTGGCATATAGGGGGTATGAGACATTTCTTGGGGGCAGAGTGGAATATCAGGGATGCAGAGTGGCCATCCATACTCTGGTCACCCATCTACTCGCTTTCTCGACTTTTATGGCCGCCACTTTATTCGTAGGTTTTAGGTACAGGCTAAACATTGGTGGTGTGTCCAGTAACTTCCACCTCGTTATCGCAGTGACTGGACTCGGTGTCTCAACCACCTTGAACCCTTTAATTTATGGCTTACGGACAGAAGTTCTCAGAAAACGAATAATTAAAAAAATTCATATGTATTTAAAGTTGGGGAAACCAGACTAACTATAATAGATTGAATGTAAAATGTCAATTTTTTTTTTATCACCCTAGCAACGTACGACGGGGTTCCAGGTGTGACCATAAAAGATTTATTTCCATTAGCAGGTTTGACGGGAATGCAGCTATATATAAGAAAGTCTTCTAAAATAAAAATGTAATAATCTTTATCATTTCTGATTTCTACTTGAAATTACTTCCAGGCAGAGGTGACTTCCTATGACCTGCGTTGTTGATTTTCGTTGAACGGTTAAGGGATTGTCAGGGGGGGGTTGAGGAGAAGAAAGAAACTTCAGGGTAGTTAATCGATGAGTTTTGACACCTTTTTGGAAGAAAAAAAATTGGAAAACATGCTGTCCACCTGAAACCAAACAAATATGTACTCTGTGGAGTGTCATGTCCAGAAGACAAATAAACTACAATATATAAAGACTTAAATTAAATGTAAAGTGTTTTCTTTGGCCATTTTTACCATATGTTGGTTTAAGCAAGATTTCCGTTTTCAATGTTTGATGATGTACCCACACAAATTATACATCATTTTTTCGCCAGGTAAAATAGGGAAGAAACATGCAAAATATAAACATTGTGCCAGTATGTAAAAAGCCTGCACTAAAACAAAATAAAAAAAAAAACTATTTTGTAAGCAGTGTTTGCTAAGAGTTTCTTCTGTACAGTCGGTGATGAACAATGACCCAATTTATGTTTAAGGGGTTTAGGGTAGTGAACGAGGTGGGTGTATGATTTGTATATGTAGTGCCAGCACAATGGGATGTCAGGGCTTTTTACTTATATATATATATATATTTTTTATATATATATATATTTTTGCAATATCATTGCAATATGGATATTAAGGCATTTCAGAAACCATGGCTGAGCTTAGGAGGCAATTGAATATGGTGAATGAGATCACTCTGGGGAGTGATGACAACAAGTTGCAAATTTAGAAACAAAAAAAAAGACACATGGACCCTCTATTAATCAAGATGCCAAAAACTAACCATGGTAGTGTAGACTTAAAAATAATGACAAATATTCCATTACTGCTAGAACGTTCTCCATATGGTTTGCACCCAAGTGTACTTCAATACACAGTGGTGTATTCTGGACTGATTAGGCCCATGCCTAGGGAGGCAGGTCTGTGGAGTGGGAACGCTCCAGGTAGAATGGTGGCGGTAGTGGGAAGCCTAGGGGCCAGCTGGGTCACTGCCCTGGGTCAGGCCTAGGGTGCTGTACAACTCAAAGGGATACTCCAGCCATCATAGAGATTTGAATGCATATGATGGTACCTTTTAGGGTAAATCAATGTTTATTGAGATTTTCGAAATTTTCAAAATATGTGGGATACAGAAAAGAAAGGGTAGGGGAGCAAACAAACCGTGACATCCAAGTTGGTACACATCAGAACAATGGCATCCCGACAATCCGCCCCCCGACAATTACCCGCCTAGCGACAAGATAACATCAGAAGACCCCTGACAGACACATGTCTTAAATAGCACACCTAAGAGAGGGAGTGAGGAGCCTCAAAGGTTGCTGACTTCAGCTCTGAATGGCCTTAGTGGCCTTAAGTGCTAAATGAGCGCAACCACCAGCGTAGAGGCGCCAGGGATGGAGCAGCCTGTCAAGGGGGATCCTTGCACGGGCATACGGCCCATATAACCGCAGAGGAGAGAACGGGGGTCGAGCGGGTAGAGTCAAGAGCGGCACGCGAAGGAAGGCAGGCCACGGGGGAAGGGAAAAAAAGGGAGAAACAAAAAGGGGGGGGAGAAGAAGAGAAAAAAGAGAAAGAAAGAGAAGAAAAAAAAAAAAAAAAAAAAAAAGGAGGGGGTTAGAGGAGGGGCGAGGACTGGGGATGTGGACCAGAGCGCTACAATATCGTCGGGCAGGGGGTCAAGATATAAGGGCTGTAGGTAAGTCCGCAGGCGCCTGGGACAGTAAGGAACGGGCGAGGGGACCAGAGGCATATGCCAGCCAGTGGTACCAGGTGCGTTGGTATCTCTCAACCGCATTCGAAGCCGACAGGGCCAATTCCTCCAATGAGCGCTTATTGTCCACCCGGAGGAACCACTCCCTAAAAGAGGGAGGGGAGGGGTCACCCCAGTGGAGAGGTATGAGGGCCTTAGCGGCCGTGATCAGGTGCCTAACAACCGTCCGTTTGTACCAGGAGAAGGAGAACGTCATATGTTGTAGGAGGTAGAACTCCGGGGTGAAGGGGAGGACCCTGTCAGTGAGGGACTGAGCACAATCGTGCACGGCGGACCAGAAGGGAGCGATACGAGGGCAGTTCCACCAGAGGTGAAGGAGAGAGCCCGGGGACTCCCCGCACCTCCAGCACTCGTCTGTCGACCCAGGCCGGTAGCGAGACAACACCGAAGGCGGGCGGTACCAGTGGGCTAGCAGTTTATAAGACATCTCCTGGTCTTTAGCGCTGAGAGAGCAGCGATGTGCGAAGATGCACATCTTGCTCCACTGTTCCTCAGTAAGGACGACCTGCAGCGCCGTCTCCCACCTCCCCATGAACGCAGGAGGTGAGGGGGTCAAGGCGGACAGGAGGAGGCTGTAAAGTTTGGAGATACCGTGGGATAGAGGGGCATCCATCACACACAGGGACTCAAAAGGGGAGAGGTCACGCAGCACGTTATGTTTCCGAGCCAAAGAGCGGTAAAAGTTTTGCAGTTGCAGGTAGCGAAGCCTAACCATCAGGGAGGTCGTCCCCTGGCCGACAAGGTGATCCAAGGGCTTAAGCCCCGCAGGGGTCACAAAAGATCGTAATCTCGGGACACCCTCCGGAGTCGCTGCAGGGAAAAGATTGAGTCCCAGCCCAGGCGGAAAGTCGGGGTTATCTCTGAGTGGGGTGAGTGGGGAAGGGACAGAAGAAAGCCGTGTAGTGCGGAGCAAGGAGTGCCAGACCCGTAGCGTAGCACACATGAAGGGGTGAGGGGAGGCAAGACGATGCGCCGTATCCACAGCTAGCCAGGGGAGAGAGGAGATCGGGAGGCCCAGCAGCACGCTCTCCACTCCCACCCACTGTTTATGGGCCGGAGAGCGGGTCCACTCCACAATGCGCAGCAAATGACCGGCGCGATAATACGTTCGCGGGCAGGGCAGGGCGAGGCCACCCCTAGACTTAGGGAGGATCAGCGTAGCGAAACCGATGCGTCGCGATCGAGGGCCCCACAAGAAACTGAGAAAGGCGGAGCGGACAGAGGAAAAGAAAGAGGGTGGGATGGAAATCGGCAAGGTTTGAAACAGGTAGAGGAGGCGAGGCATAACATTCATTTTGATGGTGTTAACCCTACCCAACCAGGAGACCCTAAGTCTCGACCACTTAAGCAGGTCAGATCGAATCGATGACAAGAGGGGAGGGAAGTTAAGGCTAAAGAGGCGAGAGGAGTCATCCGTCAGCCAAACACCCAGATATCTCAGCTGGGAAGGGCACCACTTAAAAGGAAAGGAAGCAGCCAGGGAGTCCCTGTCCGCCGGGGGTAAGTTGACATTGAGAATCTCCGACTTAGACATGTTAATTTTAAAATTAGAAAGTTTCCCGTAATCAGAAAGCTCCTTCAGGACGACCGGCAAGGAAAGATGAGGCCGGGTGATAGCGAACAGAAGGTCGTCGGCATAGCCCAGGACCTTGTGGCTGGACCCCCCTGCCGTCAGACCATGAATGTCCGGGTTTAACCGAACGGCCTGGAGCAGGGGTTCCAAGGAGAGCACAAACAGCAGGGGCGACAGGGGGCACCCTTGCCTCGTGCCGTAAGATATAGGAAAAGGGTCCGAGAGGGATCCGTTGATACAGAGGCGAGCCGTAGGAGATGCATAGAGTGACTGGATCCAAGTCAGCAGGCCGGGGCCGAAGCCCATGCGCCGGAGAGTAGCAAACATGAAGGTCCAGTCGACCCTATCAAAGGCCTTCTCGGCATCCGTGGAAAGGAGGATAGTGGGAAGGTTGGAACGCTTGGCCAACTGAAGGAGGTTCACAGCACGAATAGTGCTGTCCCTAGCCTCGCGGCCCGGAACAAACCCCGTCTGGTCAGGGTGCACAAGTTTTGGCATTAAAGGGTTGAGTCGGGTGGCTAGAATTTTGGCAAAAAGCTTGAGGTCCGAATTAAGGAGGGAAATCGGCCGATAGCTGCCACAGTTCTCGGGGTCCTTACCGGCTTCGGGGAGAAGAGTCACAGAGGCGGATAGGGTGTGGGCATGGATGTGGCCACCCCGTAGTAGAGAGTTGAAGGCCTCAACATACCGCGGGCCCAGTTGGTCGCGGAACCGCGAATAATACTTAAGGGGAAACCCATCAGGGCCGGGGCATTTCCCGGTCGGAGACGACCGGATGGCGAAAAGTAACTCCGGGAGGGTAATAGGGGCGTCTAGCCCGGCCGCGTCTTCAGCAGAAATGCGCACACGGATCGTGCGTTGCAGATAGTCCGCAATTTGCGATTCCCGGTCTCCAGTGGAGTGGGGGCCTGACGGAGGAACGATGTTATACAGTTTTGTGAAGAACTGGACAAAACCATCCGCGATATCAGAGTGAAGAAGACACACCCTGCCGGCGTCGGAACGGATTTTAGGGATGTAGGTCAGAGTACGAGAGGCCCGGAGGGCCCTCGCCAAATATTTCCCAGGCTTATCTCCATGTTCATGGAACAACGCCCTGGAGCGTTGGTAGGCACGTTGGTGTCTGGCGTTCAAGATCGAAGCCAGTTCCCCCCGCAACGACACAAGCAGCTGCAGGTCGTCCCCCGAGAGAGAGTCCTTGTGGGCCCTCTCCGCGTCCGCAATGCGCAGGCAGAGAGAGGCTATCTTTTCCGTGTCGAGTTTCTTGCGCTGTGAGCAGATGCGGATAAAGTGACCCCGAAGCACACTCTTGTGGGCCTCCCACACCGTAAGGCTGGGGACATCACCCGTGAGATTCTCGTCAAAATAACTGGTGATAGCCTGAATTGTATCGGCACACACCGAATCATCAGACAACAGAGATTCATTGAGGTGCCAAGAGCGCCGAGAAGGCCGAACGAGAGGTGAATCAAGCGATAGGAGCACCGGGGCATGGTCCGACCAAGTGGTGATGCCGATGCGGGCACGACAGACGAGCGCCGTATAGTGGTAGGGGAGGAAAAAGTAGTCGATACGAGAGTAGGAGCCGTGCGGCGTCGAGTAGAAAGTGTAGTCTCTAGTCGTGGGGTGGAAGGCACGCCAACAGTCTACCAGGCGGTGTGAGGTCAGCAAGGAAGAGACCTTTCCCAGTACATGTCGAGGGATATGGGAAAGTCCCGTAGAGGTGTCCAGAGCAGGGTGTAGAGGGATGTTAAAGTCTCCGCCGAGGACCAGGACGCCCTCCTGAAAGTCTCGTAATTTAGCAAGCACCTGTCGGAGGAGAACGTGTTGTCGTCTGTTGGGGAGGTATAGGTTAGCGAAGGTGTATTTTTGATTGGCGATAACCCCTTTTAACAGAAGGTAGCGCCCCTCGGGGTCGGAACAGACGCCAACCTCCGAGAAGGGAAGATATTTGGAGAGGAGAATAGCCACGCCCCTAGTTTTGGTGGAGGGATCGCTGCTGAAATAGCCGGTAGGGTAGAAGCGATCTGAGAGCCTATGGGACCTGCCGGAGAGGAAGTGGGTCTCTTGAAGGAACGCTACGTCCACTCTGTCGCGACGTAGATCCCGGAGTAGGTGAGAGCGCTTCTCAGGGATATTAAGTCCACGGGCGTTAAGGGACAGGAAGCTGAGGGGGGAAGCGCGTGGTGGGGGCGACATGCCCGAGGGGAGGAAGGGCGGAGGAGAGAGAAGAGGAAAGAGAGAAAAAAGAGAAAAAAAAAAAAAAGAAGAAGGGGGGACAGACAGAGGGGAGGGGGAGGAGTACGAGGGAGGGGAAACCTGAAGGGTTCGAGGACCGGGAACAAAACGGTCAGTAAAGACCGCGAGACGCACTAGACACGCCAGCCAATAGGGCAACACTAGGTTGCCCGAAACGACCCTAACGGACAGGGAGGTCGATGGCAGAACGAAGGCGTGAGCGTGAGGGAGCCGAGGCAACCGAACAAGGAAGAACAGAAAAAATAGAACAAGGTATGAGAGATCAAAAATATGGTGGTAGGAACAGCGAGAACAACTGCGCGCCGCCGCCCGCAGCAAAAACAGTAATAGAGTAACACAAACTAGCCAGCTAAACTAGGTCGAAGGAGAGGGAGGAACGGCATGAGGCATCAACAGGCCTCAACCACCAGCCCAAACAACAAAGGTACATCAACACATATCCGCCCCGGAAAAAGAGAAAAAAAAAAACAAAAAAAAAACCCAAAACAACACAATAATCAACACGGACAAACAAGCCCTGGTGCCGTGGCGCCATGTGAACGGAGGTATGGTACGGAACATAGATAGAGGGCAGAGGCCCCCGGCACCGTACACTCAGAGCGGTGGGGAGTAGGCCACCCCAGGTCGCGCATCAAAGGCAAAAGTAGCCACAATGCAACCGGTGGGCGAACGGAGTACAAAGACAACGCAATAGACAATGCGAACGACATATAGATCCATTGACACAAAATATATATAAAAAAGAAGTGACATTATACACACTTGTTAAGAACAAACCCCGGGCCCAGGCACCGCGGCGTCGCGTGAACAAATGTATGGTAGGAAACATATATAAAGGGCAGATACACCCGGTACCGCAGGTTCAAGGCGGGGAGGAGCAGGTAGCCCCTGAAAGCGCAACAAAGGCAAAGTGCGCACCAATGCAACCCAAGACAGAAACACCGGGGAGGGCGAATGGGCTGCAGAGACATTGCAAAAGATAAGGCGAGCAAAGTACGGACCTACTGACCCATAGGAAAGTTGGCAGCAATGGAGTAAGAGACCAGAGAGAGCGATTATAGTGCATAAACATTGCAATAGATAAGGCGAACAATATACAGGCATAGGGACATAGAGAAACAGAAATAAACCTGCAGACGTCCATGGAGGAATATGGCGAGGAGTGGAGCCCCACAGGGGTGATAAAATATAAGAAAAGGAAAAGAAAAAAAAAAAAAAATTTATAATCAAAACAGACAAACAAACAAGCCCCAGGCCCCGGTGCCGTGTCGCCACGTGAACAGAGGTATGGTATGAAACATAGGTAGAGGGCAGAGGCGCCCGGCGCCGTACACACAGAGCGGTGGGGAGTAGGCCACCCCAGGTCGCGCGACAAAGGCAAAAGTAGCCACAAAGCAACCTGTGGGAGAACGAAGTACAGAGACAATGCAATAGACAAGGCGAACAATATATAGATCCATTGACACAAAATATATATATAAAAAAAATAAAAAATAAAAAAAGGGTGACATTATACACATTTGTTAAGAACAAACCCCGGGCCCAGGTACCGCGGCGTCGCGTGAACAAATGTATGGTAGGGAACATATATATACACCCGGTACCGCAGGTTCAAAGCAGAGAGGAGCAGGTAGCCCCTGGAAGCGCAACAAAGGCAAAGTGAGCACCCATGCAACCTAGGACAGAAGCACCGGGGAGGGCGAATGGGCTGCAGAGACATTGCAAAAGATAAGGCGAACAAAGTACGGACCTACTGACCCATAGGAAAGTGGGCAGCAATGGAGTAAGAGACCAGAGAGAGCGAATATGGTGCATAAACATTGCAATAGATAAGGCGAACAATATACAGGCATAGGGACATGTAGATACAGAATTAAACCTGCAGACATCCATGGAGGAATACGGCGAGGAGTGAAGCCCCACAGGGGTGATAAAATCTAAGAAAAGAAAAAAAAATAAGAAATAATAGTCACAATTCCGTATAGTGGCGGAGTGAGCATCGAGGGTGGTGGCCAACAGGGGTGCAGAGGGTGATCATTCCTCAATCTCCAGATGGCGCGAGAAAGGTTGTGGTGCTGGTGGTTCGCGCCGGGTAGGCTGCTCAGGCAATCCACGCCTGGTGCGCCGAGAGAGTGGCTGCCTCGCCGGCCCGTCGTCTGCGTCAAGGCCAGACAGAGCCCAGTCGGCCACGGTCAAGGCAGGGAGGCCCAGGGCACTCAGCAAGCGGGGGAGTTCGTGGTGGTGCCGCAGCGTCAGCGACGTGTTGTTGTGCCGGATCAGGAGCGCAAACGGGTGACCCCAGCGATAGGGGATGTGAAGGCGCTGAAGCTCCAGGGTCAGGGGCCTCAGGGCGCGACGGGCCTGCAGGGTGAGGTCAGAGAGGTCATGGAACAGGGTGACAACCGCGCCATTAAGCGGCCACGTGCGTACTTCCCGCGCGCGGGACATTATGGCCTCTTTGAGGCGGAAGTCCGTCAGGTGACAGATAATGTCCCTGGGAGGACTAGATGGGTCACCACGGGGCCTCAGGGCACGATGCACCCTGTCTACCACCGCCGAGGCGTCCACAGCCCTGCCCAGGAGGCCGGAGAACAGGGTAGTGAGAAGGGCCAGCAGGTCTTCAGAGGCCTCAGATTCAGGACTCTAATATTTTGCCTGCGTCCCCTGTTGTCCAGGTCCTCCAGCCGCCTCCTCACAGCACGGAGGCAGCGCAGGTGGTGTTCAGCAGACCGAGTCACGGCCTGGCCTACCTGTTGCTGCGAGGCCGAGGCCTCCTCCAGGACTGTCACCCTGTGTTCCAGTGAGGAGAGGTCAGTACGGAGGGTCGCCACTTCATCCCGGACCACCTGCCGGAGCTCCGCGATGAGGGTGGAGAAGTCCGAGCGCCAAGGCGCCGAGGAAAACAGCCGGAGCACCTCAGGTGAGTGGTGAGGCAGCGCGGGAGCAGGAACGGACGTCGCCTCCTCCAGGGAGGATGAGCTGGCCGGCGAGTCCGCCGCGTGGTCCGCCAAGGCCTGCGAGGCCAAGTCCGCAGGCGTCCTGAAATACTCCCGAAGGGAGTTAGCGGTTTCTCTGGTGCGACCGCTCGGGGTTGGGGGTTCGGCGGGAGCTTTTTTATTTCGCCCCATCGTGTCTGGCAGCCGGATGACAGCAGATGAAAGTGCGGGCGGCAGCGGAGCACAGAGCTCAGACGTCCATCTTCCTTGGCGGCTGGACACGCCCCCCATGATGGTACCTTTTAAATTATCATTTCATACCCCTTGTAAGTGCAGGCAATGTCTCTTTCTCTATCGTTCCTTAAGCGCTTGTGCAAGCATTTCATATGGTCTATTTAGAGCCCCCCATTCATGCCCAAAAAGAGTCAAAAGTTGTGTTAAAGCTGTACCACAGAGGAGGCAATGTGCTGCTAGCCTGAAACTGCAGCTTCTCCTAAGGGTGGCTTTATTTTTTCTGTACAGAAATAGATATTAAATTAATTAAAGTCATTACAAACTATGCCTCTAATCTTCTGCATACTCTTGCTTGCCGACCAATGAAAGAACCTCGTGGCATCTCCCACCATTCATGCCTTAGGACACAACTCAATTGTCCTGTATGGAGGAGCCAGCTCAGATTTTAAGATTTTAACCGCTCTACAAATGCATGTTAAAAAGCATCAGCACCCACCTGAAAGTAGTAAAAGTGTTTCTCCAAATGATCACCTTAGCTGTGTAAATTAAATATTAAGAAGAAATAACAAAAATCGTCGTAGGTTTATAATATCAATAAACCATTTATAGTCAACCAACTGTCCAGTCCAAGTTTCAACTGCATTATGAAGCAATGTCGCAACATTTAATACATATAATATGAGCTCTGATTGCCCGTCCCCTTGAATACAAAATATATGATATAGAACTAAATAACTCTGACACAATGTAACCAAATGATTTATTCTGCTATTCAATGTCTATGTTCCAGACCAGAAGCAATAAAATATACATCCTGTAAAATTCATAAAAATAAAAACTCACGGCCAAAACTATCATCATATAAATAGGTAATTATTTTGCACTAATATTAGTTGTAATAGTTTAAAATATTAGTAAAAGTATACCCTGCATACCTGTCTGTATTATCCTTGTCTACATATTTATTTATTGCTAAGTATTTAGGTCATTTACCATTTACTCTTTAAGTTGTCGGCCTTTATCTTTTGTTAACCTACAAAGATGCTGAAAATCAACTTATCGCCTCCGCGGCTATCGTCCTAACTGTTATGAGGTCAAATCCTGCTGCTCACCAGTTGGGACGACGTCCATGGAGGTGGCAGATGGAGAAGCTGCCCTTCCTCTGTTCTAGGGCAGCTCTGTCTATCAAGTATGAGTGATTTAGTCTAACGTCTACAGTTTTGGAGATCCCATCTCCAGAAGGATATTGACATTTTGAGAAGGCTACAGAAGTAATGAATTGTTGGATGAACTTGGTCAGTACACTCCTTCTCCTTGGTTTATGCAGCATCATTTCTTATAGAGACAGGTAGTCTGTCTGCGACTACATGTCCCCTAACCCACCAAAAGGATACAAATATTAATCTTCATTACCAAAACAATTAGTCAGTTATACACTTGTGTGACATGAATTTATTATGTACCTCCACCAGGTGATACAGTGACACAAGCATGTGCCGCCTGCCCCCGACAGAATGGTAATACTGGTAAAAGTGGCCCTATGTTCCACATGGGTTTTCCACTAGAGGGCAGCACTTGCTGTTTTGCACAGACTCTCATGTAGGACTTTTTCCCTTCCAGACAAATCTCTTGTCCATCTCATGGCATTCTGTGATCATCACCATGAACTCATGGAGATCCATTAAATATTGGCGCCCTATCTCAGTGTCAATTGACCCCCTTGAGCTTTAAGGATGAGTGGCAGGTTAAACGAGTTCAACTTCAAACTCTCTTTCTGGGGAAAAAAAATCAGCTGTCCTACAGTGTTTGAAATTCTTGTTAAATAATGTTAAGCCCTCCAAAATGAGTGTGCCCTCTCCCCCCATGCACACTTTTCCCAGAGGTCCCAGGTTCGAACCACTGCAGTAGTCGTTAATTGAAAGATTGTTTTTGAGGGAACAGGTCAAGCTTACTAAAACAGTTTGTATTTTATTAAGTTTTCAGATGGCAAAATAAGGTGAATAAACCTATATTCTCAAAGTTATTGCTTTTTATTGTTTAAACATTGCTGTTTTAGCCACTAACTGTAGGGCACAGGTTAAAGCCAGATATACAACTGAGAGAGTTTGGCTGTAACTTTGGTAGATACATAATGATGGTGTAACCTGTAGCATAAAAACATAAATATACAATAACTTGCTTTGGCATTTGCTACATATCAAACCATGTGCTTAAATATAACATCTACAAGTGATGACTTTCATCACATAAGTATAAAAAAATTCGGCTAGAATCTTCATGAAGCCAAGACATTTAACACAAATTAGTATTTAGTACCCTATTACTAGCCAAATAGAGATATTTCTGTCTCTGTTTTTTTTTTTTAATACAGATGTTTACAGTCAGCATGAATCCATAATCACTTCTGGGAGTTTGGTAGAAACCGATGGAAAATCCCAATGTACATAATCAGCAACTAAAAAAAACCATATAAAAATCTCAGCCAAAGTAAATGCAGTTACTCAGTAGCTACAAACCATTGTAGTGAACCGGACCATGTTTGTGTAAATTGTGTAATATTTAAACACTTATTGAACACACGAATTTAAAGACAAATTATATCAGGACTTCTTGAAAGAAAAAAAGGTAGCAAAAAGACTGGGAGATGGAAAATGTATCCATGATCAGCACTAACCTAGTTCTTCTTGGACTTGTGGAGATGGAGAAACTTAAGTATCTGTATGTTGTCATCTCCCTGGGAACTTACTTGATCACCGTCATCTTATGCTCCATGATTGTGTTTGTCATATGGACGGAAACGAGTCTCCATGAGCCTATGCACATCTTCATCTGTAACCTTCTTCTCAATGGAATGTTTGGCAGCACCATTTTCTTCCCAAAACTCCTAACCGACCTGGGTTCCGGTTCCAAAATCATCTCTTTTGCCGGCTGTCTCGTCCAGTCGTTTTGCATGCACACGTTTGCCGCAGTTGAATTGTTCACCTTTACCATCATGGCACAGGATAGATACATAGCCGTTGGTCAACCTCTGAGATACGCAACGCTGATGACCAACGGCAAGGCCCTGAAATATATTGGTGCGATTTGGTTAATAGCTATCATAGCTGTTTTTGTGCCGGTGGTAATGACATCCCAACTTCCCCTGTGCGGAATAAATATTAATAATGTGTTTTGTGATAACATGTCTCTCATTAGGCTGGCATGTGGTGACACCTCTGTAAATAACATATTTGGTGCCGTTGAGGCATTTTTTATAAATATTAGTGCTCTACTGATGATCATCTACTGCTACATACAGACATTTCGTATCTGTCTGAAGATCTCTAAAGAAGCATATCAAAAAGCCGTCCGCACTTTGGTCACGCACTTGGTGGCTTTTTCCAATTATATGGTGGCCACTTTGTTTCTTCTTCTACGCTACAGACTGAACAGCAATGCCCTTTCTATTAATGGACACATTCTATTCTCTGTAACTGGCTTTGTTACCCCATCCATTGTTAACCCTCTAATTTACGGGATAAGGACAGAGGCTCTAAAAATAAAAATTGTTCAGAAACTTAGGAAAATATCTGACCCACATGATCTGGCAAAGTCAAAAAGTTAGGACATCTTGTTTTTTGCATTAGAATATAAAACAATAATGTCCATCCTCCATAATAGAAATGAACAAACTAGATGGGCCAAGCGGTTCTTAACTGCAAATTATATGTCTCTACCTTTTCTCATCTGCATGAATATTCATCCTGATGATCTCTGCTCCTTGTCAGGGTGTTGATTGTTGCTGGAGAAACTTCTCCTTTATGTCTCAAAACATTAAAGCAAAAAAAAATTAAAAAAAATGTTACGTATATATTTTTTGTTTTGTTGGCCAAGAATCCTTCTACAACAAAATGTTGGGAGAAAATGCCAAACACAGGGTTGTGTAAATTGTTGGCGCTATAATGTATATATATATTCGAACATTAATAATGATATTAATCAGTGAAATACATTTTGTTATTATATGCCAACAAATTAACGTACTTTGTTAATTTGGCATCTTTGTGATAAGCGTCTACCCAAAACATTGTACATTGTACTGAAAAAGTTTTTGTTCATTTTCTGCATTAATAAACTCATATCGTATTGTGCCTTTTCCCCTATATTGTTTCCCAAATATTCCTCTATTTATGAGCTTCCTAATCATTTTTATAAATTTAAAGGATGCGACAACAGTGACTTCGCTTTACACCGAGTTTATTTTTTTTAGTTAAGTTAACTTGTTTTTTTTTTTACTTTTTAAATTAATTTAGAGCAAAATAAAAAATGAATGCCCATGACAGATGCTTGGGCATCAAGCAATTGCCTCTTTTGCCCTGCCTTAAAGATGGCTCTGAATATACATTTTGAAATCGGGGTCCAATTTATTATGATTATAATCTGTAGATGGTGACAGTGTATATATACTAATATATCGCGTTTCGTTTTTCTTTATGCACATCATAGAAAAAAATGTGATGCACTCATATACAGCAAACAGGCTTCGGGGAGGAAAGACAGACACAGTGGACATGTGTATGTTCTTCTTTCTTCTGTTTTCACATGATTGAAACCAGGGCCAGACTGGGGATGACGATGCGGCCCTGGTACCTTACGGCCCGCGGCTGCCTAATTAATAAATATGACAGGCCATGTGTTACGTTGATGCTCACGTAGTAGCAGGGGCGTAACTAGACGCCTCAGGGCCCGGGTGCGAGAATCTGTTAAGGGCCCCCTCACCCCCCCACCCCCCCACCCCCTCACCCCCCCAAAAAAACATGATTTTTACCCAACAATTTTTTTTCAACTAATTCAACAAATTCAATTTACATATTGAATCATATCTGTAAAAAAATCAAAGAAAAAGGGGCGCATGTACAAAGGGCATAATCCAGGGGTGTCCAAGTTTTTTCTGCAGTGGGCCACTTCATCAGAATTGTATACGTGCGCGGGCCGCACTCATTTTTCACTGTGACAAAAAATATGGCCTTTAATAAAATATGCAGATTAAAATAAAGTAAAATGACACAAAACCTTTACTCTTCCTCTCACTGATTTCTGGGCCTTGAAAGTTTTGCGACTACAAATTCAGGATTCCCTAGATTTATTCTAGGGATGAACTAAAATGAAAATTCTGGACCAAAACATTCAGGGTTCACTTAGCCAAAACCGAAAATGACCCCCACCTTTAAAAATACTAATAAAAACTCACATGTTTAATAAAAGTAGGTAACACACAATTGGACAAAATTAGCAATATGACTTGGCATGATAGGAGTGTGATTGCTAACAGCAATCACACTCCTATCATACCCAGGCAACCAGTAAATGCTGGTACCTAGGCATGATGGGACTGTGCTCGCTGTGATTGCTGTTAGCAATCACACTCCTATCATGCCAAGTCAGCCAGTACATGCTGGTACCCCATACTGCTGGCAGCATCACTACACAAGGGGGGCAGCTAGCTAGGTTTCAGCATGTACTGGCTGACTTGGCATGATAGGAGTGTGATTGCTAACAGTAGTCACAGTCCCATCATGCCTAGGTTCCAGCACTTACACATCCATCCAGTAAATGCTGGAACCTAGGCATGATGGGACTCTGATTGCTGTTAGCAATACCACTCCTATCATGCCAAGTCAGCCAATACACGCTGGTACAGGATGGCTGTAAGTGATGTGCAGACCCCATACTGCTGGCAGCATCAATACACAAGGGGGGCAGCTAGCCAGGTTTCAGCATGTACTGGCTGACTTGGCATGATAGGAGTGTGATTGCTAACAGCAAGCACAGTCCCATCATGCCTAGGTTCCAGCACTTACACATCCATCCAGTAAATGCTGGAACCTAGGCATTATGGGACTGTGATTGCTGTTAGCAATCACACTCCTATCATGCTGAGTCAGCCAGTACATGCTGGTACAGGGTGGCTGTAAGTGCAGACCCCATACTGCTGGCAGCATCACTACACAAGGGGGGCAGCTGGCCAGGTTTCAGCATGTACTGGCTGACTTGGCATGATAGGAGTGTGATTGCTAACAGCAATCACAGTCCCATCATGCCTAGGTTCCAGCACTTACACATCCATGCTATCACACACACACACTCATTTATTCATATAATCATTAATTCACAGATTCATTCCCTCAATCACACACACTCATTCAAACACCCTCCCCACCCCCTTACCTGCACTGCAGCTCCCTCGATGCCGCTCACAGACCTCAGCAGGGGGCGCGGCCTCCCTCTGCCTTCTCTGCTAAAGCACAGAGGAAGTAGGATGTCACGTGAACTCCGCTTCCTCTGTGCTGTCCAGAAGACCCTCCCACAAGTAAGTAGCAGGGCTTGAGGTGCGGCTCGTGTAAGATCGGTTGCCCTGGCTGCCGATCTTACGCGGGCCGCACCTCGAGGTCTCGCGGGCCGCATTTGGCCCGCGGGCCGCATGTTGGACGCCCCTGCCTTATTTAAAAAAAAAAAAAAATGTAAAAAAGATTTCGGGCGGCCCCTTGGCTTGGGCCCCCCTGCCGCCGGGGCCCGGTCGCAGTCGCGACCCCTGTGACCCCGGTAGATCCGCCACTGCGTAGTAGTCAGTGGCCTCACACTGCAGAGTCCGATCTATGCAGTTTGTCATATATTTGAGCATGTAATGCAATTTTCATTGTGACACTTAAATAATGTTTTTAAGTTGTATTTAGGGGAAGAAACACAGAGCAGTCGGTGCTTAGTGCATTTAAAGCTTTAGCAATAAATTCATAGAGAGACCACTTAAATTTTTTTGTATATTTTTTGTATATCAAAAAAAAATATTTTGTAGAATAATATATATTATATATATATATATATATATATATATATATATATGAATATTTGCTCTATGATATAAGCAAGAACTAAGTTGCTTACACATTCAATAATATGTTCCAAGATATTGGAGGATTTTGCAGGAGGCCAAGGCTGCTCTAAAGGCCCTTTTCTCCTTAGGCAGAGACAGGCAAGGTTGTACTCTTCTTTATGTCCAGCATTGCTGAGAGAAGTGGCTCATTGGGATATGACATCAGATGATGTCAGTGACACCGAGACCATGAGTGTAAGGAAGAGACTGGTAAACTGGTAATGGGGGTCCAGGACGGGAGCCCTGCTTACCCAAGCCTAAGGGGTCTAGAAATGTACCCTCAGAATTCGGAATGTGATACTACTTAGCTGTGAATTTTGTTCATAATTTGTTCTGAAGACAGCCTCAATGACTATACAGCTTGATTCTCAACCTCAGGACATAGTGTGACATCATGCATGGTGGAGTTATGACATCACAACACATTCTGTGTACTTTGCATAGGCGGTGGTGGGAGGGAAACTTGAATTATCCTGGTACTCCAGGATATTGTTTAGTTACCGATCACGGCACATTCCAGATAACAGGATTCGGATAGGAATGTGCTTATTTAACATTAGTAATACCCCATAAAAAACAGCCATGAGGCAAGTGAAAGGTAGGACCATTGCCATTTTTCATGTGGTTAATAAGGGATCTTGAGAACCCATAGTAAATTTTTAAGATTATTGCAATTTGAAGAAAAAAAATAGTGAGTGACTTCATATCTTGTAACTTACATTTTAATTTATTTGGCACTGGACAAAAGTTTGGGGTTAAAGAACGGCTGACATCCTGTTCGTTTTCAACACAATTTGACAACATAATGCAACAGCTGAGCAAAAAAATTAAACTAGCCTTCTATTGAGCATTTGATTTGGCAGTGGTTAATATACAAGCTGGAAACGTGAATGGAACTTTTAGCCACGGCTACTTACATCCCCTGACACCGGAGGCTACGCCCCTGAGGTTCTGGTCACCCTAGTGGTCAACAAATGTGTTACATGTAAAAATAATGTACCACTTTTACTTATTATAATTAATCAGATTTTATTACAGCATAAGAGATGTTGAAGACCAATTTTTTTAAAATGATTTTGAGTCAAAGTTGTTTTTAGTTTATTCATTTAAATTAAAGGGGCAAAGACCATGACCCTCTTTAGCTTCAATTGCTGCTTATTTGTTATTGTCTTCATAACCCAGGACATATTGAAGAATATGTTAGTTTTATAGAAAAACTAGATAAGTAAAAAATAATAATTAAATAATAATAAAAAGGCAAATATTTCAAAAATAAAAATTACATTGTGCTTTAACTCCTAATCCTTCCAAAATGTATCTTAAAGCATCTTGGTCATCAGGACTAAAAAGCCACACTTGGTATAGAAAGAAGGCAGAGGCTAGTTAACATTTCCACTAGACAAGAAACCCCAAAAAATCTTTTATTACTCATATTAAATTAAAAATATATTTAGAAAATCTTTAAAAAAAATACAAAAAGGGACGCACACCCTAACAATCATCTAAATGCATCAACACAATGACCCATGCAATAGTGTAAGGGTTATATACCCCAGTTCCCAGCTGCTCTCATAAACCCAAAAATATAATATATAATATAATATGGGAATAATTATATGAGATTAATATGAGATTCATAAACAGTTACTTGATTTAATATTTAATACAAGTGTCTATTAATATACTAATAAATACATCATGTCTCCTTTATTACAGTTCTTGTTTTTCCACAGGTACACTCATTAAAATCACGCAGGTGGATCCACAAGATCCCCAAAGCAAAATGCTGCAACATCAGTTTTTTTCCCCACCAGATGAGACCCATTTTAAAATGATGTTATTCCACTAAATGTAAAGTGTTATTGTCATCGTTTATGGCTCATTATCTGAGCAGTCAGTCCCCAAGTTAATTCTCTCTCACTTGTTGCAGGTAATTAATGAGCTCATTAGCAACTGTCGCAAGGGAAAGTATTTTGACGATGACAGCGAAGTGGCAAGCAGGTCCATCGGGAAATTGTTCTGGAAGGAGTTGTTTGTTTCATTATAACAAATATAATGGCAATTAGTGCAGAATTAAGCTACATATTGTCCTGTTATCTTACATTTTAATAGTTTAGTTTGCCCTGGTTATACAAAGCAATAATGTGATATTTCAATTTTAAGAAATATTCTATTAACTAAAGCCTCTTAAATTGTCCATTCATCCCTATTGGAGATGTTTCATATGTCTGCCATCTTTTATTAACCTCCCACAAAAATGCATCCACTGTTGATAAATTCACGAAAGGTGCTGCACATTCTGCATAATGTGTACTTACTAATAAATATAGACTGTTTGCACAGCTAGTAAAAAATGGCCACCTTGTCCTTTGCCTCACATTAAGCAGTGATTTAATTTGGCCTTGGTTGCCCCGGCCTAGGGCGGTAGTTCCATTGGGCGACAGCCCCCTTCCTCAAAACCGGGAGCAGATCGTATTATTGTGTGATCAGGTTTTCCGGTGAACCAATACAGCATGGGCCTCGTTGGGAAGATCTGATCTTTCCTGTAACCGTCCTATATGGGCTAGGGAGTACTGTGCACAGTCTCCATAGCAAACTTACTTGTACCCTTGCGCGCCAGGATATGATGTGACTCGGAGTGGAGGAATGCGGCTGTGGAGGTAAGTGATGGGGGCAGCTAAGGCACTGCCATACCTTGGAACATCTAGGCTCCAGCTCCCCGGAGAAACCCCTTTTTGGAAAACCCCTTTTTGGAGTGGCCATGGTGGGCAGTCCCACTGAAAGCGTCTCGTTTTTGGAGGAGAGCGCTGCCCCCAGGACCCAGAGTTTCTCTGTGGTGATCTGAAGAAGCACTTCACACAGAGTCTCCGAGTGAAACCCAGAGAGTTCCCAGGTAAGGGCACTGCCTTAGGTCAAAGTATGCTGCCGACATTGAGTTCCATCTTGAAAATAGATAGGCATTCTTCACTGTAAGAGCTATTCAAGTCTGTAATGCACTACATACACCAATCAGCCATAACATTATAACCACAAGCGTTTTGCAGCCTAAACAGCCCTGACCCATCAGGGCATGGTCTCCGCTAGACCTCTGAAGCTGTGCTGTGGTACCCGGCACCAAGACATTAGCAACAGATCCTTTAAGTCCTGTAAGGTGCTAGGTGAGGCTTCCATGGATGCTTCCTGGTACCATGCGTTCTCCAGGTAAGTGACGCACCTGGCTATACACATGATGTAAAAGAAAACGTGATTCATCAGACAAGGCCACCTTCTTCCTTTGCTCCGTGGTCCAGATCTTATGCTCATGTGCTTTTGGGAGTAGACGGGGTCAGCATGGGCACTGACTGTGACACCTTTCTATCAGAACCAGCATTAACTTTTTCTTTTTTTTAGCTTGTCTGTTGGATTTGACCACACAGTCCAGCCTTTGCCCCCCACGTGCATCAATGTGCCTTGGCCGCCCATGATCTTGTCGCCAGTTCACCGCTTTTCCTTCATAGGACCACTTTTGATAGTTACTGACCACTACAGACCGGGAACCCCCACAAGACCTATAGTTTTGAAGATGCTCTGACCCAGTTGTCTCGCAATCACAATATGGCCCTTGTCAAAGTCCCTCAGACCCTTACGCTTGCCCATTTTTCCTGCTTCTAACACATCACTTTTGAGGATGAAATGTTCATATGCTGGTCATAATGTTATGGCTGATCGGTGTATGTAGACAGAGGATGGAATTTAAACATGCATGGGATAGGCATACGGCTCCTGAATCTAAGAAGAGACCAACGACTGATTAAGGTTTGAGTCTTTACAGTAGGACAAACTGAGTACATGGGCCGGATGGGTCTGATCTGCCATTAAATTCTGTTAGGACCCTTGGAACATGTCCTACATGTCTTGTTAGAACTTATTTGGGACATAATATGATTTATCAGTTGTTGCTAGAAGACATAATGAACCCGAAGCTACATTATATCTTTGGGATTTAAGACAAATCCCAAGGAAATCCACCGTTCATGAAATAATAAGGCAAATCCCATGGGAAGCCACTATACAATTAAAGCAAGTTATAAGAACCTTGCTTAGTAGCTACAAAACCTTGTAGTGAATCGGGCTGCATTGTCAATATTTAGACCTGGACTCCTGGTAGATTTCAACAATTTCCAGAACTAAGGAGAACCTTGTGAGACAGCATGATAAATGTGTCCACCGTCAGTACTAGCTTCATTATTCTTGGTCTTGTCGAGATGGAAAGACTAAAATATTTATACTTTACGATATCTCTTGCACTGTATCTCATCACCATGCTCTTAACATCGATGATTGTTTCCATTATTGTCACGGAACCAAGACTTCATGAACCCATGTACCTATTCATTTGCAATCTACTTATCAACGGGATTTTCGGAAGTACAACATTTTTCCCGAAGCTTATAATCAACTTGCTTTCCGGGTCTAAAATAGTCTCTTTAGTTGATTGTTTAATCCAAACATTTTGTGTACATACATTTGGTACGGTTGAGTTACTTACTTTTACTGTCATGGCGCAGGACAGATATTTAGCTGTTGGCCAACCTCTTAGATACCCAACACTGATGACGAATGGAAAGGCCCTGACATTCATAGCTATGATCTGGGTTATTGCATTTATAGTTATCCTTGTACCTGTGATGATGACAGCATGGCTTCCTCTGTGTGGCATAAATATTAACAATTTGTTTTGTGATAATATGTCACTCATCAAACTGGCTTGTGGCGACTCATCTGTCAATAATATATTTGGAGCGGTTGAGGCGTTTCTTATAATTTTTATTGCTCTCGTGATCATAATTTATTGCTACATAAAGACATTTTTGATCTGTCTGAAGGTATCTAAGGAGGCATATCAGAAAGCCATCAGTACGTTGGTGACCCACCTGTATGCCTTTTCCAGTTTTCTGATTGCAGCCTTTTTTGTTCTTCTGCGTTACAGAATGAATAGTGCTACATTTCCTCTTTATGGACATATAATGCTCTCTTTTATTGGCCTTGTAACCCCGACTATTGCTAACCCGCTCATTTATGGGCTAAGGACTGAAGCCCTGAGACGTAAAATCATTCAGAACTTCCGGAAACTACATGATCTGAGAAAACCTAATGTGTGATTTTATAATCTTTAGTTTATATTAATTTTAAGTTTACCACAAGAATTAGACTGAGATTTGTTTTACTTGTTAAATACACTGCCGTTCAAAAGTTTGGGGTCGCTTAGAAATCTCCTTGTTTTTTAAAGGAAAACACATTTTGTCCATTAAAATAACATGAAATGGATCAGAAATCTTGCACAGACTTTGTTATTGTTGTAAATGACTATTATGGCTCAAAGCAGCTGATTTGTAATGGCATATCTTCGTAGGTGTACTCTTTATCATTCCCATCACACATGACTTCCCATATATGCTGCCTTTACACACACCTGCCCATAAACACACATATACACATACACTGCTCTCACATACACCCTGCCTTAACACACACATATGCACATACACTGCCCTTACACACACCTGCCCATACACGCTTACACACTGACTTTACAAACACCAGCTTACAAACACACACACATATATACACTGCCTTTAAACCCATTTCTCCCCATCTTTTACCTTTCTCATCCTCCATACTGTCGTGGAAGCATGAGGTCTGACATTTCAGACCTCTGGTTTAGTGTTCCCTAATCACTATGCACCGACTATTGATGCAGAGTGCGGGGGTACATCGTCATATCCCGGAGCTCGACATATATATAAGGAGTATACCTTTTGGAAAATGTTGCTTTGCAAGAACACAAAAGTTTTTTATTTTTACTTTTCTCCAAAAATTATGAGATTAGTCATTTTCTACATACTGTTTGAAAAAGTCCCATCAATCGATAACATACATTGGAACTATTGCTGTCACAGCTATTACCGTAACATAATTATTTAAACACTACATATAATTTATGCTTTTTGTTTGAAAATCACGATAATTGTTTAGGAGATATTTAGTTTAAATGCTAATCTTATGGAAACACAGAATCTGAGCCTCATATGGTCCGGTCTAGTCAGCCCGTTTTTTTCCCCTGATGTAAAGATTTAGATCTTAATCAGTCGTTGGTCTCATCTTAGATTCTGTATCGTGAAGATAGCTGTATGCTTATCCTGTGCATGGATACATCCCCTCACTGTTTTAGCCTCTACCACATCTGCTGGGAGGCTATTGTTTTGGATGCTTTCCAATAAAGACTTTCTTCAATTGTTGAACTGCTCCAATTATCTAACATCCTTGCAGTAAAGTAATTATGTGACGTGTTTCTCAGATTGAGATTGCCAGCCAGTTTCGTGTTACAAACTTCTCTCCTTTCTCCTCACCATTGCAAAGGCTGCCTAAGTCAATGAACAACAATCAGCAATTTAACAGTAGAGGAGAGATTGTTTAATTGGAGGAATAATCCTGCAGATCCTTCAAAATACTGAAGGAAGTTTGATTTTTTTTTCATTTAATGAAGAGAAATCTTTTCAATTAACGATATTCTGCCTGGGTTAATTTGCATTAAATGTAGTTTTGGTATGACAAAACCTTGCAACAATGTTGTTAAAACTGTGCTATGTAATACAGCATAATATCTATATAATTAACGATTTATTTGATTTATTGATTCCTAAAACCGTATTCCGAATTTTCAAAGTTAACTTACAAAATAGGCAAAATTCTGAATAATAAACCCTGGAGCTTTACAGCCATTGGTCGATAAATCACACCTGCTTGGAGCACATGACCGCATGCTACAAGTTTATATTATTATTAGGTGACTGCATGCTAAAAGAGTAATTTGGCTAATGGACGGTTAATAATGAGAATTTTTTTTCTTTAAAAAAAAAGTTTTTTTGTAATATAATGAAATCCTGTTAAAATTATAAAAGTTATTTATGGAGCTAGAATTATATTCTTGTCCTGCATGTGTATGATTAAATCCTAAAAGAAGCTTGTATTCACCATCAGAGACTGTGCACATACACCGTATTTTAATGAAATATGTAATTATTAACATATGTGTAACCTTACAATCTTTTATACCGAACTTCTAAGGTTTAGTTTTTCTCATTTAGTTTCCTATAATAAAGCATACATACATTTTACAAACTATACTATGCCACTGAATGTAAGACATTACTCAACCCATTTTCCGTTGACCAACCTATCTTTCATGGGACATGGACCTTTTCTGTTGTGGTCTATTGTGACGGGTGAATATCAATATGATATCACAAAATAAATCTAAAAACAATATATATTCCTTTATTATAAATATAAAATATACATTTATAAAATATATATTGTAATAAATAGATAGAGGATCCATCAATGGAAATGAATATACTATTTTATTTCGGTTTATCTTGCTAAAATCCTTAAAACATCCAGAGGATGAGTTTTGTATTCTCAATGAAATGCTGTGATATCAGTTTTTCCTAGATGAGTGACATTTCACATACTATACTATGCCACTCAATGTAAGACATTATTGTCATAATTTGCAGCTCATTATTTGAGCAGTCAGGTCCCAGGCTAATTGGATCTCACCTGTTACATGTAATTAATGGGCTTATTAGCAGTTGTCACAAGGAAAGTATCAGGAGTGTTTTGTCAATGATACTGAAGCGTTAGCATGAAGGGGCCCTTCGGGAAGCAACCTACGAGGAGCTGTTTATGCCGATCTTGGTAATTCGTACAGAAGTCAGCTCCATATCCCAATAATTCTGTATTAGATTCTAAATGTTGATGTTTAAGCTTTATTACACTATATAAGAATATGTACTTGTTGCTGGAAATTACTACACAATTAATGATATTATACGCCAAAATAATAATAAAATGATCAGACCACACACATAAAAAAAGAAAATTGAAATGCATGCTCAACATCCACTACATGGACAAAGATATTGGGATGCCAGACCATTTCGCCAACAGGGACTTTGATGACATTGCATTCTAAATACATAGACATTAATATATAGTTGGTCCACCCTATAGGGCTATAAAAGACTCCACTCTTCTGGGAAGACTTTCCGCAAGATCTTTGAATGTTTGTGTGAGAATTTTCGCCCATTCATTGAGTAGTGCATTTGTGAGGTCAGGCACTAATATTGCACAAGAAGGCCTGGCTCGCAATCTCCGTTCCAGTTTATCCCATAGATGTTCGATGGGATTAAGGTCAGGGCTTTGTGTGTGAGGAGAAAGGGTGGAGTAAGAACAAGGCGTCAAGACATTATTTAATAGCCTTGCCACATTTTGCCACAAAATTCAACTTCCCAGAGATCAAATTTTGTTTAATGTTTGTTTTAGGTTGTGAGGTCATAATCCTGTACACTGCTCCAGTTTATATAGACCTCATGCAATTCTCCTGGCCACTTTGTTACCAACTTACTATCCACCACCCAGCTATACCTTGTTGTTCCTGGTCAGGGCCGTAGGAAGGGTGAGGCGAGTGAGGCACTTGCCTTAGGCGCAGCTGCAAGGGGGTGCACAGCCGCCCAATTAGCAGCTGCGGCCTCCAGGACTGGTTGGGGAGATCACGGATGATGCAGGATTATTGAAGATGATGGAAGATGAGAAAGTTAAGAGATTGGAAAGAAGGATTGTAAGGGCCGTGTATATGTGTATATAGATTGATAGCATGTAGATGGGCTGTTTGGGGACAAAGTTAACTCATGATGGGATGTTTGGGGACAACGATGGCAAGCCCTATGTGTGCAATCTGGATGCTGATCAGATTCTATGTTGGCAATGCGGACCCCAGGGCTGGATTTGGGGTGTGCAACCTGTGAGCTAAATCTGTAATTTAGGGGGTTTATCTATACCTTTAATGCTGAGTTTTTATGTGAATTCCAATTGATCTATACCTGCAAAGCTGGGTTTCTGTGTTATTCCTTGATCCATATCTGCAATGCTATGTTTCCATACATTATTTATGTATACCTGCAAATACAGGGTTTATATGTCCTAATCAGTTGATCAATACCTGCAAAGCTGTTTTATGTGTTTGACCTATACCTGAACTACAGGGAGTAAGTAAAAGAGAGGCATGGCTTAGTGAATGATGGGACAAAGGGATTCTGGGGATGATTACGGGGGAGAGGACCTCTCAATGTCACGGAAGGGTCAGAAGGAGGGAAGACTGCTGTCACGAACCGAGGACACAGGTTGATAAGGAGCCCAGGTGCAGGGGATACGAGGGGCTCTGTCTGTACCCCACGATGCATTATGGTCTGGGGTTGTTACAGACAGGCGCAGGAATAAACCACAGACAACAGATCTGGATTAAGAGTTGTATTGAATGCGGTGGTACAACAATATATACAAAGAGTCACTCGACTTGGCAGGAAGCCCACTTGCGGGGCACACGGCTGGAAGCCCACTTGCGGGGCACACGGCTGGAAGCCCACTTGTGGGGCACATGGCAGATAAGCCCACTTGCGGGGCACACGGCAGATAAGCCCACTTGCGGGGCACACGGCAGATAAGCCCACTTGCGGGGCACACGGCAGATAAGCCCACTTGCGGGGCACACGACTTGAAGCCCTCTTCCAGGGCACACGGCAGGTTGCCCACTTGCAGGGCACTCAACCAGGGTAGTCCGCTAGTGGGCAGTCATCCTGGGAGTCGCGATGCAGGGCACTCCTCTTGGGAGTCCACTTAGTGGGGCGCAGGCCGCAACTCAGGAACACGGCAGGTACTGGAACAAGGCAGGTACTGGAACAAGGCAGGTACTGGAACAAGGCACATGGCAGATAAGCCCACTTGCGGGGCACACGGCTTGTAGCCCTCTTCCAGGGCACATGGCAGGTTGCCCACTTGCAGGGCACTCAACCAGGGTAGTCCGCTAGTGGGCAGTCATCCTGGGAGTCGCGATGCAGGGCACTCCTATTGGGAGTCCACTTAGTGGGGCGCTGGCCGCAACTCAGGAACACGGCAGGTACTGGAACAAGGCAGGTTCTGGAACAAGGCAGGTACTGGAACAAGGCAGGTACTGGAACAAGGCAGGTACTGGAACAAGGCAGGTACTGGAACAAGGCAGGTACTGGAACAAGGCAGGAACCAAACAGGTAGTCCTCCAACTTCAATGTCAAGGCCCAGACTGCAGGGCTGGGCAGGTTTATCAAGGCTGACTTGATCAGGTAAGCCACTGCAGCTGGACCTGATAATTAGTCTGAGATGTCCTGATTGGCCAGGGCGGCCACTAGTGGCAGGAAACGTGAAATGAATAATGCAAAGTTTGAACAAGTCCAGCTAGCGCATGGTGAAACGTGACAACTGCACTATCTCTCACAGTCTTCCCCTAATCTGTAGTGAGTGTGGCAAATATATTTTATGGTGTGGTAGCAGAGGGAATTATTGCATGCTAGGGAGTGTGGAATGGGGAAGAAATGCTTGCATAGGGTCTTATAAAATTGACAGCAGGTGCTAATATTAGTAAATATTGTCAGCATGGGCTAATATTAATATACATTTGCAGCAGGATCTAATATTAAATAATGAAATAATCAAAACTAACTGCCAGTTCAGATGTTCAATAACAGTCTTTGCTTCAAAGAGATAAGTATATATTATGTTGTTACAAATGCATGTCTAATGTATATATACCTGTGTGTGTAATCTCATGCGCTTCCCTCAATGGCAGAAATAAAATGTGGTCATCCTAGCGTGTGTATGGGCAGTGCGTTTGTATGACCAGTGTTTGTAAGCTAGTGTATGTGTATACATGTGTGTATGGACAGGCTTATGTAATGGTATTGTATGTGCATACATGTGTTTATGGGCACGTGTGTGTGTAAAAGCAGTGTGTATGTGCAGTTTGTGTGTAAGAGCAGTGTAGGTATTTGTATGTTTGCAAGCTGGTGTGTGTGTAAAGGCAGGGTTGTGTAAGGGCAGTGTATGTGTATATGCGTGTTAATGGACAGGTGTGTGTAAAGGCAGTGTGTAAGGGCAGTCGAGTGTAAGGGAAGTGCGTATATGTGTGTTTATGGGCAGTCTTGTGTAAGGGCAGTATATGCATATATGCGTGTTAATGGACAGATGTGTGTGTAAAGGCAGTGTTTGTGTAAATGTGTGTTTATGGACAGGTGTGTGTAAGGATAGTGTAAATAAAATAACCTCTGTAAAAAAAGGACCAGTTAGTGAACACTGAACATATTGCCGGAGAAATGTGGTTTGGATGATTATATGTCTATGGGGTTTGTTGGATTATTGTGATCACTGGAAGAAATCTAATCAAATGAAGAATATGTGTTTTAAAACCAAGAATTAGAATCCAAATATCTCTCATCTCAGGAAAGAACACATATTAGATTTTCTGCCACACCACCACAGAGAACTTGAAGTTGTGACTTGCTTAGCATATTAATAATTTCTACATAAATATTCGAGGGGTAGAGTTTCAAACATGTTGGCTACCAGGTTAAGACCCTTGGAACATGTCCTACATGTCTTGTTAGAACTTATTAAGGACAGAATATGATTTATCAATCGTTGCTAGAAGACGTAATGAACTCGAAGCTACATTATATCTTTGGGATTTAAAACAAATCCCAAGGAAATCCACCGTTCATTAAATAATAAGGCAAATCCCACAGGAAGCCACTATACAATTAAAACAAGTTATATAAACCCTTTTAAAATTGAAGAACCTTGCTTAGTAGCTACAAAACCTTGTAGTGAATCGGGCTGCATTGTCAATATTTAGACCTGGACTCCTGGTAGATTTCAACAATTTCCAGAACTAAGGAGAACCTTGTGAGACAGCATGATAAATGTGTCCACCGTCAGTACTAGCTTCATTATTCTTGGTCTTGTCGAGATGGAAAGACTCAAATATTTGTACTTTACGATATCTCTTGCACTGTATCTCATCACCATGCTCTTAACATCAATGATTGTTTCCATTATTGTCACGGAACCAAGACTTCATGAACCCATGTACCTATTCATTTGCAATCTACTTATCAACGGGATTTTCGGAAGTACAACATTTTTCCCGAAGCTTATAATCAACTTGCTTTCTGGGTCTAAAATAGTCTCTTTAGTTGATTGTTTAATCCAAACATTTTGTGTACATGCGTTTGCTACAGTTGAGTTACTTACTTTTACTGTCATGGCGCAGGACAGATATTTAGCTGTTGGCCAACCTCTTAGATACCCAACACTGATGACGAATGGAAAGGCCCTGAAATTCATAGCTATGATCTGGGTTATTGCATTTATATCTGTCCTTGTACCTGTGATGATGACAGCATGGATTCCTCTGTGTGGCATAAATATTAACAATTTGTTTTGTGATAATATGTCACTTGTCAAACTGGCTTGTGGCGACTCATCTGTCAATAATATATTTGGAGCCGTTCAGGCGTTTCTTATGATTTTTATTGCTCTCGTGATCATAATTTATTGCTACATAAAGACATTTTTGATCTGTCTGAAGGTATCTAAGGAGGCATATCAGAAAGCTGTCAGTACGTTGGTGACCCACCTGTATGCCTTTTCCAGTTTTCTGATCGCAGCCTTTTTTGTTCTTCTGCGTTACAGATTGAACAGTGCTAGATTTCCTCTTTATGGACATATAACACTCTCTGTCATCGGGCTTGTAACCCCGACTATTGCTAACCCGCTCATTTACGGGATAAGGACTGAAGCCTTGAGAAGTAAAATCATTCAGAACTTCCAGAAACTCTGTGCATGATCTGAGAAAACCTAATGTGTGATTTTATGCTCTAAAAGACAGTGTTCTAGACGGTATAATCTTTAATTTATATCAATTTCAATTTTATCACAAGAATCAGACTGAGATTTGTTTTACATGTTAAATACACTGCTGTTCAAAAGTTTGGGGTCGCTTAGAAATTTCCTTGTTTTTGAAAGGAAAACAAATTTTGTCCATTAAAATAACATGAAATGGATCAGAAATCTTGCACAGACTGTGTTATTGTTGTAAATGACTATTGTAGCTCAAAGCAGCTGATTTTTACACATGACTTCCCATATATGCTGCCTTTACACACACCTGCCCATAAACACGCACATACACATACACTGCCCTCACACCCTGCCTTAACACACACATATGCACATACACTGCCCTTACACACACCTGCCCATACACACTGCCTTTACACACACCAGCTTACAAACACACACACACACACACATATATACACTGCCCTTACAACCCTTACTCCCCATCTTTTACCTTTTCTTCCTCCATACTGTCGTGGAAGCGTGAGGTCTGACATTTCAGGCATCTGCTTTAGTGTTCCCTAATCACTATGCACCGACTATTGATGCAGAGCGTGGGGGTACAGCGTCACATCCCGGCACTTGACATAGTGACAGATGAAGTGACAGACCTCACGCTCCCTAATATTGGGCCCGTTTGAGGGAGATTGTGATCTCCCCAACCAGTCCTGCAGCTGCTGATCGGGCGGCTGTGCGCCCCCTCGCAGCTGTGCCCTAGGCGAATGTCTCTCTCGCCTCACCCTTTCTACGACCCTGCCCATCACTCATGTGTTCCAATGGCACGTTGTGTTCTACTATATCAGTCATTTAGAAATGTTACGTATTCTTTACAGAGGATTTGAAGTATACTAATATAAGTAGTATACCTTTTGGAAAATGTTGCTTTGCAAGAACACAAAAGTTTTTTATTTTTACTTTTCTCCAAAAAATATGAGATTAGTCATTTTCTACATACTGTTTGAAAAAGACCCATAACATAAATCGGAACTATTGCTGTCACAGCTATTACCGTAACACTACATATAATTTATGCTTTTTGTTTGAAAATCACAATAATTGTTTTGGAGATATGTTGTTTAAATGCTAATCTAATGGAAAAATAGAATCTGAGCCTCATATGGTCCGGTCTAGTCTGCCCGTTTTTTCCCCCTGATGTAAAGACTTAGATCTTAATCAGTTGTTGGTCTCATCTTAGATAGCTGTATGCTTATCCTATGCATGGATACATTCCCTCACTGTTTTAGCCTCTACCACATCTGCTGGGAGGCTGTTCCAATTATCTAACATCCTCGCAGTAAAGTAAATATGTGACGTGATTCTCAGATTGATATTGCCAGCCAGTTTTGTGTTACAAACTTCTCTCTTTTCTCCTTACCATGGCAAAGGCTGCATAAGTCAATCAACAACAACCAGCAACTTGACAATAGAGGAGAGATAGTTTAATTGGAGCAATAATCCTGCAGAACTCTGCCAAGCTCATGATAATGATGCAAAACATTTACCAACTAGAGGGGGGCTGAAGGAGGAGCCCTCACTGGCAGAGGCAACATGAGACGTGGGGTGACCTCTGTACACTGGTACATGATCCTGCAGACATTGAGTGGACGTGAGCGGCAGGAAGCGAGACAGCAAGGTGGTGAAGCTGCAGATTAGGGAGTGCATTTGTTTGTCTTTGACCCCGAACAGGTTATGTTGTGTTGTCTGTGTCATTCTTGTCCTCAGACAGTGCCTCAAACACCTTATCCTTGTCCCCAAACAGATTGTGTTGTGATGTCAGTTTCACCTTTGCCCCCAAACACTTTGCCTGTCCCATCTTTGTCCACAAAAATCTAGTCATTGCCCCAAACAGCTTGCATGTGCCATATTTTTTCCCCAATCCGCTTGCCTGTGCCATCTTTGCCCCCGAACAGCTTGCTGTGCCATCTTTGACCCTGCCATTTCAATAGGAATGAGGTGGGAAGTATACCTAAGCACTATACCACAGGTCTGTCTTTTACGGGCAAGGAAGGACAAACGAGACCCGTCTTTAAATTAGACAAGACAGTACAGAGTAAGGGGAGGGACAAGACCTGGGACGTTCCCAGGCATTAAGGTGTCATAAGGGCAGCAGAGTGGAAGGAAATGAGCCTTTAAATGCAGAATAAATACATAATAACATAACTGTACAATTGGTATAATAACAATATCAGATTATTCTTCACTCTATATTTCAGACCTTTTATCCAATCATTCAGCTTCTTCTCCAATTTCATAATAACCTCTCTGCAGCCTCTCTCTCTATCCTAGTGAACCCTACTGTTTCCACTTATCTCTTTTTCTTATCTCCCCCATATTAAATTTTTTCATATTTTTACCCTTTTCAGTTCTTCATCTCATTTTTTGTCCTACTCACCTCTCCTAAAAAAATACTCAACCCATTTTCTGTTGACCAACCTATCTTTCATGGGACATGGACCTTTTCGGTTGTGGTCCATTGTGAAGGGTGAAAGGTCTATGATCTCCTTGCAATATCATATCACAAAATCTAAAAACAATATATATTCATATATTATAAATATAAAATATACATTTATAAAATATATATTGTAATAAATAGATAGAGGATCCATCAATGGAAATGAATATATTATTTTATTTCGGTTTATCTTGCTATCATTTTTTAAATAGCACTTATAAAATCTAGAGGATGAGTTTTGTATTCTCAATGAAATGCTGTCATATCAGTTTTTCCTAGATGAGTGACATTTCACAAATTATACTATGCCACTCAATGTAAGACATTATTGTCATAATTTGCAGCTCATTATTTGAGCAGTCAGGTCCCAGGCTAATTGGAACTCACCTGTTACATGTAATTAAGGGGCTTATTAGCAGTTGTCACAAGGGAAGTATCAGAAGTGTTTTGTCAATGATACTGAAGCATTAGCATGAAGTGGCCCTTCGGGAAGCAACCTATGAGGAGCTGTTTATGCCGAATTTGGTAATCTGTACAGAAGTCAGCTCCATATCCCAATAATTCTGTATTAGGTTCTAAATGTGGATGTTAAAGCTTTATTACACTATATAAGAATATGTACTTGTTGCTGGAAATTACTACACACATAAAAAAAGAAAATTGAAATGCATGCTCAACATCCACTACATGGACAAAGATATTGGGATACCTGACCATTTCACCAACAAGGACTTTGATGACATTGCATTCTAAATACATAGACATTAATATATAGTTGGTCCACCCTATAGGGCTATAAAAGACTCCACTCTTCTGGGAAGACTTTCCGCAAGATCTTTGAATGTTTGTGTGATAATTTTCGCCCATTTATTGAGTAGTGCATTTGTGAGGTCAGGCACTAATATTGCACAAGAAGGCCTGGCTCGCAATCTCCGTTCCAGTTTATCCCATAGATGTTCGATGGGATTAAGGTCAGGGCTTTGTGTGTAAGGACAAAGGGTGGAATAAGAACAAAGCGTCAAGACATTACTTAATAACCTTGCCACATTTTGCCACAAAATTCAACTTCCCAGAGATCGAATTTTGTTTAATGTTTGTTTTAGGTTGTGAGGTCACGATGAAAAAGAGGGCTGAGGTATAATCCTGTACACTGCTCCAGTTTATATAGACCTCATGCAATTCTCCTGGCCACTTTGTTACCAACTTACTACCCACTACCCAGCTATACCTTGTTGTTCCTGGTCAGGGCCGTAGGAAGGGTGAGGCGAGTGAGGCACTTGCCTTAGGCGCAGCTGCAAGGGGGAGGCATGGCTTAGTGAATGAGGGGACAAAGGGATTCTGGGGATGATTACGAGGGAGAGGACCTCTCAATGTCACGGTAGGGTTAGAAGGAGGGAAGACTGCACTGACTCTCACAGTCTTCCCCTAATCTGTAGTGAGTGTGGCAAATATATTTTATGGTGTGGTAGCAGAGGGAATTATTGCATGCTAGGGAGTGTGGAGTGGGGCACAAAGCAATGCTTGCATAGGGTCTTATAAAATTGACAGCAGGTGCTAATATTAGTAAATATTGTCAGCATGGGCTAATATTAATATACATCTGCAGCAGGATCTAATATTAAGTAATGAAGTAATGAAAACTAACTGCCAGTTCAGCTGTTCAATAACAGTCTTTGCTTCAAAGAGATAAGTATATATTATGTTGTTACAAATGCATGTCTAATGTATATATACCTGTGTGTGTAATCTCATGCGCTTCCCTCAATGGCAGAAATAAAATGTGGTCACCCTAGTGTGTGTGTGTATGGGCAGTGCGTTTGTATGAGCAGTATTTGTAAGCTAGTGTATGTGTATACATGTGTGTATGGACAGGCTTATGTAAGGGTATTGTATGTGCATACGTGTGTTTATGGGCACGTGTGTGTTTGTGTGTAAAGGCAGTGTGTATGCACAGTTTGGTGTAAGAGCAGTGTAGGTATTTGTATGTTTGTAAGCTGGTGTGTGTGTAAAGGCAGGGTTGTGTAAGGGCAGTGTATGTGTATATGCGTGTTAATGGGAAGGTGTGTGTAAAGGCAATGTGTAAGGGCAGTCGAGTGTAAGGGAAGTGTGTATATGTGTGTTTATGGGCAGTCTTGTGTAAAGGCAGTGTATGTGTAAATGTGTGCTTATGGACAGGTGTGTGTAAGGACAGTGTAAATAAAATAACCTCTGTAAAAAAAAAGGACCAGTTAGTGAACACTGAACATATTACCGGAGAAATGTGGTTTAGATGATTATATGTCTATGCGGTTTGTTCGATTATTGTGATCACTGGAAGAAAGAATATGTGTTTTAAATCCAAGAATTAGAATCCAAATATCTCTCATCTCAGGAAAGAACATATATTAGATTTTCTGCCACCCCACCACAGAGAACTTGAAGTTGTGACTTGCTTAGCATATTAATAATTTCTACATAAATATTCGGCGGGTAGAGTTTCAAACATGTTGTCTACCAGGTTAAGACCCTTGGAACATGTCCTACATGTCTTGATATAACTTATAAAGGACAGAATATGATTTATCAATCATTGCTAAAAGACATAATGAACTCGAAGCTACATTATATCTTTGGGATTTAAGACAAATCCCAAGGAAATCCACCGTTCGTTAAATAATAAGGCAAATCCCATAGGAAGCCACTATACAATTAAAGCAAGTTATATAAACCCTTTTAAAATTGAAGAACCTTGCTTAGTAGCTACAAATCCTTGTAGTGAATCGGGCTGCATTGTCAATATTTAGACCTGGACTCCTGGTAGATTTCAACAATTTCCAGAACTAAGGAGAACCTTGTGAGACAGCATGATAAATGTGTCCACCGTCAGTACTAGCTTCATTATTCTTGGTCTTGTCGAGATGGAAAGACTAAAATATTTGTACTTTACGATATCTCTTGCACTGTATCTCATCACCATGCTCTTAACATCGATGATTGTTTCCATTATTGTCACGGAACCAAGACTTCATGAACCCATGTACCTATTCATTTGCAATCTATTTATCAACGGGATTTTCGGAAGTACAACATTTTTCCCGAAGCTTATAATCAACTTGCTTTCTGGGTCTAAAATAGTCTCTTTAGTTGATTGTTTAATCCAAGCTTTTTGTGTACATACTTTTGGTGCGGTTGAGTTACTTACTTTTACTGTCATGGCGCAGGACAGATATTTAGCTGTTGGCCAACCTCTTAGATACCCAACACTGATGACGAATGGAAAGGCCCTGAAATTCATAGCTATGATCTGGGTTATTGCATTTATATCTGTCCTTGTACCTGTGATGATGACAGCATGGCTTCCTCTGTGTGGCATAAATATTAACAATTTGTTTTGTGATAATATGTCACTTGTCAAACTGGCTTGTGGCGACTCATCTGTCAATAATATATTTGGAGCCGTTGAGGCGTTCCTTATGAATTTTATTGCTCTCGTGATCATAATTTATTGCTACATAAAGACATTTCTGATCTGTCTGAAGGTATCTAAGGAGGCATATCAGAAAGCTGTCAGTACGTTGGTGACCCACCTGTATGCCTTTTCCAGTTTTCTGATCGCAGCCTTTTTTGTTCTTCTGCGTTACAGATTGAACAGTGCTACATTTCCTCTTTATGGACATATAACGCTCTCTGTCATTGGCCTTGTAACCCCGACTATTGCTAACCCGCTCATTTATGGGCTAAGGACAGAAGCCCTGAGAAGTAAAATCATTCAGAACTTCCGGAAACTACATGATCTGAGAAAACCTAATGTGTGATTTTATGCTCTAAAAGAAAGTGTTCTAGATGGTATAATCTTTAATTTACATCAATTTCCAGTTTAACACAAGAATTAGACTGAGATTTGTTTTACATGTTAAATACACTGCTGTTTGGGGTCGCTTAGAAATCTCCCTGTTTTTGAAAGGAAAAAAAATTTTGTCCATTAAAATAACATGAAATGGATAAAAAATCGTGCGCAGACTGTGTTATTGTTGTAAGTGACTATTGTGGCTCAAAGCAGCTGATTTTTAATGGCATATCTTCGTAGGTGTACAGAGACTCTTTATCACTCCCATCACCAGAGCCATAGCTAGCTCCTTTTGCCCTTACACATGACTTCCCATATATGCTGCCTTTACACACACCTGCCCATAAACACACATATACACATACACTGCCCTCACACCCTGCCTTAACACACACATATGCACATACACTGCCCTTACACACACCTGCCCATACACACTGCCTTTACACACACCAGCTTACAAACACACACTAACACATATATACACTGCCTTTACACCCCTTTCTCCCCATCTTTTACCTTTTCTTCCTCCATACTGTCGTGGAAGCGTGAGGTCTGACATTTCAGACCTCTGCTTTAGTGTTCCCTAATCACTATGCAAAGGCTATTGATGCAGAGTGCGGGGGTACATCGTCACATCCCGGAGCTCGACATAGTGATTAAGGAGCACGGAAGCCGAGGTCTGAAGTGACAGACCTCACGCTCCCTAATGTTGGGCTGGTTAGAGGGAGATTGTGATCTCCCCAACCAGTCCTGCAGGCAGAGTTGCTGATCGGGCGGCTGTACTCCCCCTCGCAGCTGTGCCCTAGGCGAATGCCTCTCTCGCCTCACCCTTTCTACGACCCTACCCATCACTCCTGTGTTTCAATGGCACTTTGTGTTCTACTATATCAGTCATTTAGAAATGTTGCAGATTCTTTACAGATGATTTGCAGTATACTAATATAAGGAATTTTTGGAAAATGTTTCTTTGCAAGAACACAAAAGCTTTTTAATTTTACTTTTCCCCCCAAAATTTGAGATTAGTCATTTTCTACATACTGTTTGAAAAAGACCCATCAATCAATAACATAAATTGGAACTACAGCTTGCCTGTGCCATCTTTGACCCCGAACAGCTTGCTGTGCCATGTTTGACCCTGTCATACCAATAGGAATGAGGTGGGAAGTATACCTAAGCACTATACCACTTGATGACTAATTATTTTAGTTACTCCACCAACAAGGGGTTTGGAAAGAAGGAGGCAACTGTCACCCCTCCATTTTGCTTATTAGTAAGGGGTATAGAAGATTCTATATAGTACAACTACATGTAGTGCACTTCTGAAGTAAATTCCATAACAGGATTTTGCATGAGGCTCTGGAATTCAGATCTGATTCCCAGGCTTTTAGGTCTGTGTTTTATGGGCAAGGAAGGACAAACGAGACCCGTCTCCCTCCCAGAACCCTTTAAATTATTTTGCACCTAACTCTGTCTTCTTTATAAGAAGCAAGAGAGGAACAGTATGGAGTAAGTGGAGGAACAAGACCTGGGACATTCCCAGGCATTAAGGTGTCATAAGGGCAGCAGAGTGGAAGGAAACGACCCTTTAAATGCAGAATAAATACATAATAACATAACTGTACAATTAGTATAATAACAATATCAGATTATTCTTCACTCTATATTTTAGACATTTTCTCCCATCATTCAGCTTCTTCTCCAGTTTCATAATAACCTATCTGTAGCCTTTCTCTCTATCCTAGTGAACCTTACCGTTTCCACTTATCTCTTTCCCATCTCTTTTTCTTATCTTCCCCATATTTATTTTGTTCATATTTTTACCCTTTTCAGTTCTTCATCTCATTCTTTGTCCTACTCACCGCTCCTAAAAAATACTCAACCCATTTTCTGTTGACCAACCTGGGACATGGACCTTTTCGGTTGTGGTCCATTGTAAAGGGTGAAAGGTCTACGATCTCCTTGCACCATCATATCACAATATAAATCGAAAAAATATATATATTTATATATTATAAATATAAAATATACATTTATAAAATATATATTGTAATAAATAGATAGAGGATCCATCATTGGAAATGAATATATTATTTTATTTCGGTTTATCTTGCTATCATTTTTTAAATCACACTCATAAAATCCTTAAAACATCCAGAGGATGAGTTTTGTATTCTCAATGAAATGCTGTGATATCAGTTTTTCCTAGATGAGTGACATTAAACATACTATGCTATGCCACTCAATGTAAGACATTATTGTCATAATTTGCAGCTCATTATCTGAGCAGTCAGGTCCCAGACTAATTGGATCTCACCTGTTACATGTAGTTAATGGGCTTATTAGCAGTTGTCACAAGGGAAGTATCAGGAGTGTTTTGTCAATGATACTGAAGCGGTAGCATGAAGTGGCCCTTCGGGAAGCAACCTATGAGGAGCTGTTTATGCCGATTTTAGTAATTCATACAGAAGTCAGCTTCATATCCCAATAATTCTGTATTAGATTATAAATGTTGATGTTAAAGCTTTATTACACTATATAAGAATATGTACTTGTTGCTGGAAATTACTACACAAATAATATTATACGCCAAAATAATGATTTTGTTAGATGGGATTAATGTCAGGGCTTTGTGCGGCCAGTCAAGTTCTTCCACACTATACTCACCCAACCATGTCTTTATGGAGGTTTTACAAACGGAGCAGTCTAGGGCTAAAGGGGAAAACAAAGTGAAAGGTGATGTGATGGCCTGTGGCTAATCTGCTATGGTAAGCGGCGTACCTGGATGCCAGGTTCATGCATGGACTTCTCATTCCCTTTGTGCCCAGAGAATCACGGATATTGAGGTGCAAGCCGTGGTCGGCTTTTCTGGAGGTGTTGAACGACAAGTGGGCCAAGGAACTGTATAAGTGGAAGGCGGAGAAGTTCCGGCTTATCCACCATTTGTCCTAACAGTAGGGGGAGTCAGTCAATGACAACTTTGCTAGGGAACTGTGCTCAGTTTCTTACACTTCCTTCAATAGGGCGGTGGATTTAGTGCGAGAGGCAGGGCTGGGGGAGCTAATGGCGAAGGTGGAACTTAAATCTGGTTTTTGCTTGTTCCTGATACACCATCTGTTGGGTTGTTGTTCACGGGTTCTACTTCGAACAGTTACTCCCTATGGGTTGCTCCATTTCGTTTGCCTGTTTCTAGAGGTTTAGAGGGTGGTGCGTGAGGAGGTGTGCAGTCGCTCAGTGATTCATTACTTGGATGACTATTTGTGTATGGGGTCCGAGGGTGCTTGCACCTGTTGCGCATGTTGTAGAAAGTGGTTCAAGGCTTTTGGTGTCCCGTTGGCTCGAGATAAGACGGAAGGTCCTACTACCAGTTTCAGCTTCATGGGACTGGAGACTGATTAGGTCCAAGGGGTATACTGCCTTCCCGCGGACAAGTTGGTCGCACTGAGGGCCTGGTGAGCGAGGTGCGGGCTGCCAGGAAGGTGATGTTTCGGGTATTTTAGTTCGTGCTACAGTTGTGCTGTAGCACCGTCAATGTTTGTCTCAGTATATAATAACAGTTAGGCTGCACCACCGCCAATGTTTGCCTCAGTATATAATGATAGTAGTTATGCTGTAACACCGTTAATGTCTGCCTCAGTATATAGTGATAGGAGTTATGCTGTACCACCGTCAGTGTCTGCCTTAGTATATAATAACAGTTATGCTGTACCCCTGTCAATGTCTGCCTAACGATAGAAGCTATGCAGTTTTAAAGTGTGTGTGGGGGGTGCCACGTACAGGATTCGACCCAGGTGCCAAATACTCTAGGTAAGACCCTGATAATAATATACTATGGATCTATGTAGAACATATTCTTGCTTTTGAGTTAATCTCCTGTACAATGTTATGTTGCCAGGAAAGGAACAGGTTTACAATAATATCAGTGAAGTATCTTTGCATCTTTCCATGTCTAAGCTAGGGATTTTGTTAAACATGCAGCTGTACCCATATTTTACCACTAGATGGCAATGTTGCCACACTACAGAGAAACCAACAGTATCTGTGCTACCAAAGCGAGAGAGAGAGAGTCTCTAGGCTAAACTAACTAGTTATTTTTAACTTCAATACTGCAAAATTGTTTGCATAATGTTTGCCTCAGTATATAATGATAACAGTTATGTTGTACCACCGTCAATATTTGCCTCAGTATATAATGATAGTTATGCTGTACCACCGTCAATGTTTGCCTCAGTACATAATGATAGCAGTTATGCTGTACCACCGTCAATGTTTGCCTCAGTATATAATAACAGTTATGCTGCACCACCGTCAAAGTTTGCCTCAGTATATAATGATTGCAGTTATGCTGTAACACCGTCAACGTCTGCCTCAGTATATAGTGATAGGTGTTATGCTGTACCACCGTCAATGTCTGCCTTAGTATATAATGATAACAGGCAAACATTGACAGGGGTACGGCATAACGATAGAAGATGTGCAGTTTTAAAGTGTGTGTGTGTGGGGGGGGTGCCACATACGGGAGCCGCCTCAGGTGCCAAATACTCTAGGTATGCCCCTGATAATAATATACTATGAATCTATGTAGAACATATTCTTGCTTTTGAGTTAATCTCCTGTACAATATTATGCTGCCAGGAAAGAAACAGGTTTACAATAATATCAGTGAAGTATCTTTCCATCTTTCCATGTCTAAGCTAGGAATTTTGTTAAACATGCAGCTGTACCCATATTTTACCACTAGATGGAAATGTTGCCACACTACAGAGAACCCAACAGTATCTGTGCTGCCAGAGAGAGAGAGAGAGTTTCTAGGCTAAACTAACTAGTTATTTTTAACTTCAATACTGCATATATAGTTGGATTCTACACTAATTGGTGTAAGCAAACTAATAGTTCAGGAAATTGAAAAATATCCCTTAACAATGTATTCAATACAAAGTCAAGTTGCCACACGAGATTCAGAAAAAAAAAACTGGAGCGAAACAATCCAATTGAACTTTCAAGTGCTTGGCAGCATGAACTGGAGGATCCTCAACTTAACCATTATACCAGAACCCAGTCGAGTTTGAGTTGATCTAACCTGAAGCATATTGCCCCCTGAGCCAGAACCTAATGCAGTGTTACATGTCCCTGTGGTAAAAGGGTTGGCTGCTCACACACTGTTTGCGAGCAACAAGAAAGAAGGCTCCAGACAAGGAGTAAGGGGATAAAGGAGTCACTGAGTGTTTGTTAGCATGGGTGTATATGTGTTTGCGTCAGCTTGTATATATATGCGAGAGTGTGTGTAAATGTGCATGCTAGTTAGGGTTGGCACCTTTTTTGCAAAAAAATACCGGTCATGCTAATTTGCATAATTTGCATAATTTGGCATATAGGGGGTTAAAAGGCATATCATGGGACAGAGTGGCATATAGGGAGGTATAAGGCATTTCTGGAGGCAGACTGGCATATAGGAGGTTGAAAAGCATTTCTGGAGGCAGAGTGGCATGAAGGGGGTTAAAAGGAATATCATGGGGCACTCTGCCTCCAGAAAAGCCTTATGCCCCCCATATAACACCCCCCCCACACTGCTTCTGACTCCCTGGTGTCTGGTGGGGGCAGCGGGTGGAGGCCGGCGTTCATGAAATCAAAGGGGCCAGCCGGCGGACGGCGGCTGTTTTGAATGTTGGTCTGCCGGCCGCCCGCCCCACGGACCGGCCAGCCTACCAGGAAATTTCCCATTATCCCTGTGGGCCAGTCCGGCCCTGGCTCTGGGCGCTCCCAATCCTGCCAATCACCCTGCCGGTCTGCCCCTGCAGAAAATACTGATACCCGCGGGGTCTGACCTCGTCTTGCCATCACAATTTGGCCCTCGTCAAAGTCGCTCAGGTCCTTACGCTTTCCCATTTTTCCTGCTTCTGATACATCAACTGAGAGTGAAATGTTCACTTGCTGCCTAATATATCCCACCATCTGACAGATGCCATGATAACAAGATTGTCAGTATTATTCACTTCACCAGTCAGGCTGATAAGTGTATTTGAGTCCATGAGTCGTTACACTTTTCTTCTAGAAGGTGGGCAAAATGTGGTTTAGTCAAAGTTAGGTGACTCCTCCAAATAGGGAGAGCTCTGGGAAGCCTACCCTTGAAAGTCCCCGGATATGCCCTGCACGCTTAATTATTTAGCCATGCTTGCCTATAATAATAATATTTAAAATAAAAATAAAAACTACCACCCAGACCTTCGCAAAGTTAAGCAACAGATGTGATTGTATGTAAATTGCACATGTAGACCATGTAGGTGACAGGTGACAATATAACGCAGGGTCGTTACATTTCATAATTCCAAAGAAACAAAATATACGTACACACACACTTTCATATATACAGGATTTTTTCTGCGCCCCTGGTTCACCAGTTTCCAAGACCAATAACTCGTATGATTCATCATCGTTCTCTTCAACCTCTCTTCAGCAACAGCTTGTCAGTCTGCTTTGTTTTTTATATATATATATTTTTTTTAAATTACTAGTTTAATATAAATGTGCCTTTGTGTGTTCTTCATATTTTTTATCATGATTTTTAGAACGATGCCCTGCCATTATTCGCCTTTTCTCATTTGAGCTCCCTGGTTGCATTTTTAAAAACCTCACGGGAAAAAACCTGCCAAGAGTCATTAAAATTAATTGAGTCCGTTCATGTGATTGCCGCCCAAAGCGACTCAGTAAGCAGATAAAACTCCGTGTACAGGAGGAAGGAACGCGCCACTCTCGTCTCAGCCTGATCCTGCTGTCTTTTTGGTGAGTAGTCGGTATTACTGGAATTAATTTAATATAAATTCTTACAGCTATATTAAACATTTATTTCTGAACACTTAATTTGGTTTTGATTTTGAAACAATGAGACGAGATCGGTGGTGAGGTTTTCAGGGCTTAGATAATGCATCCGATCAAACACCGAAACAATTTGAAGGCAAGCCTGAATGGCTAGGAATCCAAACTACCCATAGCCTGCCCATAGAGATTATGCTTATTTGACCATGTACACAGTTTCAATAATCTATAGAAAATTCTATATTAAAATATACTAGTAGCCCATGGTGTAAATGCAAGTACTTTCTCCCCAGATGTGTTTCCCAAACGGTCCGAATGCTGGCCGTCATGGAAACCTTGACTTGCGATTACTTAAAGATGCACTAAATTGAGTCACCTGCATTCAAGCAGGGATATCTGCCATAACATGCTGGTAGTAAAAACAGGCAGTCATTCATAAATTCTCAGTAACATGATGTATAATGTACTAAGGGGCAGTTAGTTAGACCTGCAGTGCATGAGACTGGTGACTTAAAAGTGTTAAGTACTATAAAATGCACTATTTACTTGTAAAACCACTAGTTTTAGCTACTTGGAAACTGCTTCTGTTGAAAGCAATAGGAGATTTTGGTCTCATAGACCACCCCTGGAAGTCTTCCTTGAGTCACGGCTGGAGCTGGCACTGAGTATCCAACCCATGTGTGTGCAGCGCTACATGCCTTTGGGTGAAAAGGGAGCAACTTTAGTACAGTAATGCTACTTAAAATAAATTGTTCAGTAAATATATGGAGCAGCTTCCGATCAAAGCTAGGCGTCATGAAATTATCCAGAGCAGGTAATGTCGTCATGAAGTCACAAATTGTACACGTAGCATAGTATTAGATGCCTACTTCGGCTGGTTGGTTGTAATCATTTATGTTTTTATCAAGGTTGCCATTATGGACTTTTTTCCAAAACATAATTTGGCCCCATGCCAGTAGCGTACCTAGCGGGGGGCGGGGGAGCGGGGGAGGTCGGGGTATGGTCCACACCGGGTGCCGCTCATCAGGGGGGTGCCAACTTGCCAGCACCCGGCACCCCTCCAGAGACGGACAGTAATGTCCGCCGCTGCAGGAGAAGGCTCGCAAGGGATCGGTATCGGAGGTCTTTAACAGACCTCCGACTCCCTTGAGTTATTTTAAGCCGGTTCCCTTGAACCGGCTTAAAATCACTCAAGGGAGCCGGAGGTCTGTTAAAGACCTCCGATACTGCTCCCTCGCGATCCACGCGGCAACTGCTGCTGTGCGCCGGGATCTGACAACCAACCCCGGCGCACAGCAGCAGTTGCCGCGCCCACCGCCGTCCGTGCCCTCTGAACCGGAAGAAGACAGAAGAAGAGGAGCGAAGAAGACAGAAGAAGAGGAGCGAAGAGGAAGAAAAGGAGCTTACTGCTGTAAGAAGAAAAGAGGAAAGGTAGGAAATCATTCAGTGAGAGTGACAGTGAGAGTGGATTGGTATGTGTGGAATCTGTGGATTGGTATGTGTGGAATCTGTGGATTGGTATGTGTGGATTGGTATGTGTGGAATCTGTGGATTGGTAAATGTGGATTGGTAAGTGTGGATTGGTAAGTGTGGATTGGTAAATGTGGATTGGTAAATGTGGATTGGTATGTGTGGATTGGTATGTGTGGAATCTGTGGATTGGTATGCGTGGAATCTGTGGATTGGTAAATGTGGATTGGTAAGTGTGGACTGGTAAATGTGGAATCTGTGGATTGGTATGTGTGGAATCGGTGGATTGGTAAATGTGGATTGGTAAATGTGGATTGGTAAATGTGTGAGAGTGATGGGTGTTATGCTGTACCATTTCCAATGTATTTTTCATTATATAATTATGCTCTAAAGTACATCATAACTCCCATCACTCTATACTGTTCCATACAGTGGCAGAGCTGGGAGACAGAGGCCTTGCACCACCATCGCAGGACTCCTGAAAGGTAAGTAAACTTCAAAGGGGGGAGAGGGTAGATAGGGAGAAGGGAGTGAGACGGGGGGATAGGGGGTAGATAGGGAGAAGGGAGGGTGTTTATGGGACAAAGATGGCACAGGTAGCATGTTCATGGGACAAAGATGGCGTACACTCGGCTGTTTGGGAACAATGCTGACTCATGCTGGGCTGTTTGGGGGCAAAGATGGCACGTCCTATGTGTGTGTAATTTGGGTGCTGGTCAGGTTCTATGTGGGCAATGTGGACGCTGTTTTTTTTGGAGGGTTATTAAAGAAAGCACTATTATATGTTCAGTAAATGTTATTTAAACGTATTTATTTTACTTATGTTATTAATTTATTTTTTCAGATTTCTTGTTTACAGTTGACATACAGTTTACAAATTGGTGCAATAAATATTCTTAACATAATTTTGTAGATGTCTTTACATTTGGTGTGGGGGGGTGCCACTTACAGGATACGCCCCGGGTGCCAAATACTCTAGGTACACCCCTGCCCCATGCTATCCTATATAATACTAACTTTATGAGCCTTAAGGATATTTGCCCATCATCAAGTCCACATACAATATAACATACTGTATATTACAGCATTCCATTGAGGAACATAAGGTATTGAAACCTGGTTGAAGCCGGTGTGTGTTATTTATTATTTTACATAGCGCCATCATATTGCGCAGCTCTGTACAATGTGTATACACCAAGGTAGATGAACGTCATAAATGGTTAATGGATTAAGTTAATTTACATTGTTCTTACACATCTTAGTATAAAAGAACCCCAAAAAATCTCATTGTAGTTAAAATTCCACTAGTACCCCATTGTGCTGCTGTACTTAATGGACACTGGCTTGAGAAGGGCCGTACTGGGGATCACAAGGCAGCCCTGGCGCTTTAAGGCCAGCGGCTGCCTGATGACATAGGGGCGAGTGACCGAAGGATACATGCAGCCGTCTGCTACATTTTATGTTCATGTTGTGCACGGCTGGGCATATCCATCCACCGAGTATGGGGCTTCAATGGCTAACAGCCAATCAGGCATTTGCCCAGTGTGCCAGATGGCTAGTCCGGGCCTGGACTTGAGTACTGCTAACTAAAAAAAACCCCCAAAAAACCAAACAAAATTAAAAAAAAAACATTGTCAAATTTTTTTTTTACATTTTAATAAATTTTCTTTAAACAAATAAATGTCATTGCAATTAAATATATATATATATAAATATATAACATTGTATGTTATAGAGGCGTACGGATAAGTGGCAAGATAATTCAATGTATATTTTTTCTTTTTTTTTTTGTCTCTGTTGATTTGTAGGATGGAAAAGGACGGACAAAAATAACGATGATCAATTCAACATACACGCATCCGACGCAGCTAAGGCTCGGCTTTGAAGAAATGACTTCCATAAGATATCTCTACAGCGTCATTGTTTTGGTTGGGTTTTTGATGATCGTCTTGTACAATGGAGCTGTGATCTCCGTGGTCGCGATGCACAAAAGTTTGCAGGAGCCAATGTATATATTTGTCTCCTCGCTATGCGTCAACGAACTATACGGGAGCACCGCATTTTTCCCTAACTTATTCGTCAACTTGGTTACCAATTCCCAAACCATTTCGTACGTCGGTTGCTTGACGCAAGGGTTTTGTATTTCTACGTATGTAGGCTGCGAAATGACAATTCTAACGGTTATGGCTTTCGATCGCTATGTTTGTATCTGTAACCCTCTGAGATATCATACGATATTGTCCTTATCAACTGTGTACAAACTGATTGTGGCCAGTTGGCTGTATCCAATTATTCTGATAGTCATACTTGTTACAATGACAGTCAGGCTCCCGTTGTGTGACACGGTCGTCCTGAAGATTTACTGCGATAACTGGACCATAGTGAGGCTGTCCTGCATCGATACGACAGCAAACAATATATACGGCCTTTTTGTCACCGTGGCTTTGGTGGTTCTTTTACCTGCGCTAATCTTCGTGTCCTACGTTGAGATTTTGAAAGTGTGCTTAAAATCTTCGGTACAAACCAGAATTAAAGCTTTGCACACTTGTACACCTCATCTGATATCCATCACCGTCTTCGTTGTCGATGTACTTTTTGAAATACTTCTCTATAGGTTCGCACCCACGAACGTTCCTTCCCAAATCCGCGTGGTCATGTCCATTCAGTTACTGGTGGTGCCACCGCTGCTCAATCCTCTCATGTATGGACTGAAGACAAAAGAGATAAAAAGTAAACTAGCTCAGCTTGTGCAACGAGACCTTTGTACGAAGAATAAATTTACGGGAAGATTAAGGCACAGACTAGGTTCGCCGTTCCTTAAGAGATAGTTTTACCAATAAAAAACTTTTAATTATTCTGTTGACGTGAAGACCAGAATACAGCAGGATGAGATAAATGCCTCAGTACATGTCGCCTGTCTAACGCAGGAAGAAGTGCAGTGCCGCCTAAAAAAAATCAAAATAGACAAATCACCAGGTCCAGATGGCATTCACCCCCGCGTTCTAAGGGAGTTAAGTAATGTAATAGACAGACCCCTATTTCTAATATTCAAGGACTCTATAGTGACAGGGTCTGTTCCCCAGGACTGGCGCATAGCAAATGTTGTGCCAATATTCAAAAAGGGGACAAAAAGTGACCCGGGGAATTATAGGCCTGTTAGTTTAACTTCTGTTGTGTGTAAACTGTTTGAGGGTTTCCTAAGAGATGCTATTTTGGAGTATCTCAATGAAAATAAATGTATGACTCCATATCAGCATGGGTTTACAAGGGATCGGTCCTGTCAAACTAACCTGATTAGCTTTTATGAGGAGGTGAGCTCAAGACTGGATCGGGGTGAATCGCTGGATGTCGTATATCTTGATTTTTCCAAAGCATTTGATACGGTGCCACATAAAAGGCTGGTACATAAAATGAGAATGCTTGGGCTGGGGGAGAATGTGTGTATGTGGGTAAGTAACTGGCTCAGTGATAGGAAACAGAGGGTGGTTATTAATGGTACATACTCTGAGTGGGTGACTGTTGCTAGTGGGGTACCACAGGGGTCAGTTTTGGGTCCTATTCTTTTTAATATATTTATTAATGACCTTGTAGAGGGATTGCATAGTAAAGTATCAATCTTTGCAGACGATACTAAGCTCTGTAACGTGGTTAACACAATAGAGGACAGTGCACGATTACAAATGGATCTGCATAGGTTGGAGGCTTGGGCTGGGATGTGGCAGATGAGGTTCAACACAGATAAATGTAAGGTTATGCACATGGGGAAGAAAAATCCAGGCTGGGAATATGTATTAAATGGGAAAACACTGGGGACGACTGACATGGAAAAGGACTTAGGAGTTTTAGTTAACAGTAAATTTACCTGTAGCGACCAGTGTCAGGCAGCTGCTGCTAAGGCAAATAAAATCATGGGGTGCATCAAAAGGGGCATAGATGCCCACGACAAGGAAATAATTCTACCACTGTACAAGTCACTAGTCAGACCACACATGGAATACTGTGTACAGTACTGGGCACCAGTGTACAAGAAAGATATAGTGGAGCTGGAGAGGGTTCAAAGACGGGCAACCAGAGTAATAAGGGGAATGGGAGGACTACAGTACCCAGAAAGATTATCAGAATTGGGGTTATTTAGTTTGGAAAAAAGACGGCTTAGGGGGGACTTAATAACTATGTATAAATATATAAGGGGGCAGTACAGAGATCACTCCCAGGACCTATTTATACCCAGGACTGTATCTATAACAAGGGGACATCCTCTACGGCTGGAGGAAAGAAGGTTTCTACACCAGCACAGACGGGGGTTCTTTACAGTAAGAGCGGTGAGATTATGGAACTCTCTGCCAGAGGAAGTGGTGATGGTAAACTCAATAAAAGAGTTCAAAAGGAGCCTGGACGTGTTTCTTGAAAGCAATAATATTACAAGTTATGGATATTAGATTAATAGGGACAGAACGTTGATCCAGGGATTTATTCTGATTGCCATATTTGGAGTCGGGAAGGAATTTTCCCCCTGGTATGGGGCAATTGGCATCTGCTTCATAAGGGTTTTTTGCCTTCCTCTGGATCAAAACAGTAGGGACACAATATGTATATAGGTTGAACTTGATGGACTTTGGTCTTTTTTCAACCTTATGAACTATGTTACTATGTTACTATGTTACTAATCTGCATCTTAAATCTGCAACATTGTAGCAAGTTGAGCAATAAGATCATTTTTATGTGATTTTCACCCATGAAAACTTCAATAGAACCCAAAAGACAATTAATACAAATCTACAAATATTTTTTAAATATTGGCTTTTAATCTGCATTTTCAGCACTAGGAAACACTACTTGTGGATAATATTACATTAAGCTATTAATGTTTTTGTTTGCCTTTATGTCCCTTTTAATTATTATATATTATTATAAGGTACTTTTGTAGTTATTGTTAATATTAAATGTATTTTATCAAATTAAATTGTATATGTCATTTACACATAGTAAGTCACAGTCCAGGACAGTAAATCGCAATAAAAGGTAACTTTTAATTAATACGGTATTAGAATTAAAAACAAAAAACAAATATCCATCTTATAAGAGGTTTTACTTAGTAGAAGATAAATAATGTAATGTATTACCTGCAAAAATGCATCACCTATGTTGACAAATAAATGTATACAAATAAAATAGACATATCTTACAGTATCTCACAAAAGTGAGTACACCCCTCACATTTTTGTGAATATTTTATTATATCTTTTCAGTGAGTGTACAGCCTGTATAACAGTGTACATTTGCTGTCCCCTCAAAATAACTCAACACACAGCCATTAATGTCTAAACCTTGGCAACAAAAGTGAGTACACCCCTAAGTGGAAATGTCTAAATTGGGCCCAATTAGCCATTTCCACTCCGCGGTGTCATGTGACTTGTTAGTGTTACATGGTCTAAGGTGTGAATGGGGAGCAGGTGTGTTAAGTTTGGTGTTATCGCTCTCACACTCTCTTATACTGGAAGTTCAACATGCCTCCTCATGGCAAAAAACTCTCTGAGAATTGTTGCTCTACATAAAGATGGCCGAGGCTATAAGAAGATTGCCAAGACCCTGAGCTGCAGCACGGTGGGCAAGACCATACAGAGGTTTCACAGGACAGGTTCCACTCAGAACAGGCCTCGCCATGGTCGACCAAAGAAGTTGAGTGCATGCGCTCAGCGTCATATCCAGAGGTTGTCTTTGGGAAATAGACGTATGTGTGCTGCCAGCATTGCTGCAGAGGTTGAAGGGGTGGGGGGTCAGCCTGTCAATGCTTAGATCGTACGCCGCACACTGCATCAAATTGGTCTGCATGGCTGTCGTCCCAGAAGGAAGCCTTTCACTAAAGATGATGCACAAGAAAGCCTGCAAACAGTTTGCTGAACACAAATAGACTAAGGACATGGATTACTGGAACCATGTCCTGTGGTCCAATGAGAACAAGATAAATTTATTTGGTTCAGATGGTGTGAAGCGTGTGTGGCGGCAACTAGGTGAGGAGTACAAAGACAAGTGTGTCTTGCCTAAAGTCAAGCACGGTGGTGGGAGTGTCATGGTCGGGTCCTGCATGAGTGCTGCCGGCACTGGGGAGCTTCAGTTCATTGAGGGAACCATGAATGCCAACATGTACTGTGACATACTGAAGCAGAGCGTGATCCCTCCCTTCGGAGACTGGGCCGCAGGGCAGTATTCCAACATGATAACGACTCCCAAACACGCCAAGAGACGACCACTGCCTTGCTAAGGAAGCTGAGGGTAAAGGTGATGGACTGGCCAAGCATGTCTCCAGACCTAAACCCTATTGAGTATCTGTGGGGCATCCTGAAACGAAAGGGAGTGCAAGGTCTCTAAAATCCACCAGTCAAGATGTTTTTTTGAAACAAAATAAAAATAAATAAAAATAAAAGGTAAAAAAAATTAAAACAAACGGTTAAGTTTTATTGTGATGTACTATGCTAGAGTGTAGCTTTACCAACGCTATCACTTTTCAGCAATTAGAAGGTTACACTCTTAAGTATAACCTCTGTATTTAACTGGTCAGTTCACTATTTTTTTTATTTTTTTTTCGATTGGCTTATTGAATCAAGGGGAAAAAATGTAAGTTTATGTGTGATTACAATGGAAAAAAAGTGTTAGAGATCTTTCCCATACCATTTTGGGCCTGGGTGCAGTAATTCTTTGGTGCTTCATCCAGAAACTAGCTGACCCACAACTAACACACACTAACATGCAAACCTCTTCTAACACCACACACACCATGTTTCTTCCTCCCTAGGGCCATTAGTCTTAGGTTCACACCTGACACCATACAATGACAAACATGCAATAACACACATACACTAACGCCATGCAGTAACACATTCTATCTTATGCTCAGACACATGCCTAAGTCTAAGGTTAGCGAACCCTTCATACAGTATTTCTTTTTTTCATTGGGAGATGAAATTCTTTGCCCAAAAAAGTCTCTCTTTCACTCTGTGCCCCAGTCTTGTCTGTAGCTCCCTATACCCTCCCCCTGCCTTGTATCTGTCCCCCCACCTGTTCACTTACCTTCTCCAGCTGTTTTCTGGTCTCCTCTGATCTTGCTCTTCAGCTGCAAAGACCATGCTGACAGGGAAGGGGGAGCAAGGGAGGGGCAGTATATGTGACAGTGTCCTGTCGCTAAGAAAAAAATGATAGGAGAATGGGGAGGAGCATGTAGCGCACACACAGCACCTGCAATAGAAGCTGCCCTAAATTATAATATAATACTTGCATATTTATTATGCCACCCTGAGGTTTGTACTTTTATTTAATGTATATAAGTCTTACTTCTACATACTCCCATACTCTCCAGACTTGGCCCGGAGAACTATTTTGCAGAGAGCAGAAGCAGAAGTGGTCTGTAGAGAAGGTAGGGAATCATTTTGGGAGTAAGAGTGTGAGAGAGTGAATGTGGGAACCAGGCAACACATTGTGTTTCCAAATTAAAAATGCCCAAAAACAAATGATCCAAAAATTAACCGAAAAATGGATTTTTAAAATGAGTACTAAAGCTCCACTGGGCATTAATCTGGAATGGGGGCTTCTATGTAGACTGATTTCCATACTATAATTTTTTTAACTTATAATAAATAATAAGGTATAATTGCCTTTTAGTAGACACTTTAGTAGCCTAGAAACCGTGGAGGATGGATTTCATCTAGCTGGGAAGGCACTATAATGAAGACAGGATAAGTTAAGTCGTTTAATCGTTTAGTTTCTTACAGCTTTGGGGATAATTGCTGAAAAGGCACTATAATAGAGGTAAGATTGAGCTAAGATGTTGCAGTGTATGTTTAGGTTGTTATAGTGTTGGGGAAGATTATTGAAAGGGCGCTATAACTGAGATAGGGCCAATTTGGGATCCGGCCAAGAGTACACTTAATCACTTAACTCTGTGGTACAAAAACTGGAGATAATTGTATTTTTACTTGCAAAAAACTTAAAAACATTGGTTTTTTTCATTAGCTTTTGCAGATGTGCTTTTTTTCATTTTCACCATTTTTTTAAATAGGAAATTAGATGAAATGATTAAAAAAGGTATCTGAATTAAGCCCTTTTTGTTTACCCCCTCCCCCCCCAACAATATATAATTTGTCTGGGTTCACTAAAGGCGAGAGAAGAAAATTACAGCTAAACCCGGGCACCGCAAAAGTGTTAAAACAAAGGGTACAAAAAATAAAAAAAACAGCCTGGTTCTAAAGGGGTTAACTGAGTATTCTGTCTTTAACACCTGTGTGTGTGTGTGTGGGGGGGGGTACCTCCTTCTACACACTGGAATTCTGGGTTATTTTGTAGTAGTTTTTATATGTGACACTACGCTGCCGAAGAGAGATCAACAGCGAGGACATAATAAAAAATAAAATACATAAGTAAAAAACAATAATAAATATTTTTTGAAAAAAAGTAGACGGTCCTCCCTGCAGGTCTACTTTGGGTGAAGCTGGCTGGTGTCTGGAGGAAACGGCGTTGGGCTGTTTTTCTGCTTGGCCTGGTCATGTCCCCCCCCCCCCATATTCACTGAAATATGAGTAGAGAGTACTGCGGTGCTTTGAGCGGGCTTTGTCCTCCCCATTACTAAGAGAGCTCAGAGAAGAAAAGCAGGCTTCTTTTTGGAATTCCTGCTGTGTTAACTGCGCTTTCTAATTTGTTTCCACAAAAAGTAAAGCACACATGCTTCAGGCAGAAATATACTAATTTTAGGTGTTTTATGGGGTCTAAACAGGCAAACATATACTTATGTTTTAAAAAATATTATGCAGCACCTCATTATACATGTATTCATATAGTATGATCCGCAGACCAAACAGCAACCTCCAGAGACATCCTGGTCTGTTGAGAAAACATAAAAAGGAGAGCATTCATTAAAATTCAATTTGTTTCTTTGTGATACTTGGTATCATTAGGTGAGCCGGTATAAAAAGGTCAACTCAGAAGCACATTGCGGTGAAAGACATCCCAACATCTCTGCATCATCCCAGGTACCACCGAGTATTCTGTACATGTAAAAAATAATAATATCCAGGAGGTAATAATTGGTACAACACAAGGAAGACAATTTTAATTTATTAGGAATCGGCAATATTTTACGATGCCAGCTATTGTAAGAATCTTAATATTTTTTTTTCGATTGTTTTGACAATTCCTTTTAATAGAATTATTTTATTGTAGATAGGGTATAATTTATAATTATATATATATATATATATATATATATATATACATACATACATACACACACACATACTTACCAGAACCTGCCATTGATTATATTAAGCATATTGAGCATCCATAGCCCTTCAAAGCAAAATAGTTAATAGTTTTGATCTTCTACCTTTGCAGAACTTTCATGCTATATAGTTTACATATTTATCAATTTGAACTTTAGACTTAGACGATAACTGTTATAGGGATAATGGCTTTGATTTCACTGTCACTATTTATTTCTATATTTATTCTTATTATTCCATAGCAAAGAACCCTCGGATTCCATGCATTCTATATTTCTGCATGTACTGTATACTGGATTAGACTTAGTTCTCTCTCACCAGACACTATGCCCCAGGAATTCTCTTATTTATGGCTTATACACTCACTTTCATCTGATATTTCTCCGAAAACACTTTTTATGTTTAAGGCTTTTTGTTATACTTCACGTCACATTGATTTACATACAAAAACTTAATTCTGAACACTTTTCAATTCTTTGTTTCTGTTATTCCTAGGGGGAGTTAAACAACATGACCAATATTTGTATTATTGTCTCAATTTTTTTTTTTTTTAGGCAAACCCTCGTCCCACTTTGCTACTTTTTAATATATATTTTTGATACATTTTTTTGATAGGTTCTAATAAAATTTTTTGATTTAAGACATAAGCATTTGATAACAATTTAACGACATACTATAAAGTGATTTCTCTTCATGTTTTAATTTAATATATATTAGCTAAAACCTCCAGAAATAGAGCACGTTACGTCACACTTTTAGACTTTTTTCTTTTTACTTAACATGCAGTGAAATCTCTAGGAATATAGTATTCTCTTAAAAGTCTTGTATTCCAGAAAATAAAATATTCATTTAATATTGAACATCTGCCAGCATTGGCATCTTCATTTTTTCCTCTTTTTTCTTGTACAAAAACAATGAAATTTCCAATTTTTCTAAAAAAAATTCCAAATTAATTCTTACCAATTTTTTTTATATTTTTTTTTTATTATTACGCAATTGAATATTTAATAAATTCAGATACACTTTTTTTTTTTTCCCTCCAGAACGACAGAAAGAAAATAATGCAAAATGAAACAATTTTAAATCCCTCGGTGTTAACGCTCGGCTTTGGTGAAATGTCGGATATTAAATATTTGTACGGCCTCCTATCCTTTCTGTGTTTCGTACTGATCGTCTTATGCAACGGCGCCGTCATTGCTATTGTAGCTTTACACCAAAGTTTGCACGAACCTATGTATATTTTCATTTCCGTGCTGTGTTTGAACGGGTTGTACGGAAGCAGCGCTTTCCTCCCCAGCCTTTTTGTAAAGTTGCTTTACAGAACTCAAACCGTATCCTATGTCGGGTGTTTGACGCAAGTGTATTGTATTCATACTTACATGGGGTGTGAGTTAACGATCCTAACCGTGATGGCGTTTGATCGTTATGTATGCATCTGTAACCCTCTCAGGTATAATTGTATAATGTCCTTAAAAACGGTCTTTAAACTTGTTGTCGCAGCCTGGTTGTACACACTCACTTTGTTTACTACACATTTTATTTTGACTGTCAGACTTCCTTTGTGCGACTCGGCGATCCTGAAGATCTATTGTGATAACTGGTCTGTCGTGCGGCTCTCCTGTGTTGACACAACCGTCAACAACATTTTTGGACTGTTTATCACCGCGGCGTTGATTGGATTGATGCCGGTTCTTATCGTGGTCTCGTACTTTGAGATTTTGAGGGCGTGTGTGAAATCCTCGAGGGACTTCCGATCCAAAGCCTTGCAGACCTGCACCCCTCACCTGATAACCATGGTTAACTACGTGGTCGATGTCCTTTTTGAGATACTCCTCCACCGGTTTAAACCTACAAGCGTCCCCTACGAGCTGAGGGTGGTAATGTCCCTGCAATTCCTCGTGGTGCCACCGCTTCTAAATCCTATCATTTACGGTCTAAAAATTAGAAAAATTAGGTTCAGGATCGTTCAGCTTATCCACCCAAAACGAATCACCGTACAGGCAGAAAGTATACGGATAGCTTAATGTCTACGTGTAAGTAGATGCATAAAAGTATCCCAACAGCATAATCAAATATATAATAATTTGCCACTTAAGAAAACCAAGGAATACAGTATCAGAGAGATGGCATGTTTTTTTTTTTTTGTTTTTTTTATTGTTATGCCTATTTTCTACTGTTATTTCCTTCTTTCTTATATAGTGAGCCTGTATATATGCATGTAAGAAGTTGTTTTTTTTTTTAGTAAAATTTTTAATTTAAAAAATCCATGTATTCACATCTTTACAAGTATGTAAATTTTGCACAGCTAGCACAACTGGGGTAAAAAAAAAAATATATATATATATATATATATATATATAATCATTAAATCCACCATATATTCCTATATAATTTATTTTTTAAGGGTTTTAATTTTTTTTTATTATTATTATTTTAAACTCTCCCTAAACCTAGCAGTATCTAGTTAATTCCCCACCATCTCAACCCAATTAAAATAAAAAAATACATATAAAACAAAATTTACCCTTTAGAGACAGGTAAAAAAACCCGCATTTGCTCAATTATAAGACTAGGTTTTTTCAGAGCAAATGCTCATAGGAGATTATAAGGCATATCAGGGAGTGGCAAGCCTGGGGCAGATGTGCATAAGTGGGGGGCAGGTTGTCAAATAAAAGGAAATAAAATATTTTTCTCAATCATAGCTTTTATTAAATATGAACAAACAGTTTACATGAATTAATATTTACTAGTAAAAGTTTTTCCCATAGGGTCGTCTTATATTCAGGCTTTTTATTTTTTCCTAAATTAATCTTCAGATTCTGGGGGTTCGTCTTATAATTAACCAAATACTTTATATATGTATTTTTTATTTATTTTTTATAAACCACATACATTTCGCTCAGCTAATTGTTTGATGTATATTGGCAGGCAATTACAAGATAATTTTATTTCAAAGAAGAGTGCTTTTTACCTTCTCTGCTTGTGGCTAACTCTTAAAAACAAGCCAAACCCGGACTTGTCAATGCCCTGCTCTGTCCCGGAAACTCGTCAGGAAAAGAAAATGAAATCTTAGGAAGTTTCAACAAAACCTTGAGTGAACGTTAACTTCAGCAACAAAAATATCCACCTGGGTCTCCAAAATGTTTCGCCTTTATTGTTTATTAATTATATTTTCTCCCCTTTCACCTACTTTAACTATCTCAAGTCAGCGGCTCCACAATTTTGAAAATGTCTATTGATTGACCCAATTCTTTAAGGAAGCTTATAATATTGCACATTAACACCCCCCATATCCCTTTAGCTCACCTCTCCTAGTCCTGTAATACTTACACTAGCGTGGCTGGTCCATCCCTAACTTTTACCCATTGTGTAATAAACCCTAAATCCCTCTAGATTGTTAGCTCTTTGAGCCGGGCCCTCCTCACCTGTTGTCTCTGTAAGTCAATTTGTTATGTTACATACTAGTTGTTAAGTCCTGTCTACCCATTGTACAGCGCTACGGAATTTGATGGCGCTATATAAAACAATAAATAATAATAATTGTTTTTTTTCCCATTATTTTCTATTTCCCTAATGCGTTCTTTCAATGATCTTTTGTCGTCCCCACTTATTGTATTAGACATGTTATGCAATAAAATAAACCACGAGCGGTGTTGCCTTTTATAAGGGTGTTGATTGAAAGTTCCTGCTGAGCAGATGTAGATTTTACTGTAGGCCCCTTTAGTATAAATTCCCAACGCCAATGGGGGATTTATATGGATCCTTACAATGCAACCAAGTCTCACCGTGTTGATGTTCTTTTTCCAGGAAAGTGACTTGGAGAAAACAGAGCTTCAAAACTACCCAAAGGGGTATAAAAGTATTATACTCTAAGAAAGTACTTATAACAATATTTGTATCCAGATATCCTTTCCTACGACCGAAATTAACTCAGAAACACAATTCTAAATTGCAACAAAATAAAAATTGACCAAAAAATGGATACATTTTAGCTCATCAACAAAACCTGTTGAAATTTCCATAATTGTTTGCCCCCTATTAGGGGTTGAACACATGGTTCTACTGACCGGAGCTTTTTCATTCCAAGTGCTTGACATAATTCATTAATTAGAGTCTGCCAGCTACCGCCGCTTTTTGGGGGAGTGGGTTTGCTGGGGGTAGTTTGACCTCTGTATATAGCTACGACCGTGTTTCTTCTCCCATGCTATCTTGTTCTCTGTGGTTGGTGGTGCTTTTTGTTATTTCTGGTGGAAATGTTTGTGTGGGTTTTGGGTCCCTTTTTTATCTCTTTGCACCCTATTTTGCTTACCTTTGGGGGGTTTGGAGTTAATTTGTGGAATTTTACTTGTAGGTACTTTGTACTCTATTTTGTAGAACATTTGCAATAAAATGTTTTTAAAAAAATCCATAATTATTAAATTGAATAGTGAAAGAACCCGTAGATTAACATATTTATCATTACTTTAACCTTGCTTTTAGTTGGACTTTATACTATAAAGTTTATACTTTACCTGAAGAAGTTTAGGGATCTTATACAACACATATACAGGATATAGGAGGTATGTACAAATTTTCAGAATTATTACTAATTGTATAAATAACAATTATCACCAATTTCCACAGCACTTCTTACAGTCCATACATTCAAAGGATCTGCAAAAGTAGAATTGAAAGAAATGTTTGAATCATTTCCATAAAGAATAAAATTGCCCAACTTGTTTCTTTGCTCAATTTCTAAGAAATTAAACAATGAATTAGCACTAGTTCAGTTACATCCGGGTTAATATTTCTGCTGGTCTATGGAATAGAATTAAGTTCTTGATTTATTAATTTGTAAGACTCAAGGGGAATACATTCTACATACAGGAAAGAATGATCACATTAAACACAATGTTAGAAAAAAAAATATGAAAATAGTTGCCCCCCCTTCCCAAAAGTACTAAATCGGTTTTAGAAAGCATTATATATTTACAAATGTGAAAAAGTGTAAATTAATATCTGATCCGCCGGCCAATTCTATGTGGGGAGCGAGTCTCACTTTTCCGCTTCCTAGGTGATACCACATGCTGTGTGTGTCATGTGGCTAGTATTCTAGTTATCGTGGAGTTCTCATAGAAAGACAATTTGCTATTTAAGAAGCCAAGAGTTAAATTTACCTACGACGCTTGAGTGAGAATGCATGTCCTGTCATGCTGAAGCTTGCAAAAAAAAGTGTATAATCCCTAATAAAAAAGGTGTATATGTGCAACTTAATTGTGTGAGGTGCTGGCAAGCACATGCATATTGAATGACAACTTGCATGCCCTCGTCTGAAACTTGCAAACGCATTTAAAAACACAAAGACAATGCCTCTTACATCTGCTTGGGGCTGCTCTGGCGTGGGACTATATGTACACTCTACTAAAAATACAAAGGCCATTTTAGGGGGTCATGGACAACCCCATTTCATTTATTTTAAGTTTCCTTTTTTCATTTTAAATGCTTAGCGCCCACCCAGCTTCAGTAATCTGAACAGCGCTGCTACGGCTGTGTGCCTAGCGGTGGAGTTAGCAATAGTTAATTTACAGTTGGACAATTTTCAGTTTTCAGCAGGAAACATTCATTTTTTATTTTGCTAACTCACATGCCCTTACATTTTAGTGAATAGACCTCACTGATGTCCCTTGATTGTAACGCCCAACAGGTTAGTCAAGGTGTAGAGTTGAGAATTCTGCAAAAAGCCTTGAGTTCAAAGTAGCTGCACCAGAACTTTTAATAATGGGTACTAGACTGTTGCCCACATTTTTTGTTTAAGCCGCTATTAAAGGTTAATTGGGTAAGGGATACATAGAATATGATATGTTATCACAGAAATTAATTTGGTCTAAAAGTTGTGCCACTTCTTAGCTCAGTTAGGGCTTAGCTCTCATGTGGTCCCTTGATATGGTGGCTCAGATCTGTGACAAGTGACAATATATCGTATTAAAGCCTCATCGTTATTTATATATTTGTGGGCCTTGATGGCTAAATATAGTGTTATTTCTGTTGTCCACTAAACTTTGATTTAGCACATACACAAAGTGGCCCCATTTTAATAACTCTACTATCATATATATATATATATATATATATATATATATATATATATTGTCAAGGCTGAGTGGGGTTCGGAGCGCAGCGCAGAGAGACACCGGGTGCAAGGGAGCGAAGTAAGGGCAATCCAACACACAAAGTCCAGTATCTTAGCCAAGGGTCAAAAGACCGTGTAATCAAATAGAAGGTGCGCAGTACAACAAGGGTAATCCAAAGACAAAGTCCATAAATCCAGCCGAGGGTCAAAGTCCGTAAATCGATCAGAAGGTTCGCAGTACAAGGGGTAATCCAAAAACAAAGTCCAGGAATCAAGCCGAGGGTCAAAAGTCCATATAATCCAAATAGAGAACTAACAGCTACAGGGTATAGGAATCCGGTAGGGAACTTGAACAACCAAGTAATGAAGTTACAGGGTTGCAGGTTTAAATAGCCCGCCTAATTGATACTCCTCCTCTCTCTGTGGCTGTCAATTAGTCCCTAACCCCTCCCCTGGCTGTCAGTGAGGTTTGGGACCGCAGGACACGCCCCCCTGGCTGCCAGTGGTGGTTTGGGACCGCAGGACACGCCCCCCCTGGCTGCTAGCAGCGGTCTGGGACCGCAGGACACGCCCCCCCGCCATACTGCTATTCCCTGCGTCTGCCGCGTGCGGCTGCCGCCGCAACGGAGACCGGGGACGCGGCCTGCGGCACGGAGATGCCGTGCCGTGAGGCCGAGGACGTGGTTGCTCGGCGGGGACGCCGCCGGGTAAGGACCTCCGCCGCCGACGGGTTGGGACCCGACCGGAACGTGGCCAAGGACGCGGGCGCCCGGCGGTGTCGCCGCCGGGTGAGGACCCCCGCCGATTACCGGTAGGGTCCTGACATATATATAATCATACTACAAGCAATGGTAACAATGTAGCTCAGAGGTACACCTCTAACCTCAGTATTAATCTGTTTGAGGTTGTGTCTTCAACTACAAAAGCCCTTTTCCACTTGAGATTAAGTCTTGCAGTATTCAAACCCTGTTGGACTTAGCTGCCTATGTGAAGTGAAGATACAAGCCGCATTCAAATTCAGAATCGCCTCGATCAAGCCACAGAAAACGTCAAAATCAAGCTACAGGTCTACACAAGAGAAGTCAGGAGCTGTCCTAGGCCTGACCTGAGGCAGTACCCTCAGCCGCCAGCCTGTATGCTGAGCACCGGAATACGATGCTCTATCGTGGTGAGCTGCACTTTAAGGTGGGACAGCCATCTTCTCTGTGTACCGCCATCAAGATACATACAACATTGTATCTCCCTCCTGACAAGTAAAAAGTGTTGATGCAAAAAAAGGAATAATAAATTGCCAATAATCACAAAAATAAGTTTCAGCATCATATTTTAGACCATGTACAAATATTGCATTAAAGGTTAGTTTGTTTTTGCGCGATTTAGGTTTACGACACTTGCAGAATTCAATAGAGGATTTTGGTTGATACCTATCTGTCCACTAGATGGGGCTCTCAAACCATCCATACATCTGGCCTTATAAATCACTTTTATATTTCATGCAATTCTTTGGTTAAAATGTTTTGGCAAAACTAATGGAAACAACATTGTAGACATTATAACACTATGATAGAGTGCTGTTATGCCACTGACTAGGTTTCATTATTGTAAGCCTTCTATTTACCAATGTCAAGTGCCAAAAACCATTTACTAAATACTAAACCATAGTCAGGGTGCAGGGTTGGACCTTCTGTCCCGGTGGGCCCATTAGCCCCATTAGCCTTTTTCCCCCGTATGTCTAGCGCAGGGCCACGTAACTTCATGATACACGACCCCGCTGCCAACTGCCCCCCTGCTGCCAACTGCCCCCCCCCAAGCCTCACACTGAGACTTAAAGGTAAGTATGATTCGATTAGACAGGTATTTATTATGATAGGTATTTTGCTTTAAAAGGCTTAACTAGCAGAAAATGCATGTAAAAATTTTACAAGAATTTTCTTTAAAATATTACTACAGCAAAACCTGAGAAAAAAAAATACATATTTAAACATGGCTACCTACAAAATGCCAAGGTAATAAACTTAAACTTCCCTATGTCTACATTCATACTTGAGAGCTCTCCAGGTATAACCTGGAGTCTCAGGGTGAAGTACGGCTTTCCCCAGGTCTCTGGGTCACTGTCTTCTCTCTGCAGGCCCCTCCATGCTTGTCCAGCCCCTCCTATAAACAAAGCCACTCCCAAGAAGAGGGAGAGCTGTGGGTAGCCTACCCTTAAAGGTTCCCAGGTATGAGTATAGGTATAGATAATATAAAAGCAAATACCGTATTTGCTCGATTATAAGACGAGGTTTTTTTCAGAGCAAATGCTCTGAAAAATACCCCTCGTCTTCTAATCGGGGTCGTCTTATAATCAGACCTCAAATAGACTGCAGTAAGACTGCTGCCCCGGTATACAGCAGGAAATTGGAAGCACCGGTAAGTGTGTGTGGGGTGGGGGAGTGTTAAATGGGGGCATAGGGCATTTCTGGAGGCAGAGTGCTCTATGAAATGCCTTTTAACCCCCGGAACGCCACTCTGCCTCCTGAAATGCCTTTTAAACCCTTAAATGCCAGAATGGGATATAGGGGTATAATGCATTTCTGGAGGCAGAGTGGCACATAGGGGGTTAAAAGGCATATCATGGGGCACAGTGCCATATTGGAGTGGCACGCCTGGGGGCAGATGTGCGTAACTGGGGGGCAGGTTGGAAAATACAAGGAAATAAAAACAAAAAAAATATTTTTCTCAATCATAGCTTTTATTAAAAAATGTAATAGTTTACATGAATTAACATTTACTGGTAAAACTTCTTTCCTATAGGGTCGTCTTATATTCAGGCTTTTTCTTTTTTTTCCTAAATTAATATTCAGATTTTAGGGGGTCGTCTTATAATCAGGGTCATCTTATAATCGAGCAAATACGGTATATCTAGAATCCTGTAATCCCCTGGTTACTTTACTTGCCTATTCAAAACATTTACAAGGCCTTTGATTGTGAGCCTATTCTTTTGTGAAATGGTTTAGCAAAGTATTGTATTGCTAATTAATTCATTATTTATGAAACTGGAGCTTCTACCCCACCCCATGGTTGGTGGTATAAGGGTATTAAACGTAGTAAGCAGGGGATCCAGTATCCACTAATCCCCGGCATTGGGAAAAGAAGGGAATATATTAAACATGTGGGACAATTAAATAGACATAGGGCCAGGTATCTGAACAAACCTCCCTGGATAATTATTTATTTTCTATTCAAATCACAGGGTTCTCTAGCATCTGTTCCTCTAAAAGTAAAGTCACCTTGAAGACCAGCTTCTCCACCACATATCTCGTTAGACAATTGTTTCAACTAAGGTCCCTGGACGCAAACCAAAAGAGTTAATTCTGGTCACTTCTGTTTACTGTAAATCAAATCAAACCAAATTTAGCTGTTTTATTGATTAGTCCCCAGAGAGACAAGTGTCGTGCTGTGTTATTTTAGTTACAAAAAACATGGACCAACAATATCGCCGTTAATTAAAGGCTCAGATGTCAACAAAGAACCAAAGTCCCATGTAATCATCCCTTTGGGATGTGAAGAAAACATATATTCCGAGACTAAAACCAGATTCTACTATTTGCTCCAAACTTCTGTGTATCAGAAGCTACACAACTTGCCGACACTATATTGTGTATATACACATTGTCATTATTGCCGTCCGATTATGAGCTGTTAATATATCACATTTATTGAACTAAGGTATACTAATTGTATCACCACCAAGATATTCAATTCACAGCTGGAATGGGAGTCTATCTGCAAAAGGTAAGTCTATCCCGAGGATGAGGCCAAGACTCATATAGGTCGTTTTTGCTTTAGACACCATTAGTGAACTAATTGTCTATCTTATACTGGAACTTAAGTCTTAAAAAAAATCAATTGGCCCCCCTCCTGGTGCTTAATGAATGGAAATATAACCAGTGACCGTATGGCTTAATACCTGTCTATCCGTAAAATACGGAGGGATCTCAATATGTACGGCGTGGAGGACGGATGCAAGAGAAATATTTCAATACTGAAAGGGAACTTTATTTCAGAGGAGAAATGTTAGAACAAGCGGCCATTATCTTAAACTAGAGGGTAGTAGATAAGTGGAACAGTCTCCCTGAGGAGGTGGTAGAGGCTGATACAGTGAAGGAATTTAAACACGCATTGGATAAGCATAAAACTATACTGAAACTAAGACAAGATCAAGGACTCATTAAGGTTTGAGTCTTTACAGCAGACCAAATGGGTCTGATCTGCTGAAAAAGTCTGTGTTTTTATGTAAACTCTACCCTAGGGGTCCTTGCTAAAAGCACTCTACATTACATTATTAAAAAATGTTGGATTTCTTGCACTATATATGTTTTATTGGCACAGTAAATAAGGACAAACAAGATCCTGATGTTTAATTTAATAGTAAAAAAAAAACAAATGTAAAAGACGTCAACATTGCATCTCCGTGTGTCAAAACCAAGATGTACTTAGAAAACAAAATATCAATTATTGGTCTAGAGGCCCTATATGTGATTTTGATTTTCCAGGTTCTAAACAAAAAAAACCTCTGTGTCACAATTAAAAAAAAAATAAAAAAAAATGTCAAACAAAAATTTAAATTAAAAAGAAAAATACAAAAATTTATGTGGAGAGTTTCACAATATATCTAATCTATAAGTATTCCCATGTGGTTGTATAGTAAAGGTATACAATTGTTCCCTGTTAGCCATGGAAAAAGAGCACATCTGGGGAAAAACATCATTTGATTCCTTAAGTGCGATAGATTGCAAGCTTTCCAGACTATCTAGGTCTCGTCTTCAATATTTTCTGAAGACCCAAGATCAAAGTGATGTATCCCATCTTCCGAGCTTTCCTTTGTTATAACTATTACGGTTGAACGTGTTTTCTACCTGTTACTAACTTTGAAATTTTTTCTACTGAATCTACTATTAGGTCATACTGTTCAATGTTCAAACATTTCCTAGAAATGATCTAATCATGGCAAATTTTGAAATACTCATAAATTACAAAAAAACAAACAAACCAAAAAAAAAACGGAATGACTGTTGCCATAGAAACATGAAAATAGTATATTTTACCTAGGCAGAGCAGCACATACTGTATAGACTATAGTTTTTTGCTTTTTTTTAGAGAGATTTGTTCATATTTGAAAAGGTTTATTAAAATTATTCAGTAATAATCACTGGACTTCTGTGTGTTTCATTCAGGTGACCGGACAATATACTGATTATGGGAACTCTTCCAGTCCTCCCCTAAGCCCTGTGACGGAGTTCATCATCTTTGGATTCCCAAGCCTTCAGAGATACCCTATTTCGCTCTTCTTCCTCTTTCTTCTTATATATCTTTTCTCAGTCACAGGAAATGGAATTATTTTCACTCTGGTCGTCCTGGATTCCCGGTTACAAACTCCAATGTATTTCTTCGTCAGCAACCTATCTTTTTTAGACTTGAGCTACACATCGGTTACTGTACCTAAAATGTTAGCCAAGTTCTCGATGAACTTGGACACCATTTCTTACGCCGGCTGCTTCCTCCAAATGTATGTTTTTCTTTCGTTAGCCGCTGCTGAATGTCTTCTCCTTTGCGTTATGGCTTACGATCGCTATTTAGCCATATGCTCCCCTCTTCATTATTCTACTGTCATGACCTACAGGTTGTGTATACTCTTGTCTACTGCAGCATGGTTTGGTGGGTTCATGACCCCAGTGACATTGTTAATTTTGGCTTTGAGGCTGCCTTTTTGCGGGCCAAATATTATCCTCCATTATTACTGTGACCACCCTCCTTTGCTCCAGTTGGCCTGTACGGACACATCCTTCAACGTAGCAGTCGGTTCATCTATTGGCGCTTTCATACTTTTGATAAGCTTTACTTTCATCGTGGTCTCCTACGTCAAAATTATTTTGGCCATCCTCCAAATAGCTTCCCATGACGGGCGCAAGAAAACATTCTCCACGTGTGCCTCCCATTTTGCGGTAGTCAACTTGTTTTACCTGCCACTGATCTTCATGTACGTACGGCCAAAGGCCTCCTACGCTTCAGATGTGGACTCCCTGGTAGCCATGCTCTACACAGTATTAACACCCATGATGAATCCGATCATATACAGTCTGAGAAATAAAGATATTAAGCAGAGTTTTAGGAAGAAGCTTCAGTTTAAATAACGTCAACAGCTAGGCCGACTTCTGCTTGTGGAACTCTAAACCTCAAGTTCTGAAAATAAAAAGCTTTCCAGTAATTCTATGATTTACAATGTGAGGTTTTTTTTTAATTAGATATTTAATTATTTAAATTAATTATTTAAATACTTGAGGATTAACGAAACATAGATCTTTAATCACTGACATGGGTAAAAATCCAAGTAAAAGAGAAACCGATGAACACATTGACTGTTGTAGCTAAATATGTTACACAAGTTAGGCAAAGACACAATGATCAAAATTAAATATATATATTTATATATATATAATTAATCATTTTAGCCAAACACAACTTCTGCCATCCAAGGAGTCTAGGAAACAGGGAGATTCATATAGGGGAATACCCTCCATGAAAAGTTAAAGCAACCACTGTAAGAATAGAGGGCTTTAACCTAAATTATTGGATGAGAATGTGTGTGTATATATATATATATATATATATATATATATCTATATATATACACAGATACATACATACACACACATATATACAGATACATACATACACACATATACATAGATACATACACACACATATACATACTTACACGCATATATACGTACACACATGTGCAGCCAGGCCTGGCCATCTGACAACACCTCGTACATACCGGTTGTGCCGAAAATATTAGCGTCCACCCGCTTAACGTGCGTCCACCACCAACTATCTACTCTTGCTTTTCAATCAATGTCATTTTTTTGAGATGTTTGGCTTTTTAACCCAGGGAAGCTAAAATTTGAAGCAAAATATGGCCCCAATGGTATGTCAATCAATACTCATTAGTATTTAACAAGGTTGTCTGAACCAACCAACAACTATCAGCAACTTAACAGCAGACGAGAGATGCGCATATATTGTTGGGTTTTTTTTTATAGCAAAGTATTGTTTATTTTTACCCACAACCCCAATTACATATGTTTATCTAGTGGACCAAAGAAACAAAATTAAGAATTGGGTAAGAGCACACAGGGAATTGTGCTCTACATGGAAGTGATTATTTTTATTATTATTTAGTAAAACATACATACTTGCTTTATCCCCTCTTCGATCCTCTTTATAGAATATTTACAATTTTAGAAAGCATTTAATACAGTTACAAAAATAAAATGGATTCAAACTTTACACTGATGTTGTAATTTATTTAATCTCCATGATTTTAGCAAAAGATTCTACTTAACAATTTTTGTAGATGAGCGTCGAGGGTGCATTAGTTTCCAGTGGAGGCAAAATCTAAATATTTTTGCTAACTGTTCGCCCATCATTTTGTCTTTCCCTCCCTTATTTCATCTCATCTTTCAATTTATGCCACCATTTTTGTTTAGAACGTTCTCATTTCACAACTCTCTCCCCATACAACTACCTCAATGTCTATACCCGGGAGCCTCCCTCTTCACGATGCGTGTGGGAGGGTCCGCTGACATCAAAGGTTGGGTCGGCTGCCGTCAATTGTTGGACCTGCTGCCACTGATGAGGTGCGCGGGGTTTGCATTGAAATTTTAAGATGAAGGAGGGGAAATAGGGGAGTGGGATGTACCATAACGCCCCTCCTGCGACCTGGACATTTTGTTATTATTTTTATCATCTTTTATATAGCGCCAACAATTTACGCTTAATTGCACTTCATACAATACATATAGTCAAGGGGTCTGACAAGACGAGAATTGACAGACTAAGACAAACCGATACATTAGGTGGAGAGAGCCCTGCTCGCAAGCTTACAATCTTGAAGGAATGTGGTGACAAACATAAGGCACAGAGAAAGGGGTGAGAGGTAGTGTGGTGGTTGTATCAGTGACAGGGAAGTTCTGGCAGCTAAGATGGAGCGGCATCTCTGAAGAAGTGGGCTTTGAGATGTTTCTTGAATGTCGGGAGGGAGGGTGAATGCTGAAGGTTCCTTGGGAGTAGATTCCAGAGATATGGGGCAGCTTGAGTAAAATTTGGTGGATGGGAAAAGGAAGAGGTGATAAGTGAGGAGGAGAGCCTTAGCCCATCGGAAGAACATAAGGATCGAGTAGGAGAGTATTTGCTTATGAGCGCAGAAATGTATGGAGGAGCAGTGTTATGGGGGGGCAGGATTATGGAGGGCCTTATATGTTAGTACCAGGATTTTAAATGTAATTCTAAAGTTAATTGGGAGCAGTGATTCTGAAACCAGGAGTTCCCAGGTATGGCAATGTCCTTCTGTGGCCTTTCAGGGGGCATTACTTATATGGGGAAAACTGCAGAGGGATCATGGATCACTTCTTGCAGGTATGACTCTATTGCCCACACCATACATGGGAATTCTTAACTTTTAGCTAATTATCAGGCGTTGCTATGAAGAGTTGTGTCTCCCTATTTCTCTAGGTTGTAAGCTCTTTGAGCAGGGCCTTCCTCACCTGTTGTTGTTACATACTACTTGTTATGCCCTGTCTTCCCAGTGTACAGCGCTACGGAATTTGCTGCCGCTATATAAAACAACAATAATTTCCAAACCAAACTCTGTCCACTCACGACCCATTTATTTTGTCTAATGGGAGCAGCTTTGCTACATATGTAGCAAGACCTACCTCCTCAACTCAACTGTCTGTTACAAGGGGCAAGAAAGAAAGTGCCCTGAGGGACCAGCCCTAGAAAAGGTTTCTAGTAGGTGCCATCTACATTCTGCTCCTCAGAAGGATGATCTTCGCCAAGCGGAGGTGATGTGGAGAACTCAAAGTTAGCTAGAAGATGGCTTCTTCCAGAATGTTGAGTAGAATAAGAACCATTCCTTCCAACTAGTCTGCCCATTATTAAGAGGATAGGATAGTTAGTGTCTCTGAAGAGGTGCAATTGAGTGTCTGAGGTTAGAATAAATAGGGAGAGTCTGATGGAATGAGGTGGTGGAATTCAAGTAGAGCATAAATCCCTAATACGCAAGATGGAAAGAAGTGATAATAGTTGTGGACAGGGCAAAAAGCAGTTTGGAGAGTACTTGGATAAAATGCATGCTTCATTAACTAAAGATTAGTCTATCCGAATACTTATTTTTAGTCCACATTCCATAAATCTAATATTTTTTGCCTTCATACCATTCGGAATGAATTTCTTAATGTTCATATAAACATTTCAAAAAACATTTGTTTATGACACTGAAAAGAATATATGTTTATTTATGTTACTTTTTTTTTTCTAAAAAACCTTGCTGAAATTTAATATTTGAGCTGTGGGGATTGAAACATGTCTGGATAATTTTGAGTTTTTTTCCTAGAAAGTGTTTTTGTTATTCTGTTTGTCCTATTATCATATGGAACACAATTAAAAACAAGGCTCAGATGTTTAAATAAAAACCAACAATCTTTCTAATTAACATCTTGGGAATCAAGAAATGTATTAAATACCCTTCTGATTTTAAAAAATAGCAGAGGAGGTACATGTTGTAGACCACATGAAACCTAAATATGTGTCTGTCTATCATCTAAATACCTAAAGATTAAATACTTTAAATACTTTAACTTTTTTTATTATTATTTGTGGACGAATTGTTCGAATATATTATTTAATTTCACATTTTCTTTTGATTAGATTACACTGTCCTTGGCTATGGGAGTTCTTTTACATAAGGTAAGTCTCGTACAGCAGAGGAATTTATAGGATTGTTTTATTTGATAGCACTGATGTAACTGCAGTCATACTATTTGTCAGTTAAACCACGAAAAAAAGGGTGAAAAGGGAAGAAAGGGTGAAAAGGGAGAAAAAGAGAGAAAAGGGATGAAAAGGGTGGAAAGGGTGAAAAGGGATGAAAGGGATGAAAGGGAGAAAAGGGATGAAAAGGATGAAAGGGGATGAAAGAGATGAAAAGGGAGAAAAGGGGTGAAAGAGATGAAAAGGGAGAAAAAGGTCTGATTTTCAGATTTTTTACTTAGACAACATGAAAACTGATTTAAGTTTTCAGAAACATAGAATTTGCCGGCAGATCAGACCCATTCAGCCCGTCTTGTCTGCCCGTTCTTCCCCCTGTAAAGTCTGTAACATTAATCACTCCCTGGTCTTATCTTTCCAGAGCAATATATTATAAGGCATTGTACTTGAGCTAAAACATTTTTTACAAATATTTAAAAATATATATATATATATAACATGACATTTAAATATGTAATTCCTTGGAAAAAAAATGTTGTGTACCTATTTAATGTTAAACCGAGTACATTTTATACTCGACATGACAAGTGTGAAAAACATTTAAGGAAAATGAATTCTTCTAGTTGTAAACACAAGAACTTATAGCAGGGGTGTCCAAGTTTTTTCTGCAGTGGGCCACTTCATCAGAATTGTATCCGTGCGCGGGCGGCACTCATTTTTCACTCTGTGAAAATATGGCCTTTAATAAGATATGCAGATTAAAAAAAAGTAAATGACACAAAACCTTTACTTTTCCTCTCACTGATTTCTGGGCCTAGAAAGTTTTGTGACTACAAATTCAGAATTCTGGATAGGTTAAAATTAAATACTTCTATTTATCCTAGGGATACACCGAAATGAAAATTCTGGACCAAAACCGAAAATTCAGGGTTCACTTAGCCAAAACTGAAAATGACCCCCCACACACTCTTAATAAAAGTAAGTTGCACACCAAAATTGTACAAAAAAATTATATATTATGATTGTTAACAGCAATCTCAGGCATACCCAGATTCCAGCATGTACTGGTTGGCTGGGCATTGTACCAGTAATTTTTGTCCAATTTTAGTGTGTAACCACGCTTTTATTAAAAGTAACACACCACAATTGGACAAAAAAAATCAACAATATGACTTGGCATGATTGGAGTGTGATTGCTAACAGCAAACACACTCTTTTCATACCCAGGCAACCAGTAAATGCTGGAACCTAGGCATAATGGGACTGTGATTGCTGTTAGCAGATTGCTGTTAGCAATCACACTCCTATCATGCCAAGTCAGCCAGTACATGCTGGTACAGGGTGGCTGTAAGTGCAGACCCCATACTGCTGGCAGCATCAATACACAAGGGGGGCAGCTAGCCAGGTTTCAGCATGTACTGGCTGACTTGGCATGATAGGAGTGTGATTGCTAACAGCAATCACAGTCCCATCATGCCTAGGTTCCAGCACTTACACATCCATACTATCACACACACACTCATTCATTAATTCATAGATTCATTCCCTCACAGGCATACTCATTCAAACACCCTCCCCCACCCCCTTACCTGCACTACAGCTCTCGATGCCGCTCACAGCCTTCAGCAGGGGGCGCGGCCTCCCTCGTTCTCCTCACAGAGGAAGCAGAAGTGGAGCAGAGAATAGCCCCTCCCACAAGTAAGCAGCAGGGCTTGTGATCTTGGCTGCCGATCTCACGCGGGCCGCACCTAGAGGTCACGCGGGCCGCATTTGGCCTGCGGGCCGCATGTCGGACGCCCCTGACTTATAGTGAATATAAACAGGAAAAGATGAAATGTTGACAAAGTAAACATTTACTATTAATTTCCACAAATTTGTTAACAAGTTATCAAAATGATGAACTGTTAATGATTCCTCGCTAAAGAGGGCAACGGAAGCAAATTTGCAGTTTTTATTCGTTGATTTTATTGTGCATTGTGAAAGGTAAGCCCTGGAGAGCTTGTGCTGCAGAAGAGTTTATCTAAACCCGAGTAATGTATAGTTTACCCCAGTTTAGTGAATTAAACCCATTAGTGGAGTTTTAAGAAAAAAGTTATGAAACCAACAAAATTAGTTTCTAATCCTTCTCTTCGGAAACCCAAACCCGACAAGTTTTCTGAACGACACATTTGTCGCTGAGTTAATTGGTTACATTAAATTAGAGAAATTTTTAAATATAGTGAGGTTTTTTTTCCCCATCGAAAATGTGGTTGGACGCTCTTGGACTCGCTAAATTATTTTGCGCATGGTAACACTTTTAAAACTAAAATCAGCTACACAGTAAATTATATATATATATATATATATATTATATATACACACATACACAAATTAAGCATTTAGGGGGCTTGTTTGTTAGTATATCTCAAAAATAACACTAATTTCTAAATGTTCAATCATCTACTATATATTTAAAAACATTTTTCTAGCACAATTTTTATAACCTTTTAAAAGGAAAATAAGAAAATATAATCCGATAATATTGAACATGCCCAATGTTTTTTTAGAAATTCAGATAATTTATATATTTTATATATTAAAAGATCAATTTAATATGTGATGTATATATAAGTGAAGTTTGTGATCAATAAAACACTGAAATTCCACACCAAGAGACATAAAAAATCTGGATACCCAGGGAGATCAAGGTTTCCTTACGGAGAATTCAAGCCTGAATTTAAAGTTAAATGTAGCTTGAAGTATAGATGAGCGACACAATGTCAGTCAGTGTTGTTCCAACTGCACTCCTTCTCTCGATACATTTTGGACACATTGAACACAGGATAGTATCTTTGTGCCCCAGCCATTACCAATCACATACACTATGTGGACAAAAGTATTGGGACACCTGACCATTATATCCAGGCCCGGACTGGCCATCGGGCACACCGGGCGTTTGCCCGGTGGGCCGGGCCACGGCAGGGCCGCATTGACTTAGGGGCTGATGGAGCTGCAGCTCCAGGCCCCTATCCTACCTACGGCCGCATTAACGCAGGGCATAAGGGGCACCTGCCCCTTAAGCCCGCCGCAACTGCGACCGGGTCCGCCACTCTAAGGGGCCGGGAAGTCCCCACCAAGGCCGGCCTTACGGGTCTGCGGCCGCACAGGGTTTAAATTAAAACATCGGGGTTTTTTTTAACTTTATTTAACATCCTCCATGTTAAATAAAGTTTTTTTTAACTTTATTTAACATGGAGGATGTTAAATAAAGTTGAGAAAAAACCCCGATGTTTTAATTTAAACCCTGTGCGGCCGCAAACCCCTAAGGCCGGCCCTGGTGGGGGCTTCCCGGCCCCTTAGAGCAGGACCGGCCTTTGGGGTGTGCGACCGCACAGGGCGTCACACTCTAGGGGGCGGTCCGCACCGGGTGCCGCTCATCAGCGGGTGCCAACTTGCGGCACCCGGCACCCCTCCAGAGACGGACAGTAATGTCCGCCGCTGGAGGAGCAGGCTCGCAAGGGAGCGGTATCGGAGGTCTTTAACAGACTGAAGCCGCGCCCACCGCTGTCCGTGCCCTCTGAACCGGAAGAAGACAGAGAAGACAGAAGAACTGAAGAAGAGGAGCGAAGAGGAGGAAAAGGAGCTCTAAGGAGAAAAGAGGAAAGGTAGGAAAATATTCAGTGAGAGTGGATTAGTATATATGTGTGGATTGGTATATATGTGTGGATTGGTATATATGTGTGGATTGGTATATATGTGTGGATTAGTGTATATGTGTGGATTGGTATATATGTGTGGATTGGTATATATGTGTGGATTGGTATATACGTGTGGATTGGTATATACGTGTGGATTGGTATATACGTGTGGATTGGTATATACGTGTGGATTGGTATATACGTGTGGATTGGTATATACGTGTGGATTGGTATATAGGTGTGGATTGGTATAGGTGTGGATTGGTATATAGGTGTGGATTGGTAAATAGGTGTGGATTGGTATAGGTGTGGATTGGTATATAGGTGTGGATTGGTATATAGGTGTGGATTGGTATATATGTGTGGATTGGTAAGTGTGTGAGAGTGATGGGTGTTATGCTGTACCATTTCCAATGTCTTTTTCATGATCTAATTATGCTCTAAAAGTACATCATAACTCCCATCACTCTATACTGTTCCATACAGTGGCAGAGCTGGGAGGCAGAGGCCTTGCACCCTCACCGCAGGACTCCTGAAAGGTAAGTGAACTTCAAAGAGGGAGAGGGTAGATAGTTAGGAGGGGGTAGATAGGGAGAAGGGCGTGAGACGGGGGAAAGGGGGTAGATAGGGGGAAAGGGGGTAGATAGGGGAGAAGGGAGTGAGAAGGAGTAGATGGGGCAGAAGGGAGTGAGAAGGGGTAGATAGGGCAATCATACTCCTATCATGCCAAGTCTGCGAGTACATCCTGGAATCTGGGTATGCATGGGCATGATAGGAATGTGATTGCTGTTAACAATCATATATATATACATATAATATTGTTTTTTAATTGTTTTGTCCTATTTTGGTGTGTTACTTACTTTAAATAAAAGGGTTTTTTTTATGGTGTGGGGAGGTCATATTCGGTTTCGGACAGGTAAATGCTGCATTTTCGGTTTCAGTCCAGAATTCGTTTCAGTGCATCCCTACTACTAAGCCAGACAATGAAGTGGTAGGCCTACACCACAACAATGTTTGGCGTAGTATATAGTGATTGGGGTTATGCTGCAGTATTGTCAATGTCTGGCTCAATGTATAGTGATAGGGATTACGCGGTACCACTGTCAATGTGTGCCTCAGTATATAGTGATAGGTGTTATGCTGTACCACCGTCATTGTCTGCCTCAGTATATAGTGGTAGGTGTTATGCTGTACCACCGTCAATTTCTGCCTCAGTATATAGTGATAAGTATTATGCTGTACCACCGTCAATGTCTGCCTCAGTATATAATAACAGTGAGAAGAGGCAGAGGTGGTAGATAGTGATACAGGGGGATAGATAGTGAGAAAGGGGATTTTTGTTACAAGTTTTTATTCCTTTCTTTTTTTGGGATGGGGGGGCACCAGAGGAGTAGTCCGCACAGGGCGCCAGAACACCTAAGGCCGGCTCTGCCTTAGAGTGGCGGACCCGGTTGCAGTTGCGGCGGGCTTAAGGGGCTCTGCCTTAATGCGGCCATATAGGCCCAGTCAGTCCAGTCCTGACTGGGCCTATTTTAAGGTAGGAGCCTGGAGCTGCAGCTCCATCAGCCCCTAAGTCAATCCTGCCCTGCCACAGGCGCGGTCGCAGTTGCTGCTTGCTCTGGCAACAAGGTAAATAGGGTGAGGGAAGGGGCTGCAGTGAGAAGGGGCAGAAGGGGGTTAGGTAGTGAGAAAGGGGGAGAGGGGATAGATAGAGGCGGTATATATTGAGAAGTGGGGAAGGGGGGTTACATAGTGAAAAGGGGGAACATAGTGAGAAGGGGCAGATAAGATGATGAGAGGGGGTAGTGTGAATGCGTATGAGAATGAATGAATAAATGTGTGGATGAATTGTGTGAATGCGTATGACAATTAATGAATTCATGTGTGGATGAATTGCTTGAATGATTTGTGAGACTGCATTAATGAATGTGTTAATGATTTGTGTGAATGATTAAATGCAAAGATGGTACATGAAGGGTGGGCTTTAACAATAAATAAATAAATATGGGCTGCTCAGGCTTAAATGCCCGGGCCTATTTTTTGTCCCAGTCCGGGCCTGATTATATCAACAGGGACTTTGATGACATCACATTCTAAATACATAGACATCAATATGGAGTTGGTCCCCCCTTTGCAGCTATAACGGCTTCCACTCTTCTGGGAGGGCTTTTCACAAGATTTTGCGGAGTTTCTGTGGAGAATTTTTGCCCGTTCATCCAGTAGAGGATTTGAGGTCAGATGCTGATGTTGGATGAGACGCCCGGCTCGCAATCTCCGTTCCAGTTCATCCCAAAGATGTTCGATGGGGTTGAAGTCAGGGCTGTGTGCGGCCGGCCAAGTTCTTCTACACCAAACTCATCCAACCATGTCTATGTATTAAGAATGCAATGTCCTGTTCCTGTTGGTGTTCCTGTTGGTGTGATGGCCAGGTGTGCCATTACAGGTGTCCATATAGTGTATTTCCTTAGCCGCCATTCTCTATTCTCAGCGCCAGGATATGATGTCACTGCAGTTTAAAGATGCACAATACAAAGTAACTTCGCTATGGAGGCTGTACCAGCTCAGCACAGTGCTCCGTAGTGTTAATGGGATGGTAACGAGGGATATTTGGCTTGTGTTTTTTTCGTCTAATTCAACCTTCTCATGCTCTAGTCGTAAACGAATGCATTTCAAACCAGTTCTGTCATTTGGCAATTTTTAGAAAAAAGTCCAATCCTGTTTCATAGTCATATTGGTAAAGTATATTTTTATGATGTAATATATATAGGTACTGTTCTGTATTCATGTACAGGTAAATCAAGAGTATGCTGGCGATGTCAATGTGACAAGACTTCCTGATAACGTTGTAAGAGAGTTCATTATATTTGGATTTCCCAGTCTTCAAAGATTTCCCCTTCTGCTCTTCTGCCTGTTTCTAACAATTTACCTTTTCACGTTAACCGGCAATGGAATCATATTCATCCTCATTATCATGGACCGAAGATTACAGACCCCCATGTACTTCTTTGTCAGCAACCTATCCGTCTTAGACATGAGTTATACCTCTGTTACCATACCCAAGATGTTGGCCAAATTCTCCATGGGCCATGATGTCATATCCTTTAATGAATGTTTTTTACAGATGTATTTCTTTATCTCTTTTGCCGCAGTAGAATGTCTTCTTCTCTCTGTGATGGCCTATGATAGATATTTAGCTATCTGCTCCCCACTTCATTATCCCATTATAATGACCCAGCAGCTATACGTCTCTCTGTCGGCTGTGGCATGGGTCGGGGGATTTTCTTGTCCAATAACAGTGTTAATTTTAGCTTTGAGACTGCCATTTTGTGGACCAAACGTGATCCACCACTACTACTGCGATCATCCACCATTGCTTCAGTTGGCATGTACGGACACCTCATTCAACGTCATTGTAGGTTCCTCATTCAGTGCCATCGTACTCTCAATATGCTTCACTATGGTTGTCGTATCGTACATTAAGATCATTAGGGCAGTTCTTAGAATAGCTTCCACTAACGGGCGCAAGAAAACATTTTCAACGTGTGCTTCTCACTTTGCTGTGGTGAACATATTTTTTCTACCTCTGATCTTCATGTACATTCGACCGACCCCATCTTACTCTTCAGATGTGGACTCCCTGGTAGCCATGCTGTACACGGTATTAACACCTATGATGAACCCTATCATATACAGCCTGAGAAACAAAGATATCAAAGATGCACTTACCAAGAAAATAAAACATTAAATAAAACTCCACATATTAATAAAACGTTTTTAAATGAAGACAACTGGGCATGTCAACTTCAATTGTGAACAATTTGATCAGCATGGAACTGCCCCGGGACATAACATGAATTAGATATTAATTTAGATTGCTGGAATTTTCATTTAATTACTGATTTCAATGATATTCTCTAAATACAGGATTTTTTTTATTATTTAAAAAAACGGCTATAGTCAAGCTTCCAGTTCATGGATTTTTTATGTTTTTTTTTTTTTTTTTAAACAAATGTAGATTAAGAACAGAAATGTTATGTTTCATAAACTAAAAAAGGTAAAAAGAATTTTTTCAAAAGATGTCTATTTAATAAAAAAATCCCTCTTATTTCCAAAAGTATTTTTTGCTTTTTTCTGCCATTTCATATTCGGATCATCTGATGTTTTAGAATAATAATAATATTGTAATATAACTAGGAGAATAGTAAAAGATATTTTGTAATGTTATTTTAATTATTTATTATGGCTAGGTCCCAATTATTTACTCCTGGTTTTTTTTTTGTTTTTTTTTTAATTTTAGAGGAAATCTAAAAGTTTACACCTTGGTATTTGTAAATTTAACTTTCAGTTAACATTACACTAAACATTAAAAATGTATTTATTTTTTAACGTATGTTGGCGTCTATTCTACATTTTACTGCATGTGAATTGGAGCATTAATTCTTAGGTACTTTACTTAGAAAATGAGACTTCCGTGTCAGTTAATGCCTCCCTTGGCTGCCTCTACTAAAGGCTATTAGAATGTAAACTTTCCCTAAGTAAACTTAACTAAGTAAACTTCTCGCACATGCTCAGTGGCACTCCCACTCTGTGGCTGGGTTACCGCAATTAAATGGAAAACTAAAATATGTCTTTTCGTTGAGCGCCCCAGCTTGTAAAGCAAATAAACCTCAGCAGATCTGCCATCTTATTATTTCATCTGATGTTTCACAAATAACAAGAGCAGCGCTCTATCTTGTACCATTTATTTTTCCGCATGGATAATAAATCTCAATGGCAACATCCCACGGTATATAATTTACTGAGGTGAAGGTTATTGTTCTAATACCAGAAGTTATAAGATTATTATATTGCTGTTTGCATTCAAAATATCATTAGGAAAGCACCTACTCTTCCTTCTCATATTCATATTGCCACCTTGGAAAACAACCCAATGTTCAATTCTGTAGCTGCCAACAGTCACAAATTTTCCCAGACAGTTCTATAGATCCCAACAGAGTGGAGGAAGGGACGCCCAGTGTCATCATGCCTATATAAACATACTTATTGTTTTGTTTTTTTTGCTACTATGGAAAGGACTTTATTTTTTTTTTTTATTAAATATATACGGTATTGTTATTGAATACCACGCCAAAAGAAATATGTATACGACATAAAATCGAAGTTCTGAATTAAATTCAATGTTTCAAAGGCGACAGTTGTGTGTTATTATTTTTCATATACTACCTTAAGAACGAATGATTTGAGATTGATTGACACATCTGTAGTTATAAGCCTAAAAAAATGTCATGGCCATCAATGTGACAGGCCCGTGTGGGGAACAGAAAACAATATTTACTATCGTTAAGTTAAAGCGCCATTACTTAATTTACGTGTGTATGGAAGTAGACTTCAGATATCATATTTGACAGCATCTTACGGTTGGGACATCTATAAGGAGTTTGACATTTTTACGTCTTAAATCAATTTAGGTGGATCAATTTTTCAATCAATATAAAGTAATTATTTTCTAAGAGAGGTGAAACATAAAGTTATAATACCTCCCATGACATCATAAACACGCTTAACATAAAACGGGCAGGCAGAATATAATATAAATGAAACACGAGGCAAAGAAGAAGGGCGGGCAGAAGAAAATAGAAATGAAACAAGGGGCAAAGGCCAGGGCAGGCAGAAGATAATAGAAGTAAAAAGCAAGGCAAAGGTCAGGGCAGGCAGAAGATAATAGAAATGAAACATGGGGCAAAGAATCAGGGCAGGCAGAAGATAATATTGTTCAAACACAAGACAAAGGTCATGGGAGGTCAAGAATAAGCTGAAGACAGCTACAGGCAAATTCAAAGATTCACAGACAAAGAAGAAAAAGGTTACACGGGCAAAGAAGGTAATTAGTATCTGGCCAAAATAGTCTAAAAGAACCAAAATTCTAGAGGTGCGGGTAACGTTATGACGATATGCAGACATTACTAACTTTGCTCACATCCGTTGAACAGAAAGTGCAGATGGTTGCAGAAAACCAGTGTGGAGGACGCCAAGACATTACCCAAGGACGACGGCGGCGGCTGGAAAGTATCTCCCTGGCCATTAACGTGTATTACAGTCTACCTGTCTGAGTAATACCCAATAATATAGCAGAGCAGACTCTTTCTGTACTGCCGTGAGATTATTAACGAGTGGTAAGAGAGCTCATTATGTTTGTTAGATCATATTTCTTGCATGGTATGCAAATGACCTTGTTATATTTATTATGCCTTCATACGTTACTATATCTTTTTTATGCACAGGATAAGGGAGATCGAGGAGATGAGTTATACCTCGGTCAATATCGCTAAGATGCAAGCCAAGGGCATTATTTCCTAAGCTGCTGGCACAGGAGCAGGAATATTTATGCGGATCATGTGGAAAGGCTGCTCCTACGATATATACAAGATGGATTTCTAATATTTATCGATTATTTTAACCATTTTATTGGTTTATTTAGTGAGCAGAACCGTATAGGATTTAAGAAAAGTAAATGATATAAATATATCCGAGCACATAGATCTAGCTTTGCAAAATATATCATTTTATTTTCTCTTTAATTTGCTTTTTAAATGATTCTGTATGATTTCTACATAAAATAAAATCAAAAAGTAGAATCAAAACTTTTTTTCTTTTTTTTTTACTACAAAATTTTATCTAGTTTCACATATCCGATATATAAACGTTTTAATGATATACCGACAGTAAACGGTCTTCTGTATAAATGTACGGTAATAAAAAAAAACAAACTTTTAATTGGAAACGAGCAGAAATCAGGTTTCTATTGGATTGTTCCGTCGTGTTCTAGACGTTATTATCAGCCTCATTTCGTTCATTTCAGATCAGATGCTACGATATATCGTTCCATCGAGCGGGCGTCATTCCGCTGATTGAATAACAACAGAGCAACAAGACGCGGCTGAGCGACTTTCTAATAACGTTTGAACTCTGATGAATATGAATTTCAAGCAGCTCGTTACAATCGTTCCATTCATTAAAGAGAAATTACCCCTCGAGGTTACGAAAAACAGACGAATCAACCTCCGAGTATTATTTTAGGTGTTAATAGTCTTCACAAGCACGGCCCAATTAGTTTAATACGGAATGATGAATTAAAGAGACTGGCCATTAACCCCTTCACTACCGAGGGCTTTTCATGTCCGAAAACACTTAATTGTCATTAATATTTTTTTGGCCATTTTTTACTTTGCGTTGGTTTACTCAAGATTCCTCTTTTCCATGTTTCATTGAAACACAAATCATATTTTTTTTTCAGGAGATGCAGGGATATCTTTGGAAACCATAGCAACAGATACAATGTAATAATGATCAGTGTTATTATGTAAAAACAATCTGTACTAAAATACAAAACATTTTTTTTGGCAATTTTGCTGAACGATGACCCAATTTATGTTGATGGCGCTATATAAAACAATAAATAATAATAATAATACCTTACATTTTTTAATGCCTCTGGTTTAAAGGGTTTGGTGGTAGACAAAGTTTTTTATTTTTTTATTTTTGCTTCTAATGGTAGAGGTAAAGGGTATTGGATCATGTTTTATAGTTTTCATTATTTTATTTTTTTCCCCTTGTATTTTTTTTTTTGTTTTTGGCACTGTTCCGTCTGCAAAACGTATATAGACCCCCTTCTCTCAAATCTCGACGCTAGTGATGTCATAGTGACTATGTTTTTAAAAAATATATGTTTTTCTTTCTTTTTATGGAAGAAGGAACATAGCTTATTCCTCTATCTATCTAAAGAGATGGCTGAATAAAAAGGAAAAGGAAAAAAAATAACTATGTTGTGGGCAGATGTTGCTTATTTATCTTCAAGGAAGCAAACCGTAAACTGATAATTTATGCTTGTTCATGTATAGCTTGAAAACAGCTTGATCATTACTGTTATTAATGCCTCCCATTCCATTCCAGCATAAAAAAATTCCAAGTTCAATCAAACAATCCATAAATTTTGGTTTATTCCCTAAAGGCAGAATTTACAGGAGCGCTGCGGTGGATAAGAGACACATGGCCCATTTGGGTAGCTGTAAGACCCATCCTTTGGCGTGACTCCCATTCTTTGGACAGGATAGCACCGATTTTGCCCGCTGTCGGGCGGAGCTCTACCTCGGCCCGGCTTTTCGGTAAAGCTTGGCAGGACAGCAGTATTTGGAATCACAATCCCACGGTCCAGATTTCATTCTTATAGCCTTATACCTAACCCACACAGATTTTTTTTTTATCCCACGCTATGTTAGCCTTGACCGCTTCTGGTGTCACGCTATTACACATACTCGCCATCCTCTGTTAGGGCAGCAGGCTTGCGTAAGGGCACTTGTACCATAGAAACATAAAATTTCATGGCAGATAAGAAGTATTCGGCCCATCTAGTCTGCCCATCGCAGAGCTACTCATCAGGGATTACCCTTTGACGGCAGATCAGGCCCATTCGCCCCCGTCCAGTAAATTGATTATGAATTAAATCTATTTTGTTACACTTGATAAACCAGTTTGATAAATTGAGGCAGTTTCTATGCAGTCGCCTTTCTGTTTTTGTTCTCTCTCAGCGAATCTCAAAGGAACAAAAGATTTTAGCATCGACTAGCGATCCCCTGTTGTAATGTCATTAAAACCTAGACTGAAGGATTAGTCCAGCAGGGCTGTCCATTGGGGCCTGATGGCGCCTCCCATGTATACTGTAGTGCCCATCATCCAATTAAGGGCAAGGGACAATTTTATTCCACAGTTCGTTCCTGCCTCGTGTGGTGCGCACATGCACAAGCCAGTAAAAAAGTATTTTCTTAAGAGTTATGAATTACTACAGTAAATTAATTGCGCAATATTTTTTAATTTTTTTTTTTTTTTTAACAAAAATGGGCAAAAAAATTTGAGATCAGCAAATGTAATAGTACACAAATAAATCTAATTATTCTCTAATTAAAACACTTATTCTAACAAAATGACACAAGAATTTGCATGTAATCGTTTTAGCAGCCGCTTGTGATGCGCGTGTAACATGTCCTCGCACGAAACGCTTTAGTTCTGCAAGGAGAATAAAGCTTGCCAGAATAACGAGCGTTTCTGGGGTAATGTGAATCTAATTATCTTTGTTTGCACAAAGCGGATTTAACTAAAACAGTAAATATTTTCTCTCTCTTGATGCTAATTATTAATAGACGTAGCACTGGGATTAGAACGTCCTGTTGGGATTAATTATGGACCGTTTGCTGGTAAACAAAAAGAATTACCAATTATTAAAGCTACTTATTGAAACCTTGCATGCCGCAGATGAGATTTTGCAACCAATTATATAAGATTGGGTCACAAATTGGCCATTTAAGCCACCTGTATATGAGAGACGTACTTACCCTGGGAGTTGTCCTTGTTCTAGGTCCGACTACTCAATGTAGAGCGCCGAGATATGATGTAATCTCTTGTACTGTATGGCATGTTCTAGAGCAGAGTAAAATGTATTGTCCATGAAATAACGTGTTAGAATTTGGATGATGAGAGCGGTGACATCCCACTGGGTTTTTGGACATGCCCAAGTGACTCACAGCCATAGTAAATCACGTGTTTTTTTAATATAGATTCATTTGAAATTAAAGATACGGGGAAAAGAGCGAGAAATACATCTAGGGGAGAGAGGAGCGCAGAAGATAGTAGGTCACTGGTTAAAAGTGCTCTCTCATTTTGGGGTTCCCTCTATCAACATCACTAAAAGTTTAACGGCATAAGAACCCATGAATGCTCACCCTTGAGAACGACCTTGAGCCGAAACGTTGGGTTGATATCCACAGACCAGCTCTCCTGACACTTGCCTTTCTTTATTGAAATATTTTAGCAATTTTTTTTTAGCTTTGTTTACTTTATTTGGACATTTGTGAGTATTTTTTCGGCATATTCTTTGCGCGGAGATTAAATGAGTATGTGAAGATTGCAAGAACAAAAAATGGGGATGGGAATTATGAGAGGTCATTGAGATGGAAAAAGGGTGGGTCAAGGTTGTAGAGAGCTGGACAAGAGTTAGATGATGGATGAGTTTGTCTTGATGGGAATCCCCAACGGGGACTCGTATAATGGGAATTTATACTGTTTTGTCAAAATACTGTTGCGATCTCCCGTTTGACACATTCATATTCAGAATAATGTCACGAGAGACCATAGGGCAAGGTATTTGCCATTGTCTATTCTCATTGAACCTAGTCTCCTAGTGTTTTGCCGTTAGAGAAGACTCTAGGGGCCTTTTTTCTAAGAGTTAGAGAAAAGAGATTAATCACGATGTGGACCTCCTTACTAATAGTATAGAAAGATCCCAAAAGCACATCACTGAAGAAGCTCACAAAGGTCAAAACATGCATCCGGGGTTGTTAACTCCTTGTACAGGGAACAATCGCTGTCTTTAGTTGCCATGGCGTGCAAGATCAGTCTACAATCCGGATGGAGACTTTTCCCCTTCGACGGCAAACGTGAGCTAAGGTTTGAGACTCTTCTAAACGCGACTTATCGTAGGGCAAGCTATTTAGCAAAGTCCATTCTCAATTGAGACACTTTTGCATTTTAAAGCACTTCTCTATCACTTGATCACTAAAATGGGGATATGGGGGATAAGGTTTAACCTCTTAAGTACCAGGGTTATTTTATGCTACAGGAACAGAGCCATTTTTATGCTTTTTTTTTTGCTTTGTGTTTCTTCAACCTTTATTTCCGTCTTTCCCATTTGGTCTAACCACGCAAATTATATATATATTTTTAAGAAAGATAACAAAAAAAAAAGGTTGTTTTTTATGCCTGTGGCTTCAGAACCACTATTCTAACTGTTCTGTCTCTCTCCAGCTCATGATCACAGTCAGTAGAAAAGAGAGGCAGAGAAGAGAGACAAAGAAAGTGCTTATAAGCACTGCCTTTGTCATCTGATGGTACACGTGATTGTCAACTGATGGTATCCGTGCTTGTGATTGGCTATAGAAGTAGGGGATCTGTTGTAGACCAACTGCTCTGGTCGTGGAGCAGTCAGCAACAGCGCGGCCCCTGCGATCCCGGTGACGTGAGATCAATTTTAGTCAATGACATACCAGGTACGTCATGGGTCCTGTAGGACCATCTTTGCAGTCGCAAAGGGGTTAAATTAAATCTGAAGGCAATTAAAGTCAAGTTTATCAGAATGACATGTGAAATCGAATGGCAATGGGCATGTGACCATACCTGGGAACTCTCCGGGGCGACACAGTCTGGCATTGACTCCTCCCTGCTGTGATCATTTATAAGACTCCCAATTGGTGTTTTGCTACCAGTATGTTATGGTTAACAACCCCTGCTTGAAAACAGGTGACTAAATTACATGTATCTTTAAATAATGATTTCAAGATTTCCATGGAGGGCTGGTATTAGAGCCACATTAGGTTAACACATTTGGTGAGATCCTACATAGAATCTTCACAATGGGCTACTAAAGGGTTAATATTTTATCTCGGTCATCTCATTTAAAAAAGTTTTCAGGTATGTATGACAGGCAACTGTAAATGTATTCTTTTTATTTTATGAGTGCCTGCTATGCATTGTTTTGTGTATACATGTAATATATCAAAATAGACATTTTTTATTTGGGAAAAACAGATATGCGTAAAAGTGCCGCTGAACTATTTTGTAAGCGATGCACTCATCCTCTCTCTTACAACTTACTGCACCGTAAAAAAGAAATAATGCTGAGCTCGGCCAATAACTTACTACTTTTCTGCACAAATCAGCAGAGTATAAATCCAGGAAACGGCTGCAAGTGGAAATTAGTATCGCTATCCGTTTGTTTTATTGAGCCGCTCACTTAAATACAAAATAAAAAGTTTCTGGCAAAAGTAATATTGCGTATTATAGAATTTAATACTATACGGGGGGTTATCTAACTCAACTTATTCCTTCTTTCCATATAAACGTCAGGTCTTATTAAAGAAAATTTTTCAAAGTTTCAGATGACAATGGGTTTCATACCATTTATATCATGTCAATCATTCATTTTGCAGAGCTAGACTGTAATGCCAAGAAACCCTGTATTGTAAATGAGGGTCCCTAAGTCACGATAGAGGATCAGAATCAGACCATGCATGGTGTGAACAGAGGCCTGGAAACCAAAACCTCTGGTCTACAGTCAACATGAAGGGTCCTAAAAAGCTTGGTAACACATTACTGTTGACCTTATCGAGAGTTACTAGATGCAACACATGGATGGACGGACCTCCATAAAACTTGGAGGTCTCATGTGGGCTCCATCGAGGCTCAAGGCCAACTCCATGCTTGGCCCAAAAAAGGAGAACATGAATACAGAGAGCTTTCTTGTACTTCAGGTTTGCGATAGACATTGTATACAGATGACTCTCTGTAAAGCTATTTTTACAAAAAAAGTTATGGAAAGGCAGCAATTTAACACGAGACGTGGCAGCAAGTTGGCAGCTCTCGCAGCACAGCAAAAAATAAAATAGGTTAATTTGTATGTAAAAGGGAAAAAAACCTGGTCATTATGTGGGGCAGCTTTTTTAAAGAAAAAAGAGACATGTTTTAACAATCTGATTCTACACATGCTTAGTAGGTCAAGCATTACTGCTTCAACGCCCAACAAAATATTACGTTTCCTAAATAAATGAGATGGAAATATGGTTTATGTTACAAAGGAAGCAGATTATCGTACATGTAGAGCACCTTGTGGGTTTCTGACTATTTAAACTCACTAGATGGAGCTGTTATAATAAAATTCCACACTAATTACAGCTTTATTATTAATAAATCACTCGCTGGAATTTAAAATCGCAGTTTTGCAAATTGCAATGGTCAGATTTGGCCCAGAGCTTCAGGGTTTTTTACCCCAATCTCAGGATATCTCTGTGAACGGGGAGCTTCTCACACAAACTGGGGGAATTGTATATATGTATGTGCGCTTGTATATGTGTGTATATGTACGTGCGCTTGTATATGTGTGTATATGTACGTGCGCTTGTATATGTGTGTATATGTACGTGCGCTTGTATATGTGTGTGTATCTATGTGCGCTTTTATATGTGTGTATATGTACGTGCGCTTGTATATGTGTGTATATGTACGTGCGCTTGTATATATGTGTACATGTACGTGTGCTTGTATATGTGTGTATATGTACGTGCGCTTGTGTGTGTGTGTATATGTACGTGCGCTTGTATATATGTGTATATGTTCGTGCGCTTGTATATGTGTGTATATGTACGTGCGCTTGTATATGTGTGTATATGTACGTGCGCTTGTATGTGTGTATATGTACGTGCGCTTGTATATGTGTGTATATGTACATGCGCTTGTATGTGTGTATATGTACGTGCGCTTGTATATGTGTGTATATGTACGTGCGCTTGTATATATGTGTACATGTACGTGTGCTTGTATATGTGTGTATATGTACGTGCGCTTGTGTGTGTGTGTATATGTACGTGCGCTTGTATATATGTGTATATGTTCGTGTGCTTGTATATGTGTGTATATGTACGTGCGCTTGTATATGTGTGTATATGTACGTGCGCTTGTATGTGTGTATATGTACGTGCGCTTGTATATGTGTGTATATGTACGTGCGCTTGTATGTGTGTATATGTACGTGCGCTTGTATATGTGTGTATATGTACGTGCGCTTGTATATGTGTGTATATGTACGTGCACTTGTATATGTGTGTATCTATGTGCACTTGTATATGTGTGTATATGTACGTGCGCTTGTATATGTGTGTATATGTTCGTGCGCTTGTATATGTGTGTATCTATGTGCACTTGTATATGTGTGTATATGTACGTGCACTTGTATATGTGTGTATATGTTCGTGCGCTTGTATATGTGTGTATCTATGTGCACTTGTATATATGTGTGTATATGTACGTGCACTTGTATATGTGTGTATATGTACGTGCACTTGTATATGTGTGTATATGTACGTGCACTTGTATATGTGTGTGTATATTTATGTGCGCTTGTATATGTGTGTATATGTAGGTGCACTAGGCCCCTGGGAATCAGCGTAGCTAAATGGACAGGGAGCATGTATGTGTGTGGGTTAGTGCATGCTCAGGGCATGTCCGTGTTTTGATTGGGGTATGTTAATTGAGGGGTGGGAGACCCTAGGTGATATAAGGTGCCCTCTGGGTGACCCCGGTCACTGTCCTTTTTTTACAGGCACGGCCAACAGTCTTACCTGCTTCCCACCCTCCCTCCCTATTTCTTGTGTACTACCTTTCTTTCTTTTGTCACAGCTGGCGGTTTGTGTGTCCTTGCCGGTCTGGTTTTGGTAAGTGATGGAGTTTGGATGCTGGTGTAATGGAAGGCTCAATCCTCCCCTAACCTCTGGTGTTTTATTGGACGTGCCCACCGAGCTTGTTGGACGGCTGGTGGTTAGCATTGGTGGTGGGGCAGCGAAAGGTAGCTGTCAATTTTGTTTGGACGAGGGGGGAGGTGAGTACCTGTGGTCTGGATTGTGCAGTGTGAGAGGCCGGCAAGGACGGGGTTAATTCGGTTCCTGTGTTGGTTATGTTTTGAATATGTTACGGTAATGTGTTATGTATATTTGTATATTTGTATTTATTATTTATCGGTTATTGTATATTATTCTTATTGGTTTATGGTGTTTTGGGCCAACACAGTGTTTTATGGTTTTATAATAAAATTGTGCTGTGGCCTGCTTTATCCAATTTCGGTCTCCGTGTCGTTATTTGGTGGGTTAAACTGGTTTTGGGTTTACAATGCACGATACACACTACCTACATACATGTATATGTGTGTATATGTACGTGCACTTGTATATGTGTGTGTATATTTATGTGCGCTTGTATATGTGTGTATATGTACCTGCACTTGTATATGTGTGTATATGTACGTGCACTTGTATATGTGTGTACATGTACGTAGATTTATGTAGGGGTCCAGAATAGAATATAATTGTCAAAGAAGGAGGAGAGAATAGAACAGAAGGAAAAAAGACTGTACTAGGCTAAAACAGAGATAAGGGGGAAAAACAGGTAGCTAAAGGCAGGATATTGGGGCTCAGAGAGAGAGAACTCATACAAATGACTGATATGCAGCTGCATGAAAATATTTTTTGGGGGGCAAAAACTAGCGGTATTAAAAAAAAAAAAAGAAAGAAAGGAAAAACCTGCGCAATAATTTGCAAAACCGTATTTTAATCTGATACTAGTGGGAGATCCCTTTTATTTTTTGTGTCCAACTCAAACATGGTTTTAGTTACTTTTAGTGGAAACATGAATCACGCGCAGTGTACACTGTCGACTTTTTCCTGGCAGCGGCAAACACAACATATCTGTAAAAACACAGTCCAGCCTTTATCCCCCTGGCCTTTAATTTGCGAGTCGGTCTAAAAGCAGAACCGCGCACGATAAAAAATAAACTCAATGAAAGGGGTCAGCTTATAACATTCTAGCGTTAACACCCAGACCTGCTCATGCCTCATAATTATATGATTTTACCAAACTTTGAGAACTCCTCCCAAAGAGAAAGGGAAAGTTTACTTTCACTTCCGTTTAAATGGAATGAAGTTAAAAAGCCGTGATTCGAGCTCCGTGAGGCTGTGAAGAGATCCGATAACCGTGAGTACCTCTCCGCGTAATCGCTTTAACGCTTAGAGAAAAAGTCCTGAGGTTGTGTGTCCTGCTCCAAGCTTCCGGTCTGGATTCAATCTAGATTTCCAAGAACTATATATAAAAAGAATACTGTTTTCTTCTCTTAAGTCACGAATGTTATCTCCAGTTTTTGTATCCTGATGCTCTGTTGCCATCACGTTCCTTATTTTTTTTTAAATAAAACATTAGAAAGTGAAGATATAGCTGGTTCCATGTTGGAAAAACTAGCTGAAAGCCAAAATTTTTCCCCCCTTTATATTGTTTTAGAATTCTGGTTACAAGAATTAGAAGTGAAGTTATTGTTATGTACCATTATCAATGTTTTAGCCAAATTGTAACCTTTTAACATGTAATTTTTAATACGTATGTTAAAAACCATAATTTTTTAGTGGAAATTCTATACAAAAGAATTTTGTAAAAGTAATTATTTGGAGCTATTGTTGGTAAGAAGAAGCCAATGGGTTACAATTTGTAAAGCAAGAGTTTGTGCCAAGTTGCCTAAAACTTGCACATCCTCGATTGCACCTGGCAAAAACCTCCTCTAAAAAACACCTAAAATTACCCTTAGAAGGATAGTTAAGTAAAACCTATAATAGGGATTCCCGCGACCTCATTAACTGGGGGGGCTGGGGGGGTCACTGATTGTCCTTCTTCCACCTCAAGTGTGATGAGAGGGAGGGCTACTTATTTTCTATCCATGTCTCCCCAACTCATTCCTGAAACCGAGCCAGGTGGAATGAGAGAATAAAATAAAACTCTATATGAGGAGATATTGACTCCAACCACAACGCCTTAACTTTCATCTACACGCTTATGGATGAAGGGGATCAAACAAAATAAATAATTAAAAAAAAATCCCTACCAATCTCTCCTAGCTCTAAATACGTTTTCTAAAGGTTGTTTAGAAAACAACTTACCTTTTAATACTATCCAGCATTATCATTCAATACAATCTAAAAAACAAAAAAATTACCTGTAATTTAAAAAAAAACCAAACAATTCCACCAGATAACACAAGAGCTGATTTTCAAAATGGTAATTATTTTATTTTTTTCCTTTTTTTTTTTTATTTTAATTTTTTTTTAAATGTAATTTTTTTTATTTTTTTTTTATAGGGAAAATGTAGCAAGGATTGTATCGGAGACACATTCACATCTTTCCTTGCGACCTAGCTAGATAATTCTAGTTGGGCAGGATGCATCAAGTCTTACCCTGACTTTGGAAAGTCACCACAGTGATCTGATTCTTTATGGTAATGCTAATGGAGTCCATTACTCCCTAGACTTAGTAGTCAGAGTGTCTGTGCCGGTGATTAAGAGTGAGACATTCTTTTATCTTATCAGTAGTATGATAAGGAGTCAGGGCAAAAATAAAACCTGTATTTTTAATGTTTCAAAAAATAATGTTTTTGAAAACATTTTTTATCTGATACTAGTAATAAACATTTTTGGTGGGAGTTTCTCTTTAATTTAATGTAGAATTGTGACTAATCATGGCTCATAACTTTACTAAGAAGGAACAGGCAGTTTCCAAAATAAATATGTCATTTATTATGAGGTCTAAATCCTGCATCTGTTACTTTTTCTTTCCTGTTCCATGAGCTAATGGTTTTTTTTTCTATGAAATATGCAAGTTATTGAAGACATCTGCCCTGTGTAAGACTATTGGGAATGACTAAGTACAAAAACGTGGTGCTACATAAAAGCCATTTGGGCCATCTAGTCAACCTTTACGGACGTTCACAATTATCATTATTTTTATAACTTGATAGATATTAAAAATATTTCCACTTGGACTTGTGGGTAGTCTTGAAGAACCAGTTCTTGGAGAACGCGGCATGGTTTTATGTCATGCTCTGCCTACCTTGCATAGCCCGTTAGGAGAGTAAGCAAGCATGCTTCGTTTGGGACCTTTTCTCATTAGGACTTTTAGGGCTGTAGAACCCTGCGATACCCTCATACCCAGCAAACATTCCGAGGAACATCAGAGGAAGAACGAGGCATCAGGAATAATTAGGGCTTTAAAAGATGGACTGTGGATCCTAATGAGGGAGGTAAATAAGGTTGAAAAAAACCTAAATCCATCAAGTTCAACTCTTCTACCTAACCTTCCTATTCTTGATCAAAAACAAGGCAAAAAACCCCATAATTAAGCTACTTCGAGTTCTGCCATCAGGGGGGGCGGGATTCCTTCTTGACTCTTTGGATCAAGAAGCTCTAAAATATTATTAATTCTGATTTATAGGCCTAGTTATAAATGTAGTTGCAACATTGGCCATTGTAGCCCTAGAGAGTTGATCTCTTCCCAAGTCTTATGTCATGATATCTCTGGCAAAGCCACCTTGATCCTAAGTCCAAATTTTTTGTCTTTTTAGACAAATAGCATAGATTTTCTCATATCTTCCGAAAGCACATGATGAAGTTTCAGTAGTTCCATTTCCCGCTACTGCTTTTATTTGGTGCTCTTCCCAACTGGCCCATGATCCCTAATGTTGGCCCATGTTCCCCACTGTTGGCCCATGTTCCCCACTGTTGGCCCATGTTCCCCACTGTAGGCCCATGATCCCCATTGCCTGCAAAGGCAATGTATATTTAGGAATTAAAGACCGTTAAAGGTTTGAACCAGGCTATTTAAGTAAAAACACTTATTTACTAACAGAGACACATATCTGCACTTTTGGAATGCGATATCCTGCCATTGGCTTTTTTTATTTTTTTTGTAGAATAGACGAGCCTTCTTTATTAAAGACTTTTCTTACGGTACACTTCCCATTTATAATAACACCGTATCATTCAAGAGGATAAAGGGATTTAGGAAAAATAATATAGGAAAAATAATACAGGGAAAAAAAAAATTCTCTTTTTAAATTTTTGCCGAAGGAAATAAAAGAAAAATAGAAAAAAGACAAATATAATATCTCAGCAGGCAGATTATAGCGTGCCGACACTATGTTTACAACCCAGATATCGGTACGAGGTCGAGGAGAGATTTGTTTAGTCTGCTGAACAATAAGCAGAGGTTGCAGTCGCAGTTACAGGAAATGCAACTTTCCTGTTAAAGGTCCGCCTATATTTTTTCTGAAATGGAAATGATTTCCCATTCTGAAAATTGGCATTTTGAATATTTTTTTCTGTTAACTGTATTAACTATTCACATGTGATAAAGAGTCTACCTTTATTGGATAGTTGAATTGTATTTTACTAAAAGGGTGGTAGATAAAGGGAACAGCCTCCTAGCAGAAGTGGTCTAAATAAAATACTTCCATCCAAAAGTTTGGGGTTACTTAGAAATGTCCTCGTTTTTGAAAGAAAAGCTAATTTTGTCCATTAAAATAACATGAAATGGATTAGAAATCCAGCGCGGACGGGGTTAATGCTGTAAAGGACTATTGTAGCTGGAAACAGCTGATTTTTAATAGAATCTCTTCAAAGGTGGACAGAGACCCTTTATCACTCCCATCACTCCCGTGTTCTAACGGCCCTTTATCACTCCCATCACTCCTGTGTTCCAATGGCCCTTTATCACTCCCATCGCTCCTGTGTTCCAACGGCCCTTTATCACTCCCATCGCTCCTGTGTTCCAATGGCCCTTTATCACTCCCATCACTCCTGTGTTCTAATGGCCATTTATCACTCCCATCACTCCTGTGTTCCAACGGCCCTTTATCACTCCCATCGCTCCTGCATTCCAATGGCCCTTTATCACTCCCATCACTCCTGTGTTCCCGTGGCCCTTTATCACTCCCATCGCTCCTGTGTTCCAACGGCCCTTTATCACTCCCATCACTCCTGTGTTCCAACGGCCCTTTATCACTCCCATCGCTCCTGTGTTCCAACGGCCCTTTATCACTCCCATCGCTCCTGTGTTCCAACGGCCCTTTATCACTCCCATCGCTCCTGTGTTCCAACGGCCCTTTATCACTCCCATTGCTCCTGCGTTCCAATGGCCCTTTATCACTCCCATCGCTCCTGTGTTCCAACGGCCCTTTATCACTCCCATCGCCCCTGTGTTCCAATGGCCCTTTATCACTCCTGTGTTCCAATGGCACGTTGTGTTCGCTGATCCAAGTTTAAGTTTAAAAGGCTAATTGATGGTCAGTGTAGAAAAGCACCTTTAAATACCGGGATTTATAACCTTCACCCGTCTGGCTTTCATTTAACTACTACCGATTCCTCGTCGTATGAAACTCCACTTACACCAGTGGCTTAAAACTATGGGTTTATTAAAATAACAAATACATGTATCTGAGTATACAGAGAAAAGCGTCTGAAATACAAGGCTCTATGACTCTAACTACACTATGCTAGTGACTCTATGTGTGCATGTAAGGATGGGGTGTCCCTGTCACCTTGATGTTATCCTTCTTTCTTTCTCTTTGTTTCTCTCTTCTAGGTTCTGAGTTAGTGTTGCTATAATGTGTCCCCTTTGCACAAACTGTTCCCCCAACATTTCTACATAATGATTATTTGTGGAAATAGAATCAATGTGAGGAATAATTAGCATCCCTGAGGTTAGGAGGTATCACAGAAATTTTCATAGAAGGGAGGTATTCAACAGAATATCGCCTGATGAATGGAACCCTAAATAGAATGCCACAAATGTTTAAAGTAGTCAACTTATCCCCACAATAGAGTCCTCTAGACAAGTTGTAATTACCCCAGCACCCATCAGAACAAACCCATTCAACTTGATTGATCTTTTGTAATAACGTGTAACACACCCTGCCGTATCCCATGTAGGACACAATTTGAGGAGTAGGGACTGTCTCAACCCTTACTTGACACAGTGAATTATTATGCCAGCATGAAGTGTATACCTCCCTATACTGTCCCGGTGTGCAGACATATGTTTTTGTCACAGGATGTAGACCGCCAAGAGGAAGATCCATTTGTACTCATTCCCCATTTTGAAATACCAGGAAATCATATCATACAAACAAAGTAATTCTTAACTATCCCCTTAACTACTGGTGTTATTATTCTCTGTCTGGCACTGATTTACTTGAAGATAAAATAATTCTTTGGATTTTACCCAATTTATGCATCATTCCCTGTCTGCCAGTGCAGTTATACTATATCCAGTTTGGCCTAAACAGCTCTGGCATGCTGTATATACATAATATTCCCTCTGATACAGGCTTTAGAACTGGGGTCCTCAAACTACGGCCCGCCGGGTGTTTTTGCCTCAGGACATCCATGTGTTCCGAAAAGATGCTTTCGGAACACAAGGATGCCTCAAGGATGCCTCTGTGAAGTTCCTGTGGCACGCGTTTACGTTAAAAACACGGGGACCGCCGGGAGCAGGCGCACGCAGCGACGTCACTGACGTCCCATGCGTGCACCCATGGCAACCGAGCGCGGAGGAGCGGAGAAGCGGAGAAGAAGCGAAGAAGCAAAGAAAAGAAGCAAAGAAGCGAAGAAGCAAGGACGCGCGCTGGAGGTAAGTGTTTACCAGCGGCGCGTCCCTTCGGTGTTCTGACCACCGATCCTCCGGTCCTGCTATGGCCGGAGCGGTGGTCGGAACACTGAAATGGGGCAGTACACAGGCATACAGCCTCCAGCCATACTGTATGGCTGGAGGCTGTATGCCTGTGGGGGAACATACTGCCAGCCCCTATAGTCCGGCCCTCCAACGGTCTGAGGGACCGTGAACTGGCCCCCTGTTTAAAAAGTTTGAGGACCCCTGCTTTAGAACTATCGAATACTGACAGAGTCCCAAAATAGTCAGCATACAAGTAATTGTTTCGCATTAAGGATTTGGCATTGAGTCGATGCATCTGGAAAAAAAGGAATAAGGGAGAGAACTAGAAAACAGAAACAAAGAGAAAGAAAGAAGGATAACATCAAGTGGAGTTTCATACGACGAGTAGTAGTTAAAGGAAAGCCAGACGGGTGAAGGTTATAAATCCCGGTATTTAAAGGTGCTTTTCTACGGTCAGAAAACCCTTTTGCAAATTATGTTACAGCCAGAAATGTCCTTGTTTCACATGAAACAGCAAATTGACCGAAAACCTTTGAAAAGTGGTATAAATTGCTCCTAATTGTGGTTAATATAAGTAGAGATTATAGTTATTATTCCTTCATGAAAAAAAAATATTGGCCAAAGTTACCTTAATTTAGGGTTTTTGGACATATAATTAGTTCACAAGGTTCTATTTCAGCGGTGTCCAACCAGCGGCCCTCCAGCTGCTGCAGGACTACATCTCCCATAATGCTCTTTAGCTAAGGGGCTGGCTGAGGAGTATGGGAGATGTAGTCCTGCAGCAGCTGGAGGGCCGCAGGTTGGACACCCCTGTACTATTTGATCTCAATCAAGCAGAGATCTGTGGCAAATTGGGCATAATTTGCATTATCTGATCAGTTTTCTGTCCTTACGATAACCCCCAACATAAGAACTGGACCATTCAACAACAATCTTCAACTTTAAATGGGGCAGAATGTAGCGAAATGGGGAGGAATAATCACGCAGATCCTGAGAATAGGAAGATCACATTACATGTCAATGGTTTATTGAGTGCACAGGACTGAAATGTGGGAAAACTGGTATTTAATGGTTAAAATCAGCGGCTTGCTCCAGCATGTTATATATTGCATTATACGCCTGTCCGTGCGGGACGAGCTGATGTCAGTGTGTTCGGTTACAGGAAGAGGTGCTCTCCATGTGTATGGGGGAGGATGACAGCCGGGGGATTTAAAGAGATCTTAATGACCAGGTCCGGAGATCTCTGATCAGGGCAGCCTTGTGGGGACGTACTAAACAGCATATTGGGGATGATGGGATGATGGGATGATTGGCTGCAATGTTCAGCACTATCAATAGGTGTCAGTATACTTTTTACACTCATGGTAAATCAAAGTATGTTCTTTTTGGTAGTTCTTGATACTAAGTTGCAACGAATACATTGCAAAAAGAAGCTGCAAATGTTTAACTGTTTACTTGCTGAAATATATACAGTTTTATAACGGAATCATGGTAAATTATATAGAAATAATAGAAACATTTTAAGTAATCAACATATTGATATAATATGGTACATGTATGTGCAAACACCATATTTTACCTGTTTTGATTGGCACAATATGGGAATATATATTATTATTATTTTTACATGGGGATTATGGGTGGAATATTATAGTTACACATGCTAAGGAACATATTTGACCCATTTCTGATAAGAATATGGGTATAATTATTTTTTTACATGGGGATTATGGGTGGAATATTATAGCTACACATGCTAAGGAACATATTTGACCCATTTCTGATAAGAATATGGCTATAAATATTTTTTTACATGGGGAATATGGGTGGAATATTATAGTTACACATGCCAAGGAACACATTTGACCCATTTCTGATAAAAATATGGGTATAATTATTTTTTTACATGGGGATTATGGGTGGAATATTATAGTTACACATGCTAAGGAACATATTTGACCCATTTCTGATAAGAATATGGGTATAATTATTTTTTTACATGGGGATTATGGGTGGAATATTATAGTTACACGTGCTAAGGAACACATTTGACTTGTTTTTGATAAGAATATGGCTATAAATATTTTTTTACATGGGGATTATGGGTGGAATATTATAGTTACACATGCTAAGGAACATATTTGACCTGTTTCGGATAAGAATATGGGTATACTCATATTTTATATTGGGAAATATGGGTGGAATATTATAGTTATACATGCTAAGGAACATATTTGACCCATTTCTGATAAGAATATGGGTATAATTATTTTTTTACATGGGGAATATGGGTGGAATATTATAGTTATACGTGCTAAGGAACATATTTGACCCATTCCTGATAAGAATATGGGTACAATTATTTTTTTACATGGGGATTATGGGTGGAATATTATAGTTACCCATGCTAAGGAACATATTTGACCCATTTCTGTTAAGAATATGGGTATAATTATTTTTTTACATGGGGAATATGGGTGGAATATTATAGTTACACATGCCAAGGAACACATTTGACCTGTTTTTGATAAGAATATGGCTACAAATATTTTTTACATGGGGAATATGGGTGGAATATTATAGTTACACATGCTAAGGAACATATTTCACCCATTTCTGTTAAGAATATGGGTATAATTATTTTTTTACATGGGGAATATGGGTGGAATATTATAGTTACACATGCTAAGGAACATATTTGACCCATTTCTGATAAGAATATGGGTATAATTATTTTTTTTACATGGGGATTATGGGTGGAATATTATAGTTACACATGCTAAGGAACATATTTGACCCGTTTCTGATAAGAATATGGGTATAATTATTTTTTTACATGGGGATTATGGGTGGAATATTATAGTTACACATGCTAAGGAACACATTTGACCTGTTTTTGATAAGAATATGGCTACAAATATTTTTTACATGGGGAATATGGGTGGAATATTATAGTTACACATGCTAAGGAACATATTTCACCCATTTCTGATAAGAATATGGGTATAATTATTTTTTTACATGGGGATTATGGGTGCAATATTATAGTTACACATGCTAAGGAACATATTTGACCCATTTCTGATAAGAATATGGGAGTATTATTTTTTTTATATGGGGATTATGGGTGGAATATTATAGTTTCACATGCCAAGGAACACATTTGACCCATTTCTGATAAAACTATGGGAATATTATTATTTTTACATGGGGATTATGGGTTGAATATCATGGTTACAGATGCCAAGGAAAAAATTTGACCTTTTTCTGAAAGGAATATGGGAGTATTATTATTTTTATATGGGGATTATGGGTGGAATATTATAGTTACACATGCTAAGGAACATATTTGACACATTTCTGATAAGAATATGGGTATAATTATTTTTTTACATGGGGATTATGGGTGGAATATTATAGTTACACATGCTAAGGAACACATTTGACCTGTTTTTGATAAGAATATGGCTATAAATATTTTTTACATGGGGAATATGGGTGGAATATTATAGTTACACATGCTAAGGAACACATTTGACCTGTTTTTGATAAGAATATGGCTATAAATATTTTTTACATGGGGAATATGGGTGGAATATTATAGTTACACATGCTAAGGAACACATTTGACCTGTTTTTGATAAGAATATGGCTATAAATATTTTTTACATGGGGAATATGGGTGGAATATTATAGTTACACATGCTAAGGAACATATTTGACCTGTTTTTGATAAGAATATGGCTATAAATATTTTTTTACATGGGGATTATGGGGGGAATATTATAGTTACACATGCTAAGGAACATATTTCACCCATTTCTGATAAGAATATGGGTATAATTATTTTTTTACATGGGGATTATGGGTGGAATATTATAGTTACACATGCTAAGGAACATATTTGACCCATTTCTGATAAGAATATGGGAGTATTATTTTTTTTATATGGGGATTATGGGTGGAATATTATAGTTTCACATGCCAAGGAACACATTTGACCCATTTCTGATAAAACTATGGGAATATTATTATTTTTACATGGGGATTATGGGTTGAATATCATGGTTACAGATGCCAAGGAAAAAATTTGACCCTTTTCTGAAAGGAATATGGGAGTATTATTATTTTTATATGGGGATTATGGGTGGAATATTATAGTTACACATGCTAAGGAACATATTTGACACATTTCTGATAAGAATATGGGTATAATTATTTTTTTACATGGGGATTATGGGGGGAATATTATAGTTACACATGCTAAGGAACATATTTCACCCATTTCTGACAAGAATATGGGTATAATTATTTTTTTACATTGGGATTATGGGTGGAATATTATAGTTACACATGCTAAGTAACACATTTGACCTTTTTCTAAAAGAATATGGCTATAAATATGTTTTTTTACATGGGGATTATGGGTGGAATATCATGGTTACAGATGCCAAGGAACAAATTTGACCTTTGTCTGATAGGAATATGGGAGTATTATTATTTTTACATGGGGATTATGGGTGGAATATCATGGTTACACATGCTAACACATTTGACCCATTTCTGATAAGAATATGGGTATAATATTTTTTACATGGGGATTATGGGTGGAATATTATAGTTACAGATGCTAAGGAACGTATTTCACCTGTTTCTGATAAGAATATGGGTATAATTATTTTTTACGGGGGGATTATGGGTGGAATATTATGTGTTCCTTAGCATGTGTAACTATAATATTCCACCCATAATCCCCATGTAAAAAAATAATTATACCCATATTCTTATCAGAAATGGGTCAAATATGTTCCTTAGCATGTGTAACTATAATATTCCACCCATATTCCCCATGTAAAAAATATTTATAGCCATATTCTTATCAGAAATGGGTCAAATATGTTCCTTAGCATGTGTAACTATAATATTCCACCCATAATCCCCATGTAAAAAAATTATACCCATATTCTTATCAGAAATGGGTCAAATGTGTTCCTTGGCATGTGAAACTATAATATTCCACCCATAATCCCCATATAAAAAAAATAATACTCCCATATTCTTATCAGAAATGGGTCAAATATGTTCCTTAGCATGTGTAACTATAATATTCCACCCATAATCCCCATGTAAAAAAATAATTATACCCATATTCTTATCAGAAATGGGTGAAATATGTTCCTTAGCATGTGTAACTATAATATTCCACCCATATTCCCCATGTAAAAAATATTTGTAGCCATATTCTTATCAAAAACAGGTCAAATGTGTTCCTTAGCATGTGTAACTATAATATTCCACCCATAATCCCCATGTAAAAAAATAATTATACCCATATTCTTATCAGAAACGGGTCAAATATGTTCCTTAGTATGTGTAACTATAATATTCCACCCATAATCCCCATGTAAAAAAAATAATTATACCCATATTCTTATCAGAAATGGGTCAAATATGTTCCTTAGCATGTGTAACTATAATATTCCACCCATATTCCCCATGTAAAAAAATAATTATACCCATATTCTTAACAGAAATGGGTGAAATATGTTCCTTAGCATGTGTAACTATAATATTCCACCCATATTCCCCATGTAAAAAATATTTGTAGCCATATTCTTATCAAAAACAGGTCAAATGTGTTCCTTAGCATGTGTAACTATAATATTCCACCCATAATCCCCATGTAAAAAAATAATTATACCCATATTCTTAACAGAAATGGGTCAAATATGTTCCTTAGCATGGGTAACTATAATATTCCACCCATAATCCCCATGTAAAAAAATAATTGTACCCATATTCTTATCAGGAATGGGTCAAATATGTTCCTTAGCACGTATAACTATAATATTCCACCCATATTCCCCATGTAAAAAAATAATTATACCCATATTCTTATCAGAAATGGGTCAAATATGTTCCTTAGCATGTATAACTATAATATTCCACCCATATTTCCCAATATAAAATATGAGTATACCCATATTCTTATCCGAAACAGGTCAAATATGTTCCTTAGCATGTGTAACTATAATATTCCACCCATAATCCCCATGTAAAAAAATATTTCTAGCCATATTCTTATCAAAAACAAGTCAAATGTGTTCCTTAGCACGTGTAACTATAATATTCCACCCATAATCCCCATGTAAAAAAATAATTATACCCATATTCTTATCAGAAATGGGTCAAATATGTTCCTTAGCATGTGTAACTATAATATTCCACCCATAATCCCCATGTAAAAAAATAATTATACCCATATTCTTATCAGAAATGGGTCAAATGTGTTCCTTGGCATGTGTAACTATAATATTCCACCCATATTCCCCATGTAAAAAAATATTTATAGCCATATTCTTATCAGAAATGGGTCAAATATGTTCCTTAGCATGGGTAACTATAATATTCCACCCATAATCCCCATGTAAAAAAATAATTATACCCATATTCTTATCAGAAATGGGTCAAATATGTTCCTTAGCATGTGTAACTATAATATTCCACCCATAATCCCCATGTAAAAAAATAATTATACCCATATTCTTATCAGAAATGGGTCAAATATGTTCCTTAGCATGTGTAACTATAATATTCCACCCATAATCCCCATGTAAAAATAATAATAATATATATTCCCATATTGTGCCAATCAAAACAGGTAAAATATGGTGTTTGCACATACATGTACCATATTATATCAATATGTTGATTACTTAAAATGTTTCTATTATTTCTATATAATTTACCATGATTCCGTTATAAAACTGTATATATTTCAGCAAGTAAACAGTTAAACATTTGCAGCTTCTTTTTGCAATGTATTCATTGCAACTTAGTATCAAGAACTACCAAAAAGAACATACTTTGATTTACCATGAGTGTAAAAAGTATACTGACACCTATTGATAGTGCTGAACATTGCAGCCAATCATCCCATCATCCCATCATCCCCAATATGCTGTTTAGTACGTCCCAGCCTTGTGGGGTTCTAAAGGATCATAGGTAAGTAAATCACTTTTATTTCATATATTTGTGATACGAGACCTCCCAAGTGTCCATCTGTAGAAGGGCTGATCCCCCTCTTCGGTGCCCAAACCCCTCTGCCCCTCTTTCCTCTCTTGATGCCCCTCTTTCCTCCCCTGATGTCCCTTTTTCCTCCCCTGATGCCCCTCTTTCCTCGGAGCTCAGAATGTTTGCTGGGTATGAGGGTATCGCAGGGTTCTACAGCCGTAAAAGCCCCAATAATGTGGCCGACAAATGAAATTTTGTCAAATATGTGAAAATACATGCTTTGTTTTTAACTATTTAGAGAATTACTAACTTTAACTCTTTGTTTAAAGAGGGAGAACAAAAATCCATAGAAGCAAATATCTCAATAACAAATATATTTAAAGTTGTATTTAGGAAATCAGCATTAATTACATTACCTTCCGTTTCTGCTGCCCGTTCCCTCCTTCCGACAGTATGGGCGCAGGCAATTTACGCGGCACACTGTCGGAAGAGGAGGTCTGACAGTGTACATGGAGACCGACGGCGACAGTGATGGACAATAAGGTTTTGTTATTCAAATACGTAAATGGGCAGAAGAATTAATATTTAAGTATTCAAACAGTCCCTTAATGTGCATCCTTCAGAAAAAATACCCCCCCAAAAAAATTAAATACAAGAGGTACAAGCTGCAGCCCTGAACCTGCCCTCCTTCTCCAAAGTCGGACACTGTTTGCCACTGATTGGCTGCTTGGTCCAACCAATCAGTGGCTAGAAAGTTGACTGGAGGTGAGTAAATGATGTGCAAGGAGATGTGTTCAGCTCAATACATCATATGGATGGGAAATAGCTGTGGGGGGTAAATGCATATGGGGGGATTCTAGCATTCACAAGGGAGACACCTGAAACATTTAAAGGGACCACACAAATATTGAATGTATGAAAGTGCAGGCAGTGGCCGGAGTGTCTCTTTAAGATAACAGAGTGCAAACTTTGATTTTTACATAGAGCAAGTATTCACAATAGGTGCCGACTGTCCCGATTTTCATGGGTAAAGCTTTTCAGGCAACTCTGAATCTGAGTTTACCATATTGTCAATGCAGCCAACGGCAGGATATGTGTGGCTACCCACTACTTTTTTCTGCTCATGAAGCCTGCGGCCAGTCATTTGCAGTACAACAACAATCAGCAAGCTAAAGTGACAGTCCCATAATATATAACCATACCTGGGACCTGTCTCAATGAGCGGACCCTGAGATTCTTGAAATATTAACCCCTTTAAAGATTCTACATGTGTCTTCATGAAAACCTTGGCTTTTCATCATTAAACCGTGACACGTACATTCATGCACGGGTATATAAATGTATACACACACACGCACACTTACACATATATACGCTAAAGTTTATTTTGTTGCGCTGGACTTTAAAATCCAGAATCTTGGAAAATATCAGGTCAGCCTTTATGGCCAATAACAGGCAACTAAAACTGGGGCACATCAGCTGGGACACTTTGGTTAACTGTTTAAGTGCCGTGGGCCTCTGTATATTTTGTTAAGCATTCACAGTCTGGTTATCACGGGATGCCATTCAGCCAAATATCTCCCAAAGCGATAGAAGAGGCGGTGTGGGAATTAGCACTTAATCCAATCGCCAATTAAAAGCACGGCGTTCGAAAACAAACCTTAACCTACTTATATACGTCGTTTCCATCTGAGGGAATGCTTTACCAAGCTCTACTAATCGCTCCCCAACCAATAGGTCTTTATAGCGTCTCCAAGAAAGTCTATCCGCTAAGTATTTCATTTGCCTCTTTGATGCCATCTAAAGTGGGGTGGGGAGCTCCAGAAATGTCCTCAAATGTGATGTCAAACAGAAGCCTCACAATATATGGGGGACATGCACACGAGGTCAATACATACGTTGGCATTATACATGTAAGTATTGACATGGAGTTGGGGGGGGTTAAAAAACAGGCTTATGGCATTGGGTGTTATTTCATGGAGACCGGTTCTGTTCAGAGTTCTGGATTTCTTACAGTAGACATTCTAGGCCTGACCAGAGAGAACACCTCTCAAAACAGACCGTGTACTCGCCGGCTCCTCCAAGGCGGTGCACGGTAAAGCTCTCTGTTCATCTATGACTGGCTCCCTCTAGTGGCTGCAGAGCGCGGAGCGCTGGAATTTGACAATTTCCCAGCACTCTGTAGAATGCAGCGGTGCGGAGGGGTGCAGATCCCAGATCTCTTGTTACTAGCATCACTTGGGCCACCCTGCAGGAGGACTACAGTAGATCTAGGCTTGAATATATATGATGGCAACTTGCCTTCTTTATCAGTAACAATTGTCTTCCCCAAACAGGTCATAGAAATAGAATCTGATGGCAGTTCAGACCCATTTGGCCCATAAGGTCTGCCTGTTTTTCTTGCTATAAACACTCAGACCCCGATCAGTCCTTGGCCCCATCTTATGTTTAAAGTCCCTCACTGTATTAAACTCTTCTGCTGGGAGCCTGCTCCATATATCCACCACCCTTTCATTAAAGCCTCGGTTTACTATTATCTGAACGCACAGCCAACCTCAAAATATGAATGTGGTCAGCTGATGACAATTCTAACAAAAAACACATAAACTAGACCCACCCAGGCTGGTCAGCACATGAGCCCGTCCCAGAAGAATATCTTCTGATGATATAACCCACAACGTTTGCAAGCTCTTCAATGTATATTTAGATGACTACAAGGGAGACCTCCCAAACCAGCCCATTGAGGCTATGGTGGGCTATGGGAAATTATATAGGGTCCATATAGTCTCCCAGGTGCCCTTAATAGGGAGAATACAAGAGAAAACCAAGTGATTGCGGAGGGGGCGGTTGGGGGGTACAAATTAAATATGTCTGTGTATGAGAGTACATTTTAATTGATTTTTACATATTGTGCCTGCTGATCAGAAAAAAAGTGTCACTGTCCCTTTAATTGCGTAAGCTTTCTTAAACATGTAAGCTCATTAACCCCTAAAAGGGCCGACTTAACTGGAAGTTGCTTGTGCCTTATCTACACCGTCCACAGACAGTAACGTGTCATTGTGTGCAAACTATTGATCGCACCACTTAGCGGGGCTGTCCTTTTGTTTTGTGTAAGTTTGATAGATAGACAATCTCTATTTAGAGCTCGGCATGAGAAAAGGGTGAGAGGTGACACGAAACAACAAAAAAAACCACAGAATCATCATTACAAAAGAGTCGGGACGGAATGTTACCCGGCCAAACCAGATTCCACCCGCGAAAGCTTCAGGGGTAAGTGAGTTTGTCTTAAACTTCCCAGGAAGAATTACCCGTCGTGATACCACAACCATTTATTGTGAATAAAGAACCCAGAGTAGGACAAAGATGTCATCTGAACAGTATGATGGATGTTTAACCCAACAGAGGAACATCATTATGTGCTGTTAATATATATATATATATATATATATATATATAAAACATACATTTATAATCTCTACCACATCCGCTGGGAGGCTGCTCTTCTTATCCACTACCCCCTCAGCATAGTAAATAGTCCTTAAATTACACCTAAGCCTCTGGTCTTCTACGATTAGGGCTATATATCGTGCTGTATGAGTGTTGCAGTGTTTGTTACGTTCCTTTACTCACGTCGGGGGTTCCTCTTATTTTGTTCAGTTTTTTATGTGAAAGGTTTTGAGGACATGGGTTTTTGTATTTCTCAGCATATTTTATTGTTATTTATTGTTATTCTTATAAGCGGATATTTATATATTAAGTAATTCTGTCTTAAAGCTCTCAACAGTTCCACCGTAAAAAGGATTGCGTGCGACCGTATATTAGTACCAACACTTTTTGTTAATAAAAATAATACGTAGTATAAACATATTACACATAGCCTAGGCACATATTACACACAGACTAGCCGCATATTACACACAGGCTAGGCACATATTACACACACAGACTAGGCACATATTACACACAGACTAGGCACATATTACACACATAGACTATGCACATATTACCCAGGCTAGGCACATATTACACACAGACTAGGCACATATTACACACATAGACTAGGCACATATTACCCAGGCTAGGCACATATTACACACAGACTAGGCACATATTACACACATAGACTAGGCACATATTACCCAGGCTAGGCGCATATTACACACAGACTAGGCACATATTACACACATAGACTAGGCACATATTACACAGGCTAGGCACATATTACACACAGACTAGGCACATATTACACACACAGACTAAGCACATATTACACACATAGACTAGGCACATATTACACACATAGACTAGGCACATATTACACAGGCTAGGCACATATTACACACAGACTAGGCACATATTACATACAGACTAGGCACATATTACACATAGATTAGTCACATCCATGTTATAATACCATTTTTCCATCTTTGGACTCCAGAACAGCTCCGTGTTTCTTTATTTAGCGTGATACACAACTAAAAAGGCTATATTAATTACTTTTGTGAAACAAACGTGGCAGCCCGAGGTGCTGAGGACAGAGGTCAACCCACGCGAAGCTGCGACGGACTCGCCTAACACCACATTCTATCAGTGAAAGTAACAGATCTGTCACTTTGTTGTAAAACACACTGTTTTAGGAGTTATTTTTAAAGCCGTTTGTATTTTAATAGAACACGGGCAAAAGTTGTGATATTTTATAGAACAGATAATAACCAATAGTAACAGATTTTCGATGATTGTTATCAGGGAGGGGCTGGCAAGAAGGGCAGGAGAGCAATAGCCCCCCTGGCTGGTCTCATCAAAAGATTTTTGAGCCTCTGCTGGAAGGCGATTCTAGAGGAGCCACCACGCTGTGTACAGTAAGAAGGGCTTTGGGCGGCGGTTCTTCGATTTCTGGATCATTGCATGGATTCTCTATACATTCCAAATGTCTATAGGACAGGAACTATAGCACAGAGCATGTTCTTTGACAGATGTATTTTGATCTGCTTTATTACTGGGCCAATTGATTTGATTTGACAACCCCCCCCCCCAGTCTAAATGTTGCCAACCTAATACCTCCCAACAGTCCCGATTTTTGGGCACTGTCCTGCTTTCCTGGGTAGCTGCCCCACTGTCCCGCTTTTGCTGAAGACAGTCTTCAGGACTTAGTTACAGTTCTACAGTGAAGCAATTCCAAGAAGGGGCATAATGTAGGTCCCTGGATCCCCTGTGGTTCACGGTACCCATAGGTCTATAGAGGGGGCAACCAGAAAAGGTTCCTAATGACACCTGCAATTTCTGCAATTATCATCAGGCACAAGCAACGAGTATGGATTTCGTATAGAATTCATATATTCCACGATCTAAGCATTGAGGAGAGCTCTTCAAAACGGCCCGCAGAAGTCACCCAGCATCTTGTGTTATCTTCAAAGACACAGAAGAGGTTTACGAAATAAAAGTAACCAACCATTAGACCCGTTCTACTGTATATGTTATCAGAGTGCCCAGTATTTCAACTTATTACACAAATACCCATTGTATAGAGTAACCAGGCCTAGACTGGCCAGTTGGCCACATGCCTAGTGGACCTCTGGCTGGTAGCACCCCGTACTTATCCTTACTCCCAGTCCGGTGGCAGATCGGGTCCTGCATCGTAAAGCCAATGATCAGATATACGTATCCAGCTAGCGGATCTATATACATACTAATTGTTATTCTAACAGTCTGGGAATCCTGCCGAGCTTCCGGAACACACTCAATATCATCATATTTTGGGGTAATATCTTCAACCGTTGGGGTTCTGTATACAAAGTGATCTTGATCCGTACGGACATTGTTGGGCGAGTCCGAGTGACCTCGGCTTCCAAAGGGATCATCATGCTGAACGGGGGGTCTGGATCAGGCCGGTTTAGCCACCTATAGTTTATTTAATTTGATTCTTCATTCTATGCAATAAAATCCCCCCCCAAAAAATACAAACAAAATCCTATAAGCAATTTGGAATCCTGACCGTGCTTGGACCGTGGTGAGCCTACCCCGCTTATACCGTCCTCTAGCCTCGGGGTGGCTTTGTTGGGATGAATGCTGTCGTTCTGGTTTGCGTCTAAAGGTTACAAAACCTCAAATAAAACCATAGAACAGAGTTCAGGAGCGTTTTAAAGCCACCGGAGCCGTGCGTGCGGGGCTTACATCTGTGTGCCTTCCCTTGGAGATGCAAAGCTGTAGAAGACACGAGCGTTAAAGGGTAAGAATTCGATTTATCCACCTATATCACCAACCTCATTAACCCTATGGGTGCCAGACGATTGGGACTCACAATACTCACACAGCCTTCATACGGTTAAAGTCCATCGTGGGTATGACTCAGACAACACAATATATTTCAACATGTCTTTAACATCTGCTTTAGGGTGTTATATATGTCGCTCAACTTAGCAGAGAGGACCAACCATCGTATAAATAGCCAGCGGCACAGAGTCTGCTCGTTCCTCCTGCTGTAAAGACTCAAACCTTAATCAGTCGTTGGTCTCGTCTTAGATTCAGGAGCCGTATGTCTATCCCATGCATGTTTAATACCCTCACTGTATTACCCTCTACCACCTCTGCTGGGTGGCTGCATCACTTATCTACCACCCTCTTAGTAAAGTAACACTTCCTTCCATTCCATCTAAGCAACTAGACTGGACAAATTAGTCGTTTTTTGCTGCAAGAAGGCATGAGTTGGCCACAAAAAATATAGTGGTATCCGGTATCAGGTAGACATTAAATTCTCCCATAAATTCCTTTGTGAATGAATGCATCCCCCAAGGCTTCTAGCCGGCTCGGTAAGGACTAAGTTTAAAGCTTTTTGGGTTTTTTTTCCTTAATTTTTTCCCCAATTCCTGTGATTAAAAGTAACGTGTTCCTCTGTACCCCGGTGTAATTCCACATTTTATTCTACATGTTTCTCATTGTATTTTTTTAATTTTTCTTTTATAATGAAAACTATAAAAAAAAAATAGCTGTCTTAACAAACAAAAAAAGGAAAAAAATGTCACTTTAATCAGCAAAAAAAAAAATAAATATAAAACTTTTGGGTTAGAATCAAGACACTGTTTTTTTGGCAGCAGAATACATGGAATTTCATGGAACTTGGTAAAACATTATACAGCTTTATCTCATCCTTATCAAAGTCAGCCTTTTTTTACAATTATAAAACATTCTTAGGGATTGTACTTTAATCGGCAGCAGTTCTGGTCAAAACAAAGTTAGCCGGGAACTCCCGCTTTACGATCTTCAAAGTTTTCACTTACCCCATTTTTTTTCCGAGTCTCATTACAATCTATTGCTTCAAAAAGAACAATTAGGTGAAAGCATTAGCCATTCCCAAAGTAAATACACGCGTCTATCACAGCGCACCGTGTTCCTCCTTCCCTGAAAAGCATCAGTCCAGAATCTGTGCTATCACTACTATTTTTTTATTTATTATATATTTTATTTTTATTTTTAAATTTTTTTTTAAGAAAATCGTTTGGGTTTTTACCCCATAATACAATATTTTCAGGCAGCTGCATATTAACCATTGGTAAGAGTTTTTGCTTGGTTATCTGATCCCCGATGTACTAGACAAACATCCCTGATTCCTTATCATACGTCCTGTGGGAAACAATAGAATGGCTCAGTCTTAATCATCCAGCTGGACTCACTGACTTATAAAAGTCTATTAAGGAACGTACTTCATTAGCATTGCCATAAAGCATCAGCTCAGTGTGGTGATTGAGCCGGGAAAGTCACCCAAAATATCACATGACTGACAGCTACGGCAGCTCCAGGTCTGCAGATAAAGGGAGATTATTGGGACAAAATGAGATAAAACTGGATTTTTTTCACCGACCGACATTACTCTATACAGCATGTGTGTGTGTGTGTGTGTGTGTGTGTGTTGGGGGGCTGGGGGGTTATGCTCAAGGAGAAAAAGATCTTTAGATTTCCTGTGCCTTAAAGAACAGTATTTTGTATACTTATATGTTGAGGAATTTTAAACATAATAAACTTGCTTTATTTAAAACTTAAATTAGGAAATTTTGCAGTAATTGTCACGTAATTAATAAACAGACCCTGTTCTCAAATGATCTATCTCTACACCAATCTGTAAACAAGCTAGATTATGGTTTTTTTTAAAAAAATAAAAAAAATAATAAGGTTGTTGATATTGAGGCATAGTCATTTTCTTAACTGCAACATTAATTGCCAACATTTCCAATATAAACCCCTAAAAATGGTCTATTTCTTTGCATTAAATCTATTTTTACTTATTATCGCTTCATTCTTTTTAATCATTAAGGATGGACGGTCACCATCATGGCTTTGAGTATAACTACATTTATTAGTTAAATCTATAGATTTTGTGTTTCTGTCACGTAACATAATTTCCGTTTTGGGGGGTATTTAAGGTTAATGTGTATCTTACGGAATCGGTGATAGGTGGCAGCCTGTGGCAGAGCCATCATTATCTAATCAATCTCTGTCCTCTCCTAACCCACCCTTACAAAAGCTGCCTGAATGATAATAGGAGTTTTTGGCGGGGGGCGGGGGGTGGACTTTTCGGCTGTCAACTCCCCTCTTCAGAGCTGTGACCATTACTATTAAGATCATTTGGCCAGGGTGGGACAGAAGAAGCCACATATCCCTTTGGGTAGGGTGATCCCAGAAGAAGAAAACTGGGGACGTCACCTGTGTCCTGTATGCAACTACTCTTCGGTCTAAAAAAATATTGAATAAGTTAAATAATTGATGTATCCATCCATTAATAAATGACTTTCTTTTACAGATAATATTTCCCCTTTATTTATCTGGTGTGCAAACAAGATCCACAAGATGACGGCCACCAGTACGCAAACGAATCATGCGGGTGAAACGCGTGGGACCACACGATGCAGAAATCCATTCTATAACATCAAGGTAAAAGAAACCAATCGGGAAACTTTTTACTTTGGGGATACTTTATGCTATTCCGGAATACAAGGTTTTCAGTGCCCCCTCCCTACTTTATGCTATTCCGGAATACAAGGCTTTCAGTACCCCAGAGACCCCCCCTGAATCCCCTCACTCCTTGTCTTGCAGGCAATGAGTGCCATTAAAGATGCTCGTAAGGTGTATCATCTCATTGTTCCTTTTAGTAGGAAATGCTACTCAGATACGTACATCCCAACAGCCCCCCGTGACATTCGCATTCGGATACTCCAACCATTCTGGAAGGCCAGAGATGTCTACGTGTGTTCAAACATGCGCATAGTCCTGCTCGAACTCAACGGCGGCCTGTCACTACCATATGTATGAAACCTGTTAAATGGCTGGTGCTGGTCAATGGGAGATCATAGAATTTATTATTGATTATTATAATGGTTGGTCCTTTAATGCTTATACTGACGCTATGGGGTGTAACCAGTAAACCATCCCTGGATAAATCCCAGTTAAAATGGCAAGTAGCGAATCTGAGTCATCCCGTTTGGAAAACAGATGTAATAATGTGTGCCATATGTGCAAAATTCACATGCATGTCAGGGGAACCATCAAGGTATCTATCTTGGTGTTGAATAATTTATGACGTCTATAAATCTATAAGTCCCCCTTTTCCCTGCTATTAAAACCAGCTCCCTCTCTTCTCCATATGCCACCCTTTCAAAGGCTGCCTGAACCAACAAACTACAATCAGCGACTAAACAATAGGAGAGAGATAACAAGGAGAAATGTCATGTTTTCTCGTTAAATTTATTGTGTCCCAGCTGATATTATAAGACTATGACAATAGGTGTGGATATAAAATTAACATTAAAACTGGCAATGTACAATAATAACAAGGAGGGTAAGGAGAAAAGGAGCTGGGAATTTCCTAGAGAGGGGGTACATGGCACTCTTTAGAAAAAGTGGCTTTGGAGCTAGCCCCAGACATCTTTTAGTGGAGAATGAAGAAACTGACCCGGAGACTCAGGGAAGCAGAGCTTCACCCGGAGACCCTGGGTCAACACAATGGCCATCTTACCGAGCTCAACATTTCAGAACGTAAATATAAATTAATATCATCCGGAGCCACAGACCTTCTCGCAAAGCTGTCATTCCATATTAAAGGTGCCGTTCCACCTGCTCTGCTGAATTGAACACATGTGTAACTACACACAGCGCTAAACACACCACTGTATTCTGTGTTTTTTGCATTTGGTGAGAACCTTTATAAATATGCCGTAAGGTGTTCACGTGAACAGCACAAATCCGGAATATTTAAAGAATGTTGAAACGCAGGGAAACATCGTCGCATGTGATAAAGTTCACCGTTAAATAACAGCTTCAGCTTGTAAAGTTGGGTGCGTACGTGCGAATGAAAAAAATATAATAGATCGCAATTGTGTAACCAGGTGACGGGTTAAATGCGTGTTTACTATCGCATTCAGAAATACACATAGTAAGAATTGATATCATGTGGTCACAAAATAGAGTAGTTTGTAGTTGTACGTAAAAAAAAAAAAAAAGTTAATATTTTAAAATGTTAAAATTGTATCTGCAAAAAAAAAAAAATTGGCATAGAAATATACACAAACAATAAAAATAAATGCGCCATTAAAAAAAAACTGTATCTGCAGACAAAAAAACATTTAAAAAAAATAAAATAAAATAAACTGGCAGTAAAAGCTACATAGACTATAATCAATGAAATACATTGTAAATAGATGTGATCTTTCCAGCTTCCTATGGAAGTTAGGCTGTTGGGTACTACCATACCTCCCAACAGTCCCGGTTTCTGCAGGACAGTCCTGATTTTCAAGATATGTTTGATGCTCCATGTTTTTATATGTTGAACCTTAATATTTATTAATGTCTGCAACTCTAGAGCAAAATCTTAATTTTTTTTTTCATCTAATTTTTCGCCTAGGTGTTTGTAGTCTGCCATGGACTTCTCCAGCTTTCGCAGCTCCTCCTGTCTGGTTATCTTAAAAGCTCCATCTCAACAATCGAGAAGCGTTTTGGACTTTCCAGCCAGACCTCTGGGATCCTCGCTTCGTTTAATGAGGTATTGGGTTTTATACTAGTCTCCGTGGCCTTCCCATCACGTGTCCATATGAATACTATTTGCTAAAGCGTGTGGTGGAAGCCATGAGGAGGTACCCCATTCGGCACATGGGGTAGGCGTCTAGGTCACTGGTTCAAGATCTGGTCTTCATGACACGTCATCAGCCCAACGTTTAGGTAAATTCCTAAATCTTTCACTACTGATGACTACTTTGAGGACAATGGTGGAATCTGGTGGTCTATCAATTTTTGAGGGGGTTTCATTCATGGGAAGTAACAGGTTCCACCTGTAAGGGGTCATATGGTCCTTGTAGCATTTATGCCTAGAAACCAACTGTAAGGAGGGCCCGGCTCCCTATATATTTACCATGGGTGTCATAGCTCTAATTGGTGATATATTTCATGAACACGTCATATAACAATGTAAGAGGTGAACGAGGCGTTTTGTTGGCCCTGAAGCATTTCTGGCTCTATAGATTTGTTTAAATTGCAGCTCCGCTCTCTGGTCGCACGAACAGCTTCCCCGCCGAGCTGGGCTGCCAGAGCCTAATTCAGAAAGAGCGTCCCGAAAGCCACGGGTTTGACATAGGGCCATCAATAACAAAATACTAGGCCAAGGACAGTGCCAGGCATCGTGCCGTGGGGATCCACATACTCGCCCGGATCATATTTGATGCTTCTATTGACATTTTATATTATATGACCTTATTTGAAGAAAAGGAAATCTCATATTTCATGTTTTTATTAACAATAGGTACCAAACACATAGATTTCTGTCTCTTTAGCATGGGTTAACCATATACTCAAGCTACAGAGAGACTTTGCTTTTAGTTTGTCAAGAAGTAGAATTGTTTTGTCTTAAAAAAAATGTATCTCATTGAAGCTAATATTTGGGGGAAACTGTCCTAAAAAAAAAATAAGGAACTTTGTTGAAATTCTTTTGTTGTCTGAATTTTTTTTTTTACACTCTGGAAGGGTTATTTATCCGTGGCTAGAGTCACGCGTTGGATTCCCAAGATTATAGAATAAATAAGAGCAAATTTGACAATATTTACCACTATCATAAAAAATATTCACAGCTTTTTTTATTTTTTTTTTATTAAGCTCTCTGGGTGTTGTAAAGCGTGTTTTTTTCCCCCCACTATGGTAGAAAATACGAATCACTCCTCAGGGTGACTTACAAAAGGAAAAGAGAAGTAGGAAAAAGGGAAAAAAATCTATTAATGGAACATTGACTAATACTTACCGAGACAAAACCAGGAGAGTTCTGGGCTCTATTCTAAAGCTCAGTGCGCCAAATATAGCCATTTACACCAGACGTTCCCCCGTTTGCCTTGGTCCTAGTTTAGCGCATATTGATGGTTGAGTGTTAACTTAAACCAAATACATAGAGAGAATCATAAAAATCTTCTCTATTTGGTCTGTCCATCCACCATCCCAGCTATTTGCCCAAAAGGCGACATTTTCGATCACACCAATGTTCTGCTCCGCAGTGCGCACGCACGGACACTCATGGCTACTCAACATGTCCAAGTGGTCTGACATACAGGCACACTTGGTACTCCCCTTAAAATAAGCGGGGGAGCTGGGAGAGCTTTCCCACCAGCGATGGAGCGCTTTCCCACCAGCGATGGAGAGCTTTCCCACCAGCGATGGAGAGCTTTCCCACCAGCGATGGAGAGCTTTCCCACCAGCAATGGAGAGCTTTCCCACCAGTACTTGGCTGCTTTGACCATGCATTTGCTAATGGTGAGCTTGTATGGAGTAGTCATATTTGCAACACGTGGTAGAGCTACTTAAACGATAAAAACCAATGGGGATGCTCAAGTAGTTGCACCGTCACCCAACACAGAAGCACCTAAGCTGATTTCTTTGGTTCGCAGATCGGAAACACGGTGCTTATCGTGTTTGTCAGTTATTTCGGAAGTCGTGTCCACAGACCGCGCTTCATCGGCGTCGGCGCTCTGATTGTCAGCGCAGCCGGATTTCTCATGTGTCTGCCTCATTTTATCATGGGACCCTACGAATACGACAAATCAGTCGCAAGTAAGTGTGTTTTGGGTGTCAAAAAAAAAATAACGTTCCCGGTGCTTTAACGGGTTAAAACATGATGTTGGTTCTCTCGGTTCCAGATGTTTACACCAACAACACAGACATCTGTCAGCCCAACGGATCGAGCCAAAGCCTTACTAACGAGCAGTGTATGGTGAACGCCGGGCAGGAAGACTGGAATGTTCTCTCCATACTGTTCCTGGGGCAGATTCTGCTGGGGATAGGGGGTGTCCCAATCCAGCCGTTTGGCATTTCGTACATCGATGATTATGCCAGCAAGAGAAACTCTCCACTCTATATAGGTGAGCTAGAATTATTACTTAACGGGAACTGTCACATCAACAATAATCATACATAATAATAATAGCTTTCTGTGTGTATATAATGGAAGCCATCTTAATTTCCTCCCAATTAGGTTATCTCTGCCCGGTCGTTAAGTTGCTGATTAATTCTGCTCAAGCAGCCTTTGTAAGAAAGGAGAAGGGAGAGAACTTTTGGGTTGTCGTCAGTTCAATTGTTTTGAAAATATTTGATTTAATTTACTGTATGGTCTGAAATATAAGAGAATTATATTTTTATTATATATATATAAATATATATATATATATATAATTATATTCACACACAGGGATGGGACCAAGTTCTAAATTAAGACTAATTGGTGCTCTTTAAGCATAAGGTAGCTCATCGCACAGAGATGACCATCACATCTGATTCTTGTTAAACTGTTACTTTATAATATACTCTCTAGTAACCTCTTGCATTATATTGTCTGATTGAGTTGCCTGCTGGCTCAGCTGTCTGTCCGCATCTCGCGCATGCTTGCACAACTTCAAGTGTTGTGAATGTGGTCAGAAGGTGGTCATTGGTTTTTTTTTAACCTGAATTATTATGTAATTACTATGTAATGATGAAATAATCAAGGCAGCTGGCACGGAGGAAAGATACAGTTCCTGAAAATGATATTCTAGTGAACTGACACTCCTGCTACAACCGCTCCTCACCCACTCCCAGACACTCTACTGTCATCTCTCAAGACAGCCCTGAGCTAGCCCTGTCCCACAGAACGGTAGCCCAACCTTGTGGGTCCGTAGCCCTGCCCCATGCAAGGTCAGCTCTGCCTTCACCTGAAGGTACTCCACAAGAAGAGCTGTGGGTTTAGCACAGCTTTTTACCTTTTTTAAAGCCCGATTCTAAGTTTTTTCCTAACCTTAATTACATATTTCCATCAAGGAAGCTCATCATTCATAATGATGTCTGATAAAAAATTAAAAAAAATCTCAATCTGCAACTTTGTATAAAATAGTTTTAATTCTATCGACCAATAAGTACTTGACATGTTGAAGAATTTCAAGAAAAAACATTAATTACACCCAACAGGGTAAAAAGTAAATAATCCTCAACAGATCTTTTAAGCATTAAAAAAATTGAAATCACATTAAAAAAAAAAACATGGAAACTTGAGAAGTCTGAAGTTTATAAGACAGCAGTCTATCACTGCCTGTATTTGTGTCACATTACAACTAAGCATCTCCTGAAAAAATACTGTCCTTTCCATAAAATTAAAATTAAATTTTTATTTTTATTTAGACATCCAAATGGTATTAGGAATGATGTAACGAATGCAGCTTTTAGTTATAAAGATATTAAATGGTAATCGGGAACGCCCTACAAACTGTAGCAGTAATGGAAAAGCATTCGATATATGTATGTTAAAGTGTAAGTAGCACCTTGAACACTAGATGGAGCTCTAGAAACACTTGTTATTTGTTGCGACATGCTGCTCATGTCAGTTCATCTATGGTAATATGATTGCCTTGCTTTCTGTAAGGTTAATACGGTTCCACACTGCACTCTTAACAAAATAACTAATTCTACGCTTTATTATAGATCTCTAAACTGGCCTATTTGCATAAAAAAAAAAAAAAAACTTGAGTTGGTATCCAATACAAAAGGTTATTTAGATTTTGGAGAAACCTTTTGCACCAAGCTACAGAGGAACTTTGTTAGAAAAGTGAGGAACTAACCACACAAAATAACATTTATTTTGGCATCAATTATTACAACATAAAGGGAAGAGGATTGTTACAGAAACAAATACGGCATTGATAGCTTCATTTTTTTTTTTATTTTTTTTTTTAGAAAATTTTGCTTTTTTAATCATGTATTTTTTTTCTTTGCAGGGATCTTGTTTGCCGTAACTGTGATGGGACCTGGCGTGGCCTTCATTCTCGGATCTGCGATGTTGCGATATTATGTTGACATTGACAAGGTTCCTGCAGGTAAACGTCAAAGCTGGCTCTGAACCCCAAACAACATGTAGCCGGTCAGTGTAACCCTCGGTCAGTGTAACCCTCCACGATCCAACACAAACCAAACACACGCACCAGCCAACATAAGGATTCTCATCCGTAAAGTAAAAATAGGATTTATTTTAGTCCTTGGATTAAATAAAAAGCCACACCACACAGAGACCTTAAGTGTCCTAATGCCTTTTTCCTTGTTGCTTTTGATCCAGTCCAAGGACTGGAATGAATATATTTAGTTTGCTTTACGAACGAGTATTCTCTTGTGTTTTCCGGGGTCGGCTGGCGCATGTGCAGGTCTGACTGTACTGTCACTTTAACTGCAGGTCGCTTTTCCATTCTATTGCGGAAGTATGCTATGTGATACATGCAGCTTTTCAGCCAAGCAAAGCAGGATTTTGCTGATATTCCTAATATCGGATGTCTGTTAAACGAAGCCAAGCTCTGGAAGGCTTCACTACCTTCTGCTTACGCAGAAACCTCCTGTCATCACTCGGGTAGCCGCTTAATGCAGCGTATGTTGTCATCTCAGCGTGTTTGGCTTTCCCCAGTAATGCACGACTGTAAATGATTGCAGCAATGCAACTTAAACTCAATTACTTGTGAAACATATTGTAGTGAGCAGACTAATGTGCCAAGAATAAAGATGATTGATGAAATCATACCTTAAAAGAAAACTTCTGAGAAAAAGCGGTCGTTGTCCGTATACAACAATTATGGAAATAAGTTTCATCAGCAAACAGCCATGTTGTAAATGTTGCCTAAAGAACTGTGTTCCCCTAGTGGCTGTATGTGGAAATGCAGGTAAAAAAAAAAACAGGAAAAGAAAGTTGTTATGTGTAGAAAAATCTTGGAAAAAAAAAGAGCAAGTCACGGGTCAGTTGCCCTTCTGAGCCCTTCTCTGCTAGGACTGGACAAAACCACTAAAATCACCGGTGGCCTCAGGAATGGGTACCTATTTATTAATGGGCAGCTGTGCATTGTATGTGCAGCTCGCTTGGCTACAGCTACAACTTTTCCACTATGTTTCCGTGATAATTAATCTGTATATTTACATTTTCACTCTATTTACAGATGAAATCCTTCTGACTCCTAAAGATCCTCGATGGATAGGCGCTTGGTGGCTCGGTTTTATAGTAGCGGCTAGTGTCGTGGCTATAGCATCCGTACCATATTTCTTCTTCCCTAAAGAGATGCCTAAAGAGGTAAGAATACCCCATAAACTTACCCCATAAAAACAAGCCAATCTAGGGGCAGCCATAGTACCATACCTGGCAACTTTGATGGTTTGCCCCAGAGTCCCAGGTTTCTTGCCCCAGGGTGAAGGGGCATATTCTTTATAGGGTCATATTATATTATATTATATCATAGGGTCTCACAGTCTGGAGATGACTCCTTCCTATTCTCCCCCTGCTGTGATCATATTTAAGACTCACAATTGGTGCTTTTGCTACCAGTATGCTATGGCTGATATCCCTGCTTGAATGTAGGTGACTCAATTAAGTCTGTCTTTAAATAATGATAAGTCAGCATTTCTACGAGGACTGGTATCAGAGCTAATTGGGTAACACATTAGGCAAGTCTCTACAATGAATCTTCATGATGGGCTATTAAAAGGTTTAATATTTCAAGAGACTCACGGTCGGCTCCTTTAGAAAGTTCCCAGGCATGTACGTTACATGATCTCTGTGATGACAGTTCCACATTATGTTATTCCTCCCCTCTATATTTCAGGTGTATAAATTGGTATACCTTTGTTGAGAGGTGTGGCCAGAGGCCGTGAGGGGCAGGGTCTGAGTTCAGGGGGGTGGGTTAGAGGCAGGGTCAGGGCGGGGCCCTACTGGATGAGCTGTCTAAAGGTAGGTGGATAGGAGCTGCAAAAGCAACTGGGGTAAATAAAAGTGTCCCTTTTAAACCGGATACACGGGAAGTGACTGCAGCGTGACAAACAATGGCATGCGTAATAATGTGACAATCTTAGTAAATGGGGAATAAATCACTCAGTAACTCAAATATCAGGGCTTTTTGTCTTCGCTGGTGCAGCTAAACTAACAGATAAATAACCCATTAAAGACCCCAAAGACAATTCTAATTCCATCGCCTACGTCCGTAAGACTTATTGTCAGTAGGGCAGTTAAGGACACGAGGATAGAGGACAAACGTTTGACTTGGGACGGATGTTATCTCATATCAAAGGGATGACCGGCGAAACGCGTCGATAGGTAACTGCGGGGCGATTCCCGTCTGCTTCCTGCTCCGGGTGAAGGGCTTCTTCCGGGGGTCTCTGGGTAGGTTTCGTCTTTCAATGAGCAATGGAGTTCACTGCCCACAAGAGTCTGCCTGGAGCTAACTCTACCTCTATTCTTCCTTCCTTACATACTAAATTATTTTGAACTTTGAATTAAAGGGCGAAGAAGGTGTTATTTTCAATGCATATTTCTAGTGGAAGTGGCACATGGTGTTTGGAAACTTGTTTTTTTTTTTCCTATTTTTTATTTTTATTTACTTTTTTATACACTTTTGACTGGAGATCCCTTTGAGGTCTTTAATCTCTCTTGAAACTGGATGGCACCCCTTATGATTTCATGACTGATTTTATTTAATTTTAAGGTTTTTGAACTATTTTTACATTTTTGAAAAAAGTTTTTTTGTTTTTTTTTAAAGTTCACTTTGATCTGCTGCTGATCACAGAGCGATGGCGTACTGTTGCATAATTGTACATTCCAAGGTCGCAAAGCAGTTACATTTGTTTCCACTGAAAGAAACTGCATGAATTGATTGTTTTGAGCTAAAATGACCTTCTTTGTAGAACACAACAATTTAGATAATATATTGGTAATATTTATTTAACAATAAGGTTAAGCATACCTCCCAACAGACCTGTTTTCTACTGCACAGTCTCAATTGTCAGGAACTGTCCCACCATCCCGCTGATCTTCCCCGACTGGCCCACCTTGCTGTGATATCGATAGAAGTGCGCGCTATTGCAAGACGCACGTGGTCATCTGGCAATGCTTTGAAGCTTAGCATAGCTAGATGGTGGGGTGGGTATGTCCACTCTTCCCCTCCCCCGATAAAGGTGTCTTGATTTGGATTTGGACACCTGAAGTTTTCAGGGCTATGGGGTGGCTGGATGAAGAGCTTTATCAACTTTTTGTGTCACTTTGTGAAGAATGCATTTTATTTTTACATGAGATTTTTTAATTTGTAAATGGGTTGCTGTTTCTATACACATTATCGGGGCTTTTAGGGCTGTAGAACCCTGCGATCCCCTCATACCCAGCAAACATTCCGAGCTCCAAGAACGCAAGGGCGTTCTGGGTCATCATACCGGAGAATCTCCTCCATCATGCAAGGTTCACTAACCACTCCAGAAAACCAGATCCACTGGAGGAGCTTATCTACAATCCAGGTTCCAGCACATGGCTGGTTTAGGCACACGTTACATACATGTAAGAGGAAGCAATATGCCCCATCTGTCCATCGCTTCCTTATTTTAAGGGTAAAATTAGATTTTTGCAAAGAAAGGAAAATTCACAGGAAGTGTGGCAATTCTCGAAACCATAAAAAAATGACAAAGAGAATGGGAAAAACATGTTTATACAGGAATGTTTTCATTGTGGGCAGAAGGTCTGCATAAACACAAAGTGTTATAAAACTGAACAAAGACGTCTCATGGTATAAGATCATTTGCAAACTAGTTTTTTTCCCACTCTGGGTGTTTAATGTTTATTTTTCTCTTTTTTTTTTTTTAAAGCTATTAAAGCTATTAACTCAGCCCTTTCTAAACATGTTTGATACCCACAAATCTATCATTATACAGCTAGCCAGATGAATTCATACCCTCTTGCTCTCCAACTGCCATAGAAACCCTGACCGGATGAAACCTTTACTGGCCTTAACAGTAACAAAAAACAAAGCAAGCAATTTAACAGCCTGACTAAAGCTCAGAGAGCGATCCTATATTCTACCTGGAGCAGGCAGCGGCGGGGAGGCAAATGTGTAATAGATATGAGGGAGTCAGGAGTTTTACGTGGTAGGTGTGATGAGAGTGTTGTGTGATGGCCAGAAATGGAAAAGGGACCGGCAGGGGGCACTCAACTTCACCGGCTCCCTGCGCCAGAAGTTGCCAACTCTCACCTCCTTTCTATGGTACGAACGTACAGAAAATGCTTCATTGCAACCATAGAAAACCCTATTTTCGTTAAAAGGAAACATTTAGAACAATTCCAAATATTTGGAGTTATATTTAAGTTTCGTCTGCCAAACTGTTCAGATCACCAGAACAAAGAGATTTACCAAATATAACGTAACTGAAGTAAACTAGAGTTAAATAAATATGTATTGATAAAAAGTAACTCCTAGCAGTGATTTATTACACCAATAAAATGATGTATGTCGCACCGCTGTGAAATGCCGCCATCTAGTGGAGATTAGCTAGAGATACATATTTTATGATGCGGTTTATATTCATGTATACATTTAAGCGTAGATGTCTTATACTTGGTTTAAGTCAATAAATGATTAAGGAATTTTAAGCTCCTGTGAGCAGGACCCTCCTTACCTTTTGTTTCTGTCACTCCAAATTGTTATGTGATGCCCTACTTATATGTCCTCTTTACCTATTCACAGAGCTACAAATAACATGTATTTTTAAATCCATCACCGTATTAGCTGTTGATGGCACCATTTAAATAATATTGTATATTTATTTTTTTCATTCCCGATTATCTGTTGCGTAGACCTGTATAACGTTTTTCTTAATCCTGGATTGTCCATACTTTCTCCTGTTGACCTTATGACCTCCACCTTGAAACTCTTTTCCACCTCATTACTCCTTCCGTGACAGCTTGCAATCCTTAGGCGAGGATTGGTGTCCTTGTGTTAAAAACGGCCTCGCCTACTAACAAGGTGACCTCTTTATCCATCAGTGATGACTTTCCATCTCTTTCCTGGTTTCTAACACCTTCTGGTATTTTTTTCTCCTCCTTTTCACCCTCTTTCCGGTTGTTTACGATGTTCTGAAAGCTTTAAGCTTCAACAGACTGTGGTAAAAATTGTCTCGTATTTAGTTAATTTGTATTAAGTTGGACAGCATCTCAATATCATCGTTTTTCAGCGTTTCCATATTTTTGTTCAGGTCTCTAATGAGGTTACACCAGAAGCCAAGCCCAGCCTGATTGATGACTCGAAGGAGTCCCTGACGTTGTCACAGTTTATTAAAGGTAAAATAAGCTTAATTATATACAAATATGCTATAAGTAATTAAGTTCTACGTATGAAGAACACTTAAACATGTATGTGTGCCAAAGCTTTTGGCTAAAGCCTTTCTGTTAATTATTGGTGAGAACAAGGAGTCTTTTTTTCTTCTAAAGCCTTGATTGGCTTCCAGTCCAATATTTTGGGCTTCCTCCAAAATCCAGTAGCATCTTCTAAATAATTATGGCTTTTTACAAAGCAACCCAACATTATCCTCGCATACTAAAGTCAGCACTAAAGTACAGTTTAAGGATTCTCATCACCCCCAGCTCTTTCACCTTTCAAGAAACGTCCTTGGCTCCCATTCCGTGATCACTTGATGTGTGAAGAACATCTTGATTTGACACTTCGGAAACAGGTTGTGTTTGCATTAAATCCCCGAGGATAAAAACGTGCAAACAGCCTTAGGCTTTAACAGCACTTGGATGGTTTATTTAACTACGTCCGTCCATCTATCCTTTTACTGAAACAGAGGTGAGAAAAAGGATCAAACCGATCAATAACATAGCACCTATTATGGTATTTTTATTTTCTGAAGCCTTTGCTATAAAAAAAAAAATTAAAAAAATAAATAAAAATTCTTTCAAGTTAAAACATAATCCTGCAAAAAAATTCAATAAAAGGTAAAGGAGAGTAGTTATGTTACATTGTCCCATTTACATTGAAATAAAGTAGCAATTCGGTATTCCATAGTCGAGATCTTTTATGAAGATGTTGGCGATTCACAGTGGGTGTTGATACGCGCCAAAATCGTGATCCATTTTTGTTTCGTTTCCAGTGTTTCCAAAAGTTCTTCTCAGAACGCTGAAGAACCCCATCTACATTCTTGTGGTTTTGGCTCAGGCGAATCTGTCCGCTATGATATGCGGCCTGGCGACATTCATGGCTAAATTCCTAGAGAGACAATTCTCCATAACTGCCTCCTTGGCCAATTTGCTCATCGGTAAGCACTGCTGCGAAGTCATAATACGTAATCCAAATGTGTTTTGTTTTTTTTGTGATATAGGAAAGTCGCTTATGTACAAACTGAAGTTGAGGAGACAGACATGATGGTCCACTGGCCAAAATTAAAGAATTAGCTCTACAGAAAGCCATCTTCATCTCAAACTTTTAGGGTGTTCAAGGTCAAGGCTTAGATTTAGGTTTATCGATGGCCAAAGCTTTGGAGGAACTTATAGCAACTTGGAGGTATCACAAGATGAAGAGCTTGTTGACGTTCGCACTTGTCTTGGAATCTTCTACAGCTGAAACATTGACCCCCCCCCAAGCATTTTCTTTCCGGGCGACTCTTACAGTATTTGTTTGAAATTGCCTTCAGAAAAGTCTATGGTCTGTCTCTAAGAGTAAAAGCTGAGTCCAAAAGGTGGACTTGCTTGCCCATTATACCTAGAAGAATATCAATCGCACTTTAGGGTCAAGGCACCTGAGGTTTTGGGTCGGTGGGTCCTTTGTGCAGAGACGGCGGAGAGGATTAGTTGGACTCCTGGTCGATCAAACCGTTTAAGAGCTCACATTTTTGTATATATTCTCCACGTTGAAACATTGCAATTGGGGCATCACATATACTTTCAACCGACCCCACAGAAACTTCTGGGGCAAATAGAGTCATAGATGATCCTTCAAATAATTTTTAGGGAAAACTCTTGGACAGGGCCGGCCCGACAATGGAGCCGAGTGGGGCAACCGCTCCAGGTGGCACTTTTGAAGGGGCGGCACTTTGCCGCCCCAAGCCCTTTTTTTTTTTTAAAGCGAAAGAAAGAGAAAGGGGCGGCGAGTGGTTTTCGCTTACCAAGCTGTCAGTACCCGCTCGGTGCCCCTCACTCTCTCCTCTGCGGCGAGTCTCCCTGTTCGGTCTCAGTGCCGGCTTCGGCTTGTAATGCTGAGTGCCGGAAGATTTCCGGTGCTCAGCATTACAAGCCGGCACCGAGACCGAACAGGGAGACTCGCCGCAGAGGAGAGAGCGAGGACTGCTGAAAGGTAAGTACAAGGGGGGGGGGAGAGGAAGGGTAGATAAGAGGGGGGGGCGGCAGGGACGGAGGGAGAGGAAGGGTAGATAAGGGGGGGGCGGCAGGTACGGAGGGAGAGGAAGGGTAGATAAGGGGGGGGCGGCATTTTAAAATTCGCCCCAGGCGGCATTTTGCCTAGGGGCCGGCCCTGCTCTTGGATATTATAATCCTGGGTCTTTTTTTTTTTTTTTTTAAAGCCTCCTCTGGACACAGACCCCATAGTCTTGCGTTTAGCATTCTTTTTCAACCTCAGCCTACTCAACGTCCTACCTAAAGGGTTAATCTAGCACAAGCATTACCGAGGAGAAATCAGTGTATTTATGGCAAGACACACAACTGCTCGTACTAGACAACGAGACTCAACGAAAATCACTATTATTTCTAATGCCTTCTGTGTAGACAGAACATCGTCTGCCCAGAATTAATGTTGTACTTATCCAGGTCCAGCTCCAATAGAATTGATTACTTTAGGTGGGAAAACGCAAAAAAAAAGGCAATTGAATCTATCCATTCCAAGGCCGGAAGCATAATAAACAGTAATTTGCAAATAAAGGCCGTTCTCACCTTCAGGAGGTTCAGTCTGATGACGATTTTGAGGGCCAGGTTAGTAGCGGCAACGGTTCAAGGACATCTCCGTCGTTGCGGTCTTTTGAGGCGCACACCAGAGTATCAATCTCAGCTATTAACCCCTTAAGGACCGGGCTCATTTTTCGTTTTGTACCCTGTGGGACCGAGGCTGTTTTGACACTTTTGTGGTGCTTGTGTTCAGCTGTAATTTTCTCCTCACCCATTTAGTGTACCCACATAAGTTATATATTGTTTTTTTCAGGACAAGATGGGCTTTCTTCAGATACCATTATTTTGATCGTATCATCTTATTTACTATAAAAAAAAATAAAAAAACATGGTGAAAAATTGAAAAAAAACCACATTTTATGACTTTTATTTGAAAAATCTTTTACTCACCTAAAAAAGCAAGTAAAAAAACTAGCTAAATAGATTCTACTACTTGTCCTGAGTTTAGAAATACCCAATGTTTTTATGTTTTTTTGCTGTTTTTTGTAAGTTATAGGGCAATAAGTACAAGCAGCGTTTTATGATTTCCAAATCTTTTTTAACAAATCTGGTCAGTCTGCCTCCATCTCCTCTTTGGAACATCTTTGAAGCCGGTTAACTCAATTTAACCCATTCAAACCATATATTTTTGAAAACAAGACACCCCAGGGTATTCCAAATGCTGTTATTTTAACCCTTTCCATGCACCAATTATACAACTACACTTTGTCAAACTTTGTAATAGTAATTTTTTTTATTTTTTTTTCCACACAAATTGTACTTTAGTTATAGATATACAGGTGCTGGTATATGTCACTGTCAAACAACACCCCAATATGTGTTCAGCAACATCTCCTGAGTACAGCGATACCCCACATGCATGGGTTTGTCAGATTGTTTGGCTGGTAAAAGGCTACTTTTGGGGCATGCGTAATTCAGGTGGTCATTTGGTCATTGTGCCTCCCTCTCCTCTTTGGAATATCTTTGAAGCCGGTTAACTCAATTTAACCCATTCAAACCATATATTTTTGAAAACTAGACACCCCAGGGTATTCCAAATGCTGTTATTTTAACCCTTTCCATGCACCAATTATAGAACTACACTTTGTCAAACTTTGTAATAGTAATTTTTTTTATTTTTTTTTACACAAATTGTACTTTAGTTATAGATATACAGGTCCTGGTATATGCCACTGTCAAACAACACGCCAATGTGTGTTCAGGAACATCTCCTGAGTGCAGTGATACCCGACCGGCATGGGTTTGTCGGGTTGTTTCAGATTTAAAATGCCACATTTGGGAAGTGCGCTTTTTTTCGCCATTTTGGTCAGTCTGTACCTATGCCCTATCTTTGAGCTAGGCCACTCCAATTTACCCCATCAGCCATTTTTTTTATATATTAGACACCCCTTGGGTATTTGAAGTGCTTTTATTTTAACTCTTTGTTGAGATTTTTGAGAAATTTTAGCACTTGCTCAAAATAATAAACTTTATTTTTTAATTTTATTTTATTTTTTTAATACTTTTTTATATTTTTTTTACACATTTTGCTGGTACTGGATGGTTCATCTAGTGACATCACTGCATAATTATTTTTAAATGTTAGCACATTTTTTTAAAATTTTTTTTTCCATTTTTTATTTATTTTTATTTTTTTTGAATATTTTACTAATCACATAGTGATTAGAAAGCTGGGCTCCATTGACTTGCATGGTTGAATGCAGTACCTGTATTCAACCAGCAAGTGGAGCCAGTTCTCTAGAGGGTCTGGGGACCCTCTAGCGAACTTTTTCGTCTTTATTGTTTTATTTCCCGGGCCGCCGCCATCTTGCTTGATGGCGAAGATCACCGGCAGTGGCGGCTGTGACCGCTCTCCGGAGCGGTCACAGCCCACCCAGAGGTAAGTGTTTGGTGTCGCTGGATGCCTCCTGATCGAGGCATTCCAGCGACACCATTTATGTTTAGGAGGCGATCGTTGATCGCCTCCTAAACGCTTTTAAAACGGGCGTCCGCCGCCATACAATGTATGGCGGCTGTTGACGCCCCGGGGAGGGGCCAGACATGGCCCCCGATGCCGATCTCGGCCTTGCTGAATGCCTCGACATCGAGGCATTGCAGCAAGGCCGTTTAAGCGAAGAAAGTGATCCTTTATCACTTTCTAAGCTTATTTAATTTTTTGACGGTTCAGGACCGTCAAAGGTCATTTAGTGACCTTCTTGTTATGACGGTCCTGAACCGGCAAAGGTCGCGAAGGGGTTAAACCAAAATAGAATCCCAATTGGTGCTTCCCCCCTGCTATATCTCTACTGAATTCTGCTTGAATACAGGTGACGTCATACAGAATACCTTTACCTCCTGAAAAGTTGTAGTTTTTTGGGGGGTAGAAAGGCTGTTATTAGAACCACTTGGTTCATCAACTGACTACATTATTTGTGATAGGCTATTAAAGACTTGATATTTTTATATTTAAATATAAATCAGCAAAGCACATTAACTGTACAGGGTGTTAAACAGGAGTCTCAGATTAAATAAAAATATCTAACAATGTTGTTTTGGGTTTTTTTCTCATCTTTCCGCAGGTTCCGTTAACATTCCCGGAGCGATGGCCGGAATCGTGCTGGGTGGGATCGTCATGAAGCGGTTTCACCTGAGCGCGCGGCAGTGCGGAGCGATGTGCGTCGTCGGGCTGGCGTTGTGCATTACCATCGCCTTCCCTTTGATTTTCTTGGGATGTTCGACTCAAAAATTTGCAAGTCCACACAATGTCCATCAAGCGAGGTAACCATTTTTATTTTCGGTTACACCTGTACCCTAAGCTCACACTTTTTGAAAAACACAGGTTTTTGGCTTCCCGATGGCTAATTGCGCCAGCTCTCAGGAGATCCTGAAAGCATGCTCTTTTAGGGGTATTTGAGGGCTGAAAACATGGGTGCTTGAAAGAAAAAAAATCCTTGACATAGGGACATATTATTCCCTTCTATTTTTTCCCTTACTTTTTTAGATTTCGTTTTGTAACACAACTGGATCCTTTCTTTGCTCCTTCTGTGCACTTCCTTTCTAATTTCATTGGATGGACACCACTGTGACCCAGTTATATATTATATGCCTAACTCCATAATGTTAGCAAATATATTAACATACCTGGCTTCGTGAGGGGGCAAGAGGCTAGTGTACACAGAGGTGGGGGCAAGAGGCTAGTGTACACAGAGGTGGGGGCAAGAGGTTAGTGTACAAAGAGGTGGGGGGGGAGAGGCTAGTGTACACAGAGGTGGGGCAAGAGGCTAGTGTACACAGAGGCGGGGGCAAGAGGCTAGTGTACACAGAGGTGGGGGCGAGAGGCTAGTGTACACAGAGGTGGGGGCAAGAGGTTAGTGTACAAAGAGGTGGGGGCAAGAGGTTAGTGTACAAAGAGGTGGGGGGGGAGAGGCTAGTGTACACAGAGGTGGGGGCAAGAGGCTAGTGTACACAGAGGTGGGGGCAAGAGGCTAGTGTACATAGATTGACCAGAGTAGCCTCAGACAACCATTAATTGGTTAAAAGCAGAAGGAGAATGGGAAGTGGTCAAGGAGGGGGCATCGCCAAAAAAGGAAAATGAGAGAGAGGAAAATGACCCGGAGACCTGGGGTAGGAGCATTTCACCTGGAGACCCCAGAGAGTCCTGAAGCATGTATATTAGTAAATAGCATTAAGCAGTATCGTTTACCCACCTCGGGGTCTGGATAAAAAAGATGTCCATGGAACCGGGGTCACGTATCTCGCTCTGTCCCGTTTCAGTTCTGGGATATGGCAGAACGTCACCGAATGCAGCAGCCGATGTAGCTGTTCAGACAACGCCTTCAACCCAATTTGCGGGGCAGATGGAATCGAATACATATCCCCGTGCTACGCTGGCTGCGAACAGGTGCATTTCGATTACAAAGAGAATAAAGTTCTGGTAAGTAAATAATAATGACGTTACAAAAAGGACTTTTGAAAACGTCTTCCCCGTCGTGTATAAATTTTACCCATATATGGGTTTTTTATTAGATTTTTGCATTGCAGTGAATGTGAGGATGGTTATTTAATTACTTTTCGTATATTTATCTTAGGAATTGAATCCAGCCGATGACATTAAAATATATAAAAAAAAGTAAAATATTTTATAACACATGCCTTTGTTTGAATTATCATTTATATATATATATATATATATATATATATATATATATATATATACACACGTTAATTCTTAGTAGTTCAACCCCTTAATGACAAGACGCTTCCTAAGCTGTTTTAGCGGCCGTTTTTTTGTGGGGAGGGCTTCCGTCGATGCTGCAAAACCGCCGGCTATGGCAAAAACTTTGTCGTTAAGGGGTTAACAAACCCAAATATCTTCATTTAAAAAAAAAAAAAATACAAAAAACATGTATCAATAGCTGACAAAGTCTCAGTTGAGCTAATAAAGTCCAGACATGTGCAAATATATTTATAGGACATATATACCATAAAATATAAAACAAGGAAAAAAAAAATAAAAAATAAAAATTAAAGTTTATGCCCAATTTTTAAGGTTCTGCCAAGTACCGACACAACGACTGTATGATCCTTTTCTAAATACGTCTATCATCCATCCATGATTTCTAAATATCATTATTATTTGAAAACCAGCATATGCCTTTTTTTATATACATATCAGGGGCATCAGATCTGTCAAGCGTATGCAGAATTTAACAAGAGATATTGAGGAGACAACGTGATTTTCTTTTTAAAATAGTAGACAATGTACCTGAATTCGAATTATAATTCAAAATTGTAATCATTTTAATATCACCCCCCCCCCCCCCCGACTCCATATTTGACAAAGATCCTATGTATCTTTCTTGGACAGCCATTCTTAACTGGAACCTTTATCAATAATTGAATGATTTTGTCGGCATCAGAATCTTATGGCGTTCCCAGCGTTCTCTTTATTGAAGTCGAAGAACAGTAGGTAAAAGTAGATTACTTAGAACCAACCTTTCAAGAGTACAGACGTTTCCAATTACTGGAAATAATTGGTTTCCAACATTTTCTGAAAAGATTAGATTTTGCTATAAATAATGTAGACCGCAGGGGACCAAAAAAAAAAAAAAAAAGGATAAATGTGCAAAAAGGATTAATTACACTCCGGTCCTTAACATTGCATTTGGAGAACGTTTTTGTGTTTTAAATAGGGTGAAGCTCTCCGGAGATCTTCGGCCACCGACAAGCTAGCCAGGAATAGAGGCGTCATTTCGATATCGTGCTAAAGATGCAAATTTAGATCAATTTTTTTTTTTACTATGGTCAGAGTAGAATTTAAATATTATGTATGAATATTTTTGCCGACACGTTTCACATGTTGTGAGGTTACTTGGTACTTTAGTAAACGTTATGTTTGTGAGTCGAGTTGAAACGAAACCTTATATTTCGCTTAAAGGAGATGTTCCACGGAATATTTTTGATTAAAATTTTTATCAGATACTAATAAGAAAAAAAACAAAAAAAAACTTACTTCTGATTGGTCAGCCTCAGTAAGTTTCTCCTCAACGAAGGGTGGCGCCAAGTGATGGACAATGACAATTTATAATTACAACTGATACAGGGCCAGATCAATAAATAAATATAATATATACACATATATATATATAAATAATCAAATATTAAATCTGCCATATATTTGAGATGGTATTATAGAGCATTCTATACTTTACTTTTTTTACTTTAATTTGGATCACGGGTTTGTGAAATATTCGAAATATAAAATAAAATGTTTTTTTCCATTCCATTTTCTTTGAAAATTATTTTTTTTTTTAAAGAAAATGTTGACTGTTCTCGTGCTTTCTTGGCAGAATTACACAAAGTGCAGCTGTGTGTCGTCGCCCGGAGGGGATGGTACCGCCACTCCGGGGTCGTGCGGAACCGCGTGTTACCATCTATTCCTGCCGTTCATGGTACTTTCATGTCTTGCTGGGGCTCTCGCCAGCACCTCGCAGACACCGTCCTTCATGCTTATACTCAGGTAATATTCACGTTACGCAAGACTAAAGGTGCTGTTCCGCCTACCCTGTGGAATTTAGCACTTTTGTTACTAAATGCAGATCCCAGAAACCCTTTTTTTTTTTTTTTTTAAAAAACACATTTTTTTTTCTGCGAACACTTAATTGCCAAGCGGCACATCAGTTTCATACACTATGGCCCCTGGGCCAACATTACTCTATATAATAGATGCCCCCCCTATCACATACAAAGCAATTTTACACACCAACTGCGCTAAGGATTTAAATTTTTTTTTTCTTTTAAAGGAGCGTAAATCCAACAGAAAAGTCCCTGGCAATTGGAATTCAGTTTATGCTTCTCAGAATACTTGGTGAGTAAGACATGGTGATTGATGCCCTTGATATATAATTGATGTTTTTGGCCCTTTTTTCATTTTGAAAATACGTTTTCCTGAAGATGGTTTAATGGAGTTTTCTTTTTGAGGCTCGTTAAGAAACTCTTGCGTAGCAGCCAGTTAATGTTAAGATTCTATCAGAGATACCTATCTCAAAGAAATACAAAGTCAGGGTGCCCATGCTGACCCCCGTCCGCTGCTGATAGCGCCTACCATGGGCACGCGAGCAGAAGAACCGGACCACGGAGCAATGGAAGCAGGTGGTCGGTCTGATGAATCACGTTTTCTCTTACATCACGTGGATGGCCGGGTGCGTGGCTTACCTGGAGAACACGCGGCACCGGGAGGCATCCATGGGGGCCGCACCTCGCAGCTTACAGGACTTAAAGGATCTGCTGCTAACGTCTTGGTGCCAGATACCACAGCACACCTTCAGAGGTCTAGCCCATGCCTCGACGGGTCAGGGCTGTTATGGCGGCAAAAGGGGGACCTACACAATATTAGGCAGGCGGTGATGTTATACACAATTTTACCAAAAGTGACTCTACCAGCGCCTACCCACCCCACCAGCTGCACCTTGTCGATGTGTTTTCCCTTTCCAGGGAATCCACTGCTTTTGATTTTGGTCAATGTTATGGCTGATCGGTATACATACATACACTATATGGACAAAAATATTGGGACGCCTGACCATTACACCAACAGGAACTTTGATGACATCACATTCTAAATACATAGATAATTAAGTAGGCTATAACAGCCTGGAAAATCTGGGAAAAAAGTATCAATTTAAGACAGATGTAGGGGTTTTTTTTTTTATTTTATTTTCCAAATAATAGCATATAAAAAGGGTTTATGGCACATGTAGGACTTAACTCCTCGGGCCACGTATAATCCCTGCGTTAGGTGTTTTGTATCAGATTCTATTCACAATTTTGTGTTAGGAAACCAAGAGTAAAATCAGAAAGAAAAAAGCGGATCTGTCACTTTATCAACAGAAATTCCCCAATGAGAAATACTCTGCGGATGGCTGCAGTTTGGGTTTTTGAGTGTTGGCTTCCCAGAGTACGTCATCGTGGTCTTCTATTCATTGATTTTATGTCTCATTGCAGCGTGGCTGCCGGGCCCAGTGATGTTCGGGAGTATGATTGACAGCACGTGTGTTCTCTGGGGTAAGAAGTGCGGGAGGAAGGCCGCCTGTCTATATTACGACAATAATCTTCTACGACAGAGGTAACCATCGCCCGAGACTCTCTCGCTGAAAAACACTGACGCGTTCATCTGTTACAATCTGGGAATAAAGTGATGGTTTCTTTCCACTTAAACTACCCCCGGGGGACCCCACGAGATGCATTAATTTAAACCCGATGTTCTAGAACGGAAAAAAGAACAACGTAAGATAATACATTTACGGCGAAAGTAACATTCTGTTACAAGATTCCTGCGTTAGCCGAGGTGTAGGGGAGACTAAGCCCGGGCACTGATTTTCGGGGTACCTGTGAGGTCCAAACTTGTTCTGATTTCCGACAATTATTTAAAATAACTTTTTGTCTCTCTACATGTTTTGGAGCAATGTAAATAGGCTTGACTTTCATTAGTCAGAGTTGTCTGCCTGGGTGATTAAGACCAAGCCGTTCTAGTGTTTAGCACAGACAGTATGATAAGGAATCAGGGGTTTTATGTAGATGGAGCTGCCTGAAAACATAGTATAAAAATGTTTTTTAAAAAAAAAGAAATGCTGTAATATTTTTTAATATCACCAAATTGCTGAAATACCGAACATGGAAGCTTTGGCTTGTCATTAAAGATACGCTTAATTGAGTCACCTGCATTCAAGCAGGGATATCACCTTCAACATACTGGTAGCAAAAGCACCAACTTTGAGTCATATACGATAATAGGGGCGTAGAATAGGAAGGAAGGGGTCGGCTCCAGACTGTGTGACCCCCGAGAATCTGCCCTTTCCCCCCGAGACCCTGGGATTGGGGCAAAAACCCTGAGAATCATGAGTTCCCAGGTCTGATTATTACGTGCCAACCGGAATCAGCTTATCCTGCAACAAGGAACTGGCCGTATAATACGTATTTGTGGGGTAAATTCTTCATTATGCAAGGCCAGTTTAACCCTTCGTGTACTAGAAGCCGATTGGCCCTTTATAATGCAGATTACCGTATTTGCTCGATTATAAGACGAGGTTTTTTTCAGAGCAAATGCTCTGAAAAATACCCCTCGTCTTCTAATCGGGGTCGTCTTCTAATCAGACCTCAAATAGAGTCTGATTATGAGACTAAGATCCAGATCCCCCGCACCGCTGCAGGGGACCTGGATCCTCCTGTCTCCCCCCCCCACACTTACTTACCGGTGCTTCCTGCTGTATTGCCGGGGCAGCGGGTTGACGTCTACGCGATCCGCGTAGACAACGTCCGCTGCAGCCGGAAGGAGGTGTGGCTAGCAGCGGGGGTTGTCTGCGTCCGTCGCGGATACCTTCCCCGACTGTCAGAAATCAGAGTTCCCCGCACAGGTGCCGGAACTCTGATCTCTGACAGCCGGGAAAGGTATCCGCGACGGACGCAGACAACCCCCCGCTGCCAACTCCACCTCCTTCCGGCTGCAGCGGAAGGAGACGTCAACCCGCTGCCCCGGCAATACAGCAGGAATTTGGAAGCACCGGTAAGTGTGTGTGCGTGTGTGTGTGTTAAATGGGGGACATAGGGCATTTCTGGAATGCCTTATACCCCTATATGCCACTCTGGCACTTAGGGGGTTAAAAGGCATATTATGGGGCAGAGTGGCATATAGGGAGTTATAAGGCATTTCAGGAGGCAGAGTGGCGTTAAGGGGGCATTTAATAGAGCACTCTGCCTCCTGAAATGCCTTATAGAGTGCTCTATACAATGCCTTTTAACTCCCTTAATGCCACTGCCTCCTGGAATGCCTTATACCTCCCTATATGCCACTCTGCCCCATAATATGCATTTTAACCCCCTAAATGCCAGAATGGGATATAGGGGTATAAGGCATTTCTGGAGGCAGAGTGGCACATAGGGGGTCAAAAGGCATACCATGGGGCACAGTGGCATATAGAGGGTTAAAAGGCATATCATGGGCCACAGTGCCATATTGGTGTGGCAAGCCTGGGGGCAGATGTGCGTAACTGGGGGACAGGTTGGAAAATACAAGGAAATAAAAACAAAAAAAATATTTTTCTCAATCATAGCTTTTATTTAAAAAAATAGTTTACATGAATTAACATTTACTGGTAAAACTTTTTTCCTTTAGGGTCGTCTTATATTCAGGCTTTTTCTTTTTTTCCTAAGTTAATATTCAGATTTTGGGGGGTCGTCTTATAATCAGGGTCGTCTTATAATCGAGCAAATACGGTAATATCAGGGAGTTACTGTATTTCCTAGTAACAAGTACATATCAAAGGCACAGATTCATTGTCATTTTATAAAAATAATTCATTTGTATTAGATTTTAATTATTCTTTAAGCCCCAAACATTAGAAATTCTTCTATCAGAAAATAATATTGTTAGATATTTTTTGTATATATTCCACGTCCTTCTCTCACTTGAAGTCATTTTTTTGCCCCCAGGTATATGGGGCTGCAGGTCCTCTTTGAGATCGGAGCCCTGATATTTTTTATTGCCGTTTATTGCGTGCTACGTCACAAAGACAATAAGCAGCCGGAGAAACAAGTGGCAGAAGGCCCAGAAGAACACAAGCTGGTGGAAAAACTATAACAAGAGAAGCGTGATGCCTGAATGCTGGGACTTTAGACGGGGAGATGCAATATTACATGTTACGGTCACGGTGCGATAACACGTGATGGGCTTTCACGGCACGATGGAGGCTGATGGAAGAGACTATGTTTTAAACAATTTTTGATACGTTAAGGAGTTGTGGTGTCTGGGACCAAAAATTGACCGACTTACCGATCTAAAATTCACCAGCCGCGAGAAAGCTTATGCCGTAACTCTTTGAACGTTATAGAATCCAGACATAACTTAGTTAAACATGCCCACATTAAATCAGGGGTTACTTTTTAACCCGAAACATATCCGCTCACTTCATACTGGCCCAGTTGACCACCGATGTCCAAGAAGCACCCAGTGACGCCCTTGTCCGCCTGTCCCAAAAAAGATCCTCCTATAATAATACTGAAAATCCCAATTCAGTTATTTCAATGGGTTTAATGAAAGGATCAAACGTTTTGTTTGTGAATTGTGTTAGGTGAGCATCACGTTAGAGGCAGAACATATCCTTTGAGCTGCTACCTGGAAAACATGTTTTTTCCAGGATAAGAGTAGATACTATTTGTTAAAATGTTACATGTAATGGGCTTTATTGCTGCTTATCTCTTGGCATTAGATTAGTCTCTGAAGCCGTGTTCCCCACCATTGGATCACGTTTTGGAATATATCGGTCGCAAAAAGACCCTGGAATGTACTGCAATTCCCCTGACCTCAAAGGGCATCCTGAATGCCTTCTGCGTTTGCATAATTGCGCTATGCGGAAGATGTTTGTCTACAATTTCATTTGATTGAGATATTAAATTGCAGATATCCAGTTATTACGTTGGCCAATACGTACGAGCAAATACCAGTGGATGGACAGTGTTGTCCATGAAATCATGCAATGCTCTAATTACACTGTGCTTCAGGATATCCATATATATTCCTTACTCTCGTCCTGGTAATGTGTTTACGTTGTACATGAAATGTAAAGCTGTAAGATATTATGGTATTTTACTGGCAGAGAATTCTGAAATACAATTTACATTACGGAACCTTTTTATAAAACGATGAGATGATAAATCTGATACCGTCTTCTACCTGTAGTCTTGATACGTCATTATAACAACCTATTTTTTGTTACATTGAGGTTACATTGTCACGATACCACCGTCCTCCCAACAAAAAAGCTCTATAAGGACGGACACACACAGATATAGCTGTTTACATTGCTCATGAATAGTTTTGTTGGCTACCCAACTAGAGACCCCAGAGGAGAGGTGAAATATCGATGGGCAGACAAGATGCGCCGAATGGTTCTTATCTGCCACCAAATGTTATGTTTACTATCTGCTGTAGTAAAGAGTTTGGTTTATTCTTACTTAGGGTAGAAGTACTTAGGGGATGACGCTTGGTATATTTTCAAGATACTACATACATTTTTTTAGAATTCAACAGTGGTCTATAGAGGACCAGCTGGATGGGTGGTGGTGGGACATTGACTATGTCTCATTCTAAAAAGCCAAGGGTTGTATTTCTGTTTAAGTCAAAGGCCCAGTTTTATCCAATCAGTAATCCCTTTTGTGGATTTTTTGTCATGATTACAACTAATGGAATAAGCAGCCATGTATCCGTACACAATATCAATCGGTTATTATAGAAGGAAGACATCCAGGGCCGGACTGGGACTGAAAAGCAGCCCTGGAAAAATTTGGAGACCAGCCCCATATAGTTTATCTCACGGTGAAGCTCTTCTACCCACACGCACCCCTTATACACACCCGAGTCACACTATGTGCAATTCTTTTTATCTCATTATTTGTATTAAAATGCCAGAAAGCAAAAGTGTTAAAAGGCCCTAATAAATTAAATACATTACACATAATAGGATCAAAACATTTACTACTGCGAACATTGTTAGATGAAAGAGTTCCATTTTATTTAGTGGAACAAAACACTGATCACATTATTCTTCACGATATTCTGGTAAGAAACTTTTATTTCTTTATTAATTCATGTAGACTATTTTTTTCCATATTTAATAAAAGCTATGATTGAGACATATTTGGTTTTTATTTCCTTTCATTTGACAACCTACCCCCGAGTTATGCACCTCTGCCCCCAGGCTTGCCACTCTGCCCCCCTGATATGCCTTCTAACCCCCTATATGCCACTCTGCCATATAGGGGGTTAAAAGGCATATCATGGGGCACTCTGCCTCCAGAAAAGCCTTATGCCCCACTATATGCCACTCTGCCTCCCTGATATGCTTTATACCCTCTCTTTATACCCTCACTCTGCATCCAGAAATGCCTTATACCCCTATATGCCACTCTGTCCCATGATATGCCTTCTAACCCCCTATATGCCACTCTGCCATATAGGGGGTTAAAAGGCATATCATGGGACAGAGTGGCATATAGGGGGGTATAAGGCATTTCTGGAGGCAGAGTGGCATAAAGGGGGTTAAAAGGCATATCATGGGGCACTCTGCCTACAGAAAAGCCTTATGCCCCCTATATGCCACTCTGCCTCCCCAATATGCTTTATACCCTCCTATATGCCCCTCTGCCTCATGACATCCCTTTTAACTCCCTTTATGCCACTCTGCCTCCAGATATGCCGTTGACCCCCTATATGTCACTCTGCATCCAAAAATGCCTTATACCCCTATATGCCACTCTGGCATATAGGGGGTTAAAAGGCATATCATGGGACAGAGTGGCATATAGGGGGGTATAAGGCATTTCTGGAGGCAGAGTTGCATAAAGGGGGTTAAAAGGCATATCATGGGGCACTCTGCCTCCAGAAAAGTGTTATACCCCCCTATATGCCACTCTGCCTCCCTGATATGCCTCAACCCTCCTATATGCCACTCTGTCCCATGATATGCCTTCTAACCCCCTATATGCCACTCTGCCATATAGGAGGTTAAAAGGCATATCATGGGACATTTTTGTTTACTTTATATGGCAAGCCGATCCAGCTTGCCATATTAAATAAAAAATAATATATGCCACTCTGTCCCATGATATGCCTTCTAACCCCCTATATGCCACTCTGCCATATAGGGGGTTAAAAGGCATATCATGGGACAGAGTGGCATATAGGGGGGTATAAGGCATTTCTGGAGGCAGAGTGGCATATAGGGGGACACACTTACATACACACACATGCCGATTTTTTTTGTTTTTAACAAATACAAAAAACATTATACAGTATAAAAAATACATTATTTACTCACCTTCTACTTCTCTTGACTTCCTGGTAGCTGCACACTGTTCTCCTCTATGCTGACAGGATGCCACTGACCTGACATCCGGTGCTGCAGCAGTCTCAGTGCGTGGGGGCGGAGCTTCCACCTCACGCTGCTCCCATCACTATGCAGCCATCAGACTGCTGGGAATGTAATCTAAACGGCCGGTGCGTGCTGATGCCGCCGGCCGGAGCTACTTTAACACTTTTTTTTTAATTTATATGGTAAGCTGGATCGGCTTGCCATATAAAGTAAAAAAAAAGTATTAAAGCAGAGGCGGCCGGCGGCATCAGCACGCACCGGCCGTTCAGATTACATTCCCAGCAATCTGATGGCCGCATAGTGATGGGAGCAGCGTGAGGGGTGAAAGGTCAGTGCGAGGGGGCGGAGCTTTCACCCCTCACACTGCTCCCATCACTAGACGGCCATCGCACACGGCTGCTGGGTGCTGATGCCGGCCGGCCGCATCAGCACCCAGCGGCCGCTTTGGTTAGATTTCGGGAAGCCTGGGGGGCAATTGCCCCCCTGCCCAGCCCGCCCCTGGCACCGAGGGAGGCGTTCATTGCCATTTGCAGCCGCTCAGCGGCTGTCTTCATGGTAAGTCTGCCGGCCGCCCAGCCCACGGACCTTCCGGCCCACCGGGAAATTTCCCGGTATCCCGGTGGGCCAGTCCGGCCCTGAAGACATCTACAGCGACCATTGATTGTAAAGTTGGAGGTGGCTGGTGTGTAGATCTTCTTTAGAAAGCTCCTTGGTTGTAATACGATCTCTACGAGACTCTCTTGTAATTGGACTCGAAGACCAGTTGTAACTGTATCTTCTACCACTGAGGACCAAAGTCATCACACCAAGAATTATTCGTAAAATAAGCCCTGAAATGGTTCCACAATCAAAAAAAACCATGGAGACCAACCTGCTATCTTTCTGGAGAATATAAATCCAGAGTGATCATATTTTCATAGCTTCAGCTAACAAAACCAGCCACTTAATTGTCTAACTGGGATACTAATTGGTTATATATATCTATATCTATATATATATATAATCTACACACACATAGTTTGTCATATTTCTTCACCGTGTATGGCTGTAGTTATTAATATGCGAGATCTCACCTTCCTAGACAGCGCTATATAAGAGCTCATCTGCTTTGCCTCTGTGAAAACGATTCACGCTTTTGGCGACTTTATGCCTTGTCAAGTTTTATTTAGGCTCTTGCCGGGTTTTTTCTAAAATACTCTGCACAGGCTGGGCTAAATCGGAGTATCCAGACAGGAGCGGGTGCCGCCAAGATCGGAGGTTTCAACGAAGCGACGGGCAAGTTAATTTTATAGTAACTGCATTTAGATACGAAAACGTGAGTGAGGTAGGAGGCAAGAGATCAGAAGATGAAGGCTAGATCCGCTTATCAGGATAGAGGTGGCACTGGAGTCCAAAAAAAGACTAGTTTCCCAAGAGAGAAGGTGTAGATAGAGAGGAGTAGATGCCCCAGAGAGAGCAGTAGGTTAAATGGTGGCAAATGTACTAGATAAGGGGCGTCCAACCTGCGGCCCTCCAGCTGCTGCAGGACTACATCTCCCACAATGCTCTTTCAGCTAAGGGGCTGGCTGGGGAGCATGGGAGATGTAGTCCTGCGGCAGCTGGAGGGCCGCAGGTTGGACGTCCCTTATCTAGTACATTATTAAGTTAATACTTACTTTCAAGCAAGACTAAGAGTCCTTTAATAATGCATGCGTTAAAAGCGAACAATGCATCAATGGCTTGGAGAAGACATAACTTAAAAGAAGAGTCTTGTCATTTATTTTTAGCTGTACGTAAAAGTTTATTACATTTCCCAGCTTCCACATACTCCAAAACCGTAAATGGTTTTATTAATTATGATTCTCGATGCGTACGCGTGGTTCGTTCAATGATTTTGCCGGCAGGGGGAAACTTCACTTTATATATATATATATAGGCAAGGTAGATATTATACTGAAAGAAATGTCACGTTCCCCAAATACACTCTTTGTTTATAAGAGCAGCAATTTTAATTTCCTGTTCGCAGTATCTTCTTGATTATTCCTCCCCAGTAAGTTTTCTCTGTTGTGTTTGTAAGGGTGGTGAAAGGAAAAAAAGGGAGCAAACTTCAGAATAAAAAATTGTATAGTAGATTTTTTTCATCTTTCTAAACAAAAAAAACAGAAGTTCATTTTAAAACCTACACTATATGATCAAAATCAGGTCTTACCATCACACCTATATGATGGCAAAAGAGCGTTTGTGAGGTCAGGTAGCGATGAGAAGGCTTGGTTCGCAATCCGTGTTCCGATTCCTCCCCCAAAGGTGTTCCCACAGAGCCGGAAGCATAAAATTGCCCAAAATGTCTATGTACACCAACGCATTAAGATTCCCCTTTAATCGAATGTAGGGGCCCAAACCATTCTATCCCTTCTCCCCCAAACTTTACAGCAGGCACTATGAATTACGGAATTTAGAGTCCTCTTGGTACCCCCCAAACACAGGTTAATCCTTCAGACTTCCAGATTTCGGGCAAAGGTGGCATCCTATGACTATGCCATGTTTAAAGGTACAGAGCCTTTCAAAAACCATTACATTAGGACGTAAATATTCCATTTTATAGGCAGTTTTCAATCTGTGGGTTTACTTAAAAAGCCAACATAATTCTGTTAAATTCACATTTATTTTTACATACTTTTAATATTTACCCTTATATGCCTGGCTACAAACTACAGGGATTAAAAAAGTAAATGTTGTCATTTTATCTTGAGCTAAAATAGAATGATTAATCATTTATTCACGCTTTTAATGTAGACAAATTGCTTTTTTTAAATTTTATGTATTTTGTAAAAAAAAGTTAATCCCTATAAACACAAATGCTTAATTAGCAACATATTTTCATTAAATTACAAATTCCGGGTTGTTTGATAAGACTAATTGGTTTTCAGCAAAATTAGCATTACGTCTGACAAACCTTGTCTTGCTAAATCTAATGGATGATGCGTAACTAAAACCCTATATTATAACAAAAAAAGGGATAGTGATAAATAGCGACATTAATTATGTTGCTTTTTCATGTCTTTTGTAGTTTTTTTCTTTTAAATTATATAAGATTAAGTAAAAACGTATGAGTCAATACAAGTGAAGAGGACGCCACACGTTAAAGAAGCTCTTCAGAAAAAAAGACCCCCATTTTCTATTTTTGTATAATTTATGATGTATAAAAGCCATATCGCCGGCCTGTGTCTGTAAAGCCGACATTACAGCCTCAGATGTGAATCTCATCTTGCGCTCTATTGCTGACCCCCTGCATTTGCTGTCGGCATACCTCCCAACTGTCCCGAATTCCAGGAACCGCCCCGATTTTGAGAACGGAAGGGAATGTGGGCCGGTTGGGCATGTCCTCTGATCTTCAGCATACTAGGGCATTTTGGACAATGCTTTGTGGAAACAGTTCAGAGAAGGCTGTTGGTGTAATGGTCAGGTGTCCCAATACTTTTGTCCATATAGTGTCCAATGTATTTGGGGAAACACCGTTTACGTCGGTAACGTCTAATTATACCGAGGTATATTTTCGTTATTTACTAGTTAATTATGATGATGATTTATTGATTTACACAATCACCATTATAATCCACACGCTGTACAATATGCAAGACACAACTGGACTTTCAAAAACAAAAAGTTTAGGAGGGTCCGACTCAAATCCTTTCTATACAATTAAGAATTCCCGTTTTTTTCCGGAGCAAGTATATGCATTATTTTTTCTCTATATGTCTAATCTGTTACATGAAACGAAGGAGGTAATGTCTCCTATTATGAAAAGTGGGCACATGGGAGAAACGTGTCCTAGCATTTCTGGTTTTCAAATTAGGACACCTGTGTTGGGGGGACGGCTCGTGGTGGGACAGAAGCTGGAATTCACAGGAGACTTGGGAGATATGGATACAAAAAATATGGGGTGGGGAGGAGTGCTTTTTTCCCGGCTAATTTATCCATTTAAACCCAAATTCCTGACGCTTAAGATGCTAAAAAATAATGATTCATGGTGAGGTCGACACAATGGGATTATCTCTAAAGACGGGACGTTTCACCGAAAATAAACAAACCTTAAAACAATATTGAATAGTTGAAGCCCTGGGGACATCATGCCATTCAGGAGTAACTGAATTACTTTACAGATCAAGGTACAGCAGGACGCGGCATTCTTCAATAATTCAGCGAGGTCCCTGACCCTCTGCCTCTCCAAAGACCACTTCATAAATACATGTGTCCGAATGGATAAATACACTGTTTTTGAAGTACAAAGGGTTAAATAGTCTCAAAGTTCCACCAAGGGAGTCTTATGACGACATGCTGTCACTCAGACCTCAGGCCCTGCTAAAGTATAATCAGTGACATCACAAACCTTGGTGTGGAAGAACTTGGCCGGCCGCACAGAGCCCTGACCTCAACCCCACCGAACACCTGGAACGGAGTTTGCGAGCCGGGCGTTTCGTCCAACATCAGTGCCGGACCTCACAACCGCTCTACTGGATGAACGGGCAAATATTACCACAGAATCACCCCAAAATCTGGTGGAAATCCTTCCCAGAAGAGTGGAAGCCGTTATAGCTGCAAAGGGGGGACCAACTACATATTCATGCCCTCAGTTTTGGAACAGGGTGCCCAAGAAACTCATAGAGGTGCGATGGTCACTTTTGGTGATAAGCGTATAAGCCTCTGACTCGCTATTTTTTTTGTCTTGATCTACGCAAAACAGAACGACTTTTGGCAGATATGAGAGGGAAATAATAAAACGTATGAAACTTAAATCAAAAGAGGTATTTTTTTTTTGGTACTTATTTATCTGCTTATTTCTGAGAAGTGCCGCGCGGAGGGAAACTGAACCGAGAGCAGATTTGAGAGTTTATCGGCTCCGGTACAGAGCCGGCTGGGAAGATTTATTACATTAGTAAGAGCGCATACAGAACAGGCTAAAGAAAACAAGGCTGGGACGGAACAGAAAGCCATTAGAGATCTGTCACGTTAACCGAAAAAGATACGATATTGCAAAGCAAACGGCACAAGAATCTTCTGCGACTGCCTCACGTTCTAAATAAAGTTATAAATTATATTCTAAATAAACATACAGGGAAATAACTCATATCCTTACGCTGGTGGATTCGTTGTTATTTGCATTTGAGCCTCTAAACAAGCGAGGCCCATCTACCGGAAACCGGCTGCCTTAAAAGTTGCCGGGTGCTTTTAGGTCACAGAGCACTTGGGTATGATGTCATATCACAGCTCTCCACAGAAAGGACGGTGACCATGGAGGGGGCAGCCGTGGCGGGTCACCGGCCTAGGGGACAGGCTTGGGACAGTAGCCGAGGTAAATACACCTCCAGCTTCAATAACTGATTTTTTTATTATTATAATTTTTTTTTTTTAGGGTTTAGATCTAAAAATCGTTAGAAAAAGCGGAAAGCATTTAAATTTACTTTTTTCCGTGTAACTACAGGCAGGGTCTATAAGTTGAAATGAATATCTAAGAACACATTCTACAAGGTCAGGTCGACGGGGCCGTTAACCTCAGCCATCGTTTGAGTCACGTCCTTCTAGACGTTCTCATTTGCATCGCCATTAAACCCGAATGAGTTTGTGTCTACAGTTCCCACTGCTTTGGGAAATAATTTTTACTCCTAACGGAATGTTTAAAGCAATATATGTTATAATTGAAACATCCTACTGTGACCGTTTGCGCTGGAAAATCTGATTATCTGTTGAATTAAGCAAAGCCGCGAGATGTTAACTATATCAAAAGAGCAAGATTTTAATTTCTTTAGACGCTGCATTTGCATAGTTTCAGATTTGATGGGCATGAACGCTTATGGACACAGGAATTTATGAAAAATAAAACATTTTTCAATTAAAGGAGCAACGAGGTCATTTTATCTTCAAGTGTTTAGCTTTAAACAAGCGAATCCAAGGGGGAACATCGTGGCGATTGCCCCATCCTCAGAGAAAGACATCAGCATGCTCCATGAGTAGGGTAAAGAGGTAGTTTCAAGCCCCAGAACTACCCATTTATGCTCCTAATTTCAAGGAGGCAGGGTTGAGCAAGGTCTTGTAACATCTAAGTATGTTACGATATGTGTGAGTATGTTAGTGTTAGTGTGTGTGCATGTGTTAGTGTGAGTGCGTGCACGCCTAGTTGTTTTAGTGGGTCTGGGTGTGTATGTAAAGTCCCTCTGCCGAGTTCAAGCTCTGGATCCACGAGTCCCCCTAAAATATCACATGACTGACAATGGCCGCCCTCAGGTCTGCAGATAAAGGAAGTTTATTGGAACAAAATGAGACAACCGGATTTGTGTCATCGCCAACTTACGTTACAGGGTACAGCGCTGGCGTATTTAATAGGGCCTATTAAAATTGTGTTTTGGGAGATATTGTGATAAATCATAAAGAAAGCTCTAAAACCAAGCCTGGTCTTTGATTTAAAGTATTTAACCACTGTTTTTTCACATTGTTACTTTTATCATAAAAAATGTGTATATTTAATTAATGGAATATAAATATGCTGTATGTCTGCAGAGTGAGATACGGCGGCAGAACTAACGTCAGTTCAAACGGGAATGAAAGAATAAAAAAGTTATTCATTATATAAAAGGTATCTTACCGATTTCCAACTTCACTGCAACATTACCAAAAAATATTGTGCACTAATTCACGATAATTAAGGCGATGAAAATTGTACCCAACGTAGCAATCATTTTGCGTGTGAGCAATTTTCCTGCAGCTACTTGCATTGAGAAGTAAGATAAAACACGGCTTGGAAATAGAGGGAATTATAATGGTAATTCATTATTAATGAGTAATAGCAATATTACTTGGGCAATATACCAACGTTCTTGCAAATATATATATTTAAAGCCTGGGTACCCACTGTCCCACCCATTACCTCACCTGATGATCCTCCCCATAAGCACTCCTTAGGGGAGCCTCGAGTTAGTGGGGTCTGGGAGCAGTATTTCTTCCACGTCCCCTCCTATAGCATACATACTAACATGCATACTAACACCCGCTCGCTCTGACACCGCGCACGCATACATTCTCTCCCCATCTTCCAGGGGCCATTAACCGCTGGCACGCCAAGACAATATGCAGACACCCACTGTCTCACGATAAGCCCATACATTGCCACGCGCATCCACACACTAACAAAAATACTTATACACTCTTGTTAATGCCATACACTCCATACATTGACACTCACCCACATACAAACACCGATACCAAATACTAACACACACACTCATGCTAACAGCTCTACACTCTAACACCATACAGTTACAGACACAGGTTTACAAACACTAACAACTTTTATTAACACCTACACGCTAACAAGGTACGCTTACACACAGTCACGCTAACACCATATGCTGATATACACACACACGCTAACAGCATACAGTAACCACTCTATACGCTCATACACGCTAACACCACACTCTTATACACAGCCACATGCTATACAACAGGGGCGTCCAACATGCGGCCCGCGGGACCTCGAGGTGCGGCCCGCGTGAGATCGGCAGCCAGGATCACAAGAGCCCTGCTGCTTACTTGTGGGAGGGTCTATTCTCTGCTCCAGTCCTGCCTCCTCTGTGGGGAGAACGAAGGAGGCCGCGCCCCCTGCTGAAGTCTGTGATCGGCATTGAGAGAGCTGTAGTGCAGGTAAGGGGGCGGGGGAGTGTGTTTGAATGAGTATGCCTGATTGAGGGAATGAATCTGTGAATGAATGTGTGTGTGATAGCATAGATGTGTAAGTGCTGGAACCTAGGCATGATGGGACTGTGATTGCTGTTAACAATCCCACTCCTATCATGCCAAGTCAGCCAGTATATGCTGAAACCTGGCTAGCTGCCCCCTTGTGTATGGATGCTGCCAGCAGTATGGGGTCTGCACTTACAGCCACCCTGTACCAGCATGTACTGGCTGACTTGGGATGATAGGAGTGTGACTGCTAACAGCTAACAGCAATCTGCTAACAGCAATCACAGTCCCATCATGCCTAGGTTCCAGCATTTACTGGTTGGCTGGGTATAAAAAGAGTGTGTTTGCTGTTAGCAATCACACTCCTATCATGCCAAGTCATATTGTTGATTTTTTTTGTCCACTTTTAATAAAAGCGTGGTTACACACTAAAATTGGACAAAAAATACCGGTACAATGCCCAGCCAACCAGTACATGCTGGAATCTAGGTATGCCTGAGATTGCTGTTAACAATCATAATATATAATTTTTTGTACAATTTTGGTGTGTAACTTACTTTTATTAAACGTGTGTGGGGGGTCATTTTCAGTTTCGGCTAAGTGAACCCTGAATTTTCGGTTTTGGTCCAGAATTTTCATTTTAGTGCATCGCTAAAATAAATAGAACTATTTTATTTTTACTTATACAGAATCCTGCATTTGTAGTCACAAAACTTTCTAGGCCCAGAAATCAGTGAGAGGAAGAGTAAAGGTTTTGTGTCATTTACTTTATTTTAATCTGCATATTTTATTAAAGGCCATATTTTCTCACAGTGAAAAATGAGTGCCGCCCGCGCATGTATACAATTCTGATAAAGTGGCCCACTGCAGAAAAAACTTGGACGCCCCTGCTATACAATATATATATGGCAGCGCTCCCTAGGCCAGAATACAAAACTGATTGTAGTACACACAGAGGCGGGTGCCTTCATGGAGCCGGTGAACCACAATCGGCCCAAGCTATTCATTCTTAGAGCAGAGTTAGGATGGAGATTTTCTGATACACGTCGTGGCATACGATATAAATAGTATTGCTGCAGAAATTACTTATTAACCGTACAGGAAAAAGGTGGGCAACTCAGACTCCGGGAAAAAAAAATAATTTCACCCATCAATTAAACGTCTACAGAACACGAGAGCGGCAAACGGCCGTCTCCGCTCATCCGTACACAGGAAACCCGCGGAAAGATGCGGCTAAATTCAGAGCTCCAGTTTCCAACCAACCTGCATTAAAACAAAAACATTATCCGCAGCCAGGCTATCCGATAGCACCCGACAACCCCGGATACCACGGAGGGTAATAACATCTAAAGAGCATTTAAATCGAAAGGATACAGAAGCAAGGTTATTGCGAACATAATAGCATCGGCACGAAGAAAACCCTGAGAATGTCCAATGCTTGTAAGAAGATCACAGGGAGATTTTTTGGTCCCTGGGACAACTAAAGCCAAGTGCCCCAGCAACCACACGAACTTAGAATACATGGAACGTGCCACATACCATTATATTACCTGACCCCAAAGCATCTACCCCTCAGACTTGCCCCTGTTTGAGGAATTTGCACCGTTCCCTCGCCCTCCCGGCCATAGATCCATAGATCGCCAATACAATAGGTATTAGCACAACCCGTAATACTCATCTTTTTGGGTATATATGGAGGGAAAGAGAATGCAAAAATGATTATCAGTATACTAATATTTTTCTAGATCTTTAAATTAAAAAAAACACAAAAAACTAAAGAAAATAAACAAAAAAATACATATGTTTTCATTAACGCTTGCTTTGTAAGAGCTGATCTATAACATCAATGACGTACATCTGTAGGCACTTGGTTGACTTCATTCCCGTTTCTAGACATTGCTTCCGCTTAAAATAAAAGTTAATAAAATACTATTTTATCATTTAGCTAAAAAAAAAAAAAAAAGCAAAGAACCAGATGCCACCGTAAAGTCTATGCCTCCCTTCAGAGATCGGGACCCTGCGGCAGTCATGTCGGTTTTCCCGTACGTGCCGGGGATGATGGTGGCAGTCTGCCCAGTTAGTTTCCTGCTGACAGGCATAAGGGAAAGGCTGCGAAAGCAGTTTCGGAAAGCTGAAGAAATTGCTCAATTGACTCGTCTTTATGTTGCAGGACACGCTAAACTACAGATATTGTTCTGGTTCAGCCAGAGGTTAGGAGGCAGCAGGAGGTGAAGAATAAAGATAGTCAGCCTAAAACCATAGAGGCCGAGTTCCTTAAAAGGAAAAAAAAAAAATATATATTTCTACTTCGTGTGCGTAGGTAATGTAATGTTGGTGTAAGTACGTTATTGTGTGTGTGTATGTATGTAGAAAGACAGCAGCAGCTTGCACCAAGCACAAGTTGCATGGGAGACGGGACGTAGCAAGGTAAGTAGGGGAGGGAGTGCGTGTGTATGTATGTGTATGTATAGAGTACGGTGTATGTAAGTGCGTTCCTAAAGAGTCAGTCTGTATAAATTATATATACTGACTCTAAACACAAACACACGTACATATATATATATATCTTATATACACACACACATATATCTTATATACACAAACACACGTACATTATATACACAAACACACATATACATATTATGTAAGGTATGCAAATAAGAACTGAATGTCATCTCCCTGAAAAGGGATTTAGATGAAATAGGAGACCAGACACTAAACCGACAGGTGCATTTCAGCATAGGGAAATGTAAGGTTATGCACTTGAGGAAGGAATAAAAACATGCAAATGATACGGTAAATAACTGCTTAACAGGTAAATCCTGAACAGAGAAGGATCTGAGAGTACTTGTCGGTAATAAATATGCCTTAATACGATTGGTAAGACCACATCTATAATATAGGTAATTTGGGGACCAGTTCATATAAAAATTAAAAAAAAGACACCATGGAACTTGAACAAAATTAAAGGTACGGAGAGAGACTTTCCAAGCTTACTTATGTTAGAGAGAAGATCCCTACATGGGGATGTGATTAGCATATATCAGGAAATTCAAGGACATGACGCTGTTTGGCGATCCTTTCATCCATAGAAGTGTAAAGAGGAAGCATCCTTTATGGTTAGAAGAGAAAAAAAAAAAAAAGATGTTAAACAATGGAGATGGTTTCTTTTTAGTTAGTTTATAGGATTGTTAAGGCATTGCCAAGTGAAATAATTTTGACGTTTAGCTGATGTTGATCCAAGTTAAATTCCTGTTTTGGAGTTAGGGTGTGTGCTAGTATGTATGTCGCGGCGGGGGTTTTTCAAGGGGTCGGAAGACCACTCTGATGTATCTGCCCCCGGACCAGAAGGTGGTAGCCCTCCATTGCCTCTTTTGGATTACCTAACATTGGTTGACCTTGACAGACCTTGCATCACTTTTCTGAGTAACAAATTCCAAATATTTATACCTTAGATATGTGCTGGACATGCGTGGAATTCTTGCTTTGTTTTATGTACTTATTGGTCATTATTATTTTAGCAGCAACCCAGGAATCTGAATGTGTATGCCTTTTACACTTTTTTTTGTGTGCTCCTCTGTATATTTTTTGTGTTGTGCATATTTTCAGGTTCTGACTAAAGGTTAGGGTGGAACAGTCTCCTCCGACACACAGGAGCCTCATCAATGTATCCAGAGAAGGCTTTAATTTGCTGAAGAGTCTTTTGGGTTAAAATGAGGTGGATTTAGACTAGACTCACCAAACTTGGGGTACTTTAAGAAGCAATATATGGCTTTATAGCATAACGGAATCCCCAATATTTAGGCCGCAGATAGGCGTTTTCTGAATGGCATCAGTTGTGTGTGCGCTGGATTATTGGGAATCAGTAAAACCACCTTGCAGTTTTAACAGAGCCAAAACAATTTGCACCAGAAAGCATCATTCGCCGATTCCCATGAGTTTGATTAAACGTGGATTTATACCACAGCACGAATTTTATTGCTAAATAGATGACAATTGTCTTGAATATCCCGTCATTTTGATCCACAAACCTCTTCAAAGCGTCATTGAACCCGTTTTGTGGCAATAGAATCAGGGCATAGCTTCCAAAACATTTTCAGCAAAAGAGATTTCAAATTGTGGTATAATGAAAGCGGAGTGGAGGCAGAAGGTGACTTAAAAACAATTTGTTTTGTTGCATTTGTTTAGAGTCCTCGGTTGAAGCTCTGCCTTCCAGGGTCTCTGGTTCATTTTATTTCTCCGGGCACAGATGGGGGGGGGCTGTTTGGCAACTCTCACTCCCCAACTAATGACTGTCTGGGGATAACCCTGTCCCGTCACAAAACCACTCCTCAAGACGAGGGAGAGCTCCGGGTAGTCTCTCCATGGAAAGTTCCCAGGTATCCACTTAAGGATAGAAGCGTTTTCAGTGCTATGCTGATGGACAGGATGGGTCTTATCTGCCATCAAGTTCTATGTTTTTATGTAACTTTTCTCTTTGACATCTACAGTACCCACACCCATTATATTCAATGAGAACCCTCAACAGAACAAATGAAAATGAAGCAGAGAGCTTTGAATTTTCATTGACACTCCGTTGCTCTCACACTTGCTCACTCAGATGCTCTCTCGCTCTAAACGTGACCCCCTACCATCTGCCCCGACCGCTTCCATGTCCCCGTCTTCTACAGCTCTTTTTTTCCCTTGCCTCTTCTCGTTCTTCAGTCTTCTTTCTTCATCTTCTCCACTGTATCAGCTCCCTTATCCAAGTACTTACACAAAAAGGGTGGAGCCTCCATGCTGACCCTCTCCCCCGATTGGAGGAACAGGGGAGAAGCGTTCCTCCAAGTGGCTCCGCCCTTTTGCAGAAGTCATCTAAGCAGCAAGAATACTGCAAGTTTAAAGCAAGAAGCGTTTCTGCACCTCTTTCTCCACATTCCAATAATGTTTAGAACTTTACATTTTTATTCTTTACATGTCATTCTTCCGCCGTTATTTTCGTCTCTGATTTAGAATAATCACTTTTTGGGCCACGTGTTTCCCTCATTTATGCTATTGCAGTATAATAAGATCTCTGGATTGTTTAATTAGATTTCAAACCCTATACCTTCTCAACAAAATCTCCTTATGCCACTGGAAATACCGTTCGCTTCCAATTGATTTTGAATTAAAACTCCAATTGCTAATTCTTTAGCAGACAGCAGCCGAGTTAATTGGTATTGATGTTATAATGCGTTCTGTTATATTCATGATTAATATCCCCATGATCAGCTAATCAATATTAACTTAAAAGTATTTACACAGTAAGAATAGGAGTTGGAAAAATAAAAACAAATCTATATGAATGTGAAGCCATAAGGAGCTCTTTCGGACAAGGTCAGCTTAAATTACACATACAGTTAAGCCATAATGCTGTCATAAAGATCTATTAACAATCATGGTGGCCGAGTACCACTTGGCACAGCATTCCATAGTCTTAGCGTGTCTGTTGGGAAGACCAGCGATCTTCTTTTTAACCGGCTGTCACTCCCCACTCCCTTCTTCCAAGGTCTCTTCTACAGGAAGAAAAAGAAGAAACCTTCTAATGTTCTAAACACATTACTTTATCACTTTATCAAAAGTTATCAGATTCAACACTAAATATTTGAATGCTATAAGATTGAAATTTATATTTATCCAGAAGGCTTTCATTATTGCCTTTTTTTTTTTATTATTTTTCATGGCCAGGATACAATTTACAGTTTCTCCAAAGATAAAATTTCTTGAAGGGTTGGAATAACTTCCATAAGGAATGTTGGCTGAGAAATTTTAGTTCATCGGGCAAAATGTAGCAGGACATTGCTGGCTAAAACAATAAAAACAAATTAGAAGATTTATCAGCTTATCTAAAAAATAAAAATAAAAAGCTAGGACACAAAATCAACAATTTTATGCCTCATGTGCCTTTGCTGACAGATGGAGTCACCAGCACCGACAGATACGCGGCACTGCCAAGAAAGGGAAATGAGAGAATTATGAACCTCGGTAGGCAGGCTGACAAAAATATAACACTTGTGTCCAATTTTGCAGTGAATCGAGTTATTTGCATTAATAACACTGCCCGTGGAGTCACGGGGCAGCTGAACCATGAGGGATGTACAAAAACAAACACAACAGGTCGGTTTGGAGGCATTCTCTCCTATCCAGATGGCCAATGGCCGGAATCTAAGTGGCCCCTGGATCCGCCATGTCTGTTGGCTGTAAGGCCAAGGTCACAGCCTCGCATACATGGAGCAGCTATGGATTCCAAGACCTGGATCTCGCGGTTTTTATTATACTGACCGGTACATCAGCTAGAAGAAGACAGACATTGACAGTCAAGCGCTTGTAGAGCAGATAGGGGCAACTTTTTGTTGAGGATGTAAGACCAAAGGTGGGCATGCAAGATGGCAAGGAGCCCCCTATGCTGTTCCTATCTCAGGAATTTCGACAGCAAGGAGAAGCTGGGCGGTTTTTGATTTTACTTACACATGGGTGCATATGGAATAAACCAAATATAACATTGAATATTTACTAAGACCTGAGTTTGTAGATGGTTAGAAGCATTTCATCTTGTGTGCTGTATGAAGCACCAACCCATAGAAGTCCCTTCTCGAAGGAGTTTGCCACCGCAGCACTTCAAAAGGTTCTCAGAACTAGTAATGCACCAGCGGAAAAATTCAAGGTTTGCCAGGGACAGACGTCAGACATCTAGCGGTCAAAATAATCACGGTAAATAAACTATGGGAAGACTAGGTTATTTAGACTGCTCCAATCTATGCACGCCTTGGATCGCAGGCGACGCATGTGATCAATAATGTCAACATTTAGATGAATTAAATTATGATGTGTCTCCCTTAAAAAGGCCACTAAGGTCTTAAGTCGAAGTTGAAACCTTTTTATTAGGCCAACATAGGAAAAGATGTAAAATTACATAAATGTTTGGGACATCAGAGGTCTCTGCCTCCTAAAAAAACCCCATAGATTTGTTGTTGATACCTAGAGCTCCATATGAAGAAGAGGCCTCTGAGGTCCAGAAATGTTTTCTAACATTACTTTTGTGGGGTCCCAATAAAAGTTATTGAAGTTTAGCTAAAGACTCCACTTTCTCTTGGGCTAGCCATTTTTCTTATGTTAACTGGACCAAGGTACTGGGGTCATGTTTTTTTTTTATCCATGAGGAGAATCAATACATATTCTTATGGACAAATAAACCAAAAATTGGGTAGTTGACAGCCCCTGTTAAATCAAATAAATGTAATTGTGTTTTAACTGCAAATCTCCAATATTTCATAATGAATAAATTTGCCGACGCATTTCACATCTAACCAACATAGTATATTTCTATGCAGGTATGTATTCATACTGAATTTGATGAAGGAATCTACTATTTTATAGTAATAACAAATTAGTTTTTTTGCAACATGAGTCTACTCTATTTCAACTTACTTATATTTTCATCATCCCATCCCCTGACACTTTGTGTTAAATTCCCTATAGAATAAGATATTGACTGATGGAAAGACCCGGTATCTTTGCTCTTTTGAACATCTATATTTATGCAAATATCTTTCAAGGTCCACAACAGACAGACAGACATAAATCAGCCTTTTCTTGACATCAATGGACAGGGTGACTGATGGTCCCCCATACTGTATGAAATTACCATTATCAGCTAATGTTCCCGGTGTCCTATTAGCTAGTAATGTGGTTAATGGTTTTGTCCTGGAAATAGAAGAACTTAATTTCTAACCTGATGGATACGACAAGTGAGATAATGAATAAAACCAAAAGTATAAATGTTCCTAATTGAATCCAAAATACCTTAATTAAGAATTTATTTTAAAGATTTTCCGGTATTTAAATATTTCTTATATACATAGATATTGACGCAAAATGTAACATTGCGTTGATTATGTTAGAAAGGAGATATTTATAATGAAAAAATCTGGTACAGATTAAAGTAGACCCAGAAGTTGCAGACGCTCATTAATTTAGTGTAAAAAAAAAAAAAAAAAAAAAAGCTAAAAGCTTATTTGGCCTTTATCTACAAAATACAAGAAAAAAAAAATATAAAAAATATATACTCGCAACTATAACAGCCGTCATAGGTCATTTAACGTTGGTAATTTGACTTAGCAGGAGAGCTGAATTCGATTTTAATAGAAGTGCTCTGCTTATAATATTTGCTGCGGCTAAGATTGTCAACCCCGGTTTCAGCTCATCAAACAGGTATTTCGGATATATTAGTAATTTTTTCCTGTATAGGGGAAAATGTTGCGTCACGCAGACGGAGCACGTTCACAAAGGCTTTGTAAAAAGTGTTCTGGAAATAAAGCATACAGATACATACAAGCCGCAAAATCATTTCGTTTGTACTCCAGCGCTAGGTTATTATTAACAGCGTAATGGTTTTCCTTGCAACTTTGTAATGAAGTGGAAATTGAAGAATACTATAGATTGTAAGCTCACAAGAGCAAGGCCCTCTTCTCCATCTGCAACAGTATGTTTTAACATGTGTTAATGTTAATTTAAGTTGTCTGTTAAATATTTTCAGTGTTCCTTATTGTAACAGCGATAGGGGATCTGCCACTTTAAGGCCAGTGGCCTCCAAATGACGGAAGGGTTAGCCAACCTGCTGAATAGGTGGGACGTCATGTTACATTTATGCTCTCGCAGCATACAGCCGCCCCTAGCCAGATTGCAGCCACACAAGGCAGGACCTAATCTGCCGCTGGAGTGGCAAAATCAAAAATATTTGGCCCTAATGGCCAGTGTGTGGCTGAATGTAACATGGCCGAAGACTTTGCTTCCGTCAACCAAGATGCTGAAAATTAAGGGTATCTTAAATCAGCCAAGATGGTCAAAGGTCAGGATAAGACCTTAGTCTTTCAACATACAAAGTGACACCTCACAACAAGTACAGACCGGGATACTTTAAGGCCCATGGCTGACAACACAGAGGTACATGGCCATTTACTGGATTTTATTGGACAATCAAATGCACATTTACAACAATAGAAACGTCACACTAGACTGATACCGGGAGAGGTATGGAGAACTCTGAGCTTCACCTGATTTGACCATTAAAGCCAATCTTTTAGTTAGATTCGGCTGCGGTTTGGTTACCCAATCTCACCTGATGTGTTGCTTACTGGAAAAAAGTAGTTGTGTGTCATGCCTTGTAGAGGATGCAAACTAGGCATTATTCTGGGTCTTAAGTACCCCCCCCACCGCACAGCCAATCATCTGTCTCATCATATATAATGCATGATGAGGTCAGACTTCCATTGATTTTTTCACCTCCTTTGGTGGGTCAGTGGAAGAGAGGGACAGTGGGGCAACTAAGCCGCAAAGTGCTTGACAATTGGGACTGTCCAGCAGAAACCCAGACACTCGAGGTGTGTGATTATTAAAAGACCTGATTTAGTCAAAGGCCACACTCAGCTTCTGGGCCATCCTGTAGGTGCCTAGTTCTCGGGGAGCACAAGCTGGTGCGCCCCTTTTGCTTTTCTTTATATAGCTTCTGACTGTAACCATTTGTTTTTCCGCTGCAAATTAAGCGTCTCCTTTATTCTTTGTTGACAGAACTTTGGATGTAATTGCTTGCTTCGTCTGCACGGATACATTAAGAGAAAACCGTCTTTGTTTGTTTCACTGCGGAACCACAAGACAACGTTTAAATCAAAGTTTTGACGGCAGCCTTGTAATTGTCTTGATAAGATAATTAGCTCTGGGGAAGAAGGTTGTAAATGGAAACGCTGGGCTTAGAGATCTATTTTGAACAGAAAGCACGACCTGAAATGAGGTTTATTCAACGGAGAAAACAAGGTTTATTTTCCAAATTCTTGTTTACAGATACCCTGTTAAGAATATATTTCTACAGGCTGTATTGTAATAGTATAAGCAGCTATATATCAAAATATGATTATGATAATTTGGGATATATTATAAACCGTTGTATTAACCTAGTTTTGTTCATGTGGGTAACTGGATTATTTATTTATTTTTATCCCACAGATAAATGGACAGATGCAATTGATCCTTCTCCATAGACTTATTGGTCAGAGTATCTCGGTGGTGATTAAGACTGAGCCATTATATAGTTTCCAACAGGCAGTATGAAAAGCAGTCGGTGTGTTTGTCTAGTAGATTTAGCTCAGATAAACACAGCGAAATTATGAACTTGTAAAAAAATCTGATCATTAAAATGTAATAAGAATATGATGTCACAAAACATTTGCATTAAGCATGACGAAATAAAGGTTTTTTTTAGTTTTTTTTTTTTTTTAGCAAATTGCTTTGTTAAGGCATTTATTTTCATCTGTTTGTAAAACTAGAAACATAGAATGTACAATACATGGTTTACCCAACAGCTTATTAGCCGCCCGTATCCCCAACATCCCTCAATAATACAATCTGAGCCTAAAAGTAGGGTTATTAAATAAAGGACTCACAGAGAGGCTAGTCTTTTGCTGCGGCTATAATTAACATTGAAGACCGGCTGCCAGAGATTAGATTATATGAATTTACTGTGAATTTTCTGCCTTGCATATGGACAGATAATTCAGTTGCCGGACCAGGGGAAAGGGTTATCTGCGCTGAATCACTGCGTAAGTCTGTTTGCGAGTCTCTGCTAAAAGATTTTCTATTTAATTTAGAAAATAAATGTTCGTCTCAATTTGTATGTTGCAGGGACAGGATATTTGACCCGTTAAGACGCAGGGCCGTGGCACACATGTAACTATTACAGCCGAATAATAGAGCTTGGATACCCCAGAGAGTTAAAAAGTGTTCTGTGGCCATTTGAATTGAGAGATCATTTATCTTGTGGAATATTCCATGCATGCAACATGTTATGGTCCTCTAATTCAGACTAATTAAAGTGATATTAGCATCATTTGTCAAGACTGAAACACCTTCTGGCAGCGCAAGAAGACTCCTCGTGCCATAAATCTAAAATTAACTTTTTTAAACATATCCCCATCCGAGAAATTTATGTATTCTATAGAATATATTGTGACCCCAAGGCACATTTAATAGCTAAGAATATATTTTCAAGGGTACATTAAGTCATAGGCAGGGCAAGACTGGACGCTTTGTACCGGTATATATAGGAAATCCGGTTCTCTGTGATTGGCTGTTCCAAACAGCCAATCGGTGGCGAGAAATGTCAGGCAACAGTGGAAGAGTGCAGCTGCAGAAACAAGATATATATTTTAATAGATGTGTTTTATTTTCTTTTTTTAATTTGAAGAATACATATTAATGTGCTCACAGAAGGTTAGTGTTACTGGGAATACTTTAATATTTGTTATTTAATGGGGGGCATCAGGGACACTAAACTGTCCCTTGAATTGTTGACTTGCCTAAAGCTGGAAAGGGTCACTGAAAGCCTTGATGTTCAACAAGCGGGTGCCCTGCAAAGATAACTGTAAAGAATACTAGAGTATCTGCTAAAGACTTACCAAAACCTTCAGGACTTCCCAACATGGTGCCCTTATGTTCATGGCGTGGATGACCACTGTGAGCATTGGTGTTGTCGTTAAGAGTGTTATTGGAAGCTGCTTTTGATTGGGGAGTATTAATATAATTTTTATCATATTTTATTGGTTTTACACGTGGAATTTGGGTTGTTTTTGTCTTCACAAGGACTTCCCAACATATCTGTTGAGTTTGCCATACATAGAAAAATGAACAAGTATGGTGTTCATGGCAGGACATCACAGAGGAAGCCACTACTGTCCAAAAAGCATTGCTGCACGTCTCAAGAATCCAAGAATTTGGATCTTCCAAAGCACCACTGGCATAATATTCTGTGGTCATATGAAAGAATACAACACCATGTGGAAAAGTAAAATAAAAGCCTTATCCCAATTGTTAAACGTTGTTAAAAGGGAATCATGGTTTGGTATGGTTTTGACGCTACGGAATCTGCTGTCGCTATATAAATAAATGTAATGTTTTGACTCAGGGCCTGGACAGCTTGTTCTCATTGATGGAATTATGAACCCTGAAGTTTATCAAGACTTTTTGCAGAAGAACATAAAGGCCATCTTGTCCAACAACCGAAGTTCAACAGAAGTTGGGTGATGCAACAGGACAGTGAGCTAAAACACAGACGTTTCTATCAAACTCGTGGCTTCTTCAGCACAGGAGACGCTTAGACTGTGCTACAGGACCAGTTCCTCCAAAATCAGATGCAGAGATAGCGCCGGGAAGCCACTGGACTGCCATACATTGGCTCCTGCGGTCCATGCATCACATTTGTGGTTTAAAGAACAGCCCCGTTAACCACATACCCTAAAACAAACTTACCTCTATATTATAAATACTGAGGAGCATGGCTAATTAGAGATTACTTCGTAAGGTATTCACCTTTAGCACCCCAATTTCTGTAGAAATAAGTCATTCAGAACTTTTTTTCCCATTGGTTTGTTTCTTTTCTTCTCTTTCCCCATCTTATTGAATAAACCATGCTTTGTAACCATAGCTCATAAGCGTTTCCTTCTTCCTCAAACCCTTTACAGAACTATTCAAGTTTCAAATTATCTAGGCATGGTTAAAAACAATTAAATTCCACTTAGAATTATAAAAATAGCTACAGTACTATTATGAATTTGTCATTATAAGGCAATTTGGCCAAGTTGAAAGCTTTTTTGTACAGTACAATTACTTGCAGTGCATTCTAAATATATTCTTCTAATCACCGAATCTATTACAGAGAAGCCACAAGCTCTAAGCTATAAGACAATGCAATTAGATACGTATTATATTCCGTAGCTATAATGGTTTCCATTTTATCAGTCTTGTGATATCTTCAAGAATTCACGGCCATAAACTCCCGATGTAATCAATCCACTTAAGATAAAGAAAAAAGAAAAACCTAAGAAATGTTCCATTTACGAATAACGGAATCCTGGCAGAGCTGATTTGATTTAAAGAGGTTCCAAGGAAGTCCCGATTTGGAAACCGTGTGACGTAAAATTCTAGACTTATATTATTATTAAACCCGGCACTTAAATGTCAAGTCAAAGATATGAGACCTGCGTGAGAATTAGGGATCAATAGAATAAGGTTTCTCTGGATGAAAGGTTAACTATTTTCATTAATGTATTCTTAAGAAGCAAAACTAAAATTATATGGCCCAATATTCTTTTGGGGAAAAGAAATTCCATGAGAAAATGTGGAACTTTAACAGCGCGATTAGCTAAGTGTCCCTCAAAAAAACAGATGTAGAAAAACACTAAAAGGCAAACCTGGCTGAATGGATGCTGATTATTGGACTTTAAAAGGCAGCCTATTGATTAAGCCCTGTTCACTCTTACCAGGTTACAATTCCCATCCCCCCTGCCTCCCAGTTGTAGCTACTTCCAGCCCCCCCCCCAGTTCCCATTTGGAAGGGAGAGATACCCCCCAAGGCCAGATAGAAAGTTAATGAGTCCCTGCGCAAACATCTGTGTTAGTTCTGCACAAAATTGAGTGTGCTAGTTTTGTCGAGTGCTTTGAGTTTTATCTTTGGTTGACCAACAACAAAAGTGCTGGTATTAATAATAATTTTTATTTATATAGCGCCAACAGTTTACGCAGCGCTTAATACAATACATAAATTCAAGGGGTCTGACAAGACGCGAATTGACAGACTAAGACAAACCGATACATTAGGCGGGGAGAGCCCTGCTCGCAAGTTTACAATCTGGTAGTCTGGTGGTGGTAGTTTTAAGTGTATTCGGGAATGCAAAAATAAACTGTACAGTTCTTCTTGAAGCATAACAACCCAGTGGGCAACACATTCTTGCAGCCAGCAGCTTGATACGCCCAGGCATACGTGAGCACACAAACCACGCGTGCAGCCGCTTATATCATGTTCAAGGACTGGAAGGACCCAAATCCCATCAACCCAGTTCATCTCAGAGCCATGTGATTTATATGCTATTATATGTGTTAACAGCAAGTGCCCCTCCCCCAACACCATGACAAAGCGCTGATGAAATTGTTATAAATACAATCGTTTTTAGGTTTCTTTGCTCGTTTCAAGAAATGCCAAGTTTGCGAGTGTTGACGCTCAATCATAGCAGTGAGTATGAACGTTATGCGCAGATTATTTCTTAGTTTAATGTGAAATTTAATTATTTAGTGATGTTCTTGCTTCTATTTGTTTGTTCCTCTCTTTTCAAGCAAAAGAACAAAGTTTAGCTTTGCAATCTCTCATCTAGGAAGTTTAATACGTTCCTCTCAACCTGGGAGCGATAGATAAGTTTATGTTTTATGTTTTTTTTCCCTTTGGCAGCTCATACAGTAACATCTCAAGGTCAAAGAAGGGCTTTGCGGCTCGCTGGGAACTGTCTAGTCTTTCTTACACAATTTTACTTTCGATATCTAATGTACAAAAACAAAAAAGGATTTTTGTACCACTTCACACTCCTGGGTCATAAAACTTTTTTTTTTTCTTAAAATGCTTCTCAATTTGTTGACATAGAAAACCACCCAAGCCAGCCAAGGAACCATCAACAAAGAACTTTTAGTTGAATTATACTTGAAATGTATTGTTGAAATGTATTGTTGAAATGGTTAGTTGTGGCTTGGATTTGGTGAAATATTGTATCCATATACACTCCAGCCATTATATATATACACTTTAATGCACATTATATATAAGAGAACCTTTTAAATGTGTGGTCCCCTTGCACATGCATGGAAGGGTTCTGCAGAATCTGCCCGTATACACTTTTAGGGTTGTAGAAGACAGATTCCTCCATAACCAGCAAACATTCATAATGCTTGAAAACGAGGAAAATCTTGGGAGAAAAGGACTGAGGATTTGGTGACACTTAGGAGATATGCCCCACCTTCTGTGTCTCCAGCTTGCCTTCCACCAACATTGCACAGAATGCCGTTTTTTTATCTGCTTTTCCTGTCTTTTTATGCCAACAACGTCCTTTAAAACAAAAAAAATCAATACACCTGTCAAAGCAAATGCGAAGAAACTCTTTAGGATCTAGTAAAAGTCAAATGGACAGTATTTAATTCATTATAACGCCTCTGGAGTCCCCGTAACAAGATGCTGATACATGCACGTGCCTCATGTTTTATTGAAACTATAGGCTGTACGATCGATCTACTATTTAAGTAAAATGTTACTGGTAATATTACCTTTATTGATTATGTACAGTACTGCAGAGATTGTTTCCATGGAAACAATTATTGCCAGCAGTTTGTAAACTCAATCTAGTTTCACTTCCATCCTAACGCTTCCCTACTGGCTCCATCAAGGACGCGGCGCATTATCCCATGTAAAGCGAATGGGAGCAATGGAGAGCCCATATAACCAGTACAGAAACACCGTCCCCTTATCAGAGGGTCATTAATGATGCGTTCTGCCTGATTGTGTTTTGGGTACTTAAAGAGATAGCGCCACTTTATTGAGGTTAATCGGACATAATCTGACCATTCCTTTTGCTCCAATTTTGATTGAATCAAATCTTAAAAATGTGTTTCTGGGGTTTAATTTAAGTGAGGGGTAAAATCCACCTCTTACAGTCAGGAAGAAGAAACACGCCGCTAGTAATTCAATAATTAGACTCCATATCTGCTGCCTTCTGCTTTCAGATCCTTACCCAGCTTTTGCCTATAGGAATTTAAGCTTTTCGGAAAATAAATTAAGGTGCCACCAGGCAGTATCTTAAAGAAGTCTTACTGAGAGAAAACATTTCTCCTTGAGCATGAACCCCAGTGCTGTATCAGTTAGAATTGACAGAAATCTGGTATTATATCTTGTGACAATAAACCTTAACCTTATCTGCAGACGTCGAGGAAGCCATTGTGTCAGCCACCGAACACCAAGGTTTCCTGCTTGCTTACCGGTGCCCAAAGAAGATAAAGCTCTGCTAAAGCAGAATTTATAGTTGGGATCCATGGAGAGACACCAATGTCCCCCCAAAACACAAGTTTTCGTCAAGTCTTTCCGAGGAACCGGCTTGTAAACATGGCATGACCCTTCCGAAAGTCAAGAACTACTTCAGAGCGTTAAACGAGTGTTAAGTTCTAAAACAAACCACTACTTCTCAATCTTCTCATTGCCTGGATGTTACTGCTACATTGTGAATGGGATATAATCCTTTTGTTATATAAGGGCCAGGCAGGGGCCACATAAAATGTTTTTTATATTGTTTCTCTAACAGCAAAGGCTCAAAATACCCTTTGGCACCATGGAACAAAGAACATTCACCATACCAAGCTGTACAGGAGATATTCATGAGAGAATAAAAAAAACTATTGACCCAAGATGCTTTTAAGAAGACTCCAACTTGGGCGTTATTCACTATAGTAAGATTATAGTTAAGTCTAGAACACAATTGTCAGGGATCTGGCTACTCCGACCGACTACCTCAGCTGTCCTGTGCTCCCCTAGCTTGGGACACCACACTTTCCCCGGTTCCCCAGTCACTAGCCGAGACTCAGTGTAGGGTAAAACCAAACGAAGACTGATTTATTTCTCACATACAGGGCTGGATATATCCAGCAACACACACATTTACATAAAAACAAGATATTGGGACACAAACCACAGGGGCAGTTACAGGGGCAGTTACGGGATCAGAGCCGGCCTTAGGTGTTGTGGCGCCCTGTGCGGACTACTCCTCTGGCGCCCCCCCCTCACTACCCGCCCTCTCTGCCCCTTCAAACTACCCCCCCATGCCCCTTCAAACTACCACCCCTCAAACTACCCCTTCAAACTACCCCTCCCCTCTGCCCCTTCAAACTACCCCTCCCCTCTGCCCCTTCAAACTACCCCCCCTGCCCCTTCAAACTACACCCCCCCTCTGCCCCTTCAAACTACACCCCCCCCCTCTGCCCCTTCAAACTACACCCCCCCCTCTGCCCCTTCAAACTACACCCCCCCCTCTGCCCCTTCAAACTACACCCCCCCCTCTGCCCCTTCAAACTACACCCCCCCCTCTGCCCCTTCAAACTACACCCCCCCCTCTGCCCCTTCAAACTACACCCCCCCCACTTACCTTGTTGCCGGAGTCCTGCGGTGAGAGCGGGAGGCATCCGTCTTCTCGCGGTGCTGGCATTTCATGTTGAGCGCCGGAATAGTCCGGCGCTCAACATGAGATGCCGGCACAGTGACGGAGTCACGGAGAGTAAGGGGCGCCGAGCGGTTGCCGAGAACTTCACGAGCAACCACTAGGCGCCCCTGACCGGGACTTAGATTTAAGCATCGGGTTTTTTTTTTAAACTTTATTTAACATGAATGATGTTAAATAAAGTTTAAAAAAAAAAAAACACACAAAAAAAAAACCGATGCTTTAATCTAAGTCCCGGTCAGGCGCCCCTGCAACCATGGCGCCCTGTGCAGTCGCACAGGTCGCACACCCCTAAAGCCGGCCCTGTACGGGATTAACAAGGACATAGCAGGGATTTCAGTAATTTTTTTTTTTTTTTTAAAGACAAAAATCCTTGCTGTTTATGTTGCTGCTCCATAAACTACCAAAAAAATGTATAGACGTTACTGTATGCATACGATTCTAAAGGTGGTGGTCATTTAACCGTAACCCTAGCATGAGCATCTGTGTATTAAAAATGCCCTTTTAATGGACTAGATGGCAAAAAGTTATACGAACAGAGAGATGGCATTTAGCTTTGCCAAGGATGAAAGAACTGGCTGCAGACCTCTCCTGGAATATATGGTGGCCTGGATGTCTTTAAGGACCCCCTTCATATGGTTAGGAATGTGCCACCCAACTAGCCAGCAAAGATGGCAGCCTTGTACTGCTGAAATGTATATAGTACCACTATACTGTCCAATTTCTGTAATGTGGATGACTGTATAGCACTGGAAATATTAAGGAAGGGGCCAACCATCATTAAATAATGTAATAAAACACATGGGTATTCCAAACAGGCTAGGGAGCCACATAAAAAAAGCTCAGGGGCTGACCTGCCGCAGAGTCCAGTACTTGGAGCCCGGAAGAATTATTGGTAGGGGGAAAAAATTGTTTCTGGATCAGCAGTACTATAAGTTTGGGGGGGCGTTTAGCATGCCCCTAAGGCAACGCTGGGCCCAAGTATGCTGTCCTTTTGACCCCATATTAAAGACAGGTCAATGGTTTTGCTCAGGGGTTGGCACCAACATTGTTCATGGTGGACATTTACTGGGGTCTGTGGTGGACAATTTAATGATGTTCTATGGACCTTTACAAACCTTGCCATGGACACTTTGCATATGCCTGGCTTTGCTGTAGGTAATCTTATTAGATAATAGGCAAGATTGTCCAGTAGGAAACTAGTCCTGAGCACATTTCTTCGAATGACGCATCTCTTCCCTGGAACCAGATATGATGAGGACAGTAAAATTAAATCTTGTGTCTGGAACAAAGACAATTTTAGAAGTGCTATGTGTAATGAGATCCAAGAAAGAACAGCGTTTCATCAGCAATCATTTGCTGTAAGACTGGAGAAAAATAATTAAGGCTCGCCATGGCATTCCAGTTTATTTCCTTTTGCCAAAACGGTGGCATGCGATCTCCCGAGCCGTGAATCATATTGTAATCTGACACAGAAACCTCCCGAGCAGAGAGTGTGAAGCATGGTTCCTGCCAACACTGTTCTGCAGTTGGATTGGAAAAAGGGTTGATTTATTCACACCTGTGGAATTGGCAGCTAAAAGATGTTGTGAGTTTTAAAAGACGGTTGCAACTTGGGATTTATTCACTATCGGGAGACCATGGTCTAGAACTCAACATTAAAAAAAAATCAACAAATCCCTAGACTTCAAATTAAACATCTCAATCAAGTCTGGCTTTATTCTTTCGGTCAAAGATCTCCAGCTTCAGATGACATTTCCAATGCTGCGTCAATCTAGACAAGACCAATGTCTTCTGTGTGTTCTATTTAAACCTATACCCTATCCCACAATTGCTCTCAAAAGAAAGTGACATGAATGGCTCACTTGTTGAAGGTTAAACCTATCCCCAAATATCAACTGGTGACCTTGTGAAATAATTAAAAAATGTTTCATAACGGATCAAACTATCAGAATGTGCGTATGGTCACAGTAACTAACGTAGTTGCCACTGCTGCCGGGACCCGGTAGTGTCCCTATCCAATCCAAAACATCGGTAAATGTCTAGAGGTTGCATCGACCCTGGTTACTTATATTTCCCACACCTCCCAAGTGTCCCGGTTTCCACTAGACAGTTCAGATTTGTGGCCGCTGTTCTGCTGGGGGGTCATGGGCCAATTGGGGAAATGCTCCCTGACCAGTCTAGGGAGATATATAGTCAAAGGATGTTCTCTGTCAAACTATAAAGTGTAGTTTGAGAAAAGCTACATTTTTGGTAAAACAGTAAGTTTGTCCTATTTTATTGTCTCCCCCACATCCATATTAGCATTTTTTTTATTTATTTTTTTTAACACAAACTTATTAATTTTCCTATGGGAAGTACGAGGGCAAATAAACTTTCCCCACAAAATAGGTAATGTGAAGCATCCACAGACCTCACACGCCTCTACAGAAGACAGCAAGTCAATAAGACTGATCGAATTTGTAATCTATGGCTTTAATAAAAGGCACTGAACCAAGAGGGAATTCAAAGACACCTTGTCATTCACAAAGAGCATTAATCTATCAGGCCAACTCCAAAAATTTATAGTACAGGCAAGTACGGTTCTTAATTACATCCGCTTATTTATAGCGCCATTATAGAAGAAAGTATAAAATGCAGTTGACGGCTGCTAACCTATAAAGAGACCAATACTGGAGCACAAGAACAATACTTTTGGTGTCGGGTCCTTCATTTACAAGAAAGCTAAATGTTGGGTGGTGGGACACGCATATGGGTTTGCCGCTCCTATAACAACCCAATGCAGGATCTCTAATCTTACCCTCTAGTAGCTTTTTTATGAAGAAGTGGTTGTTATGGTCAAATAGCAACCAAGCGGTACCAATAACCAAATGCTGTGGGAGATATTTTTTTCTCTTCTATGGCCTTTTAGTGTTCATGCAGCTGTTTCAGCTTGGTTCATTCTCTTATTTGTCTCCTTGCTTTTATTTGGACAGACTACGTGTTGGCGCATGGCGATTGCTAGACCTTGGGCCACCATCTAGAGCACAAAATGACCTGTAGCACAGTTATCAATTCAAAGCGCACCTGGGAGGTCTCAATACTTATTTGCCGTTCTGGACTCTCGATTACGGGCGTTCGTTGATGCAGACATGGGGCTTTCCCTATGCTTGCTGAAGTTACCAAAGACTACAACATTCTCTCTGGAAATGTGTCCCCATCAGCTTACATGCGAAAAGAAAAATGGAATGTGGCCAAGGAGGTTAGTGGAATGCAGGGAAGCCCAGGAGCAAGAAGAGAAACCTACCTGAAAGGTCAACACAAACTAAAGATCTTCAACAAAAGTCACAATTTATGGGCCGATATACCAAATGATGTACATGCATTGGTGAGGCTGTATGGGATTTTAAACTTTGCTTTAAAATTCATGACCTTTTTTTTATTTTTTAGCTCTACCTCAATATTATTCAAGGCTGCGACAGGTTCTGGGCTCAAAGAAGTCTCACGCTGTTAATTAGTCTGATTTTTTTTTTTTGGCTGTCACATTCAATATTAAACAGTAATTCCAGAAAAGTATATAAAATACATGGAGTCAAATCCCATTTTCCATCAAACTAAAAAGGCAAAATAATTACGGTGAAACGAAACGTGTTAGCATTTTTATTAAGTTAGGGCATAGCCTGCGTGTCCATAAATTAGGATGACTCACTGGTTCTTGTGCCGTGCCCTGCGTATCGTCAATAAAGAAAATGACCATAACTCAATTCTTAGAGTCTGATGGAACACAAAGTATGATTCACGGGGGTCATTATTCCTACCAGGCCAGTCCTAATAAGCCGTGTAATTGTTTTAGGGGTTTTGAATTTTTTTTTTTAAATTAACGTTTCAGTACATTTTAACACATGAAAACAGATGCACTTTACCGCACGGCTCACTTATGATGGCAAGATCAGTATTTTTCATAAGAAATCATTGGTCAATGTTTCTTTTCATTTAGTGTAACTCTTGCATTACATTCCGACTTCCCCACCACCATTCCTAATCAGACCAGAAGGTGCTATCGAGGCATTTCAGCGACACCATTGAAGTTTAGGAGGCAACCGTTGATCGCCTTCTAAAAGCTTTTAAAACAGGCGTCCGCCGCCATACAGTTTATGGCAGATGTTGGCACCCTGGGGAGGGGCCAGATATGGCACCTGATACCAATCTCGGCGTTACTGAATGCCTCGACATCAAGGCATTACAGCAACGCCGTTTAAGTGAGGAAAGTGATCATTGATCACCTTCTAAGCTTTCTTAATTTAATGACGGTTCAGGACCGTCAAAGGTCGTTAACAGACTGTTTTTGCGTGACAGCCCTGAACCGTCAACGGTCGTTAAGGGGTTATATTGAGGACAGCACTATGAACTCTACAACACAACTGTTGTCAAAAAGTAACAATTTCATTAGAAAGTATATGGTCCCTGAGTACTTTTTAAACATATAGCACTTTGAATCGCCGTCTGAAGATTGTTGTAACGTATAACGGAAGCGAGGAGAGTTGCTGCGACGTCAAAGAAAAGGCTGAAAACAGCAGTAAAGACGAAAATACCCACCCTGAGGAAGCCATATCGGGCGAAACGTGTTAGCGGATGATTTTATTTATTTTTTTTTACTTGTATTGGTGATAGTTTAACGAAAACGAGTCTCATTTGGTGGAA